>CM044307.1:141894460-142494460 GCA_024291935.2 Okapia johnstoni | reverse complement strand
TGGCAAATTTGGCCTTGGGGTACAAAATGAAGCAGGGCAAAGGCTAACAGTGTTTTGCCAAGAGAACACACTGGTCATAGCAAACACCCTCTTCAAACAACACAAGAGAAGACTCTACACATGGACATCACCAGATGGTCAACACCAAAATCAGACTGAATATATTCTTTGCAGCTAAAGATGGAGAGGCTCTATACAGTTAGCAAAAATAAGACCTGAAGCTGACTGTGGCTCAGATCATGAACTCCTTATTGCAAAATTAAATTGAAGAAAGTAGGGAAAACCATGAGACCTAAATCAAATCCCTTATGATTATACAATGGAAGTGACAAACAGATTCAAGGGGTTAGATCTGATAGACAGAGTGCCTGAAGAACTGTGGACAGAGGTTTGTGATATTGTACAGGAGGCAGTGATCAAGACCATCCCCAAGAAAAAGAAATGCAAAAAGGCAAAATGGTTGTCTAAGGAGGCCTTACAAATAGCTGAGAAAGGAAGTGAAAGGCAAAGGAGAAAAGGAAAGATAGACCCATTTGAATGCAGAGTTCCACAGAATAGCAAGGAGAGATAAGAAAGCCTTCCTCAGTGATCAATGCAAAGAAATAGAGGAAAGCAATAGAATGGGAAAGACTAGAGATCTCTTCAAGAAAATTAGAGATATCAAGGGAACATTTCATGCAAAAATGGGCACAATAAAGGACAGAAATTGTATGGACCTAACAGAAGCAGAAGATATTAAGAAGAGGTGGCAAGAATACACAGAAGAACTGTAAAAAAATCATCTTCATGACCCAGATAATCATGATGGTGTGATCACTCACCTAGAGCCAGACATCCTAGAATGTGAAGTCAAGTGGGCCTTAGGAACATCACTATGAAAAAGCTAGCGGAGGTGATGGAATTCCAGTTGAGCTATTTCAAATCCTAAAAGATGATGCTGTAAAAGTGCTACACTCAATATGCCAGCAAATTTGGAAAACTCAGCAGTGGCCACAGGACTGGAAAAGGTCAGTTTTCATTCCAATCCCAAAGAAAGGCAATGCTAAAGAATGCTCAAACTACTGCACAATTGCACTCACCTCACACGCTAGAAAAGTAATGCTAAAAATTCTCCAAGCCAGGCTTCAACAGTACATAGACCGTGAACTTCCAGATGTTCAAGGTGGATTTAGAAAAGACAGAGGAAACAGAGATCAAATTTTTGCCAACATCTGTTGGATCATTCAAAAAGTAAGAGAGTTCCAGAAAAAATCTACTTCTGCTTTATTGATTACACCAAAGCCTTTGACTCTGTAGATCACAACAAACTGGAAAATTCTTCAAACAATGGGAATACCAGACCACTGGAGAAGGAAATGGCAGCCCACTCCAGTATTCTTGCCTAGAGAATCCTGTGGACAGAGGAGCCCTGGTGGGCTGCTGTCCATAGGGTTGCACAGAGTTGGACACAACTGAAGCGACATAGTATGCATGCATGCATTGGAGGAGGAAATGGCAACCTGCTCCAGTATTCTTGCCTGGAGAATCCTAGGGATGTAGGAGCCTGGTGGGCTGCCGTCTATGTGGTCACATGGAGTTGGCCACAACTGAAGCAACTTAGCAGCAGCAGCAGCAGCATATCAGACCACCTGACCTGCCTCCTGAGAAATCTGTATGCAGGTCAAGAAACAATAGTTAGACCCAGACATGGAACAACAGACTGGTTCCAAATTGGGGAAGCAGTACGTCAAGGCTGCATATTGTCACCCTGCTCATTTAACTCATATGGACACTACATCATGCAAAATGATGGGCTGGATAAAGCATAAGCTGGAATCAAGATTTCTGGGAGAAATATTAATAACCTCAGATATTCAGATGATACCACCCTTATGGCAGAAAGTGAAGAAGAACTAAGGAGCCTCTTGATGAAAGTGAAAGAGGAGAGTAAAAAAAGTTGGCTTAAAATGCAGCATTCAAAAAACTTAAGATCAAGGCATGTGGTCCCATCACTTCATGGCAAATAGATGAGGAAACAACGGAAACAGTGAGAGACTTTATTTTCTTGGGCTCCAAAATCACTGTAGATGGTGACTGCAGCCATGAAATTAAAAGACGCTTGCTCCTTGGAAGAAAACCTATGACCAACCTAGACAGCATATCAAAAAGCAGAGACATTACTTTGCTGACAAAGGTCCATCTAGTCAAAACAATGGTTTTTCCAGTAGTCATGTATGGATGTGAGAGTTGAAGTATAAAGAAAGCTGAGCACTGAAAAATTGATGCTTTTGAACTGTGGTGTTGGAGAAGATTCTTGAGAGTTCCTTGGACTGCAAGGAGATCAAACCAGTGCATCCTAAAGGAAATCAGTCCTGAATATTCATTGGAAGGACTTTATGCTGAAGCTGAAACACCAATAATTTGGCCTCCAGATGCAAAGAACTGACTCGTTGGAAAAGACCCTGATGCTGGGAAAGATTGAAGGCAGGAGGAGAAAGGGATGACAAAGGATGAGATGGTTGGATGAGATGGTTGGATGGCATCACTGACTTGATGGACATGAGTTTGAGCAAGCTTTGGGAGCTGGTGATGGACAGGGAAGCCTGGCGTGCTGCAGTCCATGGGGTCACAAAGAGTCGGACATGACTGAGCGACTGAACTGAAACTGAATATGAGATTATCACATATCAAACAGTGGAATCAGCAGCTCAGACCATGGACAGGGAGATGAAAGGGGGAAAAGAGAGAAGTGGGAGGTAGGAAAGATCTCCCATTTGTTTAAAGATTTTTTTTGATGTGGATCATTTTAAAGTCTTTATTGACTTTGTTATGTTATTGTTTCTGTTTTATGGTTTGGTTTGGCCATCAGGCATCGGGGATCTTAGATCCCCAGTCGGGGATTGAACCTATACCTCCTGCATTGGAAGGTAAAGTCTTAAACACTAGACTACCAGGAAAGTCCCCAAGAATCTCACATTTATATGCACCACCTCTGTATGTAAATTCATGAGTAATGATCACTCCACTCCTACCCAACCAACACAACCACCACGATCAAAAGACCTCTGAACATCTTGATGATCTGTAGACCAAGGAGTCCAGTGTAGAGGACGTTTGTAGAGCTTGTGGCTGCTCAGTGTCCATTTCAACTTTGAGACTGGCACCTTGATTTCCGTTTAGGAAATTGCTTCTCTCCCACAAGATACAGTCTGGAATAGCCAAGAAGCAGAAATATGGCACCCAGGCAGGACTGATTAGATACTGTGCACCAGAATATGCATCTTGAGCTGTGACAAGGACCATGAAGGTGGTAACGCTCATCTATTCCAACAGCTGCCCTCTGGCAGGACCCTCAAAATTCACACCACCTGGACTTTTGAGTTTCCTTGGTCCTTGTTCTATTTGACCTTGTTCTTCAGCATTCCTGTCATTCCTTGGAACTCTTTTTTCTCCAAATTATCATAAACAATGACAAAGCAGCTAATTATTAATAGGTCATTGCCCATGATCACCTAGAATTACTGTAGCTCAATTAGGCTGCTGCTTATATAGACAAGACAAGGCAAATGAAGAATTCCAGGAGATAAGATAGAACTGGACTTGAAAGAAGCAGGATACTGATGACAAGGCAGTTGGGGGAAGAATTACATGGGGTAGAACTTTTACACTTGGCTGGGGTATGAGAATATTTGTATCCAATATAGATGTGCACCAAAAGGCCCCCTACTATTAAGGGTGCTTAATAATTAGATGGACCTCTTTTCAATATCAATCACCCTTCTCTGCACATACCCAAAGAAAGGACCTAGTGAACAAAATGGCATGCAAAATGGGATTCTAAGGATGCAGGCACAGGCTCAACACAATGGACTTCCTCTCGCCAAGGCCCTTCTGTCACCAGCTGTCACTCTAGACTGACCAGTACACTGACATCAATAATCAACCTTTAACAAAAAGGAACACCGATAGGGTAGCATATTAGTAGGAGTTCATGCCGCTCCCTGGGGGGAGGTTGACTACATGGAGCCCCTCCTATAATAAAGGGCTGGGCAATGTATTCTGCTAGAGCAGCCCTTTTTTCCGGATTTGATTTTGCTTCTGCTTCCTGGCCTGCCAGGCCTCTCTGCTAGCACTGTCATCTGTCAAGTTACTGAATATGTTTTTCACTGTCTCACACTACATTGCTTCTGACCAAAGGATGTTCTCCCAGGCAGAGAAGAAAGGCAATGAGCTGATGCCCATGCGATCCACTCTCATCATGAATCCTATCACCCGGGAGAATCTGACTTTACAGATGGGTGGAAGGGCTTACTGATGGCTCAATCACAGAGTCAGTTGGAAGACAAGACCTTCAAGGTTCAGCATATGGTGCTCTCACCTCCATAGCTAGAATGCTTGAGTCCAGTACCAAGGAAGAAAATGCGAGAGAAGCAATTCTCATGAAGGTACCTAATGACCCATTTATAAATGTCTTATTCCTGTACCCATGATTTTGCCTCTTTTAGGAGAAAGTGGAACTGGGAGCTAAGACAACACCTAGATATTTCCTGTTATTCACTTCCGTGGGACAAATGTGGCTAATCCCATTGGCTGAGATGATCTACTGAAGTATCAAGGGAAAACTGGGCTGCTGTCATATAATGGGGAACAGGAAATGTCTCAGGGAATCCCCTGGGACAGTCACACCACTCTGACCTGCAATCAAGGGTGATGGGAGATGACAGCCCCTCTGCTTGGGCAGGTCCATCAGGGACTGAGGATGCAGATGTGGGTCATCCTCACATGCCCAAGAGCCCTCAACCAGGTGCAGTGCTGGGAAAAGGTGAGGGAAAATAGAAAGGGTACAGGAAGAGAGAAGCATTCCAGACTGCTGGAGCACCAGCTCTGCTCCCATAAGCAGTTCAAGCATTCATTCATTCATTCATTCATTCAACAAAGATTGACTGAATGCCTCCCCTATACCAAGCACTGTCTGGGACAAGGGGCAAAGTGATGTGAATGTGTAGTCAGTCACGTCTGATTCTTTGTGACCCCCATGGACTGTAGTCTGCTAGGCTCCTCTATCCATGGAATTTTCCAGGCAAGAATACTGCAGTGGGTTGCCATTTCCTACTCCAGGGGATCTTCCAGACTCAGGGATCAAATCCACGTCCCTGTGTCTCCTGCAATGGCAGGCAGATTCTTTACCACCGTGCCACCCAGGCAGCCATCAGAGCAAAGTAATGAATGAAACAAAATTCCCTTTCTGCATGGAGTTTATGCAGATAATGTTGTTGCTGTTATTCAGTTGCTCAGTTGTGTCTGACTGCGGAAAATTCTTAAAGAGGTGCAGGTAATAAACCACAGAAATAAGTGAAACATATATCATGAGAAAACATGGAAAGGAGTACAGGGGAAAATAAAGACAGAGAAGGGAAACTGGGTGTTGGAGAAGGGTGATGATATTACGCCCTAAGAAGCAGGCATCCCTAAGAAGGTGTCATTTGAAAGCTTCAAAGGAACAAGCCATGTGGCTGTTTCCAAGTGGAAGGGCTAGGCAGTGTGCAACCATGTGGCGGGATAAGCCAGCCCTGTTGGAGGAGCAGTGAAGAGGCGGGGTGGCTGGAGTAGAGTGAGATGGATGGGGGATGGAGTCACAGTCAGGGGGTCATGAATGTCTGATCACAGTTACCCTCAAGATGTGATGAGGGGTTTAGTTTCTATGGAGACTGCTGGAAGCCACTGGAGGTTAGGGCAGGATGGTGTCTTTTGATATGACACCCTTTTCATGGGTTCACTCTGTCTGCTGTGTTGAGAGTAAGTCTACAGTGGGCTAGAGGAGGAGCAGGCAAGCACACTAAGATGTTCGGCAGTCTATGCAGCAATCCTGGCAAGAGCTGGTGGTGTTTGCATCAGGGTTTTAATTAGGAAGGGGTGCCAATTGGTTGGATGCTGGATCTACTTTAAGTAAAACCACTGAGATTTGCTATCAGATTTGATACAGCTTAAGGAAGAGAGGATGTCAAGGATGCCCCTAAGGTTTCCAGTCTAAGCCACAGAGATGGAAGGTTACACGGATTTTAAGGGAAGACCAAGAACTAACTTTACAGATGGACCAACAGACGTACAGGTGGAGACAGAGATGGGTGAGTTGTTCAGTCGTTAAGTCGTGTCTGACTCTGTGACCTCATGGACTGCAGCACACCAGGCTCCCAGTCCATCACCATCTCCTGGAGTGTGCTCAAGCTCATGTCCACTGAGGCAGTGATGCCATCCAACTATCTCATCCTCTACCACCCCCTTCTTCTCCTGCCCTCAATCTTTCCCAGCATCGGGGTCTTTTCTAAGGAGTTCTTTGCATCAGGTGGCCAAAGTATTGGAGTTTCAGCTTCAGCATCTGTCCTTCCAATGAATATTCAGGGTTAATTTCCATTAGGACTGACTGATTTGATCTCCTTGCAGTCCAAGGGATTCTCAACAGTCTTCTCCAGCACCATAGGTCCAAAACATAAATTCTTTGGTGCTCAGCCTTCTTTATGGTCAAGCTCTCACATCCTTACATGACTACTGGAAAGACCATAGCTTTGACTATAGAGACTTTTGTCAGTGAAGTGATGTCTCTGCTTTTTAATATGTTGTGGCTGACAACAAACATGCCTTTTTGTATTTTAATTAATTTCCTTTGTCTTCTCTCTTCCTTTCGCTTCACATGGTTGTGGAGGCTGGGTGGGTGGTAGTTAAACTAACCATCTACTTCATAGACTGCTGAAGATCCAGACAGGCTCACGCAGAAGTGGAGGCGAAGGAAATATCAAGCCAGATTCAGAACATGGAACTTGGACGCATGAGTGATAGTTTAATTTGCTCTTTTTTGGTAAAGAGGTGGGAGTATTTTCAGTTGTACAGGAATACTGGATTGTTCAGTGATAGAATTTCAAGAAATACAAATAAGGGAGGAAGTGTGGCTGTAGAGGATGTGTGGCAGTGGACAGCTATGAGTCTTTGACTTTTCTGTACCCATCACCCCCTGCTTCCTGCTTCCTTCCAGGTATATGGACCTCAGGTCTCCTGTGTCAGAAGGATCACAATAGCATGCGTGCTCAGTTGCTATGTCCAGCTCTTTGTGACCCCATGGATGGTAGCCAGCCAGGCTCCTCTCTCCATGGGATTTTCCAGGCTAGAATACTGGAGGGGGTTGCTATTTCCTTCTCCAGGAGATCTTCCTGACCCAGGGATCAAACCCACGTCTCTTGGCATCTCCTGTATTGGCAGGCAGGTTCTTTACTACTGAGACACCTGGGTCATAATAGTGCCTGGGGCCATAAACCAGGCCTGCAACTTCCAGCTTTAGGGTCCACACACCAGCCTCTCAACCTGCATCTGGAAAATGATTGTGACACTTTGTGAGACTCAATCTGGGACCTATGGATGAGGGTCTACATGTGGAGCGTTTGTCTGGCTTGCCCTTCCTGCTGGATCTGATTTACCCTTCATTTCCCCAATGGGCATGACTCTTAGCCTTGAATCCAGTCAAGTTGACTAGTTTTAGCCATTTTTCCTTGTTCCAATAAGGCTTTTCCATCCAATCAACATGGTGCTTGTGGTAAAGAACCCAGCTGCCAATGCGGGAGACTGAAAAGACACAGATTCGATTCCTGGGTTGAGAAGATCCCCAGGAGGAGAGCATGGCAACCCATTCCAGTATCCTTGCCTGGAGAATCCCACGGACAGAGGAGCCTGGCAGGCTACGGCCCATAGGGTTGCAAAGAGTTGGACATGACTGAAGCAACTTAGCATATCCAATCAACATGAATTAATCCTTGACTACCATCCTTTATTGGAATTCATTCATTTTCTTGGAAGAGTCCCAAAGGGTCCGGGTGAATGAAGATGTGGAGTCAAGAGAGTATGCCAGAAAAGAGTCAGGCTGGGCAGACCAATATCCTGATGCCTGAGAAATCCAGACCACCATGAACACCAAATAAGTTTGAGGTGGGCATCAGAAGCCAAACAATGCAATCTGGGGAGAAGGACTTAGGAGATGACCAGGACAATGGGTTCATTGAGGGGAGTAAGCATACACACCAGGGGCAGAAGCAGGGAGATTGTTCCTGGCTGATCTTGTTGCTTTGTGTGTGTGCTAAGTCACTTCAGTCGTGTCTGACTCTGTGTGACCCTATGAACTGTAGCCCGCCAGGTTCCCCTGTCCATGGGATTCTCCATGCAAGAACACTGGAGTGGGTTGCCATTTCCTTCTCCAGTGTATGAAAGGGAAAAGTGAAAGTGAAGTTGCTCAGTCGTGTCCGACTCTTAGCAATCCCATGGACTGTAGCCTACCAAGCTCCTCCGTCCATGGGATTTTCCAGGCAAGAGTACTGGAGTGGGGTGCCATTGCCCTCTCTGCCTTTCACCTTAAATCACATGGACAACCTGGATCCACTGAAGAGACACAGTGACACCCATTGTTTCCATTTGAGAGGCTCTCCTGAGTCAATGATTTGGACAGTCCTTAGATAGTAAGTATCGATTTTTACAATCCTTTGATAGTAAGTATCATGCTGCTGGAAGCTTCAGAAGCTGCTACTCCCTGCTCAGATATTTCATAACAGCACCATGACCACAATTAGCCATGGTCTTTGCACACAGAGCTTTGCAAGCTTGGCACCCACTGCTAACAGACCAGTTTCTCCCTGTCCCTGTGCTCTACTGGCTCCAGCTGGGTGCCACATTCAACATCCCCTCCCTCACCCCCTTGGAAATGAACCATCGCTGTCAATTTCCTGTCCAGAGTGACTTTCAGAGACATGTCGGAGAGCTTTTATTGAAGTTGGGAAATTGGAAAGCATCTCAATTTCTCTTGCACCAAGATTTTATTATTTCCTTTGAAGTGAATTTTCAAATACACCAGACTCATTTCTGCTCAAATGGAAGTATGAAAATGCATGTAAAAATCAAAAAGAAGAGCTTTCTCTGGCTGTCTCCTGTTTTGTATTGTCCATGTCCTTGCCTGCCTGCCTTGCATTTGTTAACAGAAAGATCGCCTCTGTCCACGTACAAGCAGATGGCCAAACGGAGGACCTGATTCCTAGGGAAAAATTGCTGAGATTTTTAAAGTCTTATTTCTTTTTTCAATTTTAGCTATTCTTCCTTCAGAGGTAGAGGTCACCCTAATAAAAGGCTTCTGAGTTTTATGAACATTTCTCTGTATTTTCTATGATGAACATATATTACATGCATGTGTGCTAAGTTGCTTCAGTCAAGCTAAACTCTTTGCAACCCTATGGACTGTAGACTGCCAGGGTCCTCTGTCTATGGGATTCTCCAGGCAAGAATAATGGAGTGGGTTGCCATGCCTTCCCTCCTCCAGGTGATCTTCCTGACCCAGGGATCAAACCCACATATATCTTAGGTCTCTTGCATTGGCAGGTAGGTTCTTTACAAATAGCACCCACCTGGGAAGCCCACACATATTATATTTATAATCAAATAAAACAAGCTACTGTTACTTATTTATTTTTGGCACATCAACAGCATGTGGGATCTTTTGTTCCCCAACCAGGGATTGAAGCTGTGCCCCTTGTATTGGGAACACAGAGTTTTAATCACCAGACCCAGGGAAGTTGCAAACAACAAGCCATTTTAATCACATACCATAGGTCTCAGCTATGTGGAATGGGATAATAAAAATAAAATTATCTTGGGCTTGGAAGTGACATTTGAGGTCTTCAAGAATCCTTCCAGGGACCTCCCCAGTGGTGTAGTGGTTCAGAATCCACTTGCCAATGCAGAAGACATGGGTTCAATACCCGCTCTGGGACGATCCCACATGCCCCGGGGCAATGAAGCCTGTGGGCCACAACTACTGAGCCCCTGCCCTAGAGTCCGTGCTCTGCAACAAGAGAAGCCACAGCAATGAGAAGCCCATGCACCACAACTAGAGAGCCTGAACAGTCACAAAGACCCAGTGCAGCCAAAAATAAATATATAAATTAAAAAAAAAAAAGATTCCTTCAGAGTAACAGTGACTCATTTTAGGGAAACTCCAGGTGGCTCAGTGGTAAAGAATTCACCTGCTAATGCAGGAGACACAGGAGACTTGAGTTCGATCCCAGGTTGGGAAGATCCGCTGGAGGAGGCGATGGCAACCCACTCCAGTATTCTTACCTGGAGAATCCCACGGACAGAGGAGCCTGGCGGGCTACAGTTCATAAGGTCACAAAGAGTCGGACACAAAGCCACTGAAGCAACTTAGAATGCACAACACAGAGAGCTGGCCAAATGTGAAGACACTCCACAAAGCCTTCTTCAACGCTGATGCTAGAGGAAATGTGATATTTTGGGAAAGGAGCACAGCTTCTGTTCCCTCTCCCAAAGGAAAGCTACAACGAACGTCACTGTGAAGTCCATATTTTTGCACCATCTCCACAGCAGGCATATGTTATTAAAAAGGAACTAACACTTGGCTGTCAACTGGGTTCATATACAGGCTTGAAAGTGCCGATCCACCAAGATGGGGCTGATAAGCCAGGTTTGTAGGGTCAGGAGAGTAGAGAGTATATTTCAGAGAAACAGGAATCAGTAAACACTACCATCTTGGCTTCTTCTATGCCTACGCACACACGGACCCACAAGTAAAACTAGCCATTATCTTGTAAGTAAATGCTTTCACAGCAAATGCTCTATATTATTATCATCTCAATCCTACCCAGTTTCTCTGCTTCAACCTTGTGATAAATTTCAGCCTTTGTTTCTTATCAGTTCAGTTCAGTCACTCAGTCATGTCCAACTCTTTGCGACCCCAAGGACTGCAGCACACCAGGCTTCTCTGTCCATCACTGACTCCCGGAGCTTGCTCAAACTCATGCCCATTGAGTCAGTGATGGCATCCAACCATCTCACCCTCTGTCATCCCCTTCTCCTCCTGCCTTCGATCTTTCCCAGCATCAGGGTCTTTTTCAATGAGTCAGCCCTTCCCATAAGGTGGCCCCCTTTAATCTAATCCACCACGGTTTGATTTAATAGAGTTAGTGAAAAGCCAGATGAAATGAAATGATTGAAAGCATCCACTCAAACCTCATCAGTGCGAAATATTGTCTCAAGTACAAAGATCCTACCCACTAGGCAAGCACGCTGTGCGTTCTGTAATCTGAAAGTGACCAACATCTCCAACCACATCTTCTATAACTTGTATTTTACATTTTAAGGCATCTGTTATTTTATTGGACCACAGACTTCTTATTTTCTTCTAGGAAATATGGTTAGTATTTCATTCCTCCCACCATTGCCTCCTCCAAATGTTCCTTCCCAAGTCCAAATATGTGGTTATAGAAGTGACATTCTTACAAGTTCTGTGTTTTTACAAGTTTCCCCTTCTCTGCCCATGGAAGTTGGTACAACCTGAGCTGGGCACTTGGAGGGGATTTTAGAATTTGAACAAGAGTCTGAGTTCCTCCTTGGTAACAGACATGGGGGATGCTAATAGGAGAGCCAGCTCCCTGGTTCCCACCATGAGGAGAAAGACAGTGAAAGTGACAAGCTGGGAGAATCAGAGATGGGGGTGGTGAGTGTAAGCGCTGGTGGTGTTTAAGCCACTTGTCCCCTTTGTCATTGTGACCACCTATACCTCTGCCTGTGCCACAGTTTTGTGGACGTTTACTGTTAAAAAAAAAATTGGAGTATTGTTGGTTTACAATATTGTATTTCTGCTCTAGAGCAGAGTGAATCAGTTATACATATATCCACTCTTTTTTAGATTCCTTTCCCATGTAGGTCATTACAGAGTACTGAGTAGAGTCCCCTGTACCACACAGCACATCCTGACTAGTTACCTATTTGATATATCGTAGTGTGTATATGGGGCTTCCCAGGTGGCACTGGTGGTAAAGAACC
This sequence comes from Okapia johnstoni, assembly GCA_024291935.2. Lineage (NCBI taxonomy): Eukaryota > Metazoa > Chordata > Mammalia > Artiodactyla > Giraffidae > Okapia > Okapia johnstoni. The sequence goes on along the minus strand of CM044307.1, from coordinate 142,482,613 downwards.
CTCCTGTCAATGCAGGGGATTGAAGAGACTTGGGTTCAATCCCTGGTTTGGGAAGATCCCCTGGAGGAGGGAATAGGAACCCACTCTAGCATTCTTGCCTGGAGAATCCCATAGACAGAGGAGTCTGGCTGGCTACAGTCCACAGGGTCACAAAGAGTTGGACACGACTGAAGTGACATAGCATGGCATGGCATAGAGTGCATATGTGAATCTCAATCTCCAAGTTTATCCCCTCCCCCTCACCCTCTGGTAACCAAAAGTGTGTTTTCTACATTTGTGACTCTATTTCTGTTTCATAGATAAATTCATTTGTACCCTTTAAAAAAAATTCCATATATAAGTGATATCATATGATATGCCTTTCTCTGTCTGACTCACTCTCTACTCATTATGAAAATCTCTAGGTTCCTCCATGTTTCTGCTATTGGCACTATTTCATTCTTTTTATTGCTGAGTAATATTCCATTGCATATATATACTCCATGTTCTTTAGTCATTTCTCTGTTGATTGACGTTCTGGTTGCTTCCATGTCCCGGCTATTGTAAATAGTGCTATAATGAACATTGGGGGACATGTATCACTTCAAATTATGTTCTCTTTGGTTGTGTGCATTATTATTCATTGCCGTTTTAACCTAAGCTGATTTTTCAGTCATTTGCAACCAAAGTAATTCCAATGAACATACTCAGCGTGTGCTCTTCCACCCATTTGCCGGCTTTGTAAGTGCTGTTTCCTCTCTAAGAATTCATTCCCTTATCTCCAACTCACAGATTTCTTTCTTTTAAGACTGAGGTTCAATGCCAAAGCCTTAATTAAAAATGGCAGCCTGTGTCCACAGCTGAAGTGGTCGTGCTCTCTTCTGCTCTATGGCTTTCACTGTTACTTTATGACAGTGATGTTGTCTCTTATAGTAAAGCCCTACTTGCACATGTTTGATCTCGCCTCGTATCCTCCATCAATTGTCAAGTATCTTAAGGGCAGAGATTGTGTGGTCATTGGTTTGCTAATCCGCGTAAGATCCAGCACTGGACTGTGATGTGAGAAGAAATATTCCTTTAGCTTTTTCCTGAGTTGTATTTCCATCTGATTCCTCCAAGCCATGGGAGCAGACTTAGGGAAGTAGTTAAGTTTCCCAGTCAAGCAAATTTCATCTGATAGCACTGTGTTCTAAGCATGAGTTTCAGCTCCTCGAATAGGGACTGTCCCCACGGTAAAGCTGCTTGACATTATTGTTGTTCAGTCATTAAATCGTGTCTGACTCTTTGCGACCCCATGGGCCGCAGCATGCCAGGCTTCCCCGTCCTTCACCAGCTTCTGGAATTTGCTCAAACTCATGTCCATTGAGTTGGTGATGACATCCAGCCACCTCATCCTCTGTTGCCCCCTTCTCCTCCTGCCCTCAATGTTTCCTAGCATCAGGGTCTTTTGCAATGAGTTGGCTCTTTGCATCAGGTGGCCAAAATATTGCAGCTTCAGCTTCAGAATCAGTCCTTCCAGTGAATATTCAGGGTTGATTTCCTTCAGCAGTACAGCCCCTCATTTAAATTCTTGCTCCAAAAGGTGTACCAGTCCATTATTTCTGCAGAGCAGTCTCATGCATGGGCACTCTCCCATCTTTCAGAGTCTCTGTGAGCTCATGGAATGATACTACTGGCAGGTCATCCAAATAGTACTCCTCACTGAATTTGGGGCCAGGATCAAAACCTAGGAAACTAACAAGAACCCACAGTCTGTGGAATTTGCTACCATAAGAATCATCAAAATCCCACAGTTGGAAAGATCCATAGTACAAACTAAACATATCCCATGCTTTTACTCAGGTTTTTACTTACTCTCGGGATGGCACCCATCCCAACCCTTCTTCCCTGACTACTCAAATATTGATTGTTTCTCAAGCTCCCTTCAGCATTCCCTCTGCTCCCACCACTGGGGGTATGTTCATCCCCCTTCTGCCCCTCCTCAGCACCCTCCTTCCCCCTCTCATAGCTCTTCTTGATTGAGAGCATACATCCTTCTTTGCATTACATTTGTACTGCCCAAGTCTGTCTTCCCGACTAAGGTGTTGGCTAAGGCTTGTTCTTTTTGCTGTCCTATCTCCCAGCATGGAGCCTGGCATAGATTAGGTGCTCAGTCAATATTTATTGTAGGCATCATTCCCTGTAATTACATGATGACAACAGGAAATATTTATCTTCTTGAATCTAGGTAAAACTGAACCTGATTAAGCAAGGCAGACAGGAGTCTGGGCAACTCCTGTGGCATTCCAACGGAGGAAAAATTCATAACTTATCTCAGCAAACACTTGTAACACTGGTGGAGTTTGTTCAGTGGTGATAAATGTATTTGTATTGTCACTTCATCTTCATTGGCTCTTTGTTCCTCTTTACTGGATTGCAAAATTCTGGAGCAGAGAGACTATTTCCTTTCTTTACCATCTTCACTGTGTCTAATGTAAGATAATGCACAGGGTGGACAGGTCTTAAGTGATTGATTCATTGACTGACTCAGTCAATAAACGTTTTCTCAGCTTTCACTGACTGCCAAAGATGTGAACCAGGGCCTTTCAGTCCAGTTCGAGATAGTGTGTTTTATCATGGCTACTTGTTTATGAATTTGAATCAACATGAAAACATTAGCCAGGTCAATATGGGAACAAAGCAAAGGGTGATGAATTCTGCCCTAGGAAATGACTTCCCAGCAGTAGGGATTATTTCTTTTTTGGGATATAGAACATTTTTAAAGTTTTCATTGAATTTGTTACAATATTGCTTATTTTTCATGGTTGGTTTGTTTTTCGGTGTTTTTTTTTTTTTTTTTTTTTTTTTTTTGGTTTTCTGGCCCTGAGGCATGTAAGTTCTTAGCTCAACAACCAAGGATTGAACTCACACCTCCTGTATTGGAATGCAAAGTCTTAACCACTGGATTGTCAGGGAAATCTCAGGAAGGGATATCTGAGCTTCATTTTGCAAGTACATTGGCCACTAAGAGGAGAAAAGACTTTAGGCGGATGGTCCTCTGTGAAAATGTTACAATCTCCAGCCTAAATACCCAAAGCATGGCAAAACCAACCCAAAGCATGCCTTACATGCTCCAGAATGGGTCTCAACTCTGAATGTAGCATGATGAAGTGGAGACAGCCAGCTACAAAGCATGGGATGTTGGGTTCTGGGCCAGCAGTGCAACTGCAAGAAAGTCTTACCCCTTCTCTGAGCCTGAGTTTCCTCATCTGAAAAATGGGTATGACAACCCTAATCAAATGAAAACTCAACTATGAAACTCTGCCATAGTCTGTAAAAGACATCCAGTTTTTGCTCTGGTGCAAACGTTCCAATTGGCTTCCCAGGTGGTTCAGCCGTGAAGAATCTGCCTGCCAATGCAGGAGACGTGGGTTCGACCCCTGGGTTGGGAAGATCCCCTGGAGAAGGAAATGACAACCCACTCCTGTATTCTTGCCTCAGAAATCCCATGGAAAGAGGAGCCCGGCAGGCTACAGTTCATGGGGTAGAAAAAGAGTTGGACACCACTTAGCAACTAAACAACAAGTACTCCATTGGCATTTAACATTTCTCAGGATCCACTGCTGTAGTCTCCCTTTCTTCCTCTCCTTCAAAGAGCTCATTGCTTTCACGATGAAAGATAAACGGCAGCCCTACCGCTCACCCAAGGAGCAGTGGACAGAGCAATGGTGTGGAAGCAGCAGTTAAAATAAAAAATAATAGCAAAGGGCTGAAATTGCCCCTGACTGCCCATTGCTGCTCTAGTTTTTATAGTCCATTAAAACCTACAATCACTGTAATGTTTATGCATTATTGGGGAGATAAATTGCATAATTTTCATTTTGCAATTTAAATGTAATTATGATCTTACTAATGACTAAAACCTGAATTTGCTAGACTATCAGTTTTTCTAACCCTTGCCAAAATTATAGGTAATTACTTAAGGCTTACAATAATTATAAGTCCATCTCTTAAATAATTAATGTGCACTTTCGTGGTACAAAACAGCTAGTAATCAAACGACCTCCGCTTACACTGCAAACCCATGCAATTAGGCCTATTGTGTAGGTCTGTGGAAATATACCCATTTGCAAGAGTCCCTTTAGTTGGCAAGCTGGAACGGGGCTGCTGTGGATTATAGCATCATGTAAGGGAGAAATCCCCGGCTGCCACAAGATGAGAAGAAGGAAGTGATCTGTGAAGCCGTAGGAAGTTCAATATTAATCGACACAGTACTACTGAAGCTCGTGGGATTTGGGCTGAGAAAGGGGAGAAAAGTGAGGGATGCTGTCAGGGCTGGACTTGGAGAAATAGGGATGATCTATTAATGATTTTCACAAAGAAACTAAGTGTGGGGGCTTGGGGGGGTCTATCATCCACATTTTGTTCCCTTTCTTCTTCTTTAGGGGGCATGCTAATTCCATCACACAACATAGGATAGTCTGCTGAGTTGCAAAGATCCTACAGGGATAAATAAGGTGATATGTTTGCCCTTGAGGAATTAGCCCACTACTATGTATTATAAGATAGGCAAATAGAAAATTAGAACATACTCTGGTAAGTGTTACAATTTTCTGCAAAGTACTAGTAGATAGACAGGGAAACCCGGCATGCTGCAGTCCATGGAGCCACAAAGAGTTGGACATGAGTGAGCGACTGAACAACAGCGGAAATGCTGAGCCACGAATGGGGTTTCTCACTACAGTAAGTCCCCTACATAAGAGAGAGTTCCATTCCAAGTGCGAGTTTGTAAGTCCAATGTGCTTGTAAGTCTGTCAAAATTAGCCTAGGTACCCAACTAACACAGTAGGCTATACTGTACTGTATTGTAATAAGTTTATAATACTTTTCACACAAACAGAATGCAGTGGATATAGGAGACCCTGTTCTTTTGCAAAAAAAAAAATCACTTATCCTCAAGGAGTGAGGAGATTGAATTCTAACCTAAGTCCTCCCTTCAAGGCTATGTCCTCCTAGGAAAGTCATTTTCTCTCTCTGGCTTCACTTTTGCTAAATTAGGAATTCAAGACTCCAGTCCTGGCAGATTTTGATTCTAAGATCTGGCTCTGCACACCAGTACCTCCAATAAATGGTGAGAGAGTTATGTTTCTTAACTATAATCAGCAGCTTAGTAAAAACCCCACACCTTTTGCACCAAGGAGATGTTATACCTCCCCATCCTGCCATGGGTAGGATGCTGGTGTGGAGGATGGCCTGATATCTGTCATGTCTGAAGAAGCCATCCAATAGCATTCCACCTCCTCAGACAACAGAGCATCGCATGGGCCCCAGTGAAGTTTATGAATCTGTGGGAAGAACCCTGGTCCGTGCTGTCAGCTTCACAATGCATCAGCCTCCAGCAAAGGGCCTGACTCAAGGAGGCAAGCCAGATTTCTCATTACTTAGCAAGTCACTCCACTGTGGGACTCGGCCCCCTCGAATCCACAATGGGATGGCATAGCAAGACCCATCGAGCATCTCCCTGTTTACTTGGGTGAAAAACATGTCCCTGGCAGCTCCAGTCCCACCCAAACTCACATCAACGACTTGGAAACCCCTAGCTTGGCATACTCCATCCTTTAGTCAACGGGACATGGGCTGAGAGCAGGTGGGTAGAGTCTGGGGGCAGACGGGGGACCCCCAGCTGCAGGAGGGCTTTCCTGTCATCACTGTAGCTTTGTTGTTGTTGTTGTTGTTGTTGCACTGGGTCTTCTTTGCTGCACGGGCTTTTCACTAGTTGTCGCAAGTGGGAGCTACTCTCCAGTTGCAGTGCACGGGCTTCTCATTGCAGTGGCTTTTCTTGTTGCTCTCAAGGATTGAGGGCTCAGTAGTTGTAAGTCCTAGGCTTTAGAGCACAAGCTCAATAGTTGTGGCACACGGGGCTTAGTTGCTCCATGGCACGTGGGATCTTCCCGGATCAGGGATCAAACCTGTGTCTCCTGCATTGGCAGGGAGATGCTTTACCACTGAGCCACCAGGGAAGCCTACAATCACTCCATTCTTACACCCCAATTTCCTCCCTGGATGATGACTCTGCTTTCTCAAAACCAGAGTGTCACTCAGCTGTGGGCAAAGCTACAGACTTTTAGATGATGTATGATGAAGTACAGCAGGATTTGGAATCAAATGGATTTGGTTCCATTCCAACTACAATACTCTTAGCTCTAAGGTCTTAGGCAAGTTATGGAGGTATTTCTTGGTCTCAGTTTCTCAGTATGAGAGATGGGGATGCTAATTTTCTAGTGCAGTTGTTATAAACATCAGTAATGGTTCTTAAAATGTTCACAGAATAGGACTTAATGCATGAGAAGTGTAAAAATCATCATGTCTAAATCTAGACATTTCAGGAACTATTTTCAGGTCATCAAACAGGGATTTCATGCCCACCCCTCAGTACCTCTGAGGGTTTTATCATTGCCTTCCAAGTACTGTTCTTCTTATGTAACCAACACTTTGGTTGATTTGGTCTGGTTGCATCTCAACTCCAGGTTCACCTTCAGACACTATTTTGGACTCTCTTCTGGCCCCACTTTGGAACCTACAGGCCAAGTGTTCTCACCTACCTAGGCTTGGGTCCAAGAGCCTTTGCTATGGAGAATCTGGGTGAGGACTGACTCCATCAAGGTCACTATAGTGAAGCAAAGAAGCAGCCTAGCAGAAATTAGCATGAGGCAGCGGGCTGGGATGTGGAACGATGGTTAGATTGACTTGCATTTGGAAGCCAAGCCATCGGGTCCCATTTCTGAGCGACCAACAAGTCAGTATGTTTTTCGAAGACTAAACACAGCAACTTCCAACCAACTTTGCATTCTCACACTAAGGAGTTGAATGGGGGGATGAAAGATCAATCATGAAATCCCTTGTCCCTGCTCCCTGATGTACAGCAGACCCTGTGCACAGAGGTTCAGGTAGGGAATCTGGCTGGGTGTCCATCACAGAGCCATGCGCGTCTCAGGGCATTCACTTTAGTAGGGAAGAAAGTCATTTTTTTTCAGAGTTGGGTGTTCAGGGTAGTGTTACATGAAAAGAAAAGGCAACAAGGCCCATTGTCGGTGACACAGGACAAGAGCTGTGACTAAAGACGCAGATCCCAACTTCATCCAGAGAAGGGTATTGCCTTCAATTGCACTCAATTCAACATAACTCTATTCCATCCCAGAACCGTGACATTTAAAATTTTAAACCAATGTAAAACATTTTCATTTTGTCATAAGATATCAATCTTTATAAGAAATAGAAATGCCCCTCCACCATCAACCCCTCCCAAAGAACTCTGTAACTGTCCCTTTAATTAGATGCTCCTTAATAAATATATCTTGTTCTCAAATCCCCACGCACTTGGTACAGAAGTTCATTAGCACAGGAAGAAGCAATTTAGATTTCCTCTGATAATAGCATCTGTCGCTAATCAAATTAAGGCAGGATGTGCCAATGTATCTAAAGCCGGACATGCTAGCGTGGGGCAAGGTGGGGGGAAGCTCAGGGCAGTAAATATCATCTTTGAAATGACAGTCTCAGAGAAGGAGAATATTGCATGACATCCTTTATACGTCGAAGCTGAAAAGAAATGATACAAGTGAGTGTATTGGGTTAATTACTCAGTCGTGTCCGACTCTGCGACCCCATGGACTGTAGCCAGGCTCCTCTGTCCATGGAAGTCTCCAGGCAAGAATACTGGACTGGGTTGCCATTTCCTTCTCCAGGGGATCTTCCTGACCCAGGGATCAAACCTGTGTCTCTTATGTCTCCCGCATTGGCAGGCAGGTTCTTTATCATCTGAGCCACCACGGAAGCCCAAATAGTGATACAAATGAAGCTACTTAGAAAACAGAAAGAGACTCAGAGACTTAGAGAAAACCTTATGGTTGTTGGGGGTATGGATGGGGAAGGGATAGTTAGGGAGTTAGGGATACACAAGCACACACTACTATATTTAAAATGCATAACCAACGAGGACCTACCATATAGGACATAGAACTCTGCTCAGTGTTATGTGCCAGACTGGACGGGAGGAGAGCTTGGGGGAGAATGGAGACATGTATACATATGGTGGAGTCCCTTCACTGTTCACCCAAAACTGTCACAACACTGTTAATCAGCTATACTCCGATAAAAACAGTTTAAAAAAAAAAGAATCTATGAAGCAGAATGCTAAACAAATCTTGCAAAATATTGAACATTCACTACAAAAAACAAACAAGCAAAATGCAGAAAAAAAAAAATACAGTCGAGTATCCTCAGTGAATATGGCTGTCCTGATGTCAAATCTTTCGCCTTGTTTTCCCTATGAAGATATTCTTATTGATGGGAACGTCCAGGTGGATGCAGGGTTTGTCAGTTCTTGTCACTAGACCTAAAAGCAATAGTGAGTCATGACCAATGGACTCCCTGAAATCCAGGCATTCATTTCTTTATACAATTAATATTGCTGGAGCCCCTGCTCTGTTACCTTGTGCCAGGCCTTGGGGAGGCAGAAGAAAAAGAAAGACATAGAGAAGTCATTCTGAATTCTGCATCCCTCAGTGTGAAGACAAGTGGGACCACAGACACGCCCACCTCTGAATCCATCACAGCCAACCCACCACAGACGCTCACTCAATACTCACTCGCTCATTCATTCATTCATTCACTCAGTAAGTGCTATCAACCAGGATCTTTGTGGTCACTGGAGGTACAGCTATGAACAAATGTCCCTGCCCTCAGGGAGCTTACAATCTAGGGGATGGGGGAGACCAGCTACACACTGTAAGACAGCAAACACAATAAAATAGGGCGATGAGACAGAAAGAGAGAGGGGTGTGTGTCGTGCTGCTGTCTTTAGCTGTGGTCCCCAATCTTTTTGGGACCAGGGACCAGATTCATGGAAGAAAATTTTTCCACAGACGGGGGTGGGGGATGGTTTGGGGATGATTCAAACACATTACGTTTCTTGTGCATTTTATTTCTATTATTATTACATCAGCTCCATCTCTGATCATCAGGCCTTAGATCCTGGAGGTTGGGGTCCCCTGCTTTAGGGGGATCAGCAAAGGCCTGAGAAAGTCACCTTTGAGCAGAGGTCATGATCAGGTAAAGGAACGAGACACAAGATCTGAGAGCCATGCAAAGATCTGAAGAAAGACTCTAAAACCTTGAGGAAAGAGGCAGGGCAAGGGTGGTCTGGCTTTACAGACTATGTTTTCAATGCCTCCTAGCCCCTTCCAACCTGTCCCTGCATGGTCCTTCCCTTGTCATTAGTGTATATGAACTTCGAGGGCATTGCACGAAGTAAAATGAGTCAGACAGAAAAAGACAAATACCATATGATCTCATTTATATGTGGAATCTAAAAGAAAAAAGATCTCATAGATAGAGAATACATGATGAGTGGTGACTGATTGGTGGTTGCCAGACCTGAGAGCAGGCTGGGGGGCGGGGTGGTGCAAAATGGATGAAGGTGTCAAAAGGTACCAGCTTCCAATTATAAAATACATAAGTGATGGGGATATGATGTACAGCATGGTAACTATAGTTAATAATGCTGTATTTTATATTTGAAAGTTTCTAAGAGTGAATTTTCAAAGTCCTCATCACAAGAAAGAAAAAGCGTCTAACCACGTATGATGACAAGTGTTAACTAGATGATCATGCTGGTTACTTCACAATGTTTACAAATATCAAGTCATTAGTTGTACATCTGAACCTGATACCATAGTATTAATAGCTGTCAATTACACTTCCATGAAAAATGTTAAGTGACATCAACTGATGACATGGCAGTGTTGTTCCCACAAACCCTGGGCAGCTTCCAGGAAAGCAAAATCGTTGGCTTCTGGGGTGGGGGGCAGTGGGTGATTACTTCTGTGGTTGCAAAGCTGAAGCTCAGAGAACCCAGGAGCCACACTGAGGTTGGAAGAGAACCAGAAGAGCACGGTGACCTAGAACCGCTGTGAAGACAGTCACTGCAGACAGAAGGGATGAGCCATTGTGCCATATGCTATTGAATCTTGAGTCAAATGAACAAAGGGAAGTGACCATCGGATCTGGTGGAAGGGAGATGGTTGCTGACTTTGGCAAGAGTGTTTCCATGGGTAGTGAAGACAAGTACTTGGTCACTGAGAGTGGATGAGACACCAGGAGACTAAGGAAGAGGACCTGGGCTCTGAAAGGGAGCCGAGACCTGGGGTGGCAGCTGCAGGTCCAGGGAGAGCATTTCTAAAAGGATGTGAGCTTTGGCAAGACAGGTGAGTCCCCTACTTACGAACCTTCAAGTTGGGGACTTTCAAAGATGTGAATGTGTGTTTGCACGTCCAATCATGCAAGTTTGTTCACGTGTCTGGCATACACTGTCACCTGTGTGCACCCTCTACAAGCGGTTGTGCTTTTGTGTACTTTATTGTACAGTACTGTTTTTGTGTGTGTTTGTTCTTTATGTATTATTTGTGTGAAAATATTGTAAACCCATTACAATATAGTATTATATAGCAGATTGTGCTATTGATAGTTCGTACCTAGACTAACTCTGGTGCACTTAGGAACAAAATTGGACTTAAGAACACACTCTTGGGACTTCCCTGGTGGCCCAGTGGTAAAGAATCTGCCTGCCAATGCGTGGGACAAGGGTTCCAACCCTGTGGGGTCCAGGAAGATCCCACATGCTACAGAGCAAATAAGCCTGTGTGCCACAACTACTGAGCCTGTGCTCTAAAGCTCGTGCTCTGCAACAAGAAGCCACAGCAATGAGAAGCCGGCAAACTGCAATTAGAGAGTAGCCCTCTGCTCTCCTCAACTGGAGAAAGCCCTCTTGCAACAGTGAAGACCTAGCACAGCCCAAAATAAAGAAATTAAAAAAAAAAAAACACACACTCTCTCAACGGAACCACCTTCATAAGCTAATGGCAATGGCTCCCGAAAGAGGGAGAAAACCAGCGTTGAAGAGAACATGAAAACTGCAGGAGAGGGCTGTGTTCTACTGGTGACATAAGTCTTAGCTGGGTGCCAGATGTTGTCATCCATCCTGTAAGGTGGGAAAGCAGAAAATATGTGCAAAATGCAACTGGACAAGCAGATAACAAGGCGGCAAATTTGGGACCTTTTCCCACGGCTTTTAATTTCTCAGTAAACCATGTCAGACCAGCCTGAGGAGGAGGGGGTGAGAGGTTGGAAGGTGTGGCAGAATCCACTCTGGAGTCGCAGGGGGACACCTGTGGTGTGGAGGTTCCATCTGAGAACTGCAATCGTGAATTTAAAGCGAGAGCTGACAGCCCTGCAGAGTGATCTTCTGTGGCCGTGTTCAGCGCTGGGCATGGGGGAGAGGTTGAGATTTGAGTGGGAGGCAGTTAGGATGGTGGGAGAGGTATGAAGATGTATGCAGGCAAAGGAGGGGCTATAAGGATGGATGTGGACTCCAAGCCGGACCAGGAAGGGAGTGAACACACAAGAGGTAGAATGGGAAAGTGGCAACATCAATGGATTGGAGGACCCAATGGCAGCAAAATAAGGGCATGAGAGGAAGTGAGCGGGCAACATGGTGACGGTTGCCTTGGTGATGGTTGCCCTCTGCAGGTGGAAATCTCTTTGCATCTTAGGGATGACACGAAGGCTAGTCATTATCTTGTTCATGTACTAGGGCTTGTGATGGATAAGGGCTAGGACCAGGACAGAGTCCTAGGAAGTAACTGGCTAATGAAGGAAACCCTAATGAGTCAACTTCAATTGACCTCTGCTAAGAATGTGGCATAGAAATCAAACTAAACTGAACCAGGGATAATGAATGTAAATCTGAGGGCAAGAACCTGGTACCAGATGGGAATTGAAAGTGGATCCAGAGCAGGGCATGTAGAGCTAGGAGTGAGCAGAAATCAGAGGGTAGAGAAGGAGTATCTAGTATGGACATGTCCACATGTAGACATGTCCATGTGTAGACATGTCAGTGCACAAAGGCTCAGGTGGTCTTCTGAATTCCCCAGTGTCCCCACTGGTTCCATCCTTAGGTGTCTCTGCCCTTGAGTCTCAAAGGCATACAGTATGTCTTTTGACAGCAGTAAGGTGCCATTGGCAGCAGCACAGTCCCATGGATGGTGAACAACGCGGTGTGAAGTAGAGGATAGTGGGGCAGCCCAGGTCAGTGACCAGTGGGTGGAGCCACACTGGGCTTTGGCCTTTTCTGAGGGTTCAAGTGAGAAACAGACTGCTTTCTCCACTCCTCCCAACATGGTATTTACAGGGCGATGAGGTAGTCAAGGAGATGACGTGAAGTAAGGGCACTTAGGAATGCCGGGTTCTGCTCTGCCACAAAATAATGAACAAGTTCAAGAATAATTTGACTTTGGGAGATACAGTAACTGCCAAAGAATGCTGGGAGACGTTATTATCTGGAACAATGTGTTTCAAATACTAGCGTGCCTAAGAATTACCCGACAAGCTTGTTTCTTGTTCTGCTTTTTGCCACGCCCAACAGCATGTGAGATCTCAGTTCCCCAACCAGAGATCAAACCCACACCCACTGCAGTGGAGGCACAGAGTCTTAACCACTGGACCCAAAGGGAAGTCACCAGCAAGCTTGTTAAAGTACAGGTCCCTGGTCTGGTGACTCTGATATCGTGTGTCAAGAACAGGATCCACGTATTTCATTTCTAACCAGCTCCCAGTGGATGTAGATGCTACTAGACCCTGGACCACACTTTGACTAACACTGGTAGAGAAGGAATGATGGGGGGAAGAAAAGAAATAAAGAACATGGGTGGTCAAAGGACACAAAAAGGAGAGAGACAGGCTGAAGATAATTACCAGGGGCTTCACAATTTGTGAAGCTGTCCTTCATGGGACGGTAGTCAACCCCTTCAGAACTCAAGGTAAGACTGGATTGTGGAAGCCTGCTACACCACAGTGATTAGTTTGGACTGCTTCCTACAGGCAATAAATTTTGAGAGTGGAGGTGATGACAGAATGAGAATAATGTCATAGGAATGTTATTCTGTCAGCAAATGGCAGTAAAGACTAGAGTCATCAGAAGGGAGACGGGAAGGAAGGTTGTTAGTCACTAAGAAGTGGGAGGATTGTAATAAGACATGGAACAGAGAGAAACTTACTTTCAAACAGGGAAGTAAGTTTGAATCTGGGAAAAGATTAAAAAAAAAAAAGATCAATAGGGCTGAATGACAATTAACTGCAAGGAAACTAGTGATGGAAGAGCTTATGATGACTGAGGATTTTTGATCTTCTGATCTTTTATCTTTGGTACCATTTTAGAAAAAATGTCACCAGGAATATACCTCCCTCTATTCAGATATGGAATCAGAGACAAGCATTAAGAAGTGAACTTGCAAAGAACGTCTGGTTTATCAAATAAGAAACATAGTTTTTCAAAGTAAAATGCCACAAAATTACTGGCTTTACAGTTAGTCCATTCATGGTGGAAAAGGTTTTTTGAACATGAGTTGTCATATCCACAAACATCATACCACACACTTCCCTGGAAGTTTAGTGGTTAAGACTCTGTGCTTCCTGGGGACCCAGGTTCAATCCCTGGTCAGGGAACTAGATCCCACATGCCATGAGTTACAGCCAAACTCACCCCCAAAACAAAAACCACATCATACCAGAGTCTTAGGCATTTGAAATGTGAAAGTCAGAGACAAGCTTGTTTCTTTGTGAGCTTGGAAGGCTGGCTGGCCGGCTGGATGCAAGAATGACCATGTTAGTTTTGGTTTTCTGGGGTTCTGGTTCTATGTCTGATTGCGTTGCCTTTCTTTTCTGATGCTGGGACCTGATGTGCATGATGAGAACTCCTGCTCATGCCAGAAGTGTCTGCTTACTTTGTTCCTCTCCTACTATGTTCTTGTTCTGAATAAAGAGATAGTGAAGCAGAGTGGGAAGAGCTCAGAGCAGGGGTCAGGAGATTGTATATGGGGACATGGCAAGTCATTAACTATGTACCTAGGCCCCTCTTGAGGAGGAAATTAGCTCCACGGTTCCCAGGTAGCTTCCAGTTGTTCAGTTGCTAAATCATGTCTGACTCTTTGTGACCCTATGGACTGCTGCCCTCAGGCTCCTCTGTCCTCCACTATCTCCCAGAGTTTGCTCAAACTCAGATCCATTGAGTTGGTGTTGCTATCTAAGCATCTCATTCTCTCCTCTTTTTTCTCCCAATCTTTCCCAGCATCAGAATCTTTTCCAGTGAGTTGGCTCTTTACATCAGGTAGCCAAAGTATTGGAGCTTCAGCTTTAGCATCAGTCCTTCCAGTGAATATTCAGGGTTGATTTCCTTGAAGACTGGTTTGATATCCCTGCAGTCCAAGGGCCTCTCAAGACTCTTCTCCAGCACCACGATTCAGAAACATCAATTCTTTGGTGTTCAGCCTTCTCTACGGTCCAACTCTCACAGCCCTACATAACTACTGTTGTAGCTTCCAGAGCTGACAACAAACAGAACTAGGATACTAGCTCTATTCCTGATATGTTAGTAGACGCTTTCTTTCAAATGCATCCTTTGTCTCCAGAGCATGTCAATCTCATTATGAACTGTATACTCCACAGGACTACTGGGGAATGTCAACGCCTTGACAACATCCTGCCTTTCCCTCCCCACCGTCCCATTCTTCCCGTCCCCATTTCTCTGATTTTCTTCTCCTCTCTTTCCTTCATTTACCTTCATTCCTGTGCCCTTCTCTTTTGCCCTTCTCTTCATCATAGATACACAAAGCTCTCCCTCTTGCTCTCCCCCTCTGCACAGGAATAATAGAAATTACTGACGTGTGTGCCCTCCTCCCCATATTTTCCTGTATCAAAAGTTTTCCTTGCAAGCGGACCTCCTTGGTGGTCCAGTGGTTAGACTTCACCTAATAGGAGATGGGGGTTCTATTCCTGGTTGGGGGGCTAAGATCCCACATGCCTCACGGTCAAAAAACCAAAACATAAAACAGAAGCAATATTGTAACAAGTTAATAGATAAAAAACAATCTTCTAAGTTTTTTAAAATAAAATTTTCCTTGCTAAATCTGGTACCAGTAGGTGAAATGTTAACACCCAAGATCTGCTGTTTTGCACAGAGAGACTCTCTACAGAAGCCTTTTATGGAAATGTGAATCATCCCCCAAAGGGCAGAGGTATACTCGTGTTTGCTGATTCATCAGATGTCCATCAGGCAGCTCACTGAGCACCAAAGCACAGGAGGAAGTGTTTCTGAATTGATCAGCAGTCAGAGGGGCAAAGGCTGCTGGACCCTGGCCAGTCTTGGCTGCAAAGAGATCCTGCCCTCTCTTCGGCAGTGAGAAGACAAGCTATGAGACCAACTCCGTGTCACTGTGTAGCCCAGAGCCACCATTTTCCGAGTTCTTAGAGCCAATTATAACATCAGACATGGGGGAAGTTTCTCATCAAACTCTAGAATGATGACTTTTGGAGTACCAGGCAGAGGGGAACAGAAGCAAGAGGAGAGAGACTAATGGAAGCAGATCTACTTTACAGCATCGCCCACGGCCAGCCAAGGACGAGAGCAAGTTACTCACGATTAGACAGTAAATTGAGACAGTCCAGGCTTCTGCCTGGGATTCCAACTTAATTATTAGTAATATCCCCTTCACTGTGGAAAGTGTCACAGCACAGACCAAAAATAATATGCTCCTCCATTCATACTGAATGTTTCCCAAGGAATCAGACTAACTGGCTCCCTCCTGTCTTTACCACGCAGTCTTTCACAGTCTTTAATTTTTTTTTCAGTCTTAGCTGAAGCCAGTCAAGTCCAGCCCACTTCATCTGACTAAAATACACACAAAGCAGTTAGGCAGTTGCATAGAGCTGGAGCAGCCATTATCCCAAATCAAGACTCCCAAGTTTATGCTTGGATCCAGAGCCTCAGACTTAGAGAGTTGACCTTGACCTTTGGCTGTTGGCCTGGGGGTGGCACCTATCCTAAAATGTTGAAGGCAAAGCTTTATGCTTTGAGACCCATAGGGATGAAATCAGCTTAGGATGCATGTGTGCATGCATGCTCAGTCATGTTCAATTCTTTGTGACCCCATGGGCTGTAATCCCACCAGGCTCCTCCGTCCATGGGATTTTCCAGGCAAGAATACTGGAATGGCTATTTCCTCCTCAAGGGGATCTTCCCCACCCAGGGATTGAACCCATGTCTCCTGCATTGGCAGGCATGTTGTTTACCACTGTGCCACCTGGGAAGCCCCCAGCTTAGGACAGAAATGTTTAAAACCAGAAGCGACAGAAAGGTTTCCATGTTAGGTATTGCTACAGAAAAGTTTGATGAATGTTTAGGGATTTCTTAACCCAGGCCCTCATGGCCAATCGGCAGTGATGACCGTCATTCTTAAGGTTGCAAGTGGGAGGCACTGACTCCCTCCCCTGCAGTAACAGCTGTGATATTCAGTCTCGTCATTGGTCAGTGAACAGGCTTTCTACCTCCTTCTCACTCGGAAGAATTCTTGTCCCCAATAGGACGATAACTTCCACATCCTGGCTCTGCAAGAACTCCTTTTTATGAGATCCTGGAGGCTCAGAGCAGCTATCTACCATCCAAAACAGCCTCCGTGTTCATCTTCAGCAATGGATCTCCAGCTCTTTTGCAAACAAGCATTATTACAACCATTTTATAAAACCTAGACAGAGAGAGCTCCCTGGTGCCTCTTAGGAGTGGTCCAGGGTGGCGGGCTTCTTAGCAGGCCACGCACAAGAACCTTTCCTTCCCTCCCCCCACACCCCTCCTCATGGAAGGAACCAGGAGGGCAAGAAACCCAGAGCCTGCAAGTCACAAGCCAAAGGAAGGATAGAGAGAAGACAGCCACAAAGGGCAGGTCTTAGACTAAATCACGGCCCAAAGATAGGTCCATGTCCTAATCCTCAGAACTCACAAGTGTTTTTTTATATGGTAGAAGAATCTTCCCAGATATGAGTATGCTAACGAGCTTGACATGGGGAGATGATCTTGCATTATCTCGGTGGGCCCTAAATGCAATCATATGTATGCTTCTAGCTGCCAGAATTCTTTGGCTTGTGGCCGCTTCTTTGGTCACTTTGCCTTCTTCTGTGTGTGTGTGTGTGTGTGTGTGTGTTTAAAATCTCTCTCTGCTTCCCTCTTATAAGTATACATATGATTGTATTTAGGGCCTACCCAGATAATCCACGGAGAAGGAAATGGCACTCCACTCCAGTGTTCTTGCCTGGAGAATCCCAGGGACGGGGGAGCCTGGTGGGCTGCCATCTATGGGGTCGCACAGAGTTGGACACGACTGAAGCAACTTAGCAGCAGCAGCAGCAGCAGCAGATAATCCAGAACTGTATGATACCTTCATTCTGACACCGTGAAACCGATTTCAGAATTTGGCCTCCAGAACTGTATGAGAATGGATACATTCAGTCATCCACTTGATGGTGAATTCTTTCTGCAGCCACAGGAAACTAAAGCAGGCAATCCAACTCTTCTGTGACTTCCTGGACTGTAACCCCACCAGGTTCCTCTGTCCTTGGGATTTCCCAGGCAAGAATACTGGAGAGGGTTGCCATTTCCTTCTCCAGAGGATCTTCCCAACCCAGGGATCAAACCTGCGTCTCCTGCATTGGCAGAAGGATTCTTTATCACTGAGCCACCAGGGAAGCCCCTTCTGTTGTTTAAGTCACCAAGTTCATGGCACTTTGTAACTGCAGCCCTAAGAGACGAATACACGGACCTGAGTTGAGAAGATGAGAAAGAGTTGCCAAAACAGGCATCCAGTTGTCAAAACAGGAGAGCATCTCTTCCAGGGAGAATGGCCCGGGAACTTCTAGGAAGCATATTGTCTAATACTCATTCTTAGCAGCTTTGCTGTGACACCGACCATCAGTGAATCTTCTATTTCATATGAACACCTGTGGATTTATCTGTTTGGGAATCAAGTATACATTGCCTATTTGTGGCCTGTAAGTAGAGAGAAGCGAACTGAACTGAGACCTAGAAAGGGGCAGGAAATTGGGACAAGAGGAGGCCACAAGAAACAGACATGAAGCCTCTTCAGAATCCCAGAGACGTTTGCAAGAGAATTGCTGTCATTTCCCTACTAGAGAGTGAAGTGACAATTCAGGGGACCTGAAGACTTAGGGACTCCATCAGTTGTAGGACAGATAGGCTACATTCTCACTAACATCATGGCCAAAGCAGGAGTCCAAACCACAGGGCTCTGGACAGTGAGTTGAGCTCCTGCTTGACAGCTCCACCAGTTTCAGAGCCATGGTGCTCCAGCTGTGGCTAGTGAGGCCAGCTGTGCCTTGCCTGGATCCCCACTAGACTCTCCTCCCTCTCTGGGTAGTGCTGTTGCCCACAAGGGGGCGTCTGCCTCCCCCTGCCCTTCCTGGAAATCCTCCCAGAAGGCTGCGAGGCCCAGCGCCCGACCTTGGAGGTGCCTGGGAGAAGGGGAGATCAAAGAAAGGAAAGTGCTCCTTTCTGGTACTTCAATCAGGGAGAGAAGCAATTAAAATATGAATTAATCTAAGTGAGATGGAAATGCAGATGTAGAACAAGAGCATCTCCATCACCTTGAACCTGTGCTGCACGCAGTTGAGCTCCTGTGATTAAAGACATTTTCATGCCATTAAAAACCTTCTCTTCTAATGTTACAAACGCTCTGTCAGTCAAACGCCCTGAGCAGCCTCGGTGAGGACTGCCCTCTCCTCGGTTACTTTCCTTGATCCTTTCAGAGGGATGAGGGGGGGCTCCCAGGAGGGGTCAAGGAGGGCTTGGGGAATGATGGGAATGCAGGATACTGAGCTGAATGGAAAGAGTCCTCTATGCATCTGCTCTCAAACAGATCCTGCCTCGTTCTTGATTCTTTTGTGCAGCCTGAGTCCTGGCTGCCCAGATGGTACTGGGGACAGAATTGGGAAACTACCCTTGTGGTTTCCTGCCTTCTTCTTTAAAATGAGTGATAATTGTCATGTGTATTTCCAGAATTTTGCCTCTGCTTCTCTATGGTCCTGGTGGCTCAGACAGTAAAGAATCTGCCCGCAATGGAGGAGACCTGGGTGTGATCCCTGAGTCGGGAAGATCCCCTGGAGAAGGGCATGGACCCACTCCAGTATTCTTGACTGGAGAATCCATGGACAGATGAGCCTAGCGGGCTACAATCCATGAGATCGCAGAGTCGGACATGACTGAGTGACTGACACTTTCTCTATAGTCTTAAGGACCCTCGAAGGCAGGGTGAGGCTGTGACCCCAGAGGGAGGGGTGCATGTAAGGGAACGTGTGCTGATACTTCTTTAAACCATTGGGCCTTCCAAGTCAGCCATTCATGCTCTTGTCTTAGATTTGGTTCCTTCTGTGTGCACATCTCATCTCTTACTTTGGCTTTTTCTGGTTATACATTCTGCAGTTGCTGTGCTCACCAGTATCCATCAATCTCAGGTTGTGAAGCTTGGAACTTGAAAGAACTCATCCTGAATTCACTTTTGTCACTTTCCAAAGCGAGTGCTCTGTCCAGCCCCTGGGAACAGCTGACCCATCCAGGTCTGGATCTGAGACGGATTTTCTCTTTCCTTCTCTGACTCTCTTTAAGGAAGGCCCCCAATTGGACTGGCTCCAGTGGAAACTAGAACCTGTCCTAAGGCCTGCTCTAAGAATAAGTCAGGAAAGAGCATCTGAGGAGGCTGTGAGGTGTACTCTGGGTGGGGTAGTGGCAGTTGACAGTTAACTCAGCTTCTTCTCTGCCCTTCTGTCTCCAGAAGGTCCTGTTCGAGCCATGCAAGACACAGGTCCCAAGGGCACCTAGGATTCAGTGAATGAGTGCCTCTTACTCCAGGACCTTTTAAGAGATGGTCAGAAGCTTAATGTTCATACACACCTAAAGCACAGTATATACGTGTGTGTGTGTGTATGTATGTTCAGTCGCTCAGTTGTGTCCAACTCTTTGTGGCTGCATGGACTGTGGCCCGCCAGGCTCCTCTGTCTATGGGATTCTCCCAGCAAGGATACTGGAGTGGGTTGCCATTCCCTTTTCTGTGGGATCTCCCTGACCCAGGGATGGAACTCACATCTTACATCTCCTGCATTGGCAGGCAGGTTCTTTACCACTAGCACCAAAATAGGCTATCACTCAAATCCATTCCTCTTGTGGGCCTCCCAGGGAGAAAGATGTCTTCTAGGCAGAAGGTACTCCCAGCCTTAGAGGGGAGATCTACAAAAAGGCCTCCTCTTTAATCTGAATACTTAAGCTGTGGTTGTTGTCTCGTTGCTCAATCGTGTCTGACTCTTTGCGACCTCATGGACTATTGCCTTGCCAGGCTCCTCTGTCCAAGGGATTTCCAAGTCAAGAATACTGGAGTGGGTAGACATTCCCTTCTCCAGGGGATCTAGCCAACCCAGGGATCAAACCCACATCTCCTGCATTGGCAGACAGATTCTTTACCACTGAGCCACCAGAGAAACCCTCAATACGGAGACCAGAGTTTTATTTCACCCACTTGGGTAGACTTGTACCTATATCGCTGGAGAGTAACAGGAACCAAGGGACCTGGAATAGAGAACACTTTACTTTCTTTCCTCTAAATGTAGCTGACACCTGGTCTGTGGCCGGTGGGTAAACTCCCAGCATTCTAGAAACAATGAGCAATGTGCTAAAATCACTGGAGTTGATAACTTCTCATTAGTCAATAATCCCTACCTAATCTACATGGAATTTCTGCGACATGAGACTTCAGCCACTGCATCCCAAATGTATGTGTGTGTGCGTGCATGCGTACACGCGTGCCTGTGTACAAGCGCCATTCGAAAATGAGAACACTCCTGTCATCAGGGAGATGGATTAGACTATAATTGATTTTCCATAGACAAATGCTTTAAATTTTGGTAAACCCTTTGTAACATCTTAGTCAAATTAAACAGCCCTTTCAAGTCAGATTTATAGTCCATAGGATTCCACTTAGCTGAGACAAGCGATGCAATTTCAGGGCAATTTAAAGGGTATTTCATTTAGAGACAGAACCAATCCTTGTCAAGGCCCTGGAGGTAACGAGAAATCTTCCTCCTCTTGTTTGCTTGGAAGAAGTTGCAGTCCAGCCCATGGAGGCTGAGCAGCTCGTGAAGAATTGTGAGCGGCTTAGGGTAGTATATTTCACCACCCAGGTTCATTGAAGGGGAAATGACCAAAGGGAGGGCATGGAAAAGAGGGAAGGACCTTTTTATAACATCCAGAGCCTTTCTCAGACTTAGGAGAAAGTATCCAGCCTGGGTGCACAAATGACTACAAGGTCCTTCTTCATTCCAGGCTGCAGCAGATCTGAGCACTGGCTAGAATTCTTCCCCCAGTCGTCCCCTGGACTTTGGTGCTCTTGAGCAATATGCAACCTGAGCAGCTGTACACAGTGGCCCTGGGAGGACGACATTAGGAACTTCACACATATTACCTTCCTTCATGTTTACCACACTAAGAGGTTTAAACTGCTGTCCGGATTTGACAAATACAGATGGCTGGGAGAGATGAAACACAGTGTTCATAGAAATGTAGGTTGAGCTAGGATTCTAGCCCAAGTCTGTCTGATTCTAAAATCCAAGCTATCTCCTAACTCACAATGGACTGTGAATTCAACTGAAGGGCCTGGAAACCTTATTCTAGGGTCAAAGGAAGACCTGGTATGAGCCTCATATCTTTGACAGCGCTGTTGGAAGGGGGAGAGGGTATCCTCAGGTGCACGCTTAGTCGCTCATTCATGTCCAACTCTTTGTGATCCCATGGACTGTAACCCTGCCAGGCTTCTCTGCCCATGGGGCTTCCCAGTCCAGACTACTGGAGTGGGTTGCCATTCCCTTCTCAGGTGCTCATCTGGTTTCCACCACAATGCTCCCGCATTTGTGAGCATATTAATTTTTGTCTGTCCTCAAAGTTCTGCCTCACATCGAGCTGAAATTCCCCTCCCATTGCCCGCAAAGAAAAACTAGTGTCTGGACCAACAATTTCAGGTCCCTGTTCTATGGGACCCACTGGAAAAACTGGAAAGAGAGAGGAGACTGGGAGCCATTTTACCCTTGAGTCTTCATCTGCTCTGGAAAAATGCAACTAAAAGTCCTTGTCCTGCCCATCTCATTACAAGGTTCTCAGAATCAAGAGATGAAGCAAATGGACTGTGACACCCTTGCAAGTGAGATGAGAAAGTAAAGAAAACATACTCAGCTTTTAACTTTTCAAGTTTACACTGTTACGTATTATTATATATATCCTGTAATATATTGGCATATATTTACATATGTTTGTGTTGAATTTTAATGTACTAAATTTTCAATACAATTGACAATGTTAGCTTTTAAGCAACACTTATTCCATTTAAAAGACTGTCTTTCCTGCTGAAACTAAACCTCTTTTACTGTATTTTTAAAAAACATTATTTATTAAATGAAAGAACATAACCAATAGTTGTGTGTGTGTGTATGCATCTGCGTGCATGGTTTTACTGTAGCTTGTTTTTTATAACTCCTTTGACTTGGACAAAATTTAAAATTTGGCAAGTCTTTGTCAGTATTATGGACACTTGCACATGTGTTTGTGTGTGTGTGTGTGTGTGTGTGTGTGTGTGTGTTTACATTTACGGGTCCCTGGTCCCAATATAAACAGATGCCTTACCCATAAGGAAATAACATTCAATGAGGGCCAGTTCTGTCATTTAACACTCAGGATAACCTTGCAAGACACATACCTCTAATTCAAGAAAATGCCATTTCTCAGAGAATTTGTATCTCTTGTCCAATCTTTCACAGGTAGCTGAAGGTTCGAACCTAAGTCCCTCTGATGCCAAAATACCAAGACTTTTTGTTTGTTTGTTTTGATGTTTGTTTCTCACTTTACTAGGTTATTTAATAGCTTCTTTTCATTCCTATAGTTCCATAGGGGTGTACTCAGAGGAAATTTTCTGTCTTCAAATATAATTGGTAAATTTCATCCATTCTTTCCTTTGGTGCCCACAATGTCAAATACTGATGTCTACAGAAAACATGTTTGACCAACTTGGACAGATGCTTGAAATCTATAACTCAGTGTAACCAAAAGAACCATTGGAAAATTTAAACCACATTCCATTTGCTTCTTGGTTTCAGGGATCAGTGATTCTTAGGAGTTCTTAGGTCCACTGGAAATTAAATTCCATAAAGGCACAGCATTCTGTCCTGTTTTATTCACTGCTGTGCTTTCTACAATCTAGGCCATAATAAACACTCAAAAAGTGTTTTTCACACCATATACAAAAATAAACTCAAAATGGCTTAAAGACTTAAGTACAAGACATGATGTCATAAAACTCCTAGAGAAGAACATAGGCAAAACATTCTCTGACATAAATTGTACCAATGTTTTCTTACATCAGTCTCACAAGTGACTAGAAACAAGAGCAAAAATAAACAAATGGGATCTAATCAAACTTACAAGCTCTTGCACAGCAAAAGAAACCAGAACCAAAGTGAAGAGACAACCTAAGGAATGGGAGAAAATACTTGCAAAGGATGTAACAGACAAGGCTTAATTTCCAAAATTAAGCTCATACAAATAGCTCATACAACTCAATAATGAGAAAAGCAAACCACCCAATCGAAAAATGGACAGAAGGCCTAAGTAGATATTTCTCCAAAGAAGACACACAGTTGACCAACAGGCCCATGAAAAGATGCTCAACATCACTAATTATTAGAGAAATGCAAATCAAAAACTACAGTGAGGTACCACTTTGCACTGATCAGAATGGTCAGCACTGAAAATTCTGGATCTGCCTTCCCAGAAAAATGGACAGAGCCTCATGGACAATACTGTGCATGGCATTTTCAGGTTCAATGATCCTCAGAACCTTATCTGTGATGCACAAAAGCAGAGCCTATTTTCTCTGAAGAAATTGCACTTGACACTTACCGTGATGGGAAGAGCAAGGCTCTTTGGCTCTGGACTTTTTCTTCTATGTGGGTGGGCACCTGGGTGGTGTAAGGTCATCAACAGCTCAGATCATCCATTGTTTCAGCTATTTGATCTGAAGGGCTGGAGTCTTTCTGGATCTGAGAGGTAAAAAGAAGAACAACATCCATCACTCAATGAGGTTATACAGTCTGCCAGGCACTATGTCATAGATTTTATGTATAACTGATCTAATCCTTATGTCAACCTTACCAGATAAGCATTGTTATGCCTAGTTTTCATTTTTTTAATTGAGGTTTAACTCACATATAAGATTACTTTAGTTTCAGGTGTACAACATAATGATTCTATATTTACATATTTTGAGAAAGGATCACCATAGTAAGTCTAATTAACCTCTGTCACCATTTATAGTTACAATTTTGTTTCCTTTTTTTCCTTGAAATGAGAACTTTTAAGATCTAATTCCTTAGCAACTTTTAAATATATACCACAGTATTGTTCACTGTAGTTGCCATGCTATATGTTACATCCTTGTGATTTATTTTTTGTGATTGCAAGTTTGTAGCTTTTGACCCTGTTCACCCCTATAACCCACCTAACCACCAATTATCAGTTTAATAGTCAGACTTTGAAAATTCAGAGCCAGTTGTTTCCATGGTTTGACAAAATCAGTTCAGTTCAGTTCAGTCACTCAGTCGTGTCCGACTCTTTGCAACCCCATGAACCACAGCACGCCAGGCCTCCCTGTCCATCACCAACTCCCGGAGTTTACCCAAATCCATGTCCATCAAGTTGGTGATGCCATCCAGCCTCCTCATCCTCTATTGTCCCCTTCTCCTCCTGCCCCCAATCCTTCCCAGCATTAGGGTCTTTTCCAATGAGTCAACTCTTTGCATCAGGTGGCCAAAGTATTGGAGTTTCAGCTTCAACATCAGTCCTTCCAATGAACACCCAGGACTGATCTCCTTTAGGATGGACTGGTTGGATCTCCTTGAAGTCCAAGGGACTCTCAAGAGTCTTCTCCAACACCACAGTTCAAAAGCTTCAATTCTTTGGCACTCAGCTTTCTTCACCATCCAACTCTCACATCCATACATGACTACTGGAAAAACCATAGCCTTGACTGGACGGATCTTTGTTGGCAAAGTAATGTTTCTGCTTTTAAATATGCTATCTAGGTTGGTCATAACTTTCCTTCCAAGGAGTAAGTGTCTTTTAATTTCATGGCTGCAATCACCATCAGCAGTGATTTTGGAGCCCCAAAATATAAAGTCTGACACTGTTTCCACTGTTTCCCCATCTATTTCCCATGAAGTGATGGGACCAGATGCCATGATCTTAGTTTTCTGAACGTTGAGCTTTAAGCCAACTTTCTCACTCTCCTCTTTCACTTTCATCAAGAGGCTCTTTAGTTCTTCTTCGCTTTCTGCCATAAGAGTGGTGTCATCTGCATATCTGAGGTTATTGATATTTCTCCCGGCAATTTTGATTCCAGCTTGTGTTTCTTCCAGCCCAGCGTTTCTCATGATGTACTCTGCATATAAGTTAAATAAGCAGGGTGACAATATACAGCCTTGACATACTCCTTTTCCTATTTGGAACCAGTCTGTTGTTCCATGTCCAGTTCTAACCATTGCTTCCTGACCTGCATACAGGTTTCTCAAGAGACAGGTCAGATGGTCTGGTATTCCCATCTCTTTAAGAATTTTCCACAGTTTATTGTGATCCACACAGTCAAAGGCTTTGGCATAGTCAATAAAGCAGAAATAGATGTTTTTCTGGAACTCTCTTGCTTTTTCGATGATCCATCGGATGCTGGCAATTTGATCTCTGGTTCCTCTGCCTTTTCTAAAAATCATCTTGAACATCTGGAAGTTCACGGTTCACGTATTGATGACAAAATAGTGAAAGCATAAGAACACCAGAATCCAACAGGTTTGCGAAGTGGGGTTTCCTGACAGCCATTCTTTTATATATATATATATATACACACACACACACACACAAACACACAAAGGAAGTACCCAAATCTGAATTGATATGACTTGTGGACTTAAATTTTTTTCATTTTTTATTACGAAAAATTTCACACACACACAAAAGTAGAGAAAATAGTATGATGAAGCACAATGTTGCCTCAGCAACCATCAGTTCCTGCCAATCTTATTTTATCTACCCAGAGGTATTTTCATTGCAATTTTTAGCCCATCTTTTCCTTGATGCCCTCTAAATGCATCCCAACAAAGACATCCCAATAGAAACAATCTGACTCATGGTTAAGGTAGCCATCACTTTTTTTATATATATACTTTAAAGAGCAAGGAATCTGTGGACAACACAATCTGCTCATTCAATCTAAAGAGACTGCAATTTTAAGTGATGCACATGAAATGAGAGAAGACCCACCACCAGCACAAGTAGACTGAGACAGTCTTTCTTTCAGCCTGGCTCAGTGTAGGTTCCCTGGGATCTGGTGAGTCAAGCTGTATTCCCCAAAGTAGTTGTGTCTCTTGTATTAGTTTCACTAGGGTAGTTCTGGTTCTTTAGTTGTAACAGAGCTTGGTAATGAGAGGCCACCTGAGAAGCAATTAAACTAAACCAGAAATCTTTCCTGTTCATTTCGTCTTGTCCTTAAATAGTTTACACATCAATTGAACTGGGAAGAGCTCATGGTGGTTTATGATGATTGCTCCAGTAGGGGTCAGCGCCTAATGAGTTGGGCACTTATCTGTGACCCCGACAAGATGACTGTAAATGAACAGATAAGAGGACCGACGGGACTAGTTCTCAAGGCTGCCCACAGAATCAAGACAGCAGAAGCCAGTGGAGTTGGTTTCTCAGTTTTCTACTGCAAAGGAGAAGCTGATGGAGTCAGGTACATCAAAACACCTAGGATTTTTCAGTTAGAAAAAATAAGGTGCTTATCTTAGCTCTTGACAAACTGCAAGATGCCTATTCAACCCACTCTTTTTGGAGGACACCAGGCTTTCTCTTGGGCTTCCCAGGTGGCACTAGTGGTAAAGAATCTGCCTGCCAATACAGGAGATGTAGGTTCCATCCCTGGGTAGGGAAGATCCCCTGGAGTAGGAAATGGCACCCTAGTCCAGTATTCTTTCCTAGAAAAATTCATGGGCAGAGGAGCCTGGCAGGCTACAGTCCATGGGGCTTGAAAGAGTCAGACACAACTGAGCAAATGGCTTCCTCTTATTTTTTCATGATATCTGGTAATTTATGGTCACCACCAAATGATTCTGTTGAGGCGGGTAGCTTTACCTATTACAGATGTGCCAATGTCAGTCCAGACATACTAATATGACAAAAGAATAAAAAAATCTTAGTAAAAGTGCATTTTCAGAGTAAACAGGTAAACATCATAGTGATATATTCTGGCATAATAAAAATTCTCGATAATTGACAAACTAGAAAGAGACTCTCCCTTTTCTCCCATTTCATAGCTCTATTAGCTAGATTTTCCCTTTTTTAATGCTGCATAACAAACAACCAAATCTTAGTGACTTGCAGCAACAAATATTTGTTTTAAGCTTGTGGCTTGACGTTTGGCTGTGGTTTGGCTGGTCTTAGGTGGACTACAGTCCACGGGGTCACAATGAGTCAGACAGGACTGAGAATTCACGCATCATCACTTCACCGGAGAGAAGATACGAGAAAGGTGGACCTCGGGGATGAGCTGGAGTGAGGTTTTGCATGCTCTGCTACTAACCCTGGGTGATTAGCATCACCTAAGACAAGGCTCATGAATGCACATGGCTTTAGTTGCTAGATCTATAGCAGGAATAAGTGGCACTGACTGTGACTCAGGAAATATTTGCATAAGCTTGAGCGTTGATGGCAACTGACGCTCAGCCTTAGTGTCAAAGAGATGACAGAGGATGATGATGACTGAGATCATGTCTCATCTAGAAGAGGGACTTTTCATTAATTAGTTCTAGCTAACTGCCAAGCACAAATGTGGGGCTTACGTTGTCAGACACAATTTTTTTGGAGAAACCAGAAATCTCGACAACATCTCCTAATCTCTTAATGGTGACAAGGATAATAAATTCTACTACAAGAAAGAAAGAGAGGGAAGGAGCGTGGGAGGAAGGATACCATGTGTAGGTCCAACACTGTGAGTCGAACAAAAGCCATTCACAAGCCAAGGACCACCGGGATGGCCAGTGTGGCCCCCATGCATGTGATGGCTCCTTGACCCCATGGCAGGGCTGGACACAGCAGGACACTGAGAGTGGAAATGTATGGTTATTCCCAGCTTCTCCTGAGTCTGACCATCACACAACATCCTCATTATTTTGGGAGGAGTGACATGAATCCCATACGTAGCTAACCCATATTCAAACATAAATACCTAAATGCATTATTGAAGCAAAGCATACATGATTGAGGAATGATTTGCTCCTTTGACTCACCCATGCTATTACTCCCAGGAGTATGGATAACAGAATTTAACATCAATATTTAATTTCAAATTCATGAGCTCAATAGAAAAAGGAGCATGTGTTTATGGGATGTCTGTTAAGAGGTCAGCCCTCTGCGGGGCACTGCATAAACCGTGGGAGGGCAGGTCCTTAATAAGCTGGCACTTCAGTGGGGTCAGTGGTAGAAAGACTGGTCACTCTGGGGATGGCCAGCTGCCTGGCCCCAGGCCTGTTCTCACTTCCCAGGCTGTGTGCCTTAAGCAATCAACTTAATCTCCTAAGCCTCCATGGAAAGCTGAGTACTTCTCAGATTTGCTGAATGAATTTGTGATCATATATTTAAAGTCCCAAATTCAATACCTGGTGCTTATTATTAATAGATATTGGGAAAACTTTATAACATTTCTGTTCCTCCGTTTGCTCATACACATAAAAGGAAATAATAAGAGTTCTTGGCTCAGAACATTGATGTAAGTAGTAAATGAGATAATTTATATACAACACTTAAAATAAAGCTGGACACTCAGTACTTTATAAATATATATATATATGTGTGTGTGTGTGTGTGTGTGTGTGTGTGTGTGTGTGTGTGTTCTGGAGAAGACTCTTGAGAGTCCCTTGGACAGCAAGGAGATCAAACCAGTCAATCCTAAAGGAAATCAACCCTAAATATTCACTGGAAGGACCGATGCTGAAGCTGATGTTCCAATACTTTGGCCACCTGATTTGAAGAGCCAATTCATTGGGGAAGACTCTGATGCTGGGAAAGACAGAGCCAGAAGGAGAAGGGAAACGAAGAGGATGAGATGGTTGGATGGCATCACTGACTCAATGGACATGAGTATGAGCAAACTCCAGGAGATGGTGAAACACAGGGAAGCCTGACATGCTGCAGTCCATGGGGTCACAAAGAGTCAGACACGACTTAGTGACTTGACAACAACAACTATATATATATATAGTTGTTATATATATGTGTGTGTGTGTGTCTGTCTGTGTGTATATTCAATACTTATTACTGTTATTATGTAGACTTCATTATGAGGAATAAAAAAAGTCTATCAGCATCATAATGGGTCATCCATGCCCCAAATATTGTCTTCTACCATATCTACAGGCTCAGATCCTTGGAAGATGATCACATAAACATGCCCACATACATAAGAAGAATGAATTAAGCTAAGGGAAGAGAAAGCTCCAGGGAGAGAGGTATCCTGGCCTCCACATATTCTAATGACCTTTCTGGCCCCTGAGCACAGCTTTCCAACCAGAACTGCATTAGAGTAGGACTCTCACAAGCCTGAGGGCGTGCAGACCCATGGGAAGGGGCTGAAGGGCTGTGGAGGTAAGGAGGGAGGTCAAGGAAAGAGACCTTCTTGAATGCAGAAAACAAGCTGCATAATTTTGCATTAGCCTCACTTCTCAGGTTGTAAATTACATTCTGTCGGGAGGATTGAAAATGAGAAAAATAGGTGGGCTGAATTCCTTTGGGTCATCAGCCATGTGTCTCCGAGGAAGGAGCTTAATTTCTTTAGTCCTCAGTTTCCCCATTTACAACAATGACGTTTAATTGTCTGAAAGGTATTCAGCGATTCCTGGAAGAGAAATACACCCTAAGACCAAACGATTCCCATGATCCTTTGGGGTCTCCACGGCTGGTACTCAGGCGGCTCCCGCTGCGCATGTCAGAGAAGGATGCGCTCAGGAGGGCTGTTAAGCAGAAGGATGAGGATTTGGGGCTGCTGGGGAGCAGAGAGAGCGCAGAACGGCTATGTTCGGGGGTTGCTTAGTGGCTAGCTCCTCCTCAGAAGGAAAATCTGGCAGAAAGCTTTGTTTCCTACGAACAGAATCCCCAGAACAAGAAGAGGAGGTGAGAAGCTGGCTTAAGTGGGGTTTCTCATGGAGGGAAGCTTCAGCTGAGAAGCGGAGGTTGCCATCTGCCGCCTCCCTGCTGTTTGCTGGCTGAGAACGAGCTCCCCACAGCGCGGCCTGTTCTGGAACTTGAATCATGAGAAGCAGCTGGGCTACACCTCTTTCGGCATCGGGTAAGTACTTTCTCCAGGCCGTCAGGACTTGTGTGAGCTGCCTTGCATAGTGATGGCGTGGAGGTGTGGCCGGGGCGGGGTGGAGTGGAGTCTGCTGAACGGCTAATGGCTTGGAAAAGTCACCTTCCAAAAAGTATCTGGCTGTCATAGAGAGTGAAGTTAAGTCAAAATGAGAAAAACAAGGATTGTATAATATTGCTTATGTGTGGAGTATAGAAAGATGGTTCAGATGAACCTATATGCAAAGCAAAAATGAAGACACAGTGGAGAACAAACTATTGGACCCCACGGGGGTAAAAGGGAGCAGGATGAAATGGGAGATTTGGATTGGCATATACACACTGCTTGGAGAAGGGCATGGGGGCCCACTCCAGTATTCTTGCCTGGAGAATCCCATGGAGAGAGGAGCCTGGTTGGCTACAGTCCATAGAGTCGCAAAGAGTCGGACACGACTGAATGACTGACACACAAACGTACACACTGGGTGCGTGCATGCTGTTGCTGCAGTGGTGTCCAACTCTTTGTGACCCCATGGACTGTAGCCAACCAGACTCCTCTGTCCATGGGATTCTCCAGGCAAGAACACTGGAGTGGGCTGCCATGCTCCCCTCTATATACACACTGCTATGTATAAAATAAATAAGTCATGAGACTATTGTGTGTCGCATAGGGAACTCTACTCCATGCTCTGCGGTGGCCTAAATGGGAAAGAAATCCAAAAAGAGCGTATATATGTATATGTGGGGGCTTCCCAGGTGGTGCTAGTGGTAAAGAACCCGCCTGCCAATGCAAGAGATTTAAGAAACATGGGTTCAGTCCCGGGGTGGGGAAGATTCCCTAGAGGAGGGCATGGCAACCCATTTCAATATTTTTGCCTGGAGAATCCAATGGATAGAAGAGATTGCTGGGCTACAATCTACATGGTTTCGAAGAGTTGGACACAACTGAAGAGACTTAGCATGCATATGTATACGCATGATCCACTTTGCTGTACAGCAGAAACTAATGCAACATTGTAAAGCAACTATACTGTCATAAAAATGAATTTTAAAAAAAGTAGCTCTGGGTTCATGGGCATAAAAGAAACATGAGGGAAGAGTTAGATTCCAATCACAGGAGCACATACGCACCCACATTCTGTTACATGTGTCTGACCAAACACACACGTATATACACAGACCTAGAAACCAGGAACACATACATGTAGGGAGTTGCTGGAGCTCCTGTGTTCAAGAAAAGAAGAGTGAAATTATAGAACAGTTTCATTATTGGCGAGGTACGGTGTTATTCTGCCTAAGAATTTTAGAAATGAAAAATGTGTTTAAAACAGACATTTATTTATTTATTTATTTATTTAAATAAATTTATTTATTTTAGTTGGGGGCTAATTACTTTACAATATTGTAGTAGTTTTTGCCATACATTGACATGAATCAGCCATGGGTTCACATGTGTTCCCCCTCCCGAACCCTCCTCTCACCTCCCTCCCCATCCCATCCCTCTGGGTCATCCCAATGCTCCAGCCCTGAGCATCTGTCCCATGCATAGAACATGGAATGGTGTTCTGCTTTACATATGACAATATACATGTTTCAATGTTATTGTCCCAGAACGTCCCACCCTCACCTTCTTCCTCAGAGTCCACAGGACTGTTCTATGCATCTGTGTCTCTTATTCTGTCTCGCATATAGGGTTACTATTACCATCTTTCAAATTCCATATATATGCATTAGTATACTGTATTGGTGCTTTTCTTTCTGGCTTACTTCACTCTGTATAATGGGCTCCAGTTTCATCCATCTCAATAGGACCGATTCAAATGTATTTTTTTAATGGCTGAGTAATATTCCATTGTGTATATGTACCACAGCTTCCTTATCCATTCATCTGGCGATGGACATCTAGGTTGCTTCCATGTCCTGGCTATTGTAAACAGTGCTGCGATGAACATTGGGGTACACGTGTCTCTTTCAATTCTGGTTTCCTCGGTGTGTATGCCCAGCAGTGGGATTGCTGGGTCATATGGCAGTTCTATTCCCAGTTTTTTAAGGAATCTCCACACTGTTCTCCATAGTGGCTGTACTAGTTTGCATTCCCACCAACAGTGTAAGAGGGTTCCCTTTTCTCCACACCCTCTCCAGCATTTATTGCTTGTAGACTTTTGGATAGCGGCCATTCTGACTGGTGTGTAATGGTACCTCATTGTGGTTTTGATTTGCATTTCTCTAATAATGAGTGATGTTGAGCATCTTTTCATGTGTTTGTTAGCCATCTGTATGTCTTCTTTGGAGAAATGTCTGTTTAGTTCTTTGGCCCATTTTTTGATTGGGTCGTTTATTTTTCTGGAATTCAGCTGCAGGAGTTGCTTGTATATTTTTGAGATTAATTGTTTGTCTTAAAACAGACGTTTTAAATCAATGCCCCATACAGTACACCTTGCACATAGTTGAAACTTGGTATGTATTGTATGGGATAAATGAGGGCAAAGAAGGAAGAAAAGGAGAGAGAAGAGAGATAGGCTTGAAGGAGGTCTGGCTAATTTCAATGCAGGAAAGTTTCAAGATGACATGAGAATGATCTTCAAGTCAAATTCCTCTTCTTTTATCTTGACTAACCACAAAGAATTAAGTCCGCTTTTAAGGACATAATGAAGAGGGAGAAGGCTGATTCAGGGTCCAAGAGAGCTTAAATCCAACATTTTCTTCATGTCCTGTTCTATTCTAGAATGTTTTCTTTCTTTTGGAGAGGGGAGGGGAAGATGGCAGAGCTCAAACCTTTCTACTAGGCCTTTGCTTCAAGAGGTGGCCAGGGGGCTTCCCTGGTGGCTCAGTGGTAAAGAATCTGCTTGCCAATGGAAGAGACAGGGGTTTGATCCCTGGTCTGGGAAGATCCCACAGGCCGCAGGGCAGCTAAGCTCCCGTGGGCCACAACTATTGAGCCTGTGCTCTAGAACCCAGTAGCCACAACTGCTGAAGCCCGTGTGCTCTAGAGCCCGTGCTCTGCAACAAGAGAACCCTCCACAGTGAGAAGCTTGCTCACTGCAACTAGAGAAAGCCCACGCAGCAACGAAGACCCAGCGCAGCCAAAAACAGATAACTAAATACAATGATTTTTCAAAATTCTTTTAAAAAAAGAATACTTATGATGGTCATAGTAGAAATTAATCCCTTTAAAAAAAAAGTGACCAGGTAACCAGCTCCCCTGTGATGGAATCAGGGTGCGTTCAGAGATAGAGGAAGCCCGGACCTGGGAGGTAAACAGAGCCCAGAGTAGGGTAGGAGCCAAAACAGCAGGACCAGAACTCTGGCTCTGAGGTAGCCCTCTGTCCTGGAGCTCTGGACTGTTCTTATACCTCTATTTTTTGCTGTTTTTTATTTTTGCTTTTCCTTTCTATTTAGTTAGGTTCTCTATTTTTAACATTTCAGCATCTCTCAGCTGTGCTATGGAAAACAAGAGAAAGTTATTTCTGTCCACAAGAACACACACACATGCACACACACAATGGATTAAAGGGGATGCAACTCCCTTATGGGAGAAGCGTGCTGACAGCCATGGGAATCCAGTTAGAACCCTTGACCTGAAAGGAAGACAAACCTCCGGGGCACAGAGCTATTTGGTGAGCTATTGTTGCCTTCCTTGAGTGCTAAAACCTTGACGATTCTGGCCTTCTTTTAAATAAGGGAGGAAGTGCTTGTATGAGTGGGGGCTTCCTAGTGGTAAAGAACCCACCTGCCAGGCAGGAGACATAAGAGACATGGGTTCAATCCCTGAGTCAGGAAGATCCCCTGGAGGAGGGCATGGCAGCTCACTCCAGTATTCTTGCCTGGAGAATCCCCATGGACAGAGGAGCCTGCTGGGCTACCATCCACAGGGTCGCAAAGAGTCAGAAGCGATGTAGCATGTATGCACGCTTGTATGAAGAAACCCAGAAAATAAGAGGATGTTTTCAAGGAACTGCAAGAAGACACAAGGCGAGATAAAGAAAATCAATCTCGAAGGGTCAACACCAGCCAGCCTACCAGCAACAAGTGCAAAGACACAGATAGAAGCCAGAAGGCACACTCCTTCCAACAGACACCAAGCAGAGATGAGAGTCAGGGAGGGCACTCTTTTGATAAACGCTACTCGGGAATGACAAGCACAGGGGAAAGGGAACAATTATTTTCCAGGAGCCGAGAATTCAAGTCTCTGCCAGCCCTTTTATAGTCCTGAGGGACACCTGTTTCCACAGCAACCACAGCCTGGGGAGAAGGCTGCCTTCAAGTCATCTATCCCAGGAAGATATTTTGTAAGGGCTATCAATTCTGGATGGGCAGAAAGAACACAGACTGTGAGTCACAAACCTCAGTGGGGCTTTAGGAGCTAGAAGACATTGGTTCTGTGGTTAAGTCCACAGAGGCAGCTGCCAGAGGCAATGCTGAACTTCACCTTCGTGACTTTCTGCAGCTCCTGCCGCGCGCCCCCCCCACACACACCCCCTGAACCTGCCAGCCTCCACCAGACGGTGTACATGATGGTGGTGACAATAAGGAGGATGGCAAATGATGATGGTGATGATGAGAATGAGAATGACAATGATGATGATGACAATGATGATGATAACAGTGATCGTAACAGAAATGAACGCTGATTGCTAAGTGCTTCACACGCATTTTCTTGGTTTGTCTCATATGGGCCCTGTGACGTAAATGCTAATCTTGACCTACTTCACTGATGAGGAAACTGCAGCTCAGAGAGGTTAAAGAACCTTCCCAGAGGCTCACAACCAGCAAGAAGGATATGATGTATGAACCCAGATCAGTTAATACCAAAGTCACTCCTTTCAGGAGCAGGAGAGCCTAAGAGCTCAGACTGTGCCACAGACTGATGAATGGTTAGACGCTTATCAACTGTGGGATTTATCATTTCATCCCTCTGTGCCTGAATGCTGTCATCTAGAAAATAGAAACAATGATAGTAGCTCCTCCTTGTTTTCGGTTTTGTTTCGGTTTTTTGAGAATTAAGAGTTCACACGTAAAAAGCACTACTTTTCAAACTTGAACCTGCATATAAATGACCCAAATGTCCTATTAAACTGAAGCTTCCACGTGGTAGGTTTGAGATAAGATCTGTGGGTGCATCAGTGCTCAGTTACTCAGATGTGTATCTTTGTGACCCCATGGACATAGCCCACCAGGCTTCTCTGTCCATAGGATTCTCCAGGCAAGACTACTAGAGTGGGTTGCCATGCCCTCCTCCAGGGGATCTTCCTGACCCAGGGATCGAACCTGTGTCTCCTGCAGTCTCCAGGTGATTATTTACCATTGTGCCACCTGGGAAGCCTTAGGATAAGACCTAAGAGTCTGCATTTCTGATGAGCTTCTAGGCACTGTAGGTCTACAGACCACACTCTTTAAGTCAACATAGTGGTAAAGCACTTGGTAATATACATGATGAACAATAAAGAAGTGTTGGCTGTTGTTATTAGTATTATTGTTTAACCCTTCTCTAGCCACAGTCCTCTGTCAGGTTTCATGACTTTTTTTGAGGTTTGTATTCTGGCATTCTGTATTTTGAGGTTTGTATTCTGGCAGCTTGGGGGCTTCCCTGGTGGCTCAGTAGTTAAAGAATCCACCTGCAATGCAGGAGACGTAGGAGATGTGGGTTCAATCCCTGGGTCAAGAAGATCCCCTAGAGGAGGGCAAGGCCACCCACTCCAGTATTTTTGCCTGGAGAATCCCATGGACAGAGGAGCCTGGTGGACTATAGCCCATGGGGTCACAGAGAGTCAGACACGAGTGCTGACTTCAGTGCACACACACATCCTGGCAGCCACCTCACCCTCTGAGAACTGTTAGCTTATTTTTCGGATGCAAACATGCAGTTTGGAGTAAGCATGAACAGGCTACTTATGTGAAAGGCCGTTTTCCTCTGTTGTCTGTATGGATTAATTAACTGAACCCATGGAGGGCTTCCTTGGTGGCTCAGATGGTTAATAATCTGCCTATAATGCAGGAGACTTGGGTTTGATCCCTGGGTTGGGAAGATCCCCTGGAGAAGGAAATGGCTACCCACTCCAGTATTCTTGCCTGGAAAATCCCATGGACAAAGGAGCCTTGTGGGCTATAGCCCACGGGGTTACAAAGAGCTGGACATGACTGAGCGACTAGCACA
This sequence comes from Okapia johnstoni, assembly GCA_024291935.2. NCBI lineage: Eukaryota > Metazoa > Chordata > Mammalia > Artiodactyla > Giraffidae > Okapia > Okapia johnstoni. Next base: position 142,446,131 of record CM044307.1, on the reverse strand, counting down.
TGGAGGATTAACCTCTGTTGGAACCTTCCCCAAAACGTCTTCATCCCCAAGAACAAAGCAAGGGGACTTACCTGTTTTCTCTGACCTCTGATACAAGCAAGAAGTCAAAGGGGAAAAGAGTGATTGTGTCCACAGGCAAACTTGGGCGGGGGCAATAGGATACAAGGCCCAGATCCCCTACTGGGAAGGACGTGTTGCCCCAGAAGCTGGGGCTGGGTTCGCAGGTAGCCCTCAGCATCAGCTGTCCTTCAGCAAGGATGGGTAGATGCAGTGAAACTGAGCAGGACCCCGTGGGGGCCCTCCTGGGTACAAAAGCCTTTCCATGTCCCCCATTTCTTGTTCATAGAAGAAGAGTTTCTGCCTCCTAGACCTTCCCTGAGTTCCAAAGGGCAGATTCAAACAGTTCCTCATTAGGGGAGTGAGGGAATACAGAAAGAAACATCTGTGAAGCTTAGGGCCTGGCCTGGCTCCTCCTGGGACTGAGGGGGATGTGTGTGTAATATGCAAAACCATGTGATACAGACCCCTGAGTTCTTCTACAGGAACTAAGGTCCCACCCGGGTGGAGGGTGGAGACTCCAGGCTGAGTGCTAGCTCATGGACACCAGACTGGTTGAAAACAGAAGGCTGATGAATGAGACCATTCATTCATTCATAATTCCTGGAACTCCACCCTCTTACCTCCCTACCAACCAATCAGAGGAGGGTTACACCTCCTGCAGTTCTCCCCCTCAAATGTTGCCTATAAAAACTTCTTCTCTATTTCCCTGGGTTAAGAATCTGCCTGCCAAATGCAAGGGGCATGGGTTTGATCCCCAGTCCAGGATGAGCCCACGTGCTGTGGAGCAACTGAGCCCATACACTATAACCCCTGAGCCCACGTGCTAGAGCCTGTGCTCTGCAACAGGAGAAGCCACGGCAATGGGAAGCCTGCACCAGCAACTGCAGAGTAGCCCCTGCTCACCGCAACTAAAGAAAGCCCATGTGCACAACCAAGACCCAGCACAGCCAAAAATGAAAATAAATACATAAATTAATTAATTAACAAAAACTTCTTCTCTGAAACTCATCTTTTGAGTGTGAGTCACCCCGTTCTCTTTGCATGAAGGTGTTAATTGTTCAGCCATGTCGGACTCTTTGCAATCCCATGGACTGTAACCCACCAGGCTCCTCTATCCATGGAATTCTTCAGGCAGTTCAGGCAGTTCTTCACTCCCCATTGGAGTGGGGTGCCATTCCCTTCTCCTTCTTGACCCTGCAATAAATAAACCTTCCTCTGCTCCACAGTTTGGCCTTTGTGCATCGGGCCCAGGAACTTGGGTTTGACAACAGCAGGGGCATGAAGGCCTGGCCATCTCAGCCCAGTCACAGGCAACTCTCTCTAGAGCTCCCCAGGCCATTGGTCAAGGCTGACCTTGAGCCTGAGCATCACTAGATGTCTCTCTCCTCACCCCTGTTCCCTCTCACTCCCAGAGGCCCTATATTAGTTTCCTGCTGTGGCCAATAACCAAAGACTCGGGTGGCTTCAGACAACACAAATGTATTCCCCTGTAGTTCTGGAGATCATACATTTCACTGGGCTGAATTAAGATGCTGGCGGCACTGTGTTCCTTCCGAAGGCTCTTCTTTCTTTGCTGTTTTCAGCTTCTTGAGAATGGCTTCTTCCGTGACTCATGGCCCCTTCCTCCATCTTCAAAGCCAGCAGGGTAGGCTTCTTCAAATCTCCCTGTAAGCCCTCTGCTTTTGTTGTCACATCTTCTTTTACTCTGACTTTCTTGACTTCCGATCCTCCCTACTGTAAAAATTCTTAAGATTGTACTGGACTTGTCCAGATAATCCAGGATCATCTCCCCATCTCAAGATCCTTAACTTAGTCACATCTGCAAAGACTCTTTTACCATGTGAGGTTACATATTCACAGGGCCCAGGGATTAAGAGGTAGGCATTTCAGGGGCTGTTCTTCTGCTTCCCACAGGTATTCCTAAATAAAGTATGGTGCACATAAGATTCCATCTCAGAGACTATTTTCCAGGGAACTCAACCTGCAACACTACTATTTAGAAACACTGCTCCCACAGCCTGTCTTATTTCAGCTCTGGATCGATCTTGGTAACAAGGGGTGAGAAAGAGGAATAACCATGTAGATTACCTGAAGCAAAGTACTTCCCTGATAGCTCAGTTAGTAAAGAATCCACCTGCAATGCAGAAGACCCTGGTTCAACTCCTGAGTTGGGAAGATCTGCTGGAAAAGGGATAGGCTACCCACTTCAGTATTCTTGGGCTTCCCTTGTGGCTCAGCTGGTAAAGAATTTGCCTGCAATGCAGGAGACCTGGATTTGATCCCTGGCTTGAGAAGATTCCCCTGGAGAAAGGAAAGGCCACCCACTCCAGTATTCTGGCCTGGAGAATTCCATGGACTGTATATAGTCCATGGTGTCGCAAAGAGCCAGACATGACTGAGCAGTTTTCACTTTAGGTAAGTGCGTGCATGCTCAATCATGTCCAGCTCTCCTTCTCCAGAGGACCTTCAGGACACCCTCTAAGAGGCAGTGCACGTGGAAAAGACAGACCAAGATTGCAATGCAGCGAATCACGCGGCCTCTGGGTGCTGACCACAAACAAAGAGGTATCAGTGGGGGACATTTTTTGCTCTACCTGCCAGGAAGCTCAAGGGAAAAAGTAATCACATCACTGGTCAACTACATTTACCTTTGTAGTCAGCAAAGCTTTGTCTTTCCTTTTCTTTTTGGACCTGCATTTTTGTTAATATCTTTATTTTAATATATGTAGTGTGAATTTATGGTTTATTTTTATATTTGCACCTCGTTGTACAGAATTAATCATAATTCTGACTCAACGCATCTTGATCATTATTCCCTGCATACTGCTTGTTTGTTTGTTTGTTTGCTCGCATTTTAATTAATTTATCTTTTAAAATTTAATAAGCAACCATGAACACACTCCCAAAGCAAACCTGGATCCCCAACAGTAACTTACATTGTGCATTTATTCCCTATTTCAAAACATCTAAAAGAATTTGTGCTTTCTTTTTTTTTTCAGAGTAAAATTAATAAGCTGTTTTTCAGAAAATTTTCCAAATAAAGGCTTACCTAAAGAGAAAAGTATTACCTGGAATCCATTCCCTCATGCCTACCCACTTCATCAATAGCAGTTAATATTCTCTTCTGGCACATTTACATTTAAATATTTTTCTACAGTTTAAGTCATAATGTATGGAAAGTTTCACAAAGCACTTTTTTTGTTTTTTTAGCCCCTTGCCATTATGTATTGGGCTTCCCTGGTGGCTCAGTGGTAAAGAATCCACTTGCCAATGCAGGAGACACAGGAGACACGGTTTCTATCCCTGGATTGGGAAGATCCCCTGGAGAAGGAAATGGCAACTCACTCCAGTATTCTTGCCTGGGAAATCCCAGGGACAGAGCCACCTGGTGGGATACAGTCCATGGGCTTGCAAAGTGTCAGATGTGACTGAGCACACATGCATGCATTATGTATTAAATATTTCACTTAATGTCATATGTTACATTATTTATTCTTTTGACTCTGAACATTATAAGCCATATTTGGATAGTACCATAACTATCCACATTTGAGTTGTGCGCTCAGTCATGTTCGACTCTTTGTGACCCCTGGACTGCAGCCTGCCAGGTTCCTCTGGCTATGGAATTTTCCAGGCAAGAATACTGGAGTGGGTAGCCATTCCCTACTCCAGGGGATCTTCCCAACCTTGGGTGTATTTGTCCAGGTAGGAAGACTGAAAATACTTCACAGTTTGTTAGCTTTGTTTATAACTTATAAGTCTGTAGACACATGGTATGGGGACCCTAGTCATACCCTTGTCCTGGGTTCTGAGATCCTTGGAGGAGGAACTGATACTATTACTACTCTTACCAGCATTTTAAATTTGCCTGCTCACCAGCGTCATGAATTATGATTTGTTGTTGTTCAGTCACTAAGTCATGTCCAACTCTTTGCAACCCCATGAACTGTAGCACACCAGGCTCCTCTGTCCTCCCCTGTCTCCTGGAGTTTGCTCAAATTCATGTCCATTGAGTTGGTAATGCCATCAAACTGACTCAATTATGATCATCCTTTGTTAATTTGGTGAATGAAAAACACTGTCTCATGCTCATTTTATTTTTTTTAAAGATTATTTTGGATGTTGACCATTTTTAAAGTCTTTATTGAATTTGGTACGATATTGTTTCTGTTTTATGTTTTCGTTTTTTTTGGCTGCCAGGCATGTGGGATCTTAGCTTCTTGACCAGGGGTCGAACCCCCCACCCCATGCATTGGAAGGTGAAGTCTTACCCACTGGATCACCAGGGAAGTCCCTTGTGCTTGTTTCAACATCCATTATATTTGACCATTCATATTTTTATTTTGCTAATGACTTAGGTCTTTGTTTATCTATTGTGGTCTCAGATTTTCTTATAAGTTTGTAAAGACTACCTTCATATTAAGAATAGTAAACTCTGTATGTGTAACAACTAACCTAGAGCTAGACAGGTGATGTCTGTCCAATACTGACCTCCTCCCTCTCCAACACCGCCCCCCAACCCCTGGCAAAGAAAACTGTCTGTTATTAGCAGGGTAGAAGGTGGAGCAGGTAGAATCTGAGAGAGTCCTGGGGCCCCATTTGATTACAGTCAGTAAGTGGGAGTCAAGGAAAATAGCCAACCAGAATCAGGAAGATGGAGCAAGGAAAAGAAGACCTAAGGAGGGCATTCTGGGGAAGTTCTGAGAGTGTGGACCATCACCTGGGCTTGATTTGCCATTTACAAATTCCTGACTGGTGAGGACCAGATTCAGTTAAAGCATCTGTCCCTGGGTGGGGCATGGGTGTTCAATAAGTGTGTGAAGAACTGAATTCTTGAATTTAGCTGTAATCTAGCTAAGTTGAATGTCCAAAAACAGAGTCAGTGCTTCCCCACAAATGACCTCCAGTCAACACAGAGTTGATCTTGTTAAACCACAAACAACCAAGTCACCCCGAGCCCCAGGGGCCTTCATTCCATTTTCTTCTACAAACACCCAAGGAGAATCTCTTCATTTATTTCAGATAGCTGGCCAGTAAATGTTTTAATTACAAGTTGAAAGCAATAAAATAAAATCATCTGGTGGAATGGTTTTAATTAGAATTTAGAGAGTCTGGTGAGCAATTAGTGCATCTAAGAATGGAGACTGTATACACATATTTGTCTCTGTTGAGCTTCACTGGTTTAAATGAACATTTGACTCAGCTTCCTCAAGTTAAACAAAGGCCATCATAATGGTAGCACTAATAATAATGTGGCCAGAGCCAACTTGTGTGTATCTGTGTGTGCATGCTCACGCGCACATGCGCTCAGTCACGTCCAACTCTTTGTGACCCCATGGACTGTAGTCTGCCAGCCTCCTCTGTCCATGGAATTTTCCAGGCAAGAATACTGGAGTGGGTTGCTGTTTCCTTCTCCAGGGGGTCTCCCTGACCCAAGGATCAAACTCATGTCTCTTGCATCTCCTGCATTGGCAGAGGGGTTCTTTACCAGCTGAGCCATCGGAGAAGCCCAGCTGGAACCAACAGAAAATGATAAAAGCCATCACTTACTCCATGTTCTCCCGTGGGAGGACGTCAGAGCAACACCGCCAGTCTTAGTATTAGGACAAACCATGAAACTCTCAAGATTCTTAAGATTATAGACTCAGTTCAGTTCAGTTGCTTAGTCGTGTCTGACTCTCTGCGACCCCATGGACTGCAGCTTGCCAGGCTTCCCTGTCCATCACTAACTCCCAGAGCTTACTCAAACTCATGTCCCATCGAGTCGATGATGCCATCCAACCATCTCATTCTCTGTCTTTCCCTTCTCCTCCCACCTTCAATTTTTCCCAGCATCAGGGTCTTTTCAAATAAGTCAGTTCTTCGCATCAGGTGGCCAAAGTATTGGAGTTTCAGTATCAGTCCTTCCAATGAATATTCAGGACTGATTTCCTTTAGGATGGACTGGTTGGATCTCCTTGCCAGTCCAAGGGACTCTCAAGAGTCTTCTCCAACATCATGGTTCAAAAGCATCAGTTCTTCGACACTCAGCTTTTTTTTATAGTCCATCATCTCTCACATCCATACATGACTACTGGAAAAACCGTAGCTTTGACTAGATGTACCTTTGTTGGCAAAGTAATGTCTCTGCTTTTTAATATGCTGTCTAGGTTGGTCATAGCTTTTCTTCCAAGGAGTAAGCGTCTTTTAATTTCATGGCTGTAGTCACCATTTGCAGTGATTTTGGAGACCCCCCAAAATAAAGAAATTCTTAAGGTTATAGACTCAGTTTACATTAAAGTACAGGGAGAAGAGGGAATAGTGAAGGGAGAGAAAGGGGGCTGTCATGTTTGAGCACCTACTGTGTGCCAAGTACTGAACATCACCTCTTCTCCTCCTTGTACCTGTCTGTGCAGAAGGTGTTATTATAGATGCAATTAAAAAAATCTTACTGAGCAAAGTGAATCAGAGACAGAAAGACAAGTGTCACATGATATCACCTATATGTGTAATCTAGAAAAAAGGGTACAGATGAACTTATTTACTTCCAAGGTGGTAAAGAACAGTGGTAAAGAACCTGCCTGCCAGTGCAGGAGCCATAAGAGATGCGGGTTCAATCCTTAGGTGGGGAAGATCCCCTGGAGGAGGGTGTGGCAACCCACTCCAGTATTCTTGCCTGGAGGATCCCATGGACAGAGGAGCCTAGTGGGCTACAGTCCACAGGGTCACAAAAAGTTGGACACGACTGAAGCAACTTAGCACGCATGAACTTATTTAAAAAACAGGAGGCAAGTCAGGGATGTAGAAAACAAACTTATGGTTACCATGGGATGGGAAAGTAAATTGGGAGATTGGGGTTGACATATACACACTATTATATATAAAATCAATAACTAATAAGAACCTGCTGTATGACACAGGGAACTCTACTCAATACTCTGTAATGGCCTATACAGGAAAAGAATCTGGAAAAAAAAAGGAGTGGATATATGTATATGGATAACTGATTCACTTTGCTGTACACCTGCAACTAACACAACATTGTAAATTGACTATGCATGCGTGTGTGCTAAGTCACTTCAGTCGTGTCCAACTCTTTGCAACCCCTTCGACTGTAGCTTACCAGGCTCCTCTGCCCATGGGATTCTCCAGGCAAGAATACTGGAGTGGGTTGCCATGCCCTCCTCCAGGGAATCTTTCCCACCTAGGGATCGAACCCATGTCTCTTATGTCTCCTGCACTGGCAGGCAAGTTTTTACCACCAGCACCACCTGGGAAGCCCAAATCATTAATACTCCAATAAAAATTAAAAAAAAAAAAAGTAAAGTTCCAGTTTGAGACATTCGGAAAAACAGAGACCCAAAGTGATGAAGTGCCTGAAACCTCCCAATGCTCCCCATCCCCCATAGCCTCACCCCATTCCCCACCCCCCCACGCCTGCAAGCATCCTTCTCTTTTCTTCCATCTGAAATGGTTCTAGATTTAGCACTTTATCCCATTTTACATAATTAGCTGCATTTTTATGTCTGACTTGGGATGACAGCCCAGCTCTTGTTTGCTTAGGCTTATAAACACAAATTGGAAATGGTTCTCATTTGCAGGGCCTGGGAGGCTCGGAGGAAGGCAAGCAGAGAGGGTGGTCAGCCACACTGGAGGTTCACTTGTGCACGCCCTTGACCGGCATTCTTCTCCCATCAGGGAGTGAAAGCAAACCTTTGCTGTCTTAACAGAAAGCAAACAACTGCTTCCAGGAGAGCCAGAGGTGCTGGGCCTGCTTCCCTGCCTCCCAGCCTTTCCCTCCCTGCAGCTGAGGCCTTACATGTCCACCTGGTCCACCCTCAGACTCTGCCCACCTGCAGTTACTCCTCTGCACTGAGGAAGGACAAGGAACAGGGAGACGGTGGGCCCTCTGGCTCCTAGGTAAAGTCCTGCCCTCAAGCCCCGGGCGCGTGGGCTTTTATAGGGGTTCATTTTCTGCCTTGGTTTCAGAGCGTACCCTTCATTCGGTGCTACCACACCCCCTACCCCTCCCCGACCTGGTCCCAGCACCCAGTCACTGTGCCTGTGCTCTGCTCTGCTCAGCTGCTCCTGGGAAGCAAATCCCACATTCAAGGTCACCACTGAGGGTGTCAACTGATGCAGGTTCCTTCCTTCTCCTTGCACGCTGCCCACAGAATCCCCTTCTGTCAAGGTTCTACCCATCTTTCATTTTCCCTTCAGTGAGGTCTGCCACTTCTTGTGTTTCTCATCTTGGATTTTGAGATGCTGAAGACTGCGATGTGGGGTTTTTCCTGATAAACTCTACTTCCTGCCTGGGTCAGCCAGACTCAAGTGAGACAGGACCTGGCCGGGTACCCAGCTCCTCCTAGGCTGCATGCCACCCCTCTGCTGTGTTTAACTAAATAGAGCCGGGGTGAGTGGGCAAATCAATTCATATGTGTAGAAGCACATAATGAAAAAGATACACAGTGCGTGGTGGTGGTGGTTTAATTGCTGAGTTATGTCCAACTCTTGCGACTCCATGACTGTACCTGGCCAGATCCTCTGTCCGTGGGATTTCCCAGGCAAGAATACTGGAATGGGTTGCCATTTCCTTCTCCAGGGGATCTTCTTGATCAGGGATCAAACCAGTATCTCCTGCATTGCAAGTGGATTCTTTACCCCTGAGCCACCAAGGAAGCCTGTGCCTGGAGAGAGCAGAAATCATAGAGATGCTCCTCCAAGAACCAAATTTTAGGAAACAACATTTAATAGGCTGATGTAATGCAAATTTCTTGTCCACTAAGATAACTTCTCTCTCTTCTTCTGTATAATGGGGCTACGATCACCTACCTGGTGAGGTTATTGGAAAGGTCATGAAAAGGTAACTGGAGTGGTAGCTCAGGATCTGGTATACATGTCTTATCTGGCACTAGTGTGTATCTCTCTTTGTGGTTGTGGTTGCCTAGCCCATCATCAGGGCTGCACCTTTGCCTCTGTGTTTCCTGCACGGTCTAGAGTCTTCATGGCTGCATTGCAGGGAACTCAGGAAAGATGTTCTTGACTGGAGTCCCAGCTTAGGCTGTCCTTTGCTTCAGTGATCTCTCAACAGGTCCAGAGGTAGAGCCTGCAGAGGTTCATCTTGGGAGATCAGTATCTCCTCCAGGCTTGACTTGCTACTCCACCTTTTCTGAACACTATTTAGAATGTTAACTACAAACTGGCACCTTGCCATCTACCTCTACAAGGATTAAATAACGGCCTGCTGCACCTGCTGATTTTCAACACCCCCTGAAAGGAGTCCATGGTGGAGAGCAGAAATAGGGCACTCTGTACTCAGGAAAAAAAACTAGCAGGACAGGTCTTCTGCAGATAGTTTCAGGAGCCGATTTTATAAGTCCGATTCTTGTATCTTCTCATATATAGAAAAACACTAAAATCCTTCATTGTGATGCCTGTTCCTCATGGCTAGCAGAAACCTGAAAAAAATACATGTTTGATTGCATGTACTCCCCCTTCACCAAAATCACATCTATTCTGACCTTCCCTGCTTCCTCTTTGGAACAGTCTCTCAGAGCTACCTGAGATGCTGTTTCCCTGGCTGCAGTCTTCATTTTGCCCCAAATAAAATTTAACTTGCAAGTATCATGTTGTGCTTTTTTTTTTTTTTAAAGTCAGCAAGTGTTTGTGCATTGCAAGGGCTCAGAACGAAGCCATCTCCCGTAGAATAAAGGATTCCAAGGGCAGGTAATTCCATAGATTTTTCCTGTGAGATCAGCACTCCCAGCAGCCAGGTGTACCCTTTGCTTTCAAGTATGATTGTGTCTGGACTTCACCAGATGAGGGTGCAAAGTGCAGAAACCCATGTGGTACTTGCATCACCTGAGCCGATCCTGCCGCAATCACTGTCTGAGTTAGCTAATGGCAGGGCACAGGGCCCTCCCACTGAGATTCCATTACCTTGTAATTTCCAGCTTATTCACTGTTGCAATAAAGCTCCTCTGTCTTGTAATTCCCTGGCATTCATGTCTCATCTTCTCAAGAACCGAAGTATGTAAGATGCTTTCTGCTGGGTATTCATTGAGATAAGTTATTGAAGTGAAACCGAGAGGCAGGCTTCCAGCCCTCGGCTGTTCATCTCAGAATTTATGTTCGGGCTGCCTTTGGAAGGTCTAATGTAATCACAAACAACATGCTTTCTGTATGTTTAAAAATTCATAAAGATAATGGAGGTGGAGGGGCCAGGACCCCTGCACTTGGGGCTCATTAGCAAGAAGAGCTTTGGAACATCTGGCTGGTTTTTGATAGCATCTCTATGGGGCTGAGATGCTGCAGCTGTCACTCAAAGTCATTCCATGGAATGGAGTAAGGATGCCACACATCCTTATTGACCTCGCCCCGGAGTCCAGCTGCAGGACCAATTGACAAGCTGATCTATTTCTTGAAAACGGCTGTCTCTCCCATATCTTGTTCTTTGGCCTTTGAGATACGGTCCTTCTCTCAGCTCTGTGGACACAGGTCCAGCTGTGAAGGTTCTGAGCCTTCATGTGGTCATCTCATCCATCTTCCTGCCCACAGCAGCCCCTCCTCCTTCCACCTAGCTTGCTGCCACCCTTCTGATCTTCCCAGGACAGCATTCTTCTCCAAGCTGCCCCTACAGGAGCCTCAACACCAAGGAGAGAATCAAATAGAAATATCTCAGGGTGGGATTTAAGATCCAGACTCTGTGTCTCCCCTTGAAATCTGGCAGCACATTTCTTGTGTGCTGCCGTGGAGGGCTCCCCTCAGAGAGGTGCTGAGAAGGGAACATAAGGGTCATAAAGGGCCTTGGGCTGATGCTCCTCAAGCCACCACTCTCCTCCACGGGACAGTTTCCCAACAAAAGACTTGTGGGGTGGGACTTCCCTGGTGGCCCAGTGGTTCAGAATCTGCCTGCCAATGCAGGGGACACAGGTTTGATCCCTTGTCTGGGAAGATCCCACAACTACTGAGCCCACAGTCTAGAGGCCGTGCTCCACAGCAAGAGAAACAACTACAATGAGAAGCCTGAGAACCTCAACGAAGAGTAGCTCCTGCTCGTTGCAAGTAAAGTAAAGAAAGTTTGTGCACAGCAATTTAAATAAATTAAAAAAAAACACGTAAGGGAGTGGAGGTTCTAAAGCACAAATTATTCTAACACACAGATTATATGTCACTCTTCCTATTAAGAGGTGGGGTCCATGTCCTCACATTTTGAATCTAGACACCTTTATGATGGCTTTGACGAAGAGTCTTTGGCAAAAATGATCTTCTGTGGTCTTCAGATGCCCTTGGCTTTCTCTTAGAACTCCTAGGCTCCATGTAAGCAGCCTGGCCACCATGAGGCCACCATGTCATGAGGAAGCCCAAGCCACACAGAGAGGCCATAGGTAGATGCTCTGGTGGATACTCTGAGCTCAACTGCACTCAGCTTCCAAGTCATCCTCTCCCAGCCACTTCAATACAGACGCATCCAGATGATTCCAGCTCTAGCCCACTAGACTCACCCTCAGCCACTGGAAACTTCTCAGTTGAGGTACCAGATATCATGGAGCAGAAACAAGCTATCGTGATGGAATCTGTCCATATTTCTGCCCCACAGAACCTTAAGCATAATAAAAACTTGTGATTTTAGGCCACTGAATGGTTTAACTGCACAGCAGCAGTTAGCTGGAATGGAGGGAGATGATGAAATTCCTCCCCTATCCTTTTCCAAACATATATTTTATCCATCTATGGGCTCCTGAACATTTCTTTGCCAGCCTTCTCCAAAGATTCAAGGAAAGAGGCCTGAAATCTTCCTGCTTGGCTTGTCTTCTCATTTGACTTGGAGGTCCGGTGGGGGGGCGGGCGGGGAGGTGGGGAATGGTGAGGAAAAGCCAAGGGACTCCGGCCCAGATACATTTCAGTGAGGGGCTGGGTGGAGAGGAGGCTTGAGTCCTGAGCAGCCCCCAGGGGTGGAGATTATGAGCAGCATCTCAGGGAAGGAACCGGATGGCTGATGTTGCAACAGAAGGGCGGGGCGTGAGCAGTGGGTGCAGAGGGACAAAGCTGGACTGGTCACAGGAGGGACATGCTATAGAGTCAGGGTCAAGATCATCACCCTAACACATCTGGCTCCAATCAGTTCCTGGGCATAAAATATCCAACTCTTTTAGGAATCCCAGTTTCAGTTCAGTTCCATTCACCTAACAAGTGCCCAGCATCAACTAAACAGGAGGCCAGGTGTTGAGGGAAAGAGACAGATGGAAAAGATGCTGTAATTTCAAGTTGGAGGAAATCCTTCTCTGTCCTGGGTATGCTGTCTCTCTGGAAAAGTACTAAGCTACTTATGGTTATTTATATAAAAGCCTTTCCAGGTATTGCAGCCACAGTAAAGACAAGGCACCTTCTGCTTTACCATTCTGCCAGTTGCAGGGGAATCTTACTTTGGAGGGGAGGGTGGGTACCAGCTTGAAAGAGAGAGAGGGTCTCTGGGCATACATGTGGTCCCCAAGGAGAATCTCAGCAACACCCTCTGGCTGAGCCCACTGCTTTGCCAGCTGCCTGCAGAGAAGAGCCTGAAAAACCTCCTAAAACCACATAAAGCCGGTCTGCATGCGTGCTGTCGCTTCAGTCGTGTCTGACTCTGTGCGACCCTATGGACTGTAGCCCGCCAGGCTCCTCTGTCCATGGGATTCTCCAGGCAAGAGTACTGGAGTGGGTTGTCATGCCCTCCTCCAGGGGATCTTCCTGACCCAGGGATCAACCCAAATCTCTTTAAGTCTCCTGCATTGGCAGGCGGGTTCTTTTGCCACTAGCGCCACCTGGGAAGCCCCTGCAAAGCTGGTCTAAGAAGTGAAAAAGTGGGTTGCAGCTGCCTGGTGAGCAGGCTGGGTCTGATGGCCTGTGATCCTCACTCAGCCCGTGGCTGGCATGCCCGAGAACAACCCATTGTGCCTCATGAGTGCCCACTCCCCTCCCGCTCCACAGATTCCTCAGAAATTGCAAACATGTCTGTCTTCGGCCAGCCTGCCTGGAAAGGCCACTGCAGCAGGTACGGCATGCCCACTGCCATTTCACTCCTGCACACATGTGTAAACCTTACACCCTCAAGGTCAAAACAGTCACTTGCTGCTTCTTTATACTGGCCGACCCAGGTTAAAAAAAAGACAGTGATGATACCAAGTACTGGTGATAAAACTCCCCTGGGGGAGCTTATTAAAAGTATTGGTTCCCTGACCTCACTCCCAACCCCCCATAGCAGATCCACAGAAATGAGACTTGGGCATCTGCATTCTTAAAAAGTTTCCAGGACATTCTGATATCTTGGGACCACTCTGATACCATGTTTCCTCCCAGCTCAGCTGAGTTTCGTGCAGAGATGCATCACCTTAAAGATGTTCTCAGTTTTCCAACCAACTGCAGTAACATGGCGGCACTAGTGGTAAAGAATCCACTTACCAGTGCAGGAGACACAGGAGACACGGGTTCAATCCCTGGATCGGGAGGATCCCCTGGAGGAGGAAATGGCAACCCACTCCAGTCTTCTTGCCTGAAAAATTATGTGGATGGAGAAGCCTAGCAGGCTACATACAGTCCATGGGGTCGCCAAGAATCGGACACGACTGAGCACCTGAGCGTGCACACAGTAACGTTTGAGCCTGGGGAGTTTTCTGTGACCAGTTTCTAAACAGGTGCTGGAATGGAGCCAGCCCTCAAGTCTCCCTCTGAACCATCACCCCACTCCCCACTGTATGAAAAGCAGCCTCTGGGGTCAAAGGCTGGTGATAAAGACTCATGACATAGCCTGTTTCCAACAGAAGGACTGTTTCCCCCAGGGAGACTGCCAGGATTCAGTCTCAGTTCCCCCTCTCTCTTTCAAGAAATAAAATAAAAATTACACATAGATTACATCAAGCAAAGTACTTGAAATATGAATCGTAGATTGTAATACACCAAAGGAAGAAATTGTGTGTTCTTTGAGCCTTCATCGATTTCTGGGCGAATCAGATTAGTGGATGTAAAATTACAGACATGAAGGATTGCTGTTGAAGCTTATGAAGTCATTTTATGAAGAGGGCACCAGTGATAATTCCCTGATTGTGCAGAGCTGTATCTCTCCAAGTTTTCCTGCCTGCAAAGCAGCAGAGGAAATGTGGCAGGAAGCAAGGGAAGAAGCATGAAGACCTCAACCCTCGGGTCTGCCCACCATCACCCACCTGTGACCTGGTACCTGCCAATATACTTACAAACTGTCCTTAGAACCTATATCCCTAAGTGAGTGTGGCAGGCTCTGAAGATCCGGGAAAAGGAAGAGAGACAGCAGGACTAAAGGGATCTAATCTCCATCTAACAAGACCTCTTTCAAAGGAAATATGATGAAAATATCGGGTTGACGAAAAAGTTTGTTTGGATTTTTGGTATCATCTTATAGAAAAATCCTAACAAACTTTTTGGCCAACCCAGTATATGCTGATGGATACCATTATTGCTTTTAGGGTGAAGAAGACTCCTTTCCATGACCTGTCTGATGAGGCCCCAACTACCCCTCCAGCCTCATCTCACAGTCTCATTCTCTCCCTCTCTCCTTCTCATGTAGGTGGAACTTTTGGCGTTGAGACCAGAGCTCAGAGTCTTACAACCCTAAGCCAGGGGCCTCCCTGGTGGCTCAGTGGTAAAGAATCTGCCTACCAGTGCAGGAGACCCAGGTTCATTTTCTGGGGCAAGAAGATCCCCTGGAAAAGGAAACGGCAACCCACTTCAGTGTCCTTGCCTGGGAAATCCCACGGACAGAGGGAGCCTGACAGGCTACAGTCCACAGGGTCACAAAAGAGTTAGACAGGACTTAGCAACTAAACAGCAACAACCCTAGACCGAGAAGTCTTCTCTGATGTCACAGTTCCTTCCAAATAAAACGGTGATTCGGAAAAAGAAAACAAGCCAAAAAAATCAGAGAAAGAATTTGCCACGCGGTGGACCTTTTCTTTTTTTTTGGTGCTCAAAAGAGAAAGGACAGAACACAAAAGAAACCATGAAAAGAAGCAGGGGATATTATAAACAAAGTACTTGATATGAATAATAATGAACAAAAACATTCCTGCTTATTGTTTATCTAATTTTGAATTTTAATGAATAGCAGGGATGGTAATTACTCAATTCCAATGTTTATAGAAAACCAACACACGAAAACCTCACAGTTCGATATTTATCAAGTGTCAGGTTCCCTTAAATACTCAGCTTGGCAATTAGAAGGGGAGCTATTCATTAACATTTTAAACTAGATAAATAAAGAATAGTCGTTATTTATTCATTAAAATTTAAAAAACTGGGAATTATACCCTAATCTTTGGGGTGTATCCATGTCAGTTAGTTAACCGTGAGTCAAAATGTTACTAAGAAGCATGTGTCTACACATCTAGAAATAGATGTAACACCTATTAGCAAATTGAGTGATTTAATCAGAGTAACGATTCAGACTCATCTTCCATTTGTATTGAGAACCTGACTCCAGATGCCTGATGATTTAGAAAGAGCACTGACTTTAGAGTCAGGTGGAGCTGGGTTTGGATTTCTTTGGCCACTTGCTCACACATTCTGGAATCAACGCTTTAACCGTAAAATGGGATTATAGTCTTATTTCCAGTGTTGTTGGGAGGCATTAAAGAGCATTTAGTGCAGTGACTGCTTCAGGATAGGTATCTTATGAGCGATGATAGGCAGAACATTGCTCTGGCTTCAGCTCTGGTCCAGCTACGTGGAATAAGCATCTGGCTTTCTACAGGTGAAGGTCCTAGGGTACCAAGAGTAGTCACCTGCAAGCTGGTGGGAATTGAGGATGCTAGGCAGCTCTCTGTCTGTGAGTTACAGGTAAGTTCTCTGGGGACTTCCTTGTTGGTCCAGGGGTTAAGACTCTGTGCTCACAGTGCAGGCGGCCTGGGTTCAATCCCTGGTCAGGGAACTAGATCACACTTGCCGCAACTAAAACATATCTCACATACTACAACAAGATTTAAGGTCCTGTGTGCCACAACTAAGACCCGGTACAGGCAAGTGAATTAATTAATTAAAATATTAAAGTGGAGTGAAAGTCACTCAGTTGTATCC
The DNA here is from genome assembly GCA_024291935.2 of Okapia johnstoni. Taxonomy (NCBI): domain Eukaryota; kingdom Metazoa; phylum Chordata; class Mammalia; order Artiodactyla; family Giraffidae; genus Okapia; species Okapia johnstoni. The sequence goes on along the minus strand of CM044307.1, from coordinate 142,430,009 downwards.
AACTCTTTGCAACCCCACTATACAAGTCTATAAATATTAGGAAAAAAAAAAAAAACACAGGGCTCTGTGGTGAAGGCATTCTAAGCCCCAAATGGGGACCATGGGTGTTTGGCTCATCGCTGTATTCTCTGGGTCTAGTACCCATAATATAGTAAATGTTCATGGATATTTATGAATGAACCATAAACAACTGCATAGCTACCACTGCACCATCAATATCTCCAGATGGATATTTAGCCTCTAGGGTCATACCGACCTTGGGAAGACTGCCCCTCCCAGGACTAGCCAATTCTTAGAGAGAGTAAAGCACTGCCCTACAAGTGCATCTTTTACATGCAACCCAACTAATCCAAAGCCCACACCCAACCTTCTTCTCTATTGGGCTCTTGAATTCCAGGCATATATTCCCCTCCCTGATGCTGAAGCTGAAACTCCAATACTTTGGCCCCCTGATGTGAAGAACTGACTCACTGGAAAAGACCCTGATGCTGGGGAAAGATTGAAGGCAGGAGGAGAAGGGGATGACAGAGGATGAGATGGTTGGATGGCATCACCGACTCAATGGACATGCATTTGAGCAAGCTCCAGGAGTTAGTGATGGACAGGGAAGCCTGGCATGCTGCAGTCCTTGGGGTCGCAGAGAGTCGGACATGACTGAGCGACTAAACTGAACTGATTTCCCTCCCCTAATCACCCAGGGCCAGGTACTAGACAACCTAGGATAGTCACTGCACCTCAGAGCCCGCTGAAATGATTTGAACTAGCCAATCATAAGCCTCCTCACCCTGACTCACCTGTCTCTATCTACAGAAACCACAATGAACGTTCTTGCCCCCATTTTCCCCTTGTTCACTCTGCCCCTAGTCTAGCCCTGGTGCCTCCTTATTTGGTCTTGCCTAGTGTGGCATTCCCATTCCTCTTGGGAACTGTAACAAACTCTCTTTTCACTGGAAGGCATCTCCTGATTTGTTGGCCTCACAATACCTGAGTAATAATGAAAGAGCCTCTCCTATTGTCCTCTGATCCAAGGCCTAGAAAATCTATGTTGACTTTGTTGAATAAAGTGAACTCTCAGAAACTGACAGCACCAGATGAATAATGAAATGGAGCAGTGGATGCATTACAAGGAAACAGAGTGAGAAAACATTTCCTGCAGATGGGGGAGCTTATATCATTGGGAGCAATTTCCCTCCCCAGCACTATGTAAAAGGAACATAACAGAGCATAGAAGTGAAAAGAGATGAATGTTATGGGGTATCCCATGGCACCAAGATCACCCCATATGGGCGCCTTTATTATGGTGGAGCCTGGGTGTGGTTGTAGCAAATGCAAGCAGAATTTCCCCTCACTTCCAGGCCCCAAGGTGTAATGAAGAACTAAACCAAGACTGAAGAATGCTAATGGCCACCGTGAAGTATATGGAACCTTCTTGAATGTGTTTGATTGACTGCATTCTTGCTTGTAACAAAGCTGCAGGAATGGGCTGTTCGGGTGACCCTGAACACTCATACATTGAAGTCCTAACCCCAGTAGCCCAGAAATAACTATATTTGAGATAGTCTTTAAAGAGTGAATTAAGATGAGGTCATTAGGATGCATTTGAGTCCAACATGACTGGCATCCTTATAGGAAGAGTAAACTTGGGTGCAGACATGTAGAGAGGGAAGGTGATATGAAAACATGGGGGAAGACAGCCCTACAAGTCAAGGAGAGAAGCATCAGAAGAGACAAGAAACCGATCCCACGAGCACTCTGATTTTGAACTTCAAGCTCTAGAACTGTGAGAAAACAATACCAGTTCATGGTACTTTGATATGGCAGCCCCAGCAGGCTAATTCAGGTTCTGGTCTCCTCCATCACTAGGGTGTGTCTGAGAAACGGGATAAAGGGTCCTTTAGCACCATAGAATGCATTAAAAAATTTTTTTTTTCACCCAGGCTGCCAATAGACTCCTACAGCCCCAAATGAGATGTACATGCAGCAGTAAGGAAAGTTACCACATCAAAATATGGGCATGAACAGGACTCTTTGAGCTCCAGCCCACAGAAACTCTTCTCTCTCCCGCTGCCCACATCCCCTACCCACAATATTGCCATCATCAAAGGTGCTTTTTGAAACTTGGAAACCCTGAATCATCCATAAATTCAAAACTTGAATCGACTCTGTCATGCTGTGGCTGTGTTGGATGATCAAGAAGAGTTGAAAGGGTAAACCACAGCTTTTTAGGTACATGCAAATCAGGCAGACTTGCAGAACTTTGCAAGTTCTTTAAAATGTGATATGAGAATAAGAGAAGGTTTCTACCCTCACCCTTTCTGAAGACTGCAAAGTTAGGAGGGGAACGAAACTCTGTAGGTGGGTCTGTTGGAACTGTGGCATACCTAAGCAAGGTGAAAGCCAGATGCTTTGGATGTATTTAGAGAAAAAAAGAGTAAGATCCAGATTTCAAATCCAAAATGGCAATTCCTTAATGTTTACAAAGCACAGATACTTAGCAATACTGGCAAGCTACCTGGCATAGGAAGAGCACTGGTCTTGAAATCAGAAAGCCTGGTGATTAATCCATGCCATTTATTTTCCACAAACATCTGTTTCTTGATCTAAAAAATCGCTCTCCCTCCCTATCTATCGCTCACACAGTTAATGGGAAAATCATTGTGAAAACATGTGGAAAACTAACTGCCAGGCAAAGGTATGGACTTCTTACTCTTTGAAGGGACATCATGCCTTCATTCTCAGGACAAGAGCAACTCAAGTGGTGAGAATCAATGCAGAAAAATTGCCAGCACGAACTTCCTGCTGTAATTTAGCTTTGACTTTTTATCTTAGGATAATTTTAGACTTAGAAAGAAAGCAAGATGCCTTGTGCTCCTCATGACACGTCATTCCCAATAACTTGCACTCTTGGAATGCATCTCAGGGACCATAGGCAAGCAACTAGAGGGACTTTGAATTGAACACCAGTCAAGTCTGGAAAGTTAAATAGCTACTCTTTTAGATTGGCCAAAAATTTCGCTCAGGTTTTTCTGTAACATCATATGGAAGAACCCAAAGGGACTTTTTGGCCAACTCAATATCTCTCCCCTATCACCATGGCTACCCCTTTAACCCTTTGAAGGTGTGGCTGAGCTAACAGAGGGAACATTTAGATGGTCCCAGTCCTTTTACCCATTCTCCTAACAGCCATTCAACACTTTGGCAGGAAGGGAAAAGGAAAAAGGCCTGTCAACACTCTTCTGATGTCCAGACTGTTATGAAATGCCCACTTGCCTCTCAAATGCCAGCTGCCTCTCAAGCTCTGTGTTTGCTTTCAGTTCAAGGTCTGTTTTACAAGTTTGGCATACATAAAACCTTGGCATACAAAGTTTGAAGCCTACTTCATCACAAAATGTACAACCAAAGTCAATAAAAGTAGACATACGCTTGAGAAGCCCATGGCTGAATCTATAGGTAAAACATTCTTCAAAGAATAGAACTGGTTTGGCAACATTTTTGTCTTCCTGTTACAGAATATCTTCTGCCTTAAAAAGGACTGAGGACTGTTCACTGGTAGATGAGATTATCGGTTTGATGTCGTTCAACAGTGTGCATGTCATCCAGGCTGCTCCTCTCTGTCTATTTCAAAGACAGACTGTGAGGAGCTCTAATTCCCATGCGCACCAAGAGATCAAATATGAATAGTTCCTGAGGAAATGAGAATAAAACAGGCAGCTCAGAGATGCTCCTGTGCACCAATTATATCCCATTTTCAGGTTGTGTTCTGCTTCTCAGAATGATAGAAAATTGTGGAGTGTTTCTAATCTTTGCATTTCAGACTGAATCTATCTTCCCTGAATTGTTTCCAAGTGGGCTTGCATTAAGAAGGACTTTCAAAATAGCCAGGTATCTGGTCTGGATGGTTTGAGACTTGGGCAATTACATCATTCTTTGTTTCACCAAAAAGGTCACCAGATCAAGTCAAAAGCCAAATGTACCCATTTTGATTTCCATAGATTTATTTTTATTTCTTTCCTTTCAAACGAGACAGGGAGGTGACATCTATTAAATCTCTAAAAGTGTTCCATGCACTGGGTTGGTATTTTATATATTTTATCTCACAGGTACAGGACAGGCCTGCTCTTCCTCCTTTTAAGTGTAAGAAAACAGAGATGCACCTTTTTTAAAAAGATACTATTCCTGTTCCCCAGGGTAAACAGGATGAGTTCAGGTGTGACTCAGAGGCAATGCGTTGTGATGAATACAACAGGTGCTTTAGAACTAGATTAGAATGTTTACACACCATGTATTAGCTCTATGACTTGGGAAAGTTACATAACCGTGCTGAACTGTTCATTTATAAAAAGGAGATAACAGTATATAAGTTGTAGAGCCACCATATTGTGTGTGTGTACACCCATGCACACACATTAAGTACCAGGCCCCAGAGGTATTTCATAAATGATAATTGATATTAATTAATCAACAGGTAGGACTGGGATTTCCCTGGCAGTCCAGTGGTTAAGACTTCACCTTACCCACTCCAGTTTTCTTGCCTGGAGAATTCCATGGACAGAGGAATCTGGTGGGCTACATTCTATGGGGTCACAAAGAGTCAGCCACAATTGAGAGACTGCTGCTGCTGCTAAGTCGCTTCAGTTGTGTCCGACTCTGTGCAACCCCATAGACGGCAGCCCATCAGGCTCCGCCGTCCCTGGGATTCTCCAGGCAAGAATACTGGAGTGGATTGCCATTTCCTTCTCCAGTGCATGAAAGGGAAAAGTGAAAGTGAAGTCGCTCAGGCGTGTCCGACTCTTAGCGACCCCATGGACTGTAGCCTACAGGCTTCTCCATCCATGGGATTTTCCAGGCAAGTGTACTGGAGTGGGGTGCCATTGCCTTCTCCGAATTGAGAGACTAGCACTTTCTTTTTTCACTTTTCCAATACAAAGGGTGCAGGTTTGATCCCTGATTGGGGAGCTAACATCCCACATGCCTCATGGCCAAAAACCAAAACATAAAACAGAAGCAGTACTGTAACAAATTCAATAAAGACTTTAAAAAATAGGTGGGACTTTCCTGGTGGTCCAGTGGTTAAGAATCTGCCTTGCAATGCAGGCTATATGGGTTTCATCACTGGTCATGGAACTAAGATCCCCCACTGCTGCGGGCAACTAAGCCCATGTGTGGCAACTACTGAAGACCGCCTGCTCTGGGCCCCACAAGCCATCACTAGAGAGTCCGTGCACCGCAATGAAAGATCCACGTGACACAGTGAAGATCCTGCGTGCAGCAACTAAGATCCGACATAGAAAATTAAAAAAAAAAAAAATCAGTAAGTAATGATTGACTACTTCCTCACTGGCAGGAACTATGTCAGGGAATGAGGCTTCGTGGCACAGGATGCTGCCATTTGTATCTGTGCTTTCTCACCTAGAGCAATACAATGGAGTCTTCCACTACAGCTAATAATGCAGAGAAATTCCTGTGTGCAGTCACTGTTTTAGGCACCATAGGAACCTTAAGGGTAACACTACTAAATCATAAACAAAACCATTTTAATCCATAATGATCCTATTGTATAGATGCACCAGCTATTCTCAGAAAGCAATCTGCAGATGGCATGGTGAGTCTTCGAAGTGCGAAGGATTCTGAGAATACTGCAGGTATTCAGCTTTAGAAAACCATGGCTGATCCATGTCAATGTATGGCAAAAACCACTACAATATTGTAAAGTAATTAGCTCCAACTAAAATAAATAAATTAATTAAAAAATAAAAAATAAATAAATCTCCAAACTGTTAAAAAAAAAAAAAAAAGAAAACCAGTTTCTAGATTCTCATTGGGCATTTAGAGTCTTTACTAAAACTCTTTTAACTGAGAATTCACCTCCAGTTGAAGTGACTTGGATTTTCAGTCCCTACTTTCAACAATCACCTTTCTCACATTTGACAAAAGACATATTTCTCACCCATCGCCATTCATACTCTTTAAAAACACATAAACAAAACAGAACTTCTGAGGTGTTGAACAAAGAAGAATTTAAAATGCTGCTCTTGGGGTTGGGGAAACGTGATCTCTAATAACAGCAAAACAAATCCTCTTGCAAGTCTGGTAGTTTCTGATTCTCTGCTTCCAATTTGAGGACTCTGGGACTGCAAACAGGCAGATCATTAAAACTAGTTTTTAGTGGCAAATCAAAAGGAGCCTTTTGCAGATAACCCCCCCAAAATTCATGTCATTTTCTGTTTTGTTTTCAAATTCTGTTCCCATCGACTCATTTAAGGATGTGAGTTGTCTCAGCACTTATATAAATAAAAATTCAAAATGGGAATATAATTGACACCAACTATTTTAAGAAATAAGTAATATTTATTAAAAAATGAGTGACCTGCATAAAAACTTTTCTTTTTCTCATCAACAGATGTAACTTCTAATAAAATGGTTATGTTTAAGGGCTTCCCTGCTGGCCTAGTGGTTAAGAATCCACCTGCCAGTGCAGGGAACACAAGTGTGCTCCCTATTACAGAAAGATCCCACATTCCACAGGGCAACTTAGTCTGAGTGCTGCAACTACTGAGCCCATGCTCTGCAACAAGAGAAGCCATTGCAATGATTAGCCCACGCGCTGGAATGAAGAGCCACTCCCAGCTCGCCACAACTAGAGAAAGCCCGTGCACAGCAACGAAGACCCAGCATGGCCAAAAATAAATAAATAAATATTTATGTTTAGTAATGATCACACTATGTTATGTATTTCTCTTGTTCTGGTAAACTGGATATAATAATTATACAGTTTGTAGTTCATTCTACATTAAAAAAAAAAAATTCCCAGACAACAGAAAATTAAAATCCATTTCAACTTATAGACCCAGAACGAGAAGAGCAGCTTCTGACACCCAGGATGGGCCTGGTCCTCACAGCCAGGCCATGCTGCTCTCTTTTTGGGTAGCGACAATTTCACTGACAACAACATCAGACCTCGGGTCTGATGCTCTGTACTGTGACAATGATACACAGTCTGTGACTATGCTATGTTGTGAGACAAAACGAAAACGAGGAAACAAAATCGTTTCAGAATCTTTTATAAGCACAGAAAAAATGAAAAATGTCATAACTCAGGCTGCTATGACAAAAATACCATAGTCCAGGTGGCTTGAGCAGCAAACATTTAATTCTCACAGTTTCGGAGTCTGGAAAGTTCAAGACCAAGGGACTGGCAGATTTGGTGTCTGATGAGGCCCCGCTTCTTTGTTCCTGGATGGCATATTTTTCTTGCAGCCTCATATGGCAGAGATGCAAGGAAGCCCTCTGGGGTCTCTTTCATAAGGGCACAAATCTCATTCATAAGGGCCCCACCCTCATGACCTAGTGTACATTCTGCATGTTCATGCTCAGTCATGTCCAGATCTCTTTGACCCCGTGGACTGTAGCCCTCCATGCTCCACTGTCCATGGGATTCTCCAGGCAGGAATACTGGAGTGAGTTGCCATTTCCTCCTCAAGGAGATTTTCCCTACCCAGGGATTGAACCAGCATCTCCTGTGTCTCCTGCATTGCAGGCAGATTCTTTACCACTGAACCACCAGAGAAGCCCACCTCCCAAAGGTGCCACCTCCTAATACCATCACACTGAAGTTTCAAAATTTGGGGGGGAAGGGTCACAGGACTATAGTGAAAGTTATTGTGGAAACCACAAAAGTACCAAATATCACCTTCTCCAGGTTAGTATGAGTAACTGATGGTTCTCTACCAATTACATCTTTAAACACACTCTCCTCTCCTTCCAGATAAGATTTATTAAGATAACCAGTCATAGACTTGCCCCATTTCCTAACACCATTTAATCCACAGTAAATTCCACTTGGAGTAGTCCTCCCCAATTATCTAAGAAAGAAAGAAAGTGAAGTCACTCAGTTGTGTCTGACTCTTTGCAACCCCATGGACTGTAGGCTACCAGGCTCCTCCATCAATCTGATGATAAATCTTTTTTAATGTCCATTTTAAAATAATTTAAAATAATTGTATTTTTATTTTTGGCTGTGCTGGGTCTTTGCTGCTGCACAGGCTTTCCCCTAGTTGCTGTGAGCGGGAGTTACTTTGCAGTTGCGGTGCTTGGGCTTCTTGTTGCAGTGGCTTCTCTTGTTGTGGAGCACGGGTTTTAGGGCATGTGGGCTTCAGTCATCTCAGCTTCTGGACTCTAAAGCACAGGCTCAATAGTGGAGGCACATTGGTTTAGTTGCTCCTCAGCATGTGAGTTCTTCAGGGATCAGGGATTGAACCTGTGTCTTCTGCACTGGAAGGCAGATTCTTTATCAGTGAGTCACCAGCAAAGTCCCTTTTAAACATCCTTTTACTGAGATGCCCAGCGCTTCCCAAATGGTATACATTCTCCTGGGTTACAGTGAGTGATAAACCCAACTTAGTCCATTACAGCTGTATTTCTATGGTGTTTGGCTGGAAGGCGTTGCTGAGAGGGCTGTGCCACCAAGATTCAGCTGAAAACCTCACTGTCCTGGACAGAAACCCAGAGCCCAGCCCTGGTGTTTATACCTGAGACCCTCTGTGTCTACCTGTTTGAGATGCCCCCTGCTAATGGCTGAAAGATAAGTCTGTGCTAACCTGAGCTCCAATATTTTGTTAAATATTTCACCATTAGATTTATCTCGTTTTCCTGGGAATATGTTCCCTTCCAACCTTTTTTTTAAAAAATCTGATCAACTCTACAGTGTTTTTTGGTGAAATTGCCTTTTAATCTTCTAATACCTGCTCCTGCAGTCTCTCTGCTTGTCTATGGTCTTGAGTGTTCTTTGTCTATAACAGGAAACATCTGTAAGGAGATGTATCTGTGGGGGTTCAACCAGAGAAACAGAATGAGTAGGTGCTATCTATATTAAGAGGTTTCTTGCAGTGAACTGGTTTATGCAATCATGAGGCTGGCTAGGCAAGACCTACATCAGGAGTGCTGAAACCCAGGAGGGTGTGATGAAGCCTGTCCACAGGCAGAATGTCTTCCTCAAGGAAACCTCTCTGCTTTCAAGACCTTTCAACAGCTTAAATCAGGGCCACTTAGATTATCTAGGATAATCTCTTTTACTGAAAACAAGATTATAGATTTATAATTTATAACTGATTATAGACTTTAATCATGTCTACAGAACATCCGCACAGCAGTATCTACTTTAGCCTTAGACTGACTAACTGAAGTAATGGTAGTGAAAGTGTCCAACTCTTTGCCACCCCATGAACTGTATCCTGCCAGACTCCTCTGTCCATGGAGTTCTCCAGGCAAGAATACTGAGGGATGGGGGGTGTTAGCCATTCCCTTTTCCAGGGGATCTTCCCAACCCAGGGAGCGGAATCCACATCTCCTGCATTGCAGGCAGATTCTTTACTGTCTAGGGCTTCCCTGGTGGCACAGTCGTAAAGTGCTCACATCTGAGAGACTAACACTTGCACTTTCTTTACTATCTGAGCCACCTGAGAAGCCCCAGACTAACTGAACTATAGCCTAACCAAGCTGTCATCTAAGATGGAGCATCACAGACAGGGTATGGGACTAGGTCTGATAAATCTGTCCTCAAGTCAGGCCCAGGGGAGTTCATCGTGTCTCTTGAAACTAGCTTCTTTTTAGTGAGACAAGCTTTGACTTGGGTCATCATTATAAAACCTTATACGGTTGTTTCCTGAGTTAGGGTTCCTGAGAACCTTATCTTTGTCTGCCTAGAGTCAGGAGGTTTTGCCTGCTCCCTAATATTGGTTGGGTGATAGCTGACCTTCAGCTGGGACCCAGAACTGAGACAGGAAGGGGGCAGAGCACAACATTTAAAAGAATGACATCACCCAAGGGCACTACATAACCTGATTAGAACCAACTAGGTCCAAGAGCAGACTCAACTTCCACTTGACCTTGAGCCTCAGTATACACTCATTGTAAAACACCCCAGCTGCCTTAACCATGAACACCAAAAAGTAGGTGAATTTTCACCAATCGGTGAAAATCCCCACTCCTTCCCTAAAATAGAATGCTCCTGTTGCTCATTGTTTGTTTTTGTTTAGCCATGAGGTTGTGTACAACTCTGCAACCCCCACCATGGACTGTAGCCTGCCAGGTTCCTCTGTCAAAGGGATTTTCCAGGCAAAAATACTGAAGTGGGTTGCCATATCCTTCTCCAGGGGATCTTCCCAACCCAGAGATGGAACTCACTCCTGCATTGGCAGGCGGATTCCTTACCACTGAGCCACCAGGGGTCTCTCCTTAGCCTATGTAATTACCCACCCCTATAAAAATCGACAACCTCATACCCTGGGGCCTCTCTTGCCTCTCAAAATGTCTCACTCTCTGTTTATGAAGCGTGTTTCCTGAACAGACCTTCTTTCTCTCTGCTGTGGCTCACTCTTGAATTCTTTCCTGCATGAAGCCAGGAGCCCACACTTTGGCGGCCATCCCAGGAACTTGGCCATGACCTGGGACATGACCACCCTCTCATTTCCCACCTCTTTTCCTGCGACAGGACCATGAAGAGACACAAGCACCTCCTGAAGGACGGCAGCAGCTCTCCCGTGCGCTCTGTCTGCACTGCGGCTCTCCACCCAGGCCAAACTCCACCTTCCTCCGTTTTCTCACCATCAGGCTACCTTGCATGCTTATCTCATTAACTGGCATGATTTATCAGGAGTAGTTCATAAATGCAGTGGCCACTTCGGGGAGCTTTTGACAGGAATGACAGCATTCGTTTGAAAGGTACCTTTGAATAAAGAAAGTAAAGAAATCCTCAAGAGGAGATTCTCTGTCTTGTTTGTGTACGAGAGGGAGCACTGTGCTTAACCCAGGTGGCCCCTCCTTGGTTTCAGTATTCGGGAATTGATAATCGCTGACTTTTTAATTGTTTGGGCTGATGAAACTGTTAAGTGTGTACAAGTTGTATCAAAGCCAGCTGCATGCCTCTGTCTTCTGTGAGCCGATATGTCAAAATCTGTTTTCTCACATCTAAACTTTCTGTCCTCGCTGTGTAGAGAAAACATAATTAGCTTTGTAGAGTGATGATTTCAGGTTTGCTTAAAGCCGGATGCTTCTTAAAGCTCTCTCTCCTTCTCTTGGGGAAAGAAAGGTTAAAGAGTCAAAAAAAAAAAAAAAAAATTCAGTTGTTATGTGTTATGTCAGAACTCTGTGATTATCTAGCCCAAATAAGCACTCAACAATGTCTTAAATAAAAAATTTAAAAAAAGAGAAAATTTAAAAGTGTTTCTTTTTGCAGACTTGGAAAAGCATATCTATATAAAAGCCTTTGCTGCTATAGCCATGAAGTAAGCAAAAATGGCTTTACAACATGGATGGACCCAGAGATGTCATGCTGAGTGAAGTCAGTCAGAGAGAGAAGGGGAAATATTATATGACATCCCTTATATGCAGAATCTAAAAAGAAATGATACAAATTAACTTATTTACAGAATAGAAACAGATTCACAGACTTAGAGAATGAACTTAGGGCTGCAAGTGAGGGCGAATGGGAGGAAGGGATAAGGATGGATTTGGGGATCAAAATGTACACACTGTTAAATTTAAAGTGGATAACCAACAAGGTCCTACTGGATAGCACAGGGAACTCTGCTCAATGTTATGTGGCAGGCTGGAGGGAAGGGGGTTGGGGGAGAATGGGTACATGTATATGGATGGCTGAGTCCCTTTTTTGTCCGCCTGAAACTAGCGCAGCATTGTTAGTCTGCTATACTCCAATATAAAATAAAAGTGAAAAAGGAAAGGAAAGAAAAATGACTTTAGCTCCAAGATAAAATAAGAGTATGGGGCACGATTCAGTCTTTAAAAGTTAGTTTGTCCTATAAAAATACTGACAGCACACAATTTTGTTTAAGTACAGAATTACATGTCTCATATTTAAACTTTCTAAACTGCTTGCACCGGTTTTATGAGTTACTTAAGATACAACTGTCTCCATAGCTTGTTTAAAATTAAAAATTTATGTGTATAAAATTATATTCACCTAAAGAAAATGATAATAACAGATGTATCATTAAAGGGATTAATGTTATAAAATTCTTACAAGGCTACAAATCACAGGAGCTAATGTATAAGCCAAGTTGTAATTTTCAGAACCGTGACTAACTTTAAGACCTTAGACAAAGGTTTCAGTTAGTTAATAAATGATCTTGGATGCCTGGAGAGTTTTTAAATAAAAAGACAGATACAAAAAACTGGTCATTAAACATAATTTACCCTTATTTCTTAAAATTACAATAGATTAACAAATTACACGGTTGTTTTTAGATAATATATATTTATGTATCTTTGTTTATGTCTTCTCATCAAAGTTATTAAAATGATATGAGATGAATATTCATAGAAAAAATAAGCAATTCTTGGTTTTCTATCATCTAGTTTTTTCTTTTGTCTGGAGAAAAGAAACCTGTTTAGGGAGTACTTCATGCCTTTTTCAAACCTCCTGTAACCTTTTTTTGGATATTCCTGATTAATTCTATTTATTGATGGTTCATATTTACAAAGGAAAAACTAAAAATTGCCAAGAGACTCTACTACACAGAGTTGGATTTACTCAAAATTTAGACTTTTCACAGAATTTCAATCAGTTTTGTAGGCTAAATGGATTACTGTTTGCCAAAACCTAACAACTCATGAATGGTGAAAGAATGAATATCTACACTATTAGAGATAAATGGTGGGAGGTTAATCCATGACGTTTAGAGGATTTAAAAACAAGAAAGATTCCCTGACCACTATAGGAGGGCAGGCAGGAGAGGGGGACAACAGAGGATGAGATGGTTGGATGGCATCACTGACTCAATGGACATGAGTTTGAGCAAGCTCCGGGAGCAGGTGATGGACAAGGAAGCCTGGTGTGCTGCAGTCCATGGGGTCACAAAGAGTTGGACACTACTGAGCGACTGAACTGACTGACTGATAGGAGTCCTTATAAAATGGACAGAAAATGGGCTCATTTCTATTATGGTAAAATATCCTTATATTCCCAGGAGAGCCCATGCACCACCAAGGTTCTACTTCCTACATGAGTATCAGGCTTATACCTGCCTGCTTCACACTAACTTACTCTGTGTGTCTGGCAGTGATTATTGGAGACTACTAGATATTTAAAACTACCATCCCAGGACTTCCCTGGTGGTCCAGTGGTTAAGACTTCACCTTCCTAGTTAGAGACTTTGGGAAGGTCATGTACACACTGCTATATTTAAAACAGATAACCAACCAAGACCTATTGTATAACACATGGAACTCTGCTCAATGTTATGTGCCAGCCAGGATGGGAGGAGGGGTTTGGGGGAGAATGGATACATGTATGTGCATGGCTGCGTCCCTTCACTACTCACCTGAAACTACAACATTGTTAATCGGCTCTACCCCAATACAAAATGTTTTTGGTGTTAAGAAAACATAATAAAAAATTAATTAAAAAAAAAAATAGAACACTTCACCTTCCAATGCGGGAGGTATGGGTTCGATCCCCGATCAGAGAGCTAACATCCCTCATGCCTCGAAGCCAAAAAACCAAAACGTAAAGCAGAAGTAAAATTGTAATGGAGTCAATAAAGACTTTAGAAAAAACCCCACATCAAGAATAAAAAGTGAATAAAACTCCCACCCCTCCCAGGAAGCTCTGCAAAGAGGCAAGCAAGGGAGACTCTGGAAGAGAGAACCCACGCTCCCTTCATTCAAACTTCCTTAATTGCAATTCCCACAATGACCCGATCCTTGTTGTGGACCCTCACACATGTCATATATGATACAGCCTCAGCTCTGGATGTCCAATCAATGAGTCTAAATTCATTAGTCAGCGTTGCCATGGGCAATCACACAGAGTTCAATTCTCTTGAAGCGTGCAGCCCCTATGTAAATACAACAGAGCAAGTAAAAAATTCTGAGACTCCTGGATCTCTAATGTAGGCACTGCTGGATTCTGGGGTGTGTTTTCATTGCTTAGATATTACAGTCTGGGGCCTCCCTGGTGCCTCAGTGGTTTAAAAAAAAAAAGACATCTGCCTGCCAATGCAGGAGACATGGGTTTGATCTCTGGGTTGGGAAGATCCCCTGGAGAAGGAAATGGCAACCTACTCCAGTATTCTTGCCTGAGGAATCCCATGGACAGAGAAGCCGGGCAGGCTACAGTCTGTGGGGTCGCAAAGAATCAGACACGGCTGAGCGACTGAGCACGCACACTCTCTTGCTCTAAGACCTGTTACGGGAGCTAACAGTCATGTGGTTCCTGGTAATTGCCTGCATTATGGTTGCCAGTGTATCTGGTCCAGAGTCTTCAGTGCTTCGGCACTGGTGAATCAGATGGTTCGGCACCTCGATCTATACCAGAAGGCAAAGGAAGGATCGATTCTAACTTGACTACAAACTAGTTAGGGGAACCCCCTCCTGATCTTGATCAGTCAGTTCTCATCTAGACATGATGAATCAATATCCTGTGGTCTGACTTCATCTTGTCTAAAGGGTAAGGGGACAAGAAAGAGAAAAACAGCCGCGGATATGCAATGAGCCTGCCATTTACACCTAAGCCCTGGAACTCTTAGGTCCGGACTCATGCCTGACCGCAGGGCTCCCCTCTGGCTCTCAACAATCTCACAAAACATCAATATCGGATGATGTTATCTGTGATCACAAGGAAGTAAAACAATAATCAAGATCACATCATAACTGTCCAAGCATAGGAAAAACATCCCTATGCAAACCACAAAAGGACAACTCTGCCTGCCCCACCCCAGCTCCTACGAGGGACTGCTGGTTCTCCTTCCAAATGAGACTGATTAAGATAACCCAGCATAGGACTTCCCTGGCGGATAAGAATCTGCCTGCCAATTTGGGGGGACATGGGTTCCACCCTTAGTCTGGGGAGATTCCATGTGCTGCGAAGCAGCTAAGCTCATGCACCACAACTGCTGAGCCTGAGCTCTAGAGCCCTCGAGACACAACTACTGAGTCTACACACTGCATCTACTGAAGCCGGAGCCCCTAGAGCCTGTGCTCCACAACAAGAGAAGCCACTGCAATGAGAAGCCTACACAAGGAAGAGTAGCTCCAGGTCTCTGCAAGTTGAGGAAGCCTAGTTGCAGCAGCGAAGACCCAGGGCAACCAAAATTAATTAAAAAATAAATAAATAAAAGATAACCCATACATAAAATTTTCCCCACTTCCCAACAGCGTCCGATCCAGAGTAAAGCCAATCTTGCATAACCTTCCCCCCAAATCACTTAATCAAAGCCCAAATCATATAATAAATCCTTTCTAACACCCTCTTACTCAGAACCCCAGGGGTTCTCCATGGTGCATGCTCACCCTTGTTTCAACGAGCAAGGCACCCAATTTGTTCCACTCTAAGTCTGTTCTCTTTGCCCTTTGGCTAGAGGGCAGTTACAATATTCTGCTTCATAGAAAAAATACTGAGAGAATTCATAACAAGTCTTTGTGTCTATATGTGGGTTATTCTCCCCACCCCCCTTAGAGGAAACCTCCCTGAAATTGGATCAACATATAAGAAAGTCCAGCTGAGATTTACAGTATGGCAAATAGCTTCAAACACCTGATTCTGGCAAGTCTAGAGCCAAATATACTCCTAGACTTTTCCATTCTGAGAGCCATAGAGGCCCTTTTTACTCAAATCACTTTGAGTTGGTTTTTGTCCCTTTCAGCAGAAAGAAATCCTGCCCATTAGGGATGATGTAGAATGGTGTGATGGAATGCCTATAAAGCAGGCCATGTAGGCTGGCTACAGTGATAGCTTTCCTTTTGTACATCAGCACAAATATGTGGAAATTAACTGAAAACCGTTCTCCCTGGATACAATCAGGAGGAAGTGAGAACAGAAACCTCCTTGAATTTTAACACAGGGCCTCAACATTCTGCCAGCCCCACTGTTTTACAGGGGGACAAAAGAGACCTTAATTACTTCCACACAGAACAAAGAATTTGGGGTATAAATACTGCAAAGAAGAGATGGCTTCTTTTATTGCGGTAAGATGCCTGGGAGATAATGTGAGCATGCGTGCTCAGTTGCTTCAGTGGTGTCCAACTCTTTGCAACCGTCTGGACTCTAGCCCACCAGGCTCCTCTGTCCATGGGATTCTCCAGGCAAGAATACTGGAGTGGGTTGCCATGCCCTTCTCCGGGGGATCTTCCCCGGCCAGGGATTGAACCTGAATCTCCTGCGTCTCCTGGATTGCAGGCAGATTCTTTACAGCTGAGCCACTAGGGAAGCCCCTGAGGAGATAATACGTCCAAGAACTACCTAAGTGAGTCTGTGTTTAAGAAAGGTTGAAACATGCCTGTAAATGCAGGTAAAATGCTTTAAAATACTTGCCACAGATATTAACATATCTTGAAGGTAATCGTTTACTCATTGGATCTAAGAAATGGGAAGAGCTTAAACATTTCATCCACAGGTTCAATTATTTATCAACCCACCTTTTCTTTAAGATTTAGAACATTTTAGTGGACAGCAGCTAAGGCAGGAAATTCATGCAGGATACACAGGAACTGCAGTTATACTGAATGTTCTTGCTAAAGTTATTTGTTAAGATGGTTCTTAGATCTTAACAAAAGTACTTAGTTAATTGAAATACAAGAATTGATGTTGTTTCTCAGCAGCACTCTCAGTAAATAGATGTCTGTGTTCCAACCACTCTCATCAAGAAAGTTGCATTTAGGTACCCCAATATCGAAAGACCACAAAGAAACACAACTTAAATATTTACCTAGTTCTTTTCTAATTCTTTGTAT
This sequence comes from Okapia johnstoni, assembly GCA_024291935.2. Taxonomy (NCBI): domain Eukaryota; kingdom Metazoa; phylum Chordata; class Mammalia; order Artiodactyla; family Giraffidae; genus Okapia; species Okapia johnstoni. Next base: position 142,413,263 of record CM044307.1, on the reverse strand, counting down.
ATGAGACAGAACCACACCATCAGTTTCAGCATAGGCACAATGGATGTCGGTCAACTCTAGCCGCCTTTACCAGGGCAAATTCAGCTGTATTTACCCCAAGCCACACTGTTATCTTGATGCAAACACACAGATTGGGTAATTAACAGTTATGGGTGGGACTTGCCTGGTGGTCCAGTGATTAAGAATCTGCCTTGCAACCCAGGGGACACAGGTTTGGATCCCTGACTGAGAAACTAAGATCCCATGTGCCAAGGAGCAACTAAGCCTGCACACCACTACTGAAGCCCTCAAACTCTGGAGCCCTCGCAACACAACTAGAGAGCCTGTGTGCCACAACAAAGGATCCCAGGTGCTGCAAATAAGACCCAACTCAGCCAAATAAATAAATGCATAAATAAAATACTTAAAAAAACAATTACGGGCCATACATAGAATCACTAATAGAGGGGACATGAAAACATCTCAGCACTAAGAATCCAATCATGACCTCTGAAAGACAAAGAGATTTTAAAAAAAAGTGCAGGTGGGGTGGCAGCAGCAAGAGCTATGAAAATGTGTAGAATTGATGGTGCAGTTATTAGGAGATGCCCTAATATGACATGAGATGCCCTAATGACATGGATGAGAAAGAAACTGCTCAGAAAAAGGCACCGCTGGAAGCCTGGGACGCTCCAAGCATCTCCCAAGTGTAATGATAAACATGCTAATAGGCAGGGTTAGGTGCCAGTGAGCTGGGGCATCGTACCTCATCACAAAGGAAAATGAATTTTACCACGTTGGCATCCCCGTGCCCAACCAAGGATGGCTGCCGTGGCACCTTCCATGGCCCGTGTAGGCCCCCTTCATTAAAAGGTTGAATTAGTCATGTAAACAAATTATCTCCAACAAAGGGGTTTACAAATGCTGGCTAATTAGTTTCAATTCCCAGAAGCTTTCCACTGTTTTTAATTCAATAACACAGTGTAAATTCTCCAGTTAGAAAAAGTCTAATAGGAATTGGCAGAAAACTAAATAATTGATATTGTCAGCAAATGCAGCAGCAAGTACCCCAGTGTTATTGTTTCCTGGGAAGCAGGATTGGCAGTGATTTCCAGAGAGGATAAAGCATGAAGCGTAATGAATTAACAATAGAAAACCGTAGACAGCTGGTGCTCAACGTCTCTCCATCCGCTCAGCCTCTAGCTGAGAAACATTTTAATGTACATATAAATACACATACCTGGCTTGGATGATAATGAAGCATCATAGCAACCAGCGCTGTAATGGCCAGCTTAGAAACGGTAATGAACTAGCTGGGTGACATAGCCAGTCTCTTAACTACCTGTGAGTCTTGCTTTCATGATCAGTACAAGCTGGGGTACAATTAATGCTTTTGAACTGTGGTGCTGGAGAAGACTCTTGAGAGTCCCTTGGACTTCAAGGAGATCCAACCAGTCAATCCTAAAGGAAATCAACCCTGAATATTCATTGGAAGGACTGATGCTGAAGCTCCAATACTATGGCCACCTGATGGGAAGAACCGATGCACTGGAAAAGACCCTCATGCTGGAAAAGACTGAGGGCGGGAGGAGAAGGGGATGACAGAGGATAAGACGGCTGGATGGCATTTGACCCAATGGACTTGAGTTTGAGCAAACTCTGGGAGATAGTGAAGGGCAGGGAAGCCTGGTGTGCTGTGGTCCATGTGGTCACAAAGAGTCAGACATGACTGAGTGACTGAACAACAAGCAGGGCTAATAGTATCAACTCTGGGCTCCCCAGACTCTTCCTGGCCACACAGGGAATCATTAATAGAGAAGACATGGAAACATCTTAGCAGTGAAGAAGGGTCTGAAAAGCAAGCATGGCATCTTCCAGCTGTTGTTAGTATTTTCAAAAGTCTAACGAAAACTAATTTACATATGAGTAAAACAAATTTACTCATTGTGAAAGAGCCTAGGCCAAAACTTCTTAAACGGGGGTATGCAGACCCCAAGCATATCTGGTCATGTGCTGAGGAAGAAGAGGATGGTGCAGGACAAATATGGCAAGTAGTCCCAGAACACCAGTTTTAACTGAAAATTCAGATATATTTTCATTTACTATATTAGTCCCTGGTGGCTCAGACGGTAAAGCGTCTGTCTACAATGCGGGAGACCCGGCTTCAATCCCTGGATGGGGAAGATCTCCTGGAGAAGGAAATGGCAACCCACTCCAGTATTTTGCCTGGAAAATCCCATGGATGGAGGAGCCTGCTAGGCTACAGTCCATGGGTTCGAAAAGAGTCGGACACGACTGAGCGACTTCACTTTCACTTTTCTTTTCACTATATTATTCATTAGATCAGTCGGTAAAGAGTTTGCCTACAACACAGGAGACCCAGGTTTGATCCCTGGGTTGGGAAGATTCCCCTGGGGAAGGAAATGGCAACCCACAGTCTATGGGATTACAAGAGTCGGACACAACTGAGCGACTAAGTGCATATTATTCATTATAAGTATTTTTAAACGTTCTAAAGTACTAAGTTGGCTTCCCTGTTAGCTCAGCTGGTAAAGAATCCACCAGCAATGCAGGAGACCCCAGTTCAATTCTTGGATCGGGAAGATCTGCTGGAGAAGGAATAGGTTATCCACTCCAGTATTCTTGGGCTTCCCTGGTGACTCACCTGGTAAAGAATCCGCCTGAAATGTGTGAAAATATTAAGTAAAGTGTGGTCTTAAAAGTCATTTAAAACTAAAAGACCGAACTTCCATTGTGGTCCAGTGGTTGGGAATTTGTCTGCCATGTAGGGGACACAGGATCGACCCCAGGAAAATCCCACAGGCTTCAGAGCAACTAGGCCCATGGGCCACTACTGAAGCCCAAGCACCTACTACTGAAGCCCAAGCACTGTACCTAGAGAGTAGCCCTCACTTGTAGCAACTAGAGAAAGCCCATGTGCAGCAACACAGACCCAGTGCAGCCAGAAATAAACACATAAATATTAAAAGAACAAAACTAAAAAACTCAAAAAGACCTGTGTTAAAAACAGCAGTGCCCTGGCACCCAGATTTTCCTCTGCCATTCCCTGATGGCTCAGACGGTAAAGAATCTGCCTGCAATGCAGGAGACCTGGGTTTGACCCCTTGGTTGGAAAGATCCCCGGAGAAGAGAATGGCAACCCACTCCAGTATTCTTGCCTGGAGAATCCCATGGACAGAGGAGCCTGGTGGGCTACAGTCCATGAGGTCACAAAGAGTTGGATACGACTGAGTGACTAACGAACACACACACACACACACACATATTCTATGGAAGCAATCAGCTGCTTGCACTTTTAGCTATTTTTTCCCATTAATTCTATTTTTTTCTAAATAAGATATATCTACTACTCTCTGGTAATTCATTTTAAAGTATAATGTAGCAACTTCAGCTTTTGATAGATAAGGATCTAGTTCTCCCGTCTCTCAGTTTATCTGTTCAATACACTTATATTACAACTTTTATTAAATCCATATTCCTTGTTTTTATTATTACGGCAATAATGATCACTGCTGAGCTGAGGAGTACACTGTGACCTCCTTTTTTTTTCTTGTAACAATTTTCTGCCATGTATTTAATCATTGTGTTTCCACTGGCTTGGTTTTCCTTGAGCCTAAGGCCATGTCTTCCCATTCTCTACCCCACCTCTGAGATATGTCTCTCAGAACAAGTTTTTACAACTTTCTGATAATCTCTGAGTTTCATTTGTTTTCTGGGGTATCCTCTCCGGAGCCCAGCTCCAGTCTGAAATTATTTCATATCTTTAGACCTTCTATATCACTGTCATTGCGGACTTGACCTTGTCTGTCCTGGAAATTCTTTACCTCTCTCTTCCGTGGGACACTATGCTCTCCAATAGTTGAATAATAATAATAATGTGGCTGCTTATAAAGTTCCAGGTTAAGTATAATTTTCTACCCAGTTTCTGAAGGCATAGTTCCATTGTCTTTCAATTTCTAATGTACCATTTTAGAAGTTCTGATGCTTTTTAAAATTCGTAGTCCTTTGATTTGCCTTCTGGAAGTTTTCAAAAATAGTTCTCCTCATCCCTTTATTCTAAATTTTCACAATTGTTTTACATCTGGAGATTTTTCTACATCTTCTCTTTGATCATTTCCTCTGTGCTGTTTTCTTTGTTCTAATCGATTGTCTCATTTTCTTATTTCCTGTCTCTTTCTCTTTCTTTTCTCCGTTCTGGAATTCTCTGATTGTATTGACCAACGTTTTTGTGTTTTTTTTTTTTTTAAGTGCTTTGCTGTTGTTGTCACTAAGTCGTGTCTGACTCTTTGTGACCCCATGAACTGTGGTCCACCAGGCTCCTGTCCATGGGATTTCCCAGGCTAGAATACTGGAGTGGGTTGCCATTGCCTTCTCCAGGGGCTCTTCCTGACCCTGAGCTCGAACCCATGTCTCCTGCAATGACAGGTGGATTCTTTCACTGCTCTCACCAGAGAGATGCTTGCATTTTGCATTTCCGAGAGCTCGTTTTTGATTCTCTGGTTATTCTTTTTTAGATCATCCTTGTGTTTCAAGGACACCATTTCTCCTCATCTCACTGATGACATCAAGCATTGCCATCTTCAAGTTAACTTCTCCCTGCATTTGTTTTGCAATTTTTTTCTTCCAATTTGTCCTTTTGCAGATAGGAAATTTTCCCTATAAGCTTACCGACCCTTGACCATCTGCTCTAATCTAAGGACAAGACATTGAAAACCAGACTGGAAGTTCTGCGAGCACCGATGAAGCTTTTCAGCAGACTGACCTCACTATTGAGTAGCCAGCTGATACTTTTGTCGAAAAAAAGTCCCCAGGCCCCATCTTGGTATCTGTATATCTTTTCTCTGAGGAAACTCAATTTCTCTGGTGAAAGAGCCTCTTTTCTGCTGTTTGGGGGGTTATATGCCTGGCTGCTAGCGTCCTGAAGATTGCTGAGAGATAATGATTGGATTTATTTAGAGAGGTTGACTTAACTCTCCAGATGCCCTCCTCTGTAACAGATGCTTCCAATCCGGGAACATCTGAAGTTCAGTTTCTCCAAAGAATCCAGTTCTCCTGTTCTGTGGGGGCGGGGAACATGATTCAGCCCCCTGGGTGGGTGGGGCTCTGGAGGGACTTGTGACTTCAAATGCTAAATCTTTGTGGAGTTCATCAGAAAGAATTGGCTTTCTTTTCTTGGTCATGCCATACAGCAAGTGGGATCTTAGTTCCCCACTGGGGATCAAACCCACGGCCCCTGATGGGAGTTCGGAGTCTTAACCACTGGATCACCAGGAGCATCCCTGGGAGTTTGGAGTCTTAACCACTGGATCACCAGGAGCATCCCTGGGAGTTCGGAGTCTTAACCACTGGATCACCAGGAGCATCCCTGGCTTGCTTTCACAGGTCTCGCATCTCGGTCTTCACAGGTGTTCCCTTCTACAAGAACGTGCTGCTAGTCACCTTTTCTCCCTCTGCTTTTTTTTTTTCTGTTTCAGCTATCTATTCATTTTTTAATTAATTAATTTATTTTAATTGGAGGCTAATTAGTTTACAATACTGTGGTGGTTTTTGCCATATATTGACATGAATCAGCCATGGGTGTACATGGGTCCCCCATCCTGAACCGCCCTCCCACCTCCCTCCCCATCCCATCCCTCTGGGCTGTCCCAGGGCACCGGCCCTGAATGCCCTGTTTCATGCATCGAATGGACTGGTCATCTGTTTCACATATGGTAATACACATGTTTCAATGCTATTCTCTCAAATCATCCCACCCTCGCCTTCTCCCACAGAGTCCAAAAGTCTGTTCTTTATATCTGTGTCTCTTGCTGTCTCACATATAGGGTCATCGTTACCATCTTTCTAAATTCCATGTGAGTCAGAAAAACACCAATACAGTATATTAACGCATATATGTGGAGTTTAGAAAGATGGTAACGATGACTCCCTCTGCTTTTATATCTTTCAGGTGGTGCAGTGATAAAGAATCCGTCTGCTGACGCAAGAGACTCGGGTTCAATCCCTAGGTTGGGAAGATTGCCTGGGGAAGGATATGCCGGTCCACCCCAGTATTCTTGCCTAGAAAATCTCACAGACAGAGGAGGGTACTGGGCTACAGTCATGGGGTTGAGAGAGAGTCAGACACAACTAAGCACACACACACATACACACACACACACATTGTGATCAGAGAAACATGTATCTTTATGCCCTCTGTAGCAATTTTTCCCAACCATACACACAATTGTGTAGAGACAAATTATTTAAGTATTTGGCTGAGAGGTAAATTAAATTGATTAACCCAAACCATGAGATTCGAGATGAGAAAAGGGCTTTGAGCTTGGAGGCGTTTTGCAAACATGTGTGCCCATACGTTTTCACAGGTTTGGGAGCACTAATCATTAAACCCTATCTGAAATACTGAGAAAATAAATTTAAGTTTTGAATTTCCCCCACTGTTTATGCCACTTTTTAAATATCAGAGCAAAATGGAAAGGAGATATGGCTTGCTATTAAACCTACAAGTATTGTGATGACATAAGAAAGACAGCCACTGAATGTATGAAAAGGTTAGATGGTTTATGCAGTCCAGTGGGTCTGTTTTCTTTGTCTTTGAGACAATGCCCAGACCATCTTCAAGGGTGCCTTCATCAGTGGACTGTGTCTGCAGAACCAGATAGAAAATGGCTCTAGTCAATTCAAGGACCAACAGAATGGAAACCCACTCAATCAACAAGCTAATAATCAATTTGTCTGAATTCAACCAGTAGTTTTGCAAATAGCTGGCAGGTTGTCGGTTAAATTACCTCACCCTCAGCTCTCTCCCCTAAAGACTCAGGCAGGAAATGGCATGTTTGTGTTTTACAAGGGAAAAAAAAATTAAGAAGAAAGGGTTAACGGTAGCCTCAATGTTTAAACACACATTTTAGCTGAAATGTCTAATTAAGAGTGTGGTGTCTTAATGATTTAACAGATCCAAAAGCAATGCTTTCTTACTGCAACTGATCATAGTTCAAGGCCTGCTAGCCAAGCATGAAGTTTTGTTAATGAGAATTATAACCATATCGTCAGGGCCCCGGATACTGCTATTAAAATGTCCCTAATCACGTTCTCTAAGCAGAATCGGATAATCACAACAAATTGACTTTTTCACTCAGATGATGAGCCTTTCCATTTGATAGAAGGGTTCATAAGTAATTTAACTCAGAGTTAATTGATACAAAACATCATTGTCACCAAACTTTACAACAACAACGGAATAAACTCTAAGCATTAAATATTTTTCTTTGGAATTGACTCTGCATGGACTAAAGGGTTTTCCCACTCTGTAGCAGACTGTTACGACCCCCTGAAGCACTAAATGTATAATCTTCTTGTGAAACAGGGCTGAGGCTGCCCCAGCTTATAGAGCTGACCTGGTTATTTGAGGCCTTATTCTTCCTTCCAGTCTGTTCTGGTTTCCATGGGAGAGGTCACCCAGCTCCTACTATATAGCCATGGACTCTCAACCCTTCAGCAGGACCAGAGCCTACAGGAATCTGAAGGACTGAACCCACATACAGTATGCGGGTCAGGAGAGTGGTAGGGGACAGAGTGTGGCAGAGGGCAGTGGCAGGGTGGTGGGGGACAGTCATTTTGGTTTTGCTTTCAGGATCACTAGCTGGGGTTCCATTTAAATTCTCCATAATTTACATGGTGTTTAGTGATGCCTAATGGGCAAAGTCCAACTTTCACAGTTGGATGTGAAAGTTGAACTATAAAGAAAGCTGAGCACCAAAGAAGTAATGTTTTTGAACTGTGGTGTTGGAGAAGACTCTTGAGAGTCCCTTGGACTACAAGGAGATCAAACCAGTCAATCCTAAAGGAAATCAGTCCTGAATATTCATTGGAAGGACTGATGCTGAAGCTGAAACTCCAATAATTTGGCCATTTGATGTGAAGAACTGACTCATTGGAAAAGACTCTGATGCTGGGAAAGACTGAAGGCAGGAGGAGAAGGAGACGATAAAGGATGAGATGGTTGGATGGAATCACTGACTCGATGGACATGAGTTTGAGCAAACTCCAGGAGTTGGTGAAGGACAGGGAAGCCTGGCGTGCTGCAGTCCATGGGGTCACAAAGAATCAGACATGACTGAGCAGCTGAACTGAATTGAACTGAATGGGCAAAGTGGGATGATATGGTGTGTAACAAGATAGATGCTAGAAATATAGATTTGAGCAATACTGATTATCGATCAGAATTGTATCATGATTGGGGGGCAGATAAGTATGTAAAATTTTCTTAGAAAGTATGTTTTATTCTATAGGAAAATAATAAAATTTTAAGGTCCCCTTTCCTAAACAATTTGTGGTTTAACTGACCTATTTCACAAATATTTATGCCAGTCCTATCCTATACCTGAGATCATTCTGTCATTTTTGAGATTGCACCCAAGAATTGCATTTTGGACTCTTTTGCTGACTATGAGGGCCACTCCATTTCTTCTAAGGGATCCTTGCCCACAGTAGCAGATATAATGGTCACCTGAATTAAACTTGCCTATCCCCATCCATTTTGGCTCACTGATCCCTAAAATATCAGTGTTCACTCTTGCCATCTCCTGTGTCAATAAGCCTACAGGACAAGAGGGGGCAGTGAGTGAGTAGGGAGTAACCCTTGGTACCTCTGGGAAGCCTCCTTCAATGACCTACACTCAAGTCAAGGCATGAATGTTGAAGCTGGAGTCCCACTTACAGTGTCTACATCATATAGCTTCTCAGAGCCATGGGTACCCTCCATGGGCATCAGGACCCCCCACAGATCCTCCAAGGAGAGTTACTGCAGTGTGTAGAGCTGTAGCTCACCAGGGGTTAAGTATACAGAACTCTGGAGGGAACTGTGAGCTTTCTGGAGGCAGGCTGTTGCCCAAGGGGTTCTTGAGGGACAGGCAGAAGGAGGAAAGGATTAAGGCAGAGCAGTGAATTACCAAGACAGGGTCACCTAGTTCTGCAGTTTGAATGTGTATAAGCAAGTACAGTTATTTGGCAAAGCATCTGCCTCATTCATTCACACTGCCAAAACTTTTGCCTGGGAGCCAGAAAAGGATGTGGGTCCGCACGCCCTGGCCTTGCATCCTTAGCAGCTGGATCGAATGTTCCTGCTTCTGCTCTTGACCTGGACCTTGTCCTGAAGGGACTTTTCTGCTCATCCAGCAAGGACACAAGTCCCTTAAAGGCTTAAATACTTAATTTCAGTAACGAAGTAAAATGAAAGAAGGGGACCTCTTTCTATCTATGAAAGACCATTAAACCCAGGTGTCAAATTATCTGCTGCTAAATAAAGTGCTTTAATTTTCAGCCAGAGTGTGTGGGGTATGTTTGGAATTATCTTCTTGGGCCCCTGGGGCCTGACTTCTTTCCACTCTCAGTGTCACGAGCCAGTCACCAGTTCTCAGAGGAGAAGGCACTTTGCTGTCAAGGCTCAGGGACTTCTGGTGTTGGGTTTTAGGTCACCCTGTATAATTTTTGGCTCCTTCTCCAGAGAAATCTAAAGGCTCAGGAGCTGGAAATCCTATACTTAGCTGGACCTGTTTCTCCTCTCCCTATTAATTTCTGCTGATTCATATTCACTTGAGCGCCACTAAAGTAAGTTCTGCCCTTAGTAACTTCAGTACCTATATCTGTTGTTCTAGTTCAGGGGTCTCTGAGGTGGGTGCATACTGCTCGCTGTGGGGCGTACAAGATGTTCCATTGGGGAGTGCTAATCATATATTAAATTTCATATTTATTTCATTTTTTGATCACTCTTTCTTAATCTATATGTTTGTTTTAAAAGGTATGCAAGATATTAATACAATAGCATGTGTGTATGCATATATATGATACGTGCTCAATTGTTTTGTTGTTGTTTAGTTGCTAAGTCGTGTCCGATGCTTTTCGACCCCATGGACTGTAGCCTGCCAGGCTCCTCTGTCCGTGGAATTTCCTAGGCAAGAATATTGGAGTGGGTTGTTATTCTGTTCTCCAGGGGATCTTCCTGACCCAGGAACTGAATCTGTATTTCCCGCATTGGGGCTTCCCTGGTGGTGCTAGTGGAAAAGAACCTGCCAGCCAATGCACCAGATGTAAGAGACATGGGTTCGATTCCTGGGTTGGGAAGATCCCCTGGAGGAGGGTATAGCAGTATTCTTGCCTGGAGAATCCCATGGACAGAAGAGCCTGGCAGGCTATGTATGGGCCACAGCATTTAAAGTGTCGGACACGACTGAAGTGACGCAGCAGGCACGCACGAAAGCACTCCTGCGTTGGCAGGCAGGTTCTTTAACCACTGAGCCACCCAGGAAGCCTGCTCCATTGTTATACGTATATAGTCCAAAGGGAGCTGGCAGCTCAGACAGTAAAGAATCCACCTTCAATGCAGGAAACCTGGGTTCAATCCCTGGGCTGGGAAAAACCCCTGGAGGAGGGCATGGCAACCCACTCCAGTATTCTTGCCTGGAGAATCCCCATGGACAGAGGAGCCTGGTGGGCTGCAGTCCATGGGGTCGCAGAGACATGACTGAGCGACTAAGCACAGCACATATATATAACACAACACAGCACATATAATCCAAAGCATTCACAGATTACCATCACAGCCTACAAGATGTGGCCTCTCATCTTTTGCTTATTCATTCACTCCTATATCCAATCCTTCTTTCACTTATTCATTTCCTTTACAAATATTTAGTGAGTACCTTGTAGGTGACAAGCCTGTGCTGAGTGCTAAGGGTATGTAGATAAACAGAGCACCATACCCGCCTGGGGATAGCTTACCATCTGGTGGGAGAGGTAGAAAGTCAAACACATAAGCACAGACAAAACGATACATGCTGACAAGAGTCTGTACGTGGTGTTCTCTGAGCAAAGAGGAAGGAACAACTAACACCGAACTGAACAAGGTCAGGAAAGCAGTTATCACTGTGACAGTCTGAGGATGAGGGTCTTTCAAGCAGAAGACGCCAGGATGAAGGCCCGGATACATGAGAGCACATGGCATGATGGAGAATGGCACACCAGCACAACACATTCAAAGTGTGGCTGAATTACAATGCACTCAGGCTGGGGGGTGGCACGGGATGGGGGTGGGGATGGCAGGCAGGAAGTGGCAGGAGCTAGAAGGTGGCCTAGGTCACCTGAATCCATGTGTACAAATATGATCTGGTTTGGATTTCCTCTTCCAGGCCCCTCCTACAATTAAGTGCGGTCCCCAGGCCAGCACTGTCAACCTCACCCAGAGACTTGTTAAGAAATACTGAGTCTCAGCAGGCATGCTCACACACAGGGGGTCTACGTTTTAACGAACACCAAAATCAAAATCGTGATTTTTAACAAGATCCCCAGGTAAGTCTCCTTCATGAGAAGCAAAGGGCAGATATGGGCTCAAGAGTCCAAGTTTTGGGATTCCCACCTGGCACCACCAGCATTAGATCATAGGCAAGTTTCTTTACCTCTCTGTTAATAACATCAATCACCTATAAAATCTCTTTCATGTATAAAATCACTCTAAAAGCATTTTCTACTTCCCAGCATTGGAGTAAAGATTAAACTTGTAATCCACCTACAAGTGGGAACCTGCTGTAAAGCACAGGGTGCTCTGTGGCAACCGAGATGGATGGCATGGGGCTGGGGTTGGAGGGAGGTCCCAGAAGAAGGGGATACATGCATACATAGTGCTGATTCACTTTGTTGTACAGCAGAAACTAGCACAACGGGGCAAAGCAATTACATTCCAAATAAAAACAAAACAAACCAACAAGCAAAAGACCTTGGTTCAGTACCTGACCCCTAGGAAATGATCAGTGAGTATTAAATACAGATTATTATTTTTTTCATCACTCAAATATTCAGAGCTCTTGTCTCTGCTTACTGCCGGAAGCATTCCCACAGTGCTCTGCCTATGAAAAGAGCAAAGATGACCGAAGGATTCTGAGCTTAATAAATAATCAAGCTGATGCTGATTCCCACCCAGTCCGCTTTCAGAGAATGTATTCTTTATTGCTAAAAGCAGTTTGCAATTTTCGAGCACCTGTGATGAGATAGGGTGTGAGTGAATTTACAAACATTTTGATCTTCACAATGGAAATAGTATCTCCATTGCCACCTGATGCGAAGATCAAACTCATTGGAAAAGGCCCTAGTGCTGGGAAACATTGAGAGCAAGAGGAGAAGGGGGCGACCGAGGATGAGGTGGTTGGATGGCATCACTGACTCAATGGACATGAGTTTGAGCAAACTCTGAAAGATAGTAAAGGACAAGAAAGCCTGGCATGCTGCAGTTCATGGGGTAGACATCAGTTCAGTTCAGTTGCTCAGTCGTGTCCAACTCTTTGCGACCCCATGAATTGCAGCACGCCAGGCCTCTCTGTCCATCACCAACTCCCGGAGTCTACCCAAACCCATGTCCATCGAGTCGGTGATGCCATCCAACCATCTCATCCTCTGTCGTCCCCTTCTCCTCCTGCCCCAAATCCTACCCAGCATTAGGGTCTTTTCCAATGAGTCAACTCTTCGCATGAGGTGGCCAAAGTATTGGAGTTTCAGCTTCAACATCAGTCCTTCCAATGAACACCCAGGATTGATCTCCTTTAGGATGGATTGACTGGATCTCCTTGCAGTCCAAGGGACTCTCAAGAGTCTTCTCCAACACCACAGTTCAAAAGCATCAATTCTGCGGCACTCAGCTTTCTTCACCGTCCAACTCTCACATCCATACACGACCACTGGAAAAACCATAGCCTTGACTAGACAGACTTTTGTTGGCAAAGTAATGTCTCTGCTTTTAAATATGCTATCTAGGTTGGCCATAACCTTCCTTCCAAGGAGTAAGCGTCTTTTAATTTCATGGCTGCAATCACCATCTGCAGTGATTTTGGAGCCCCAAAATATAAAGTCTGACACTGTTTCCACTGTTTCCCCATCTATTTCCCATGAAGTGATGGGACCAGATGCCATGATCTTAGTTTTCTGAATGTTGAGCTTTAAGCCAACTTTTTCACTCTCCTCTTTCACTTTTATCAAGAGGCTCTTTAGTTCTTCTTCACTTTCTGCCATAAAGGTGGTGTCATCTGCATATCTGAGGTTATTGATATTTCTCCTGGCAATCTTGATTCCAGCTTGTGTTTCTTCCAGCCCAGCGTTTCATAGAGACTGACAATCAACATTTTTCTGATGAGTAATTCAAGTCTCTAGAAATTAAATAAACTGTCAATGGTCATGCAGTTAGTATACAGCAGACCTAGGATTCTGCCTATAATTCAACACTTGGACCCAGTGCTGGTCACTGATTAACTGGGCAGGGAGGAAGCCACATTGAATATGAAGAGGTTAAGTCCAAGGTCTTATATAAAGCATATACTATATTGCTGCCTCTGTAGTCATTTGTTCTAGAGTTCCTTAAGCAAGAACTGAGGAAGGAGATGACTGACATATTCCTAATTATTTAGAGCTTTGCAGTAAAGGCCTTTTGTGGGCTTTCACACAGGACACAAATAACTTTTACATTCTGGGCCCATTCTGGGAAATCTATGACTTCTCCTAAACTCTTTGCCATCGATATTCTAAACTTGCTTTCATCCAGTCCTAAATCACCTTGACAAATCACTTTCCAAATTGGATGGTAAGAAATACTGCTGGATGTTGTACCCTCTAGGGAGATCTCCCTTCTCCACAAGAAGTGGAGGGAGAACCAGTAAACTCAGGCATTGGTTCAGGTCATGGGATCTTGTGAGGCCCAATGAAGCTGGTCACTGTGGTGGCAAAGAAAACAGCTAAGGTCATGTGATATTAAGAGACTCTCTTTAAAAAAAAAAAAGGCATACAGCTTTTAAAGGATGCTTTCCATTTCCAGTTATTACAAATATTGGCTTTATCCCCCATACTAGACAGTACATCCTTGAGCCTATCTGATACCCACTAGTTTGTGTCTCCCACTCCCCATCCCTATATTGCCTCTCTCCCCCATCTTAAGAGGGGGAATTCTCCAGGCCAGAATACTGGAGTGGGTAGCCTTTCCCTTCTCCAGGGGATCTTCCCAACCCAGGGATCAAACCTAGGTCTCCTTCATTGCAAGTGGATTCTTTAACAGCTGAGCCACAATGGAAGCCCAAGAATACTGGAGTGGGTAGCCTAGCCCTTCTCCAGGAGATCTTCCCAACCCAGGAATCAAACCTGTGTCTCCTGCATTGCAGGCAGATTCTTTACCAACTGAGCTATCAGGGAAGCCCTGCCTGCAATAAGGGAGACTTTGGTTCCATCCCTGAGTCTCCACCTCTGCACCATCCAAGTATTTGATGTTAGCACTGATTTCTGAAATTCCTCCAGGAATTACTACTTCTGGACATGTCACTGGGGGTCCATTTGGCCCTTCCTAATATAATGACCCTTAATCCACAGGTAAGAAAATAAGATTGAGACTTCTACCAGTTGTTAAACCTATGTGCCATGCTAAGTCGCTTCAGTCATGTCTGACTCTCTGTGACCCTATGGACTGTAGCCTATCAGGTTCCTGTGTCCATGGGATACTCCAGGCAAGAATCCTGGAGTGGGTTGCCATGCCCTTTTCCAGGGGATTTTCCTGACCCAGGGATCAAACCCGCATCTCTTAAGTCTCCTGCTTTGGCAGGTGGGGTCTTTAGCACTAGTCTGCTAAATCTATAAATTGCAGTCATATATTTAAGAACTAATGACATAACCATGTGTAGATCTGAGGGCCTACTGAACTTCACTTGGTTCATTAAACAAATTCATCACTTGATCTCCATAATCTCCCACTCTACCTATGGCACTCAGATAGCTTATCAGATGTGATATCAATTTCACTTTTTGTTTAACAGTCTCCAAAATCTAGGCATTATTCTTTTTTTTTTTTTTAGTGTACAGTTACCTTGACAAAGATTTGTTTCAGGAGGAATTTGAGGATATACACGCACGCGCACACACACACACACACACACATATATGCATGTGTGTATCTACCTCTATTAATTATCTGTTAATTATCCATCTATCTATCTAGTGATGCCGTAGGTCCTCTTTCTGTTTCTTTGTTTTTGTTTCCTTAAGGGCACCTAGGCTCCCCTTCAAACAATGGGCTCTGTATAAATTGACTTAGATCTGGAAATCATTCTGAGTCTTCTATTTTGCAATGTGGTTTTTCCTGATTACACAAATCATGCGACAACATAGCCAGGTGATTCAACCCAAGGAATACCACATCTAACCACCATAATAGAATACTATAAATCAAGGGACCTTAATTTCTAGTGTAGCCCTCCTGCCCATAAAGTAATTACATAAACCTTAACTCTGATGATTAAATGCAGCCACCTCTTTTTGCTTTCCCATAAGCCTATCAACACTGGTTTCCAGAGGACAGTCCCTGTCAAGTCTCTCAAAGACACAGGACCCTCCCTCCCCATGAGTCTGGATGGCCTTCTTGAATAAAATGTTCTCGTTCTCGGTTTTTATCAACCTTCACTCATCAGAGCTGTGAACCCGTATGTAAGATAATATCTCTGAAGAATAAATAGTGTAGAGTCAGAAAGATGATTTAAACTCAAGGGAAGATTATGAGGACGTACTGATAACCCTAGCAGGAGGAAGATAAGTACTTCTGATGTTCTTAATGAGATTGAGATAAAACATTTGCCAGATACAGAGCCGATCCATTAAGAAAATTACATCAGGACCAGCAACTGCAATTGGAATGACCATCTGATGCAATTTCCAGCAATCTACTGCCATTCTTTGAAACCCATCCATCTGTGGTATTTGCCAAACCTCTGCTGTCTCATGTCATTGATAGTGGCACTATTCTTTTCCATTTTTCAGAAATGGTTTGCTATTTGGTTAAATAAAAGGAACTTCAGGGACATCTGTTCCGCCCATTCTTCTAATTGCCAAATATAGTTATTTCAACACATATGGATAATTAACACATATGAGTTGGAAATATAACTTCAGTAATGTTTTAGGAGCCCAGGGAGACTTTGTGAGATGGACTTGGGTTAAAACTCCACTCTAGGGACTTCTCTGGCAGTCCAATCGTTAAGACTCCATGCTTCCACTGTAGGGGGTGTGGGTCCCATCCCTGCTTGGGGAACTAACATCCCACATACCATGTGACCAAAAGGACAAAACCTCCAATCTAGCTGCTGGAAGGTAATGACATCCTATGTCCTAAGATTAGTAGTAACTCAGAGCCACTGTTTAATAATTTTCAGAGAGCAAGCACATTTATCCTTATCAATGGTGACACGTCCTTTTGTGAAAGGCTAGGATAAGATTTCTCTTGCCCTAGCCTTTCACAAGGCTGCCCTGATATTGTTAGGGAGTTGGTTGGAAGCCATTTGATAAATTCACTGCAGAATTCCTATGCCCTGAAGTCCTTTACATTACATCAAGCAGTTTTTCACCTCTAAACCTCACCCAGAATGGGCAAATATTGAGTTAACGTTTCAATCAACCAACAAGAGCAAGAACCAAAAAATTAGAACTAGGACTAGCTTTTGAAGTAACAAATTGAATCCAGGAGCTCTGATGAGTTTGACTCATGTCGGTGAATTCAGATTGATCTGATCTTGTGGGATTCCTTTCTGGGTCAAGCTCGTTGAGAATACATTTGCACCTATTTTCCTTGGTGCTATTTTCTTTTATAAAGTAACAAATTTCTGTCATTCTTTTGTTATATAACCATTCTCCTCACATTTCTGATACTGTAATTGGTACCTTGGGTCATGGTGGAATCTGAGCTGACTGCTCTGGGAACTCTGATAGTTGAAGGAATTACAGAGTCATCAATAAAAGGATAAACAGCCTCTTTAAAATGGAGGGGAAGGGACCTCTCTGGCTGGCAGAGGACAAGAAGCATGGGTTTGGAATTTGCATATCGTCAGAATACTCTGAATCATCCCATAAATCCATGTTCTTGCTTTTGACATGCCAATCTGTCTCCAACCATGCCTCAACTTTCATATAAGAAACCCAGCGAGACTATTCATTCAAATATCACTGACGTTCAGCAACCAAAGAATTCATCTCTTTCTCTGATTTTTGGCTGTCTCAGATCTGCAGCTGCAGCAGTTAAGAGGTTTTGCTTTGTTTATTCTTTAACCCAGCCATCATGGAATCTTTGTTTAGTCTGCCTGAGAACCAAGAATTTAGGGATTTGGGTTTGTCATCCTCTTTTGGGAACAAGCTATTGTTAGAAGCAGCTCTTCTCCTGGAAGACACTGAATTTCTAAGGTTCTTCACACTGACCCATTGTAGCTATCACTTAGTCATCCAAAGATCCTCGGTTGGATGACCACAAGTGATAACTGTGTATTGCCATCGCATGCCACAAAGAGCCACGTTTTTATTCCCAAACTCAAATCAGAATCATTCCAGTCATGATTCTTGACTGTTAAGGACAGAAGCTGACTCTGGATAACCCAAGAAGTGAAAGTCGCCCAGTCGTGTCTGACTCTTTGTGACCCCATGGACTATACAGTCCATGGAATTCTCCAGGCCAGAATACTGGAATAGATAGCCTTTCCCTTCTTCAGGGGATCTTCCCAACCCAGGAATCGAACCCAGGTCTCCCACATTGCAGGTGGATTCTTTACCAGCTGAACCACAAGGGAAGCCCAGATAACCCAAGAAGAAAGAGAAAAATTGTCAACAGGTATGGAAGCATGCTAAACCGCTTCAGTCATGTCCGACGCTTTGTGATCTCGTGAACTGCAGTCCGCCAGGCTCCTCTGTCCGTGGGATTCTCCAGGCAAGAATACTGGAGTGGGTTGCCATGACCTTCTTCAAGGGATATTCCTGACCCGGGTATTGAACTCACGTCTCTTACATTTCCTGTGTTGGTAGGTGGATTCTGCACCACTAACACCACCTGGGAAAATTATGAGAAGGTTAGGGAACTATTCTCGGGGAAATAAGCAAAAGAAAAGGAAGGCTGGCAGTCTTGAGTTCAGCCAAAGTCTACCAAGATTCTGTTCGTAGACTATCTGTGCCAATGGACATTCACTACCACCCCTACTGCTATCATGGCCTCCAGCCACTCACTGCAGCCAACAAAGCCCTCTCAACTCTGTCCCCTCTTCCTCTGTAAACAATATCCATGTCTCTGTGTCTTTGTATGACTTTCCCAGGACTCACAGTTCCAGGCTGGGCAAAATCTTTATCTTCCTCCCTAATTGTTCAAGATATTTCCCAAGGTAAGGATTTTGCCTTATGTACATGTGTGTGCTCAGTTGCTCAGTTGTGTCCAACTCTTTGCGACCCCAGGGACTGTAGCCCACCAGACTCCTCTGTCTATGGAGTTTTCCAGGCACAAATACTGGAGCAGTTTGCCATTTCCCACTCCAGGGATCTTCCCAACCCAGGGATCGAACCCACGTCTCTGGCATCTCCTGCATTGGCCAGCAGATTCTTTACCACTGAGCCACCTGGGAAGTCCCACATAAACACACAATCCCTGAATCAATTCAATCGACCCACCTTGGGTGGCGTTATGCTGCAAGAATGTGAAACCCTGTCTTGCTTCTCGGTCTTAATAGCAATGATCCAACCATGAAAGTTGCCCAGCCAGGCTCAATCACTTTAAAATTCGCCCCCAGTTCAGCGAAGTGCCCTGAGCCAAGCATAAAAGGAACACGTGTAAGTATTTCTCCCAGTTCTACCTCTTTGAGTGGAGTTCTTCACTCTGTGAAGTGGAACTTCTTTCTCTGGTCCTAAAGTTTCCACATTTCAAAGGCATGTCCCTTGCCCCTATATTTTCTGAGTCCTGTTTGTGGGGCTGAGGCAAGCACAGTGGGAGCACAGCTCACTGACGATTGCCATGGAGGAATGACCCAGAGGTCAGATGAAACGATGTGACATTCTCCAAAGGGCTGTGCAAGGGACTTGGGACTTTCCAAAGCCCTGTTTCATTCAGTCCTCTCCGTGGGACACAGATTGAAATTACAGCTCTTCTCAACTTTCATTCTCTTCCCACCTTCTCTGTTTGTTCACTATAAAGTACCAAAAGCATCACTAAGGAAATGGTCTCGAGGCTGTTTAGTTCTAGTGAAGACTTTTAAAAAAGAAAAAATGCAGATGTAGAAACAGACATGTGGACACAGTGGGTGGGGGAGGGTGAGATGAATCGAGAGAGCAGGCTTGATATATAGACACTGTTGTTGCTTAGACGCTCAGTCATGTTTGACACTTTGCAACCCCATGGACCATAGCCTGCCAGGATCCTCTGTCCATGGGAGTTTTTTTTCTTTCTAGGCAAGAATACTGGGGTGGGTTGCCATTTCCTCCTCCAGGGGATTTTCCTGACCCAGAGACCGAACTTATGTCTCTGTGTCTTCTGCATCGCAGGCAGATTCTTTACCACTGAGCCACCAGGGAAGCCCCAATATATACATTATATGATTACTGCAATATATACAATATATCCACTACCATGTGTAAAGTAAGATAGCTAGTGGAAATCTGCTGCATGCAGAGGGAGCTCAGCTCTTTGCTCTGTGATGACCTAGGGGGGTGAGATGGGGGCGGGCTTAAAAGGGAGGGGGTGTATGTATACATACAGCTGATTCACTTCATTGTACAGCAGAAACTAACACAACATTGGAAAGCAGTTATTCTCCAAATTTTAAAAAAAGTCACCCATGATTGCCTTTTCCAGAAAGAACATTTAACAGGAAAGAAAAGATACTGCAGCAACTTTCAAAAAAGTTGTCTAAAAGGCCACATCATTCCTAACTAACAATTGGAAAATTAGGTAACCCTGACATGTTATTCCCTCACTAGAGCTTGAGTCGTACTCAGCTGCAAAGAGAATATGGACCTGATTAGAAAATTAGCTGAAAAAGAATTTTTTTTTTGTTTTTAACTAAAAAATGAGTCTTTATAGGAATCAGATCTACATTTGAAATTTGGTTGTCACAGTGATTGGATACAGAATATTACCTTTTGCCTATTTCAAATACAAATGTAAGCTGCCAACTAAAGAAGGAAAGCATTTTACTCTAAGTTATAGATTCAAGAAGAGGAAACATACCTTGGCCTCATTAATAATCTCCATATTGATTCACCTTCTACCAAAGAGAAACTACCGTTCTCTGGGAACATGGCATTTATTTCCTTCAACACCTCGAGCAAACAAATTCCAAGCAGATGTTCCTCACATAAAATGTGGGTTGGGTAAGATCTGTGTTCACATTTTAATCATTCAACTTTTTTTTTTTTTACACAGTATTAAAATAGATTGAGTTTCCCTCCACAGAAGAGAGGACACTGAGTCACTTGTTTGGAATCACATCAAGGGTAGAATGGGATGTATTCCACTCCCAGAGCCAAGTCACCAACCTTGCTGGTGAACACCCTCCCCAGCGGCGTTTCCCAGTCGGCAGAGCAGGGCAGAGGAGACAGAAAAATATTAGGTATGTTTCCTATGAGCTGAAGTGCAGCCAAATAGCATACTTCCAGGGTATACTCTCGAAGGCTGGCACTCTGAAAGATGCAATTTCTCCATTTCCAGAACTCAACAGTTTTTCAGCAGCACAGCATCGTTCCAATAAAACACTGGTATTTTATTCATCTCTTCCTGAAGTACCATGCTTTTATTTTGTAGGCGTCTCTAAATCACATCAATCCACAAAAGATCAATTTCTTGCTGCTATAGTCAAATCAGATGTTACACGCACACACACACACCATGGGATTTTTCCCTTGCTTGTGCCAGTTAGTCATAGATTAGAAATTTGTAGCCGGAGTCACAAAGCTCCCTGAGGCAGGGAACAGGGCTAATAAATGCAGGCTACCTATCCAACAGCCCTATCATATCCAGACCCAGGCCGCTTCCCTCCACCCTACTTCCCAGCTCACAGCTCAAACTGTCTCTTCTTCAGGGAACGTTGTCTCTGTTACAGGAACTCTTGTCTAGCTCATCTTTGTAATTATTATTTGTTAGAGCTTATACAAGTGTGAAGGTGTTGATATCATCAAAACATATTTCACAAGTAACTATCTTTTATAGTTCCTGTAAAATCTTAGGGCTTCCCAGGTGGCTCAGTGGTAAAGGATCCACCTGCAATGCAGGAGACACAAGAGACATGAGTTCCATCTCTGGATCAGGAAGATCCCCTGGAGAAGGAAATGGCAATCCATTCCAGTATTCTTGCCTGGAGAATCCCACGGACAGAGGAGCCTGGCGGGCTACAGTCCAGGGGGTCGCCGAGAGTCAGACATGACTTAGCAACTGAACGACAACATAGTTCCTGTAAAATCTTAGGACCGAGGGGATCTCAGGGGCATTGCGGTTCAACCAGCTCATTTTATATGTGGGGAAACCAAGGTTACCACAGCGTGAGTCAGCACACGTAGATCCTAGGTCTTCTGCTACAGTCTGCATGCTCTTTCCTCTGCTTCAGGGGTAAGCAAAATTTTTCCTTAAAGGGCCAGACAACAAATAATTCAGGCCTTGTGGGCCATATACAATATCTGTCCTCTTTTATACACTTAAAATTACAAAAACTATTCTTAGTTTTAAGGTCTTACAAAACCAGAAAGCAGGGACTTCTCTGGTGGCCCAGTGGTCAATAATCTGCCTGCCATGGCAGGGCATGCAGGTTCGATCTTTGGTCTGGGAAGATTCCACATGCCATGCAGCAATTAAGCCCCTTTGCCACAACTGCTGAAGCCTGAGCATGCGATAGAGCCCATGAGCCGCAACAAGAGAAGCCCCTGCAACGAGAAGCCCATGCATTCCAACAGAGTGGCCCCCTCTCACCGCAACTAGAGAAAGTCCGTGGGCAACAACAAAGACCCAGCACAAACAAAAATATTTTTTTTTAATTAAAAAACAAAAACAACAGACTGCAGACTGGATTTGACTCAGGGGCTATAGTGGGCCAAGTCTTATTCTATTTCATAAGATACACATCAGTCATCAAAATAGGGGGAATGCTTTCATCCTTACAGGCCTGTGGACTGGTTGGGGTGTCTTGCTCCATGTGGCTCGTTTCGGGGTCCCAACCAGAGGGGCAGTGACTACTTGGAGCAGAGTCTCATGGTGAAGTTCAGAAGATCCCAAAGGAGTGAAGAAGAAAACATGCGATGCCGGTTGAACTGCCTTAATTGCAAATTTAGACTCAGAATTGCCAAACTGTGACCCTACTCACATTGCACATGGCCAAGCCCCACATCAACAGAGCAGGAGACTATACTTACCCCTTGGAGCTGATGAGTCAGGGAGTGACTCTGGAATGATAATGGAGAGGGTTTTCAGAAGATGGTGGTGGTGACATAGTTTTTAATCTCACTGAATCCTCCCATAAACATAGACACATCAATTAAGATGGCAAATCAAAGACCTACAAATAATATACCCCCATATGCTCCAAAAGGCAAGCAGTAGCAGCCATCAGACTTACAGAATTGAAGCCATCTTTGTGGAATGAAGCAGAAGTAGGGCAATAAAGCGTTGGATGGCTCCCAGCAAAGGAGAAACTCAAAATATCAAACAGCTACTCATTGAAAAGTACTACTCACTAATGCCAGAGCATCACTATAACTGGGAGTTTTGTAAGATCCAATTCATGGATGCATGAAAGAAGCCTAAGGGATTGCCCTCGTGGCCCAGTGGTTAAGAATTTGCCTTCCAATGCAGGGAACACAGGTTCAGTCCCTGAAACTGAGACCCCACATGCCACAGGGCGACGAAGCCTGCACACCGCAACTAGAGAAGTATGTGTGCCACAACTACTGAGCCTGCGTGCTCAGCTAGAGAGCCCACCCACTCTAGAGCTTGGACTCTGCAACCAGAAAAGACCTGTGCACCGCAACAAAGAGCCCACACAAGGAAGACCCAGCACAGCCAAAGCAAAAACTTAAAAGAAGAAGCAGCCTAATATGACGTCTGCAGCTTCTGGAGCAACCCGAGCCCCATAAACTCTTAAAACAAATCTCTCTCCTGGGCAAAACTCCTTATCGATGAGAAATTTCTGGGAGTAGAACCCAGTTTTGAGTAGGACAGGGATAATTGGAGTATGGGAAAAGAAGGTCCAGATAAAATTGAGGAACAGGAGAGATCTCAAAAAGAACACTATATATATATGTGTGTGTGTGTATATATGTGTGTGTGTGTGTGTGTGTGTGTGTGTGTGAGTATATACACATATTTAGTTTCATTTGTAGAAATAATAAAAGTGGTTGTAATTTCAACTCTAGTTCTGCTTTCCGGGAGGAACCACCTGATACTCCTTTCCTTGGACAGCCATAATAAATTAACACAAACTGAGTGGCTTAAACCAACAGAAATCACTGTCTCATTGTTCTGGAAGCTACAAGTCCGAAATCAAGGGTCAACAGGGTTGGGCTCCCTCCGAAGCATCCTTGCTCATCTTTCCCTGGCTCCTGGTGGTTCCCAGTACTGCTTGGTGTTCCTTAGCTGCAGGAGCAACACTTCAACATCTCCCTCCATCCTCACATGGTTTCTTCTCTCTTACTGTCACCTCTGCATCTGTGTCTCTTATGTGACTTCTGTTCTTATAAGGATACCCGTCCCTGGATTTACGGTATGATCACCTCATCCTAACTTCATGACATCTGCAAAGACCTATTTCCACATAAGAACACAATCAGGTACCAGTTGTTATAACTTGGATATATTGTTTTGGGGTGGTGGTACACGAGTTGACCCCCTACACACATGTATTTCCCCTAGATTGACTCCCTGGATCTTCTGTGGGTCTTACCTTCTGAGGCTCTGAGCAATTCTACTCCTAAGTATTCACCCAAGAGAAATGAAAACATATGAGCACAAAAAGGACTCATACCAGAATGTTCTTAGCATCCGTGTTAATTATTCATAATAGCTCCAAACTGGGAAAAAAATAAAAATCAAAAGCCAAGTGTCTACCCATAACAGAGCTACTTAGCAATGCATGGCTGACAGCCTTCTTCTTCTTCTATTCACCTGGATTAATCTCAACATCACGTGGAGCAGGAAATGGCACAGAAGAGCATACTGCATTATTCTGTCTCTATGAAGTCCAGCGACAGGGAAACTAACTCTGGTGATGGGAATCAGCAATGGGGAAGAGCATGGTGAGCAGTGAGCAACAGACTAGAATGGGGATCAAGGGAAATTACTGGCATGATGAAAATATTACACATCTAGTTTGGGGTAGCCTGTAATGATAAAACTTCGTACACTGAACATTTAAGACCTGTGCCTCTTGTTTTAGGTAAATTTTACCTTAATTAAAACGTAAAGCCCAAGTTTCTTGAGGTTGCTTGGAGTGCTTGCTAATATCTATGTTTTATTTATCACTCTGGGCTTCTGAGGTGGTGCTAGTGGTAAAGAGCCTGCCTGCCAATGCAGGAGACATAAGAGACGTGGGTTCAATCCCTGGGTTGGGAGATTCCATGGAGGAGGGCATGGCAACCCACTCCAGTATTCTGACCTAGAGAATCCCATGGACAGAGGAGTGTAGCGGGCTACAGTCCATAGAGTTACAAAGAGTCGGACATGACTGAGTGATTTCAGCATGCACATTTCTCTCTCTGACTTTGTCTTTTACTTAAACTCTGGTCACATATTCATGTCTAATCCCAGTCACGATGTTTGCATTACAAATGTCCGTAGTTCGATTCTCAGATCAAACCCAAATTCTATTCTATATGCTTATTTCATATCACTCATCAGTCTCCAGAAGTATTATACTGGTTTCTTATCTGTTTCTGTCTCTAGGCTATGTCCTCCTGGGAAGCAGGGATCTTTTCTAGCTTGTTTGTCGCTGTATATCCGATGTCTAGAATAGTATGGATTGAATGAATCAATGAAAGAGCAAATGAAGGAAGGAAATGAGAGAAGAATCGAATTTGGACTTGATCTGAGAATTACGCTACAGACATTTGTAGTGCCAACATCTGTGACTGGGACTGGGCTTCCTTGGTGGCTCAGCAGTAAAGATTTCACCTGCCAGTGCAGGAGATGTGGGTCCAATCCCTGGGTCAGAAAGATCTCCTGGGGAAGGAAATGGCTGCCCACTCTGGTATTCTTGCCCAGGAAATCCCACGGACAGAGGAGGCTGGCGGGCTACAGTCCATGGGGTTGCGAAGAGTTGGACATGAATTAGTAACTAAACAACAACAACAAAGACTAATTACGGCAAGATCAGGTACCTTGGAATCAGAAAAACATATGTAGGATTTCTGGCAAATTACCTAGGCTATCTCAGTCTCTGGGGATTGGCTCGTAGAGGCTGAGCCTTCTGTGAGTCTGGCTCAGCTGGGAAGTGGGTGGCTAATCCAGCTGAGCTTAGATGAAGGCATGAGACTCTGCTCCCAGGGCTCTCACCTTCCTCCCGGATCAGCAGGCTAGCCCAGGCATGTCCTTCTCATGGGTATGGCAGAGATGTCCTAGTCCAAGTACAATCATCGTTATTGCTGTTCAGTCGCTAAATTGTGTCCGACTCTTTGTGACCCCAAGGACTGCAGCAAGCCAGGCCTCCCTGACCCTCACCATCTCCTGGAGTTTGCCCAAGTTCATGTCCATTGAACAATTGACAGTGTGCAATCAGTGGACACTTTAATAAAACTTCCTCTTGTGTCATGTATGCTAATATCCTATAAGCCAAATTAAGGCTTGAAAGCCTAAACCAGAAATCAAGGAGCCAGGAATATATTCTGTCACTTTATGGGAGGAATTAGAAAGTCACATGCAAAGGGCATGGATATAGGGCAGAGTGAAGGTGTTCCATGGATGCAATCTGTCATTCCCAGGTGGCTCAGTGGTAAGGAATCCACCTGCCAAGGCAGGACATGCAGATTCAATCCCATGGTAGAGAAGATCCCCTGGAGGAGGAAATGGCAACCCACTTCAGTATTCTTGCCTGGAATATTCCATGGAGAGGAGTCTAGGGGGCCACAGTCTGTGGGGTTGCAAAGCATTGGACACATCTTGGCAACTGAGCACGCATGCATGCCTTTGGCCATAAGAGTGACTGGTCAAATACAGTGGCTGTTTCAGTATAGGTGCCCTCTCCCTGTTTCTATGGAGACAGCTCAAGGCATGAGTATTATTAAGGATGGGTTTCAAGCAACCATTGCTACTCAGTTAGAAAGGTATTGTTGCTGCTGCTGCAGCTGCCTCTTGGTCCCCAAGGAAAATGTTCTAAACATGGTAGTTTATTAATAATAAAGAAGATGGTCCCTGCGACAAGAAAAAAAGGACATAGCATTCAATTGTGAAAATAAGTGGACTTCCCAGAGAATGTTGCACTGCAGGCACATACAAACCAGGGCTATGAATTATGGCTTCCTGAAACAATTCTGTAAAGTTGACACTGTAAACAACGTTTTCAACTTCACACCTTGAACATTGATGAACCACCATTGTTTACGAGCTAAATGACACAGGTGGCTCATCTGTCCCCAAGGAGGTGAGACTAAAGCTTCAGACCAAGGTTCCATCAATTGCCCAATAGTGACAAAGAGTCTCAGCCTTGTCACCCGGCAGGTAATCTCTATCAAGGGAAAAAGAAGCCAGTTCCAGGTGAGGCTCGGACTGACAACAAGACGATGCTCTGGGCACTGCCGGACTATGTGGGAAGAAGCAAAGAAAGTTAGTTCTCTCCTTTGGGGAATGAGCTGTTCCAGGTCTTTATTTGTTTTGATAGCAAAGTTATGCATGAAATTATGTGTAAAACGCATGTTACATAAACAAATTTTCACAGTGGCACTGGGCTCCCCAAGCATGAGAGACTTGGTTGAAGTAGCCAAGTGGCACGTGTATCTCCTGCTAAAGTGAAATGTTAGCCACTCAGTCGTGTCTGACTCTTTGTGACCCCGTGGACTATAGCTTGCCAGGCTCCTCTGTCCATAGAATTCTTTAGGCAAGAATACTAGAGTGGGTAGCCATTCCCTTCTCCAGAGGATCTCCCCCCATCAGGGATTAAACCCAGGTCTCCTGCATGGAGGCAGATTCTTTACTCTCTGAGCCACCAGGGAATTGGAGAAAGAAACCTTGCAACTGTGGTCCTTGTGTGCACGTGTGAGTGTGTTTACGGGCATGTTTAACACGCCTTCCACATTTTAAAAATACCTGTTCTTTAGAAAACATGCAAGGGACTCCACCGGTAGTCCAATGGTTAAGGATCTGCCCTGCAATGCAAGGGACTTGGGTTCGATCCTGGGTTGGGGAATTAAGATCTCACACACTGCGGAGCAACTAAGCCTGCATACCACAACTACTGAACCTGCATGCTCCAGAGGCCACACACCTCAACTAGAGGGTCTGTGTGCCACAATGAAAGATCCCACGTGATACAACAAAGATCCTGTGTGCGGCAGTTAAGATCTTACGAAGCCAAATAAATAAATACATTTTTGTAAAAAAAAAAAAAAAGAAGAAAGAAAGAAAGAAAACATACAAGAGCTCAAGCTGGAAAGAAAGAAAAAAAGGACTGATTCTGATCGCATGGGCTCCTTTTCTTCCAAGGGAGGAAGAAAAACTGTGCAAACAGGTCACTTGATGCTAGTAACTATCCTGTGTGACTATGTTTGTTCATTGATGTGCATCCCCATGTTCATCTCAGCAGGATCCTGCCTTAACAACATGCTTGAGACTTCTTGTTTCCAAAGCCACATGGGAAAGCCAATCAGTAAACTTTAATGGGTGTCCCTGGGGTCACAGGCAGACAAGCCAGGATTCTTGTTCTGGCTTGAGCGGTCATGAGAGGTTAAGGTGGGGAAGATTCCAGAGGCTCCTTCTACTTATCTTGCCTTCCTTCTTGAGGAAGGTCATAGCTCTAGATGACAAAGAGGGCAAAGGGAATGGAGAACAGACCAAGAATTTAAAGGAATATAGGAACTTCATGCTCTCCCAACAAAAAAGGCCCCTTAACCTCATCTAGCCATTGTTGTTGTTGCTGTTCAGTCACTAAGTTGGGTCTGACTCTCTGTGACCCCATGGACTACAGCACACCAGGCTTCCCTGTCCTTCACTGTCTCCTGAAGTTTGCTCAAACTCATGTCCATTGAATTGGTGATGGACATGACTCATCCAACCATCTCATCCTCTGTTGCCTTCTTCTTCTTCTGCTCTCAATCTTTCTTAGCATGAGGGCCTTTTCCAATGAGTCAGCTCTTCGAATCAAGTGGCCAAAGTATGGGAGCTTTAGCTTCAGCATCTGTCCTTCCAATGAATATTCAGGGTTGCTTTTCTTTAGGATTGACTGGTTTGATCTCCTTGCTGTCCAAGGGACTCTCAAGAGTTTTCTGCAGCCCCACAATTCAAAAGCATCTATTCTTTGGCCATACGGAAGCATATTAAGTCAACTTCTGGAGTACAGAACATGCAAGGACAAAGGTGTTGCCTGTGGCTTAACAGTGCTGAGCAAAGTTTGACTTTCCTAATCACTGCAACGTAGCTCTAAGAAGAGCCTTCTTCTCAGTAGAGAGTGAAGATTCTATTTGTGCTAAGATAGTCATACCCCTATTAGAGCGATTGAGATTTTTCGTTTTCCTCTTCCCTCCCCCAAGCTACAATGGGTTACCATCAGTTCCGTTGGACAAGTGCCCTGAAGAAGTTTTTATTTATTTATTTTAATTTGTGCTGCGCTGGGTCTCTGTTGCTCTGCACAGCCTTGCTCTGGTGGGAGGGAGCAGGGACTACTCTCTAGTTCCGGTGCTCAGGCTTCTTTTGTGGAGCTCAGTGGTTGCTCTGAGGCATGTGGAATTTTCCTGGACCAGGGGTTGAATCCACGTCCCCTGCATTGGCAGGCGGATTCTTAAGCACTGGACTACTAGGGGAAGTGCTGAGGAAGTTTTTGTTATTTTATCCTGATGCAGATTAAAACTTTTGTTTCTTAGAAGAGGTGAGGTGGACAGGTCTGGATGGAGTTCCAACAGTGGCTACTGTTCCCTCCGTCAGCCAAAAGCATGGGGGAGGAATCCCCAGGATATACACTCTCCAACCCCTGCTCTGCTTTTCCCCTTTGAATGCCTGGTGGAACTCTTGGAGAAAAACCTGCAGGCTGGGCTAAACTTCCTGTATCTGCAGCACCCAAGGATGTCCCATTAGCAATCTAGCCCACACTAACAATTTTTAGTAATTTGTATTCAAGATACAGACAAAGGTCTGTATGTGCCATGCTGTGCTGTGCCATGCTGAGTTGCTTCAGTCGTGTCCAACTCTTTGAGACCCCATGGACTATAGCCCTCCAGGTTCCTCTATCCATGGGATTCTCCAGACAAGAATACTGGAGTGGGTTGCCAAGCCCTTCTCCAAAAGGTCTATATAGTCAAAGCTCTTTCCAGTAATCATGTATGAGTTGGATCATAAAGAAGGCTGAGCGCCGAAGAATTGATGCTTTCAAATTCAAATTATGGTGCTGGAGAAGACTCTTGAGAGTAAGGAGATCAAACCAGTCAACCCTAAAGGAAATCAACTTCATCTGAAGGACTGATGTTGAAGCTGAAGCTCCAATACTTTGGACCTGATACAAAGAGATGACTCATTAGAAAAGACCCTGATGCTGGGAAAGACTAGAGGCAGAAGAGGATGAGACAGTTGGATAGCATCACCTACTCAATCGACATAAGTTTGACCAAACTCCAGGAGATAGTGAAGGACAGGGAAGCCTGGTGTGCTGCAGTCCATGGGGTTGCAAAGAGTCAGACATGACTTAATGACTGAACAACAAAAAAATCAATTTCTAACTGAATCTTCTGACCCACTTATGTGACATCTGCCCAGGTAAGAAAATGCTCAGATCTTACTTCTTCCTACAGACATCCAACTCTCTCCAGATTTTGATTAGTTGCTTGCCCTGCTATCTTCGGTTTTATGATGAGCTTAAGAGGAAAACATAGGCAAAACACTCTCCGACATAAATCACAGCAGGATCCTCCATGACCCACCCCCCAGAATATTGGAAATAAAAGCAAAAATAAACAAATGGGACCTAATTAAAATTAAAAGCTTTTGCACAAAAAAGGAAACTATAAGCAAGGTGAAAAGACAGCCTTCAGAATGGGAGAAAATAATAGCAAATGAAGCAACAGACAAACAATTAATCTCAAAAATATACAAGCAACTCCTGCAGCTGAATTCCAGAAAAATAAATGACCCAATCAAAAAATGGGCCAAAGAACTAAACAGACATTTCTCCAAAGAAGACATACAGATGGCTAACAAACACATGAAAAGATGCTCAACATCACTCATTATTAGAGAAATGCAAATCAAAACTACAATGAGGTACCATTACACACCAGTCAGAATGGCCGCTATCCAAAAGTCTACAAGCAATAAATGCTGGAGAGGGTGTGGAGAAAAGGGAACCCTCTTACACTGTTGGTGGGAATGCAAACTAGTACAGCCACTATGGAGAACAGTGTGGAGATTCCTTAAAAAACTGGGAATAGAACTGCCATATGACCCAGCAATCCCACTGCTGAGCATACACACCGAGGAAACCAGAATTGAAAGAGACGCGTGTACCCCAATGTTCATCGCAGCACTGTTTACAATAGCCAGGACATGGAAGCAACCTAGATGTCCATCGGCAGACGAATGGATAAGGAAGCTGTGGTACATATACACAATGGAATATTACTCAGCCATTAAAAAGAATACATTTGAATCGGTTCTATTGAGATGGATGAAACTGGAGCCCATTATACAGAGTGAAGTGAGCCAGAAAGAAAAGCACCAATACAGTATACTAATGCATGTATATGGAATTTGAAAGATGGTAATGGTAACCCTATATGTGAGACAGAATAAGAGACACAGATGCATAGAACAGTCCTGTGGCCTCTGAGGGAGAAGGTGAGGGTGGGACGTTCTGGGACAATAACATTGAAACATGTATACTGTCATATGTGAAGCGGAACACCATTCCATGTTCTATGCATGGGATGGATGCTCAGGGATGGAGCGTTGGGATGACACAGAGGAATGGGATGGGGAGGGAGGTGGGAGGAGGGTTCGGGAGGGGGAGCACATGTGAATCCATGGCTGATTCATGTCAATGTATGGCAAAAACTACTACAATATTGTAAAGTAATTAGCCCCCAACTAAAATAAATAAATAAATAAATTAATTAATTTTAAAAAATAAATAAAATCTGAAAGCATTTCAAAAAAAAAATAAATAAAATAAAAAAAAAAGAAAAGCAATTAATTTTAAGTTTTTTTTTTATGTGTACCACTTTTAAAGTATTTATTGAATTTATTACAATATTGCTTCTGTGGTTTATGTTTTGGTTTTCTGGTCATGAGGCATGTGGGATCTTTGCTCTCTGAACAGGGATTGAATGCACATCTCCTGAATTGGAAGGTGAAGTCTTAACCGTTGGACCACCAGGGAAGTCTGCATGAAAAGCATTTAATTTTCACTGCATCTGGATTTTTTCTTTTGCAAGGGCGGGAGCAATGCTCTTTCCTGCTCTCTCCATCTCCAAGCTTAGTTGCTGGTGTATTTGATCAATCTTCCTCAATTTTTCCCCTATTTGTGCCCAGGGATTTTGTTCAGTAACAAGTGATTCTCCATTCCACATTTCCCTTTTGCCAAAACTTCTGTTGGAATTTCTACCGGCCTCCCTCAAATAGCTCATCCCATGTGATGGTAGTTTTGCAGGATGCTACATGCTGTGAATATATCACAGACACTGCTGGGTCAGAAAAGCAATGCATTCCCAGATTTCTCTGAGCATCTGAAATCAGCTCTTAAAATGTCAAACATCCCTTTGATGCCCCGCTGCTCGCATGGGGAGCATTATAATTTTCCTCTGAGGGCATGGAATTGGTGCTGTTCTTTATCCATGTAAGTCAATGAGGTATATATTAAACACCTATCATGCACAAAGGGTAGTTTCGAGTTCTGTGGAGGGCTATGGAACTTGACCTTTGTTCTTCAACTTTTGGACAAGAAAGCCCAATAATCCAGACCTCTAGTTTCATGAGTTCAAGTGCTCATGATTTTTAAGCTTAGCTCACTTGCTAAGATGGTCTCCCAGGTGGCACTAGTGGTAAAGAATCTGCCTGCGATGCAGGAGACACAAGAGACTAGGGTTTGATCCCTGGGTCGGGAAGATCCTCTAGAGTAGGAAATGGCAACCTGCTCCAGTATTCTTGCCTGGAAAATTCCATGGACAGAGAAGCCTGGTGGACTACAGTCCATGGGGTTACAAAAGAGCTGGACATGACTGAACGACTGAGCACACAGCAGTAAGAGGGTCCCCTATTAGGAAAACTCTTAGTCCTAAATGTAGTCCAAACCAGAGCCCTAATATTCATCAAAGCAGTAGACAGGCTGCCCCTCATCTGCTTCTGATCTATCTCTGACTTCCGTTATCGATCCTATTTTACAGCAGTGACTACTTGGCTTTTGGACATAGCTTTGCCCCTTAATTCTGTCTCTTACTTCCAAGACAGAAACTAATACCGACACTTCTCCTATGATGCTCTCCATACATCCAATTGCATTTTTGCTTTAAACTCCATGTCTCTTTTTCATGCGTTCTCTAGTTGCATCATCTCAGGTAGCTGGCTATCATAAGGTAACCTTCTACCATATGGTAACCTTCTACCATACTTCTAATAAATGGAGGATAGTTGCCACAGCTAGAGCCCAAGACACCCCTTTTCTTGCATCCTTCTCCCCCAGGTCAGTCATGGAGTGGTATTTGAGGCTTGGAAAGCAAAGCAAGTGGAAGGAGTGAGGATGGAGTCGTGGGTATTGGTGATATAGAAATGAAATACCACTGTTGAGAGGGTGGTATTGAGGGGACCAGCCCAGGCTCCACGGTAAGTCTAGTAAATGACATTGAGCAAAAGACTCAATACCTCTGAGTCTCAGCCTCATAGACTCAAATAAGGATTACACGCTTTCTACAAAGCACTTGGCACATTGTCTGGCCCATAAAACATACTCAGTAAATTCAAACAGCTGTTATTATTATAACTGATACTGCAAGTGGACCATGACCACACAGGACCAGGAAGGAGCCCAGTTCCTAACACAGTGAAGCCACAGTTGGAGTAATAAGGAAAACATGATCCGATCCCTGCCCAGCTGAGTATTAAATAGAGACTCTGGCTGCAACTAGACCTAGTCAAGGTGAGGCATTTCAATAACTTGGTCATGTCTGTTTCTAGTCTATTTCCCCCTGCTGATACAGAAGGAAGGGGAGGCACTACCATTTCCTGAAACTTCCTATACGCCAGCCATCATGCCAGGTACATTTTAACTTTCATTCCTCTTGGTTTACCAACTGCCTTTCACTCCCCTTGTCCCAACCTCCACAGCAGTCAATAGATGGCTGTGAGTACTGGTATCATAAATGCCTTCCCAAATATTCAGTCATACAAGCAGTCAACACTATTCCCTGGGCATGTATTAATGTGGGAATCTTCTGTGTGTATGTAGACATTCCCCCTCCAAGGGTTCCTGCAAGTCAGCTCCCAGGACGTTCTGCCTTAGGGCATTACTATTGTGGTCACACACCAGCGTGATAAATAATCTGCACAAGCTTTCTCAGGTGCAATATTTATGGTTCAGTTTGAAGCAAAGAACAGTCAGAGGCAATGGGTAAAAACTAATTTACTGTAATGTCACCATGGATATATAGCAAATAGCTGTAAACAAGTATGTACAATATAATTAAAAATATGATAACATTATAAAATAGGATGATGGCTAGTTAGAGAGGAAGATCTATCAAGTAGGAATATGTGTATATCACTTGAAATATTGCCTCAATTACTTGGTGTCATCAGCTCAGGCTCCTCAACTCAAAAAACAATCCTTACAAATGCCGACTTCAAATGACAAACGCCGTTTATTCCTACACTTGGTTTCCTTTCATTCCATCTGTCCACAGAAATTTTCCTGCAGTGTCTATTGAACAAATTGCTGCAAGACAAGGATAATACTCAAATTCTTGAACTCTACCCTGTCTCATTCCTGACTCCTCAATGGATCTCATTGTGAGCGATGAGTTAAAGAAAGTGTTAGTCGCTCAGTCATGTCTGACTCTTTGTGACCCCATGGACTGTAGCCCACCCGGCTCTTCTGTCCGTGGAATTCTCCAGGCAAGAATAATGGAGTGGGTAGCCATTCTCTTCTTCCAGAGATCTTCCTGACCCAGGGATTGAGCCTGAGTCTCCTGCACTGCAGACAGCCACCAGGGAAGCCCTGAGTTAGAGAAGGCATCCTTATGTCTCTCAGCATAAGACACCCAAGAATACTCATGCATGAGAACAAGGGGGAAAAATAAAGGCAAAAAGGATGGCTCATTAATAAACACAAGTAACTCACCTATACCATTTCAAACAGGTGAACCAATTCTCCGGTTGCAAAGGTGCTCAGGCAATCAATCACCAGGTGGTATGAAAACCTAGAACTTCCTCAAGATCCCACAAGGGAGGTAAAGGGGATTCCTACTGGCTCTGCTGTGTATTTTCAGCCCCGTCACCCTTCTCAGGAAGGCTATGACAGCATCTACAAAATTGCCCATAAGTTATTTAAAACAAAAACCAAAATACAAAAACAGCGGCTCAACATTTACCTCTAGTTCTGCATCATTCTCCTCAAGCTATTTCGCATGCTTGACTTCTGGTTCCCTTTGGCTACGAAATTTTCTGTTTTCCCATTTACATCCTGGCCCCAGTGCTGAGCAGTTAGCTCACTCTGCTTTGCTGTGATCAGGAGTCTGACCACTCGTTATCTAAAGCAGCTTGAGGAACTATTCCTATCCGATTAGTTCAATATTTAGAGCTTTCTATTATTCACTACTTTCCTCCACAACTTGCCAAAAGGTTTGCCTTGCCCTGGT
This sequence comes from Okapia johnstoni, assembly GCA_024291935.2. NCBI lineage: Eukaryota > Metazoa > Chordata > Mammalia > Artiodactyla > Giraffidae > Okapia > Okapia johnstoni. The sequence goes on along the minus strand of CM044307.1, from coordinate 142,378,430 downwards.
TCACAAGTGCACTTCCCTGATGGCTCCGCTGGTAAAGAACCCACCTGCCAATGCAGGAGACACAAGAGACATGAGTTTGATCCCTGGGTTGGGAAGATCCCTTGGAGAAGGAAATGGCAACCCACTCCAGTACTCTTGCCTGGAGAATTCCATAGACAGAGGAGCCTGGCAGTCCATTGGGTCGCAAAGAGTCAGACAGGACTGAGTGCACACACATACACATTATTCATTTCTTTCAAGTGCAACTTGCTAAAAGGTTTGCCTTGCCCTAGTGCACAAGTGAAGACCAAGTTCCCACTGCCTACCTGGCCGGTGTTGCTTCTGAAGTTTCCTGTATTATGCCTGGTCCACCTAAGAGTCGACCTGATGGCCCTGCTAGTGTCCTTCCTATACGCACATTCTGAATTAAAGCAATAAGCATTGTAACTGTCCTCACCATGACTTTCCTGGAACACTCTTTCTCTTACCTTTTACTCATTCATATGTTACCCACACTCAAGTTCGATTTTGATTTAGCACTTTCATGAATCTGCCGTCACTTTTCACTCCTCAATTAAGCTCTTGTTTTAATTATTGAAAGTAGCAATAAAATATAAAATGACAATTTACAATTGCTTTGTATCTACCCACAAGATTTGGAATTCCTTGAGCAGAGGAATTACACCTTATTAACACTGATCCCTCTGAGTGCTGTTAAAAAACAAGTCAACAGACCCCAAATGGAGCCACTGATGGTAAGCCCCACATTCCCAAACTGAGGCTTAATTATCATTTCTAATCTCCCAGACATGGAATCTTAAACCAGTCAGTCAGGAAAGGCTTCATCAGCACTAATTAGGTCATCTGCCTGCAGGAATCCCTGCATTCCCTGAAGGAAAGAAACTTTGCAACCTGCCTTTTTTTTTTCCCCTCAGGATACTAACTTCCTTGTTTCCACTCCCTTCTGGCTATTAAAGTCTCCCTTTTATATGTATGCATATAGCTGATTCACATCACTGTACAGCAGAAACTAACACAACATTGTAAAGCAGTTATCTTCCAATTTAAAAAAAAAATTAAAAATTAAAGATTAAGGGCTTCCCTGGTGGCTCAATGGTAAAGAAGCCACCTGCCAATGCAGAAAACACGAATTCGATCCCTGAACCGGGAAGATCCCACATGCCATGGAGCAACTAAGCCTGTGCCCTACAACTACTGAGCCTGTGCTCTAGAACCTGGGAGCCAAAACTACTGAAGCCCAAACACCCGACAATGTGTGCTCTGCAACAACAGAAGCCACTGCAATGAGAAGCCTTCGCACCACAACTAGATAGTAGCCCCTGATGGCTGCAACTTGAGAAAACCTTGTGCATAACAATGAAGACCCATCTCAGTGAAAAATAATTAAATAAAATAAAAATTAAAAAAAGAGAAAACACACACACACACAAAAATAAAGTCTCCTTTTGTACAGTTCCTTGGAGCTCCTTGCTGTCTGCTGGATTAGATGCCGCCTGATTTGAATCCACTTTTGCTCAAATAAACTCTTAAAGTTTTTAATACACTTTATCAGTTTCTCTCTTCTGGGCTTCGCTGGTGGCTCAGATGGTAAAGAATCTGCCTGCAATGCAGGAGACATGGGTTAAATCCCTGGGTCAAGAAGATTCCCCAAGAGAAGGAAATGGCAACACATTCCAGTATTCTTATCTGGAGAATTCCATGGACAGAGGAGCCCGGCTGGCTACAGTCCATAGTGTCGCAAAGAGTCGGACATAACAGAGTAATTTAGCATGCATGCACCCAGAAAGAAAGAAAAACATTCTAAGATGCACAGCTCTAAAGCTAGAATATAGGAAACTTTTGATCTGCATCTTAGATGAAGATCTCCTTGATATAAAAAGCAAACTGAAGATAACATAGTTGGATGAGTATGTCACTCTCTGTATCATTCAGGTTTCAATCCAATTCTTTGAGGAAGTAAAAACCACTATACTTGTCCTATAAATTTAGTCTTTACAAGAGCAGAAATGAGGATCTAGAAACAATTTAAATCCCAGTTACCATTTTGATCAATCCCCAAACCTCCCCTATTCATCTCAAAAGGCTTGCATATGTTATAAAAGATCTGGGCTTTGGGAACAAAGTTTCTTCTTCGTGGAACCTGCATTCTTTCTCTGTGACTACACTTTACTTACCTTTTCATACTGTTCATGGGATTCACTTCATGGCAAATAGGTGGGGAAAAAGTAGAAACGACAGATTTTACTTTCTTGGCTCCAAAATCACTGCAGACAGTGACCGCAGCCACAAAATTAAAAGACACTTGCTCCTTGGAAGAAAAGCTATGACAAACCTATACAGTGTATTAAAAGGCAGAAACATCACTTTGCCAACAAAGGTCCATATAGTAAAAGCTATGGTTTTTCCAGTAGTCATGTAAGGATGTGAGAGTTGGACCATAAAGAACGCTGAGTGCTAAAGAATTGATGCTTTCGAATTGTGGTGCTGGAGAAGACTCTTGAGAGTCCCTTGGACAGCAAAGAGATCAAACCAGTCAATCCTAAAGGAAATCAGTCCTGAATATTCTTTGGAAAGACTGATGCTGTAGCTGAACCTCTAATACTTTGGCCACCTGATGCGAAGAGTTGACTCATTGGAAAAGACCCTCCTGTTGGGAAAGATTAAGGGCAGGAGAAGATGGGGGTAACAGAAGATGAGATGGTTGGATGGCATCACCAACTCAATGGACATGAGTTTGAGCAAACTCTGGGAGACAGTGAAAGACAGGGAAGCCTGGTGTGCTGCAGTCCATGGGGTTGCAACAAGTTGGATGTGAATTAGTGACTGAACAACAATAACAAGACTTTTCTTGGAACCAAGGTAATTATTATCAAAACAAAAGGAAAGGTTATTTTGCAAATTATGCCTGTGAGAAATTTTTAAAGTCTCTTCCACAAATATTAGTGAAAAGCTTGAACCATCTGCCATTTGAGCAGATAAACTTCCATCTGCCAGAAACACAATTTGGATCCAACTGTTCTTTTATAAACTATTGAGTTTTACATTATCACACCTATCTCATGGCTAAAATTTTAAAATGAAAGCTATAATATCTCTGCATCTGTCTGTATGTTTATGTATACTTATGTATGTATGTTATAAATGTATAACATTTTTCTATGTCCAGATGGTATTGCCAAAATTAATTTGTAAAAGAGCTCTATTTAATTCCCTTAAAGAAAAATAAGTGCTTATCAAAGTAATTGTTCTCTCAGAAAATAGAAACTAACCCAAATGTTTTTCAAATTTACATGATCTAGGATAATCTTCAGTAAATAAAAGCTAGTGTAAGTTTGTTGATTTAATTAAAATAGGCATGTCTTCAAGGCTATCAGCATTATATTTAGTGCAGACATGCAACTTTTATTCCACTAGGATTTTCTTTATTCTACTAAGATTTTCTAGTCAAATGACTTATCTTTGTTACTAAATTTGTCAGCAGGAAAATTAACTTTTAAGATGATGGTTAGATGTTTAATGTCTTGTGAAATATTCATGAATAATCTAAACATGATTGCTTTTAACAAGTAAGTTAAACAGACGTAGGACAAATAAAAGTTTATAAGTAAACTTTTGAAAAGTGATGAGGTTTTACAAGACATACTTTTTAAAATCCTTTGGTAACTTGAAATCTTAGAGTTTTGCTAAGTTAATGGTGGAAATTAATTGACTATCCAGGTCATTTCCAAATAAGGTAAAATACTGAAACATTAATTAATCAACATAGGTTTTACCTAATTCTTCTCACTATTACAGAAAAAAGCTAAAGACTGGGTCTCTCAGTAAATGTGTTCAGTGCCACTTTGAAAAATCCACTATGAGGAAGAATATACTTTTAAAAATTATGAAATCAATAAATTTATCAGTCCACAGAAGGCTAGTGTAATATTCTTAGTTTTCACTAGGAATTAAAGATTCTACAGGTTAAGATTTCTAATCTTTAAAATTAAGATTTGTAATCTTTAATTACATTATGTCATTAAAACTACTTAAAAATTAAGGGTGAAAAGAAACAACTGTGTGAAAAGTGGGAAAGAAAAGTAAGATGATTCCAGAATGAGAAAGAGGAAACAAAAACAGAACAAAATCTGCATGAATGCTAAAAAGCTGTGGAAGTTTTGTGAAAAAGGAATCTTGGGAACGAAATTGTATGTGTGGTCAAACTGGCTGTTTTAAAAAGAGAAAATAAGACTTGTGCTTGTTAGCCTGTAATAGCTTCCCAGGTGACACAGTGGTAAAGAATCCTGCCAACTGAAGAGATGAAAGAGACATGGGTTGGGAGAGACATCTTTCCCTGGGTTGGGAAGATCCCCTGGAGAAGGAAATGGCTACCTGCTCTAGTACTCTTGCCTGGAGAATCCCATGGACAGAGGAGCCTGGCAGGAGTCCATGGGGTTGGAAAGAGTCAGACACATCCGAGCATGCACGCACGCAATCTTCACAACATAATTCTGAGAGTTATTATTCAACTTTTAGAAAAAGAAACTGAGACACTAAGAGGTTAGGCAACTTGCCTAAGTTTATATAGCCATTAAGTAGCTATTAATACATTGCTTGTCAGCATAAATATAATTTATAATCTAGAGAAAAGAATTAAACCAAAGAATATAAAATATACTTAAAGGAATGATTCAAGGAAAACTTTGAGAAACAAAAGCTTTGAGAACTTATGAATGGAAAATATACACTGTAACCCAGGAAAAACTTGCTAGAGAATCAATATTACTAAGATAATAAAGTTACTAGGCTTCAAAGATTTTAAAAAAAGCAGATAAAAGCAAAACAGAGTTTTAAAAATATATATCTATCAAATTTTATAAAGAGAGAAAAATTAGCTGGCCTCTCATCACTCTATACCAAAGTTCATCACTAGAAAACACTTGAGAAATATCAATAGAGTTTAAGAATGTCATACCCAACTAAACTGTCACTCAAGTACACAAATGCTTTGATCCTACAGGGGCTTAGGTAATACATTCCCCATGAGCCTTTCTTGAATAAGCTACCAAATAAACTTCAGCCAAGAAGTGAGTAGTGAAGAAATGTTAACAAAAATACTGGAATCGAATCCAATTTTCAATAGAATTGAGCATAAGACAATGGGAAATGTTCTAAATAATGACAACTTAGAAAGCACATAATTAGCCAAAATAAAAGCAAAAAGGAGACATCGGTTGAAAGGTAATATTGTTACCCTGGTTTCTTCATCTTTTATGTTGGGGGATCAAAAGATGTTTTCTAAAACTGATCAATATGGACATGGGGAGAAGGGAAGAGAGTGAGATGTATGGAAAGAGTAACATGGAAATTTACATTACCATATGTAAAATAAATAGCCAACGGGAATGTGCTGTATGGCTCAGGAAACTCAAACAGGGGCTCTGTATCAACCTAGAGAGGTGGGATGGGGAGGGAAATTGGAGGGAGGTTCAATACGGAGGGAATATATGTATACCTATGACTGATTCTTGTTGAGGTTTGATAGAAACCAGCAAAATTCTGTAGAGCAATTATCCTTCAATAAAAACTAAATTAATTTTAAAAAGAATGTTTAACTTAAAACAAATAATAACAAAGTCAGAAAAGAAAACACACTTTGGGTTAGGCTAATAAAGTTTCTTTTTTCAGTATTTTCCTATTGGGATAAATTTGTATTTAAAGTCAAAACGTAAAGAGGCTATATCTATGTATCTGATGCTGGGGATAAACAGAGAGATAAATTTGTACCAGTCATTCTGGTGGAGTCCTGGGGATACTTCTTAGTGATTCTTATTGAAGCTGGAGGGCCAAAATAGAAATGTCCTCGTATTTAAAGCTATGAGCAGGCTAGGTAGGGTGTAGGAGACAGTTGTAGGGTTGGAATAGGGATAAAAAGGAGATTGCAAATGACAAAGATGGAGGGGTAGCAAAATAATGATGGATGAGCACTTTAGAGAAGTTTAAATAGAATATGAACAACTAAAGTAGATTTATACACAATTTAAGTACACGTTTAAAGTTTAGAGACCCCCCTGCTGGTCCAGTGGCTTAAGATTGCGTGCTCCTAATGCAGGTCAAATATCTGGTCAGAGAGCTAGATCCCGCAAGCTGCAACTAAGGAGGCCGCAAGGAAAATTAAAGATCCCGCATGATGCAATGGCAACCCACTCCAGTACTCTTGCCCAGAGAATTCCGTGGACAAAGGAGCCTGGTAGGCTACCGTCTATGGGGTCGCACAGGGTTGGACACGACTGAAGCAACTTAGCAGCAGCAGCAGCAGCAACATGACACAACTAAGACTCAGCACAACCAAAATAACTAACTAAATAAATATTCTTTTAAAAATAAAGTTTAAAAATTTTTGCTCCAAATTTCCCCTCCTGTTCTAAGAGCTACCTAATCACCTTCCAGCAACATCCTATCTATACTTCACAGTTCAACTGAATCCTGTCTCCTCTAAGAAGCTTTGATCAGCTTGACTACAAGTGAAGTCTACACTGCCTCTGTCTTCTTATGGCTATATTGCTGTCTCTATCTTGCCCAAACTCAAGGGGCCACTGGTTTAAACCCACCCTTGACAACACATTCTAATCCTTTCAGCCTATATTCATGCAATCCATCAGCCCGCAATGTTTTTGAAGAGAGAGGTACAGATGCTGAGTATCTGCTGTGAGGGCGGAGAGAGGCAGTTGAGTAGACACTGAGAAAGATGTGGAATGACATTCACACCTCGGCTGAGGCTGAAGGCAGTACATATTTAGACACGAGAAGGTGTGGTTGTCTGATCACATGGACCACAGCCTTGTCTAACTCAATGAAACTAAGCCATGCCATATGGGGCCACCCAAGACGGACGGGGCATGGTGGAGAGGTCTGACAGAATGTGGTCCGCTGGAGAAGGGCATGGCAAACCACCTCAGTATTCTTTCCTTGAGAACCCCATGAACAGTATGAAAAGACAAAAATATAGGACACTGAAAGATGAACTCCCCAGGTCGGTAGGTGCCCAGTATGCTACTGGAGATCAGTGGAGAAATAACTACAGGAAGAATGAAGGGATGGAGCCAAAGCAAAAACAACACCCAGTTGTGAATGGGACTGGTGATAGAAGCAAGATTCGATGCTGTGGAGAGCAATATTGCATAGGAACCTGGAATGTTAGGTCCATGAATCAGAGCAAATTGGAAGTGGTCAAACAGGAGATGATAAGAGTGAACATCAACATTCTAGGAATCAGTGAACTAAGATGGACTGGAATGGGTGAATTTAACTCAGATGACCATTATAGCTAGTACTGTGGGCAAGAATCCCTTAGAAGAAATGGAGTAGCCATCATAGTCAACAAAAGAGTCCGAAATGAAGTACTTGGATGCAATCTTAAAAACAACAGAATGATCTCTGTTCGTTTCCAAGGCAAACCACTCAATATCATGGTAATTCAAATCTATGCCCCTACCAGTAACGCTGAAGAAGCTGAAGTTGAACAGTTCTATGAAGACCTACAAGACCTTCTAGAACTAACACCCAAAAAAGATGTCCTTTTCATTATAGGGGACTGGAATGCAAAAGTAGGAAGTCAAGAAACTCCTGGAGTAACAGGCAAATTTGGCCTTGGAGTACAGAATGAAGCAGGGCAAAGGCTAACAGAGTTCTTCTGAGAGAACACACTGGTCGTAGCAAACACCCTCTCCCAACAACACAAGAGAAGACTCGACACGTGGAATTCACCAGATGGTCGACATAGGAATCAAATTGATTATATTCTTTGCAGCCAAAGATGGAGAAGCTCTATACAGTCAGCAAAGATAAGATGGGGAGCTGATTGTGGCTCAGATCATGAACTCCTTATTGCCAAATTCAGGCTGAAATTGAAGAAAGTGGAGAAAACCACTAGATCATTCAGGTATGACCTAAATCAAATCCCTTATGATTATACAGTAGAAGTGAGAAATAGATTCAAAGGACTAGAGCTGACAGAATGCCTGATGAACTATGGATAGAGGTTCATGACATTGTACAGGAGACAGGAATCAAGACCATCCCCAAGAAAAAGAAATGCAAAAAAAGCAAAATGGCTGTCTGAGGAGGCCTTACAAATAGCTGTGAAAAGACAGGAATGAAAGGCAAAGGAGAAAAGGAAAGATATACCCATTTGAATGCAGAGTTCCAAAGAATAGCAAGGAAAGATAAGAAAGCCTTCCTCAGTGATCAACGCAAAGAAATAGAGGAAAACAATAGAATGGGAAAGACTAGAGATCTCTTCAAGAAAATTAGAGATACCAAGGGAACACTTAATGCAAAGATGGGCTCAATAAAGGACAGAAATGGTATGGACCTAACAGAAGCAGAAGATATTAAGAAGAGGTGGCATGAATACACAGAAGAACTGTACAAAAAAGATCTTCATGACCCAGATAATCACAATGGTGTGATCACTCTCCTAGAGCCAGACATCCTGGAATGTGAAGCCAAGTGGGCCTTAGGAAGCATCACTACGAACAAAGCTAGTAGAGGTGATGGAATTCCAGTTGAGCTATTTCAAATCCTGAAAGATGACGCTGTGAAAGTGCTGCACTCAATATGCCAGCAAATATGGAAAACTCAGCAGTGGCCACAGGAATGGAAAAGGTCAGTTTTCATTCCAATCCCAAAGAAAGGCAATGCCAAAGAATGCTCAAACTACCGCACAATTGCACTCATCTCACATGCTAGTAAAGTAATGCTCAAAATTCTCCAAGCCAGGCTTCAGCAATATGTGAACCGTGAACTTCCAGATGTTCAGGCTGGTTTTAGAAAAGGCAGAGGAACCAGAGAACAAATTGCCAACATCCGATGGATCATCAAAAAAGCAAGAGAGTACCAAAAAAACATCTATTTCTGCTTTATTGACTATGCCAAAGCCTTTGACTGTGTGGATCACAACAAACTGTGGAAAATTCTTAAAGAGATGGGAATACCAGACCATCTGACCTGTCTCTTGGGAAACCTGTATGCAGGTCAGGAAGCAACAGTTAGAACTGTACATGGAACAACAGACTGGTTCCAAATAGGAAAAGGAGGACGTCAAGGCTGTATATTGTCACCCTGCTTATTTAACTTATATGCAGAGTACATCATGAGAAACGCCGGGCTGGAGGAAGCACAAGCTGGAGTCAAGATTGCCAGGAGAAATATCAATAACCTCAGATATGCGGATGACACCACCCTTATGGCAGAAAGTGAAGAAGAACTAAAGAGCCTCTTGATGAAAGTGAGAGAGGAGAGTGAAAAAGTTGGCTTAAAGCTTAACATTCAGAAAACTAAGATCATGGCATCCAGTCCCATCACTTCATGGCAGAGAGATGGGGAAACAGTGGAAACAGTTGCTGACTTTATTTTTCTGGGCTCCAAAATCACTACAGATGGTGATTGCAGCAGTGAAATTAAAAGACGCTTACTCCTTGGAAGGAAAGTTATGACCAACCTAGACAGCATATTGAAAAGCAGAGACATTACTTTGCCAACGGTCCATCTCGCCAAGGCTATGGTTTTTCCATTGGTCAGTGGATGTGAGAGTTTGACTATAAAGAAAGCTGAGCGGAGAAGAATTAATGCTTTTGAACTGTGGTATTGGAGAAGACTCTTGAGAATCCCTTGAACTGCAAGGAGATCCAACCAGTCCATCCTAAAGGAGATCAGTCCTGGGTGTTCACTGGAAGGACTGATGTTGAAGCTGAAACTCCAATGCTTTGGCCACTTGATGCGAAGAGCTGACTCATTGGAAAGACCCTGATGCTGGGAAAGATTGAGGGTAGGAGGAGAAGGGGACGACAGAGGATGAGATGGCTGGATGGCATCACCCACTCAATGGACATGGGTTTCGGTGGACTCAGGGAGTTGGTGATGGACAGGGAGGCCTGGCGTGCTGCGGTTCATGGGGTCACAAAGAGTCGGACACGACTGAGCAACTGAACTGAACTGAGGTGTTGTTGTGGGTAAAGAGGTTCACACTCGGGCCTAGTTGGCTTTAGTCTCCTACCGACCTGCTTTTGAATTCTGGCTCTCTCACTTCCTACAAGTTGCAGGTCACAAACTCAGGTGCACAAGCTACAGTTTTCTGTATTTCTATGTCTTCTCAGATTCCCAGGGCAGTGTCTACGCTGTGAAGGGCTTCCTTGATATCAAGGTGTCAGCAGACAGCCCGGCTGGCAGGAAAGGGGTGGGCTCTGCTCCTGGGTGAGTCTATCTGTCCTGACTGGCATCCCATTAAATAGTCTTTGTTTCTGGACTTCCCTGGTGGTCCAGTGCATCTGCCAGTGCAGAGGACACGGGTTCGATCTCCGGTCGGGGAAGATTCCACATGCCGCAGGGCAACTAAGACCACGAGCAATAACTACTGAGCCCGCGAGCTGCAACTACTGAAGCCCACATGCCAAACAGCCTGTGCTCCACAACAAGAGAAGCCACCACAATGAGAAACCTGCACTCAACAACTAGAGAGCACCCCCCCCTCCCCATTCACCGCAACTAGAGAAAGCCCATGGGCAGCAACAAAGACCCAGCACAGCCCAATAAACAAATAAAAAGAAACTTTGTTTCTGCATGGCCTTCTGTCTAATCCACAGGCAAGGCTGCGTCAGGCCAGTCTGCCTAAGACCCCTTCTCCCAAGTCCACCCTGAGTCTTGGGGCCTCCTCAGAGCCCATCAAAGGCGATCCAGGTCCTTTGCTTCCAGATCCCCTTGAACTGTACGTTTTCCTATTGCTGTCACTGAGGGCTCAGCTCCAGGGAGAGAAGGACAGAGATCAACGTCAGGCTCTCCACTCTCAGTGTCCACTCTTCCCTCTCTCTCTTCCCTCCCCTCTTCTTGGGAATACGTTTGATCTTGGTTTGGAGGGGAGGGAATGGCTGATTGTGAGGGCTCATGAGGACCAGAGTTCATCTGGGGCTCTCATCCTAGGCTTTTGAGACTTAAAAGTAAACAGTTGAGTGATACTTTCAGTAGTTCAGTGATACCCACTGTGCCATCCCTTTTCAGAGCAAATACCACTATTTTAGCTGACTGAGTGGTGAGGGAGGGTCCTCAAGATCACTCCCAAACTCAATGATTTGCAATAGGAACCTTCATATATTCATAATCATGGCTGTGATGTGTTAAAATTAAAGGATACATACAAAGCAAAATGGGCCTGATGCCAAGTCCAGGGAATTCAAGTGCAAGCGTCCAAGAGTCTTTTCCCAGGGGAGTCACACAAGGTGTGCTTAATCCCCTCAACAATGAGTCACAAATACACATGTGAAGTGTTGTCTACCAGGGAAGCTTGTTAGAGAATCAATCCTGGAGGATTTTGTTGGGGGCTGATCAGGCAGGCACCCTCTGCCTCATATGCCCCCAAATCCCAGACTCCCAGAAAGAAAGCAGGTGTTAGGTATAAACCATGTTGCTTGTCCAAACAGTTTAGACACAGTGAGACCACTCTTTTTTGGCAAAAGTGGTGGGAACCTCCCCAAATCCAAGTTACCCGACCATTGGCCAAGGGCCAAACCTTGTGAGTAGGCTGGAAGGAAGACCAGGAGATAAACCTGAGTCGATATTTCAAAATATTATCTTGCCAAATATTTGTTACTTCCAGTCTATGGATAAGCAAACAGAAGCTAGAAGTTAAGCAACTGCTACAAACAAACAAACAAAAACAGTAGTAAAGCTTGGATTTAAAATTCCTAATGGCTCACCATTCCTACTTCCATGCCGTGGCCCTCATCTTTTTACTCTTACATCTCATCCTGCATCAACTTCATTATCTTGTACTTTAACCATTCTTTTACATCACCTTCAACATTTTCTATAGAAAACACACTAAATTGCTTGACTCTTCCTTTTAACCTTCTTTCTCCCTCTTCAACCCCACCACCCAAGGAAGGTAGTTGTGTCCTCCCGTGTCATCCTAATAACCCAAGTAAATGAGTCATAGCATTTGTGAAAGGAAGAAGTTCAAGATCAGAAACACAGTACCTCTGAGAGCACCGAGAACACAGAATAGCATCCCTGGGTGTCGTCAGGGCCCGGTGACAGCAGGTGATATTATTTTCTCCACCTGACCCGGCATTCAATTTAGTCCCTTCAACCCCGGTCCGTCTCCTCGTATGTGGGGCTCAGCAAAACTATCCGTTAAGTCATCTATTCCATTGAGAGGTCTCTTTTGCTTAAATGAGAGAAGCACCTCAAATGTATATGCATTGATCAGCAGCTGGCTGCATCCAGGATAGAAGCAAAAGAGAAGAGAACCTGAAAGAAAAAAAGGAAAGAATTATTAAAAGACTCCTATAGGGACTTCTCTGGTAGGCCATGGGTTAAGATTTCATCTTCCAGTGCATGTGGTACAGGCTCAATACTTGGTTGCGGAGCTAAGATGCCACATGCCTCGTGGCATGCCGAAACGTAAAACAAAAACAAATCATAAAACAGAAACAATATCCTAGCAAATTCAATAAAGACTTTACAAATGGTCCATATAAAAAAAACCTTTTTAAGAAAACACGCCTATAAATCATGAGCTGCGTGTGATAATTCCTCTGGCTTCACTTGGCCAGCCACTGCCCTCTGGCATCCTGTGTTCACACTCTGTGCTTCCGAGGGACCATCACCCATCTGGACACCTGAACCAGTGTCATCCATGCACACAAGTAACAGGCCGGGACCTTGGTTTCTCAGTGGTTTACTTTCCCAAGTGGTAGGCAGTCACACACAATGACAAGTGACTGGAGGAAGAGGTAACCAATAGATTTAAAGGAAACACCAGTAATGTATATAGTAATGTATATAGCGTGTACCCAGGAGAGGGAGCAAATTGTTGGCTGGAGAATTTTGTTTTTAATTAAACAGGTAATGTATGCCTGCATTTAGTCCTATAAATGAAAATGTATTCACCGCAGAGGCATGAATCCTATTAGGCCCTCCCGTACATAAACTGTATGGGTGATTACCACTGATTACTGTACTATTAGAGACTTGTACGTGGAGTGGCTTGATTGGAGCATGCCTGGCTCCTGAAAGGGCTCCCATGTGCTTTGCCTGAATCGTGGGGAAGCAGTGGGGCTTCAGATTGCCTGGCAATTCAATTGTGGGATTTCGTACTTGTGGGTTGAGAGATGAAGATGCACACCATTGAAAGGAATGCTTTCTTTGTGCTTGCTTGATTTCATATGGAGACTTCCCTGGTGGTCCGATGATTAAGACTTTGTCTTTCAATGAAAGAGCTGCAAGTTCAATCCGTGTTTGAGGAGCTAAGATCCCACATGCCTCTGGCCAAAGAGACAAAATATAAAACAGAAGCAATACTGTAATAAATTCAATAAAAACTTTAAAAATGATCTACATCAAAAAAATTTTTTTTTTTTCTGTTTTGGTTTTTTGGCCACAAGGCATGTGGGGCCTTAGCTCCTTGAACAGGGATTGAACCTCATCCCCTGTATTGAAAAGTGAAAGTGAAAGTCATGTTTGACTCTTTGTGACCCCATGGATTATACAGTCTATGGAATTCTCCAGGCCAGAATAATGGAGTGGGTAGTTGTTTCCTTCTCCAGGGGATCTTCCCAACCCAGGGGTCAAACCCAGGTCTCCCACACTGTGGGAGGATTCTTTACCAGCTGAGCCACCAGGGAAGCCCCAGAATACTGGAGTGGGTAGCCTATCCCTTCTCCAGCAGATCTTCTCGACCCAGGAATCAAAACTATGTCTTCTGCACTGCAGGTGGATTCTTTACCAGCTACTAGGGAAGCTCCTGAATTGAAAGGTGAAGTGTTAAGCACTGGGGGTGGTGGTGGTGATTTAGTCACTAAACCAATTTGTGTCCGACTCTTTTGCGACCCCATGGACTGTAGCCCACCAGGCTCCTCTGTCCATGGGGCTTGCCAGGCAAGAATACTGGAATGTCTGTTTCTCCATTGTTGCCCTGTAAGTAAATTCTTCAGTATCATTTTTCTAGATTCTGTATATATGTGTTAGAACACAGTATTTATATTTCTCTTTCTGACTCGCTTCACTCTGTATAATAGGTTCTAGGTTCATCCACCTCATTAGAAGTGACTCAAATGTGTTCCTTTTAATGGCTGAGTAATATTCCATTGTGTAATATACCACAACTTCTCTATCCATTCATCTGTCAACTTATGGATATGGGGAGAGGGGAGGAGAGGGTGAGATGTATGGAAAGAGTAACATGGAAACTTACATTACCATATGTAAAATAGATAGCCAACAGGAATTTGCTGTATGGCTCAGGAAACTCAAACAGGGGCTCTGTATCAACCTAGAGGGGTGGGATGGGCAGGGAAATGGGAGGGAGGTTCAAAAGAGAGGGAATATATGTATACCTATGGCTGATGCATGTTGAGGTTTGACAGAAAAGAGCAAAATTCTGTAAAGCAATTATCCTTCAATAAAAAAAAAAATAAATTTTTTTAAAAAAAGAATACTGGAGTGGGTTGCCATTTCCTCCTCTAGGGAATCTTCCCGATCCAGGGATTGAACCCAAGTCTCTTGCATCTCCTGCATTGCAGGCAGATTTTTTACCAATGGGTGGCCAGAAAATTCCCTGGAATGCTTTCTTTACTTGGGTCAGAGAAAGGGAAAAGAGGTCTGTGGTGTCAAGGAGGTGTCAGGAGCCTCTTACCTTGAGCTAAGACCCTGTGTGTGGACCCACCTGGCAGGTACCTGTCCAGATCATGAACAACACCTTCCCAGTGGACTCAGAAATGGGTCACTTTTATTCTGCATCATTCAGAAAAATAACACCTGCAGCCCAAGATGTTCCCACTGAAGATTTGCATCTTGTTTCATAAATCACAAATGGAGGTAGACCAGGGAAGTAAGCTAACGTCACCTAGGCTTTCACCACCACACCTCTCCTTCCTGTAGATGGGCTCTGTAAGCTACCTCTGACCACATCTTATTCTTCCAGCTCATTCACCCCCTCTTTGCTCTTCCTCTGACATGGATTCTGCTCTCCAATGCTTATGTTTCCTTCCATCCAAAACACGTGTGCTGCTCCTACATTCATAGCAGCACTGTTCACAAGAGCCAAGACATAGAAACCACTTAAATGTCCATTGACAAATGAATGGATCAAGAAGATGTGGTACATATATACAATGGAATACTACTCAGCCATAAAAAATGAAATAATGCCTTTTGCAGCAACATAGATGGGGACCTAGAGATTACCATATTAAGTGAAGTAAGTCAGAAAGATAAAGACCAATACCATATGATATCATTTATATGCGGAATCTAAAATAGGACGCAAATGAACTTATCTGCAATACAGAAACAGACTCACAGACATAGAGAATAGACTTGTGGTAGCAAAGGGGGAGGGGAGTAGGGGAGAGATGGGGTGGGAGTTTGGAATTAGCAGATGCAAACTATCATATATAGGATGGATAAACAATGAGGTCCCACTGTATAGCACTGGGAACTATATTCAATATTCTGTGATAAATCACAGTGGGAAAGAAGTTTTTAAAAGAATGTATGAAAGTGAAAGTGAAACGGTTAGTCGTTCAATTATGTCTGACTCTTTGTGACCCCCAAGGACTGTAGCCCACCAGGCTCTGCTGTTCATGGAATTCTCCAGGCAAGAATACTGGAGTCAGTAGCTATTCCTGTCTCCAGGGGATCTTTCTAACCCAGGGATCAAACCTGGGTCTCCTATGTTGCATACAGATTCTTTACTGTCTGAGTCACCAGGGAATATGTACATGTATATGCATACGTGCTAAGTCACTTCAGTTGTGTCTGACTCTGTGACACCATGGACTGTAACCTGCCAGGCTCCTCTGTTCATGGGATTCTCCAGGCAAGAAGACTGGAGTGGGTTGCCATGCCCTCCTTCAGAGGGCATGTGTGTGTATATATATATGTATACATATATACATATGATCACTTTTCTATACAACAGAAATTAACACTGTAAATCAACTCTACTAGAATAAAAAAATAAATTCAAAAAAAATATGTGTGCTACACAGAAGGCCACACATTTATATGAAATAATCAGAATACACAAATGCAGTGTCTCAGTCAGATCAGCCCACTATAACAGAACACAGTCGGCAGCTTTGACAACAAATGTATATCTCGAAATTCTGGAGGCTAAGCCCAAGACAGGGTGCTAGCAGATTCCATGTCTGATGAGAACTCACTTCCTAGCTTGTAGATAGCTAGCTGTCTTCTTGCTGTGTCCTCTCATGGCCAAGATATCAGAGAGCTCTCATCTTTTTCTCATCTTGTAAGGACACTAACTCCATTACGGGGGCATGACCCTCATGTCCATAGAATTCTCCTGGTCAGAATACTGGAGTGGGTAGTCATTCCCTTCTCCAGGGGATCTTCCTGACCCAAGGATCAAACCCAGGTCTCCTCCATTGCAGGCAGATTTTTTACTATCCGAGCCACCTGGGAAGTCCCTCATGACCTTATCTAAGCTGAATTATATCCTAAAGGCCCCACCTCCTAATATCATCCCTTTGAGGATTGGGGTTTCAGCATACACATTTTCAGTTCAGTTCAGTCGCTCAGTCGTGTCCGACTCTTTGCAACCCCATGAATTGTAGCACGCCAGGCCTCTCTGTCCATCACCAACTCCCAGAGTCTACCCAAACCCATGTCCATCGAGTCGGTGATTCCATCCAACCATCTCATCCTCCGTCATCCGCTTCTCCTCCTGCCCCCAGTCCTACCCAGCATTAGGGTCTTTTCCAATGAGTCAACCCTTCGCATGAGGTGGCCAAAGTATTGGAGTTTCAGCTTCAACATCAGACCTTCCAATGAACACCCAGGATTGATCTCCTTTAGGATGGATTGATGGGATCTCCTTGCAGTCCAAGGGACTCTCAAGAGTCTTCTCCAACACCACAGTTCAAAAGCATCAATTCTTCGGCGCTCAGCTTTCTTCACCATCCAACTCTCACATCCATACATGACCACTGGAAAAACCATAGCCTTGACTAGATGGACTTTTGTTGGCAAAGTAATGTCTCTGCTTTTAAATATGCTATCTAGGTTGGCCATAACCTTCCTTCCAAGGAGTAAGCGTCTTTTAATTTCATGGCTGCAATCACCATCAGCAGTGATTCTGGAGCCCCCCAAAATAAAGTCTGACACTGTTTCCACTGTTTCCCCATCTATTTCCCATGAAGTAATGGGACCAGATGCCATGATCTTAGTTTTCTGAACGTTGAGCTTTAAGCCAACTTTTTCACTCTCCTCTTTCACCTTCATCAAGAGGCTCTTTAGTTCTTCTTCACTTTCTGCCATAAGGGTGGTGTCATCCGCATATCTGAGGTTATTGATATTTCTCCCGGCAATCTTGATTCCAGCTTGTGTTTCCTTCTAGCCCAGCGTGCACAATTGCACTCATCTCACATGCTAGTAAAGTAATGCTCAAAATTCTCCAAGCCAGGCTTCAGCAATACGTGAACCATGAACTTCCAGATGTTCAAGCTGGTTTTAGAAAAGGCAGAGGAACCAGAGATCAAATTGCCAATATCCGCTGGATCATTGAAAAAGCAAGAGAGTTCCAGAAAAACATCTATTTCTGCTTTATTGACTATGCCAAAGCCGTTGATTGTGTGGATCACAATAAACTGTGGAAAATTCTGAAAGAGATGGGAATACCAGACCATCTGACCTGTGGAACAACAGACTGGTTCCAAATAGGAAAAGGAGTACGTCAAGGCTGTATATTGTCACCCTGCTTATTTAACTTATATGCAGAGTACATCATGAGAAATATACATTTTAGGAGGGCACAAAAAAACAATCCATAGCAGAGAGAGACAAAGCAATTTAGTTGTGGCTAGGAACTAGGGGAAGGATTAGGAACTTCTTAATGGGTAAAAAGTTTCCTCCTGGGGTAAGAGTAACCTTCTGGAAAAAATTAGAGACAAAATTTGTGTAACATGGTGACTGTACTTAATGCTACGGAATCATATACTTAAAATGATTAAAACAGTAAATTCTGTTATGTGTGTTCTACCATCGCCACCACCATAAAAGGGCTTCACTGGTGGCTCAATTGATAAAAAATCCGCCTGCAGTGCAGGAGACCCTGGTTTGATCCCTGAGTTTGGAAGATCCCCTGGAGAAGGAAATGACTAACCACTCCAATATTCTTGTCTGGAGAATTCCATGTATGGAGGGGCCAGGTGGGCTATCGTCCATGGAGTCACAAAGAGTTGGACACAGCTGAGCAACTTACACTTTCAGCACCACAAAAACACTTGTGCTGATATGGGGTTGTGTGTGTATGCATGCTAAATTGCCTCAGTCATGTTTGACTCTTTGAAACCTTATGGACTGTAGCCTGCCAGGCTCCTCTATTCATGGGATTTTCCAGGCAAGAATACTAGATTGGGTTGCCATGCCCTCCTCCAGGGGATCTTCCCAACCCAGGGATTGAACCTGAGTCTCTTAAGTCTCCTGCATTGGTAGGCAAGTTCTTTACCACGAGTGCCAGCTGGGAAGCCCAACATGAGGTTAGTTCATATGATAAAAAACAAAAAACAAACAAGCAAAAAAACAATTAGGATTTAGCCCTGAGTGGTTGATAATCCCATGCTTTTAATCAAGTGTGCAAAGCCGGAAGTCAAAGGAACAATTAGCAGTAGAAATTTCACAGGCATTAGAATCTACAGTCCAGAGTATGTTTTGTCTTTGACCTTCAATTACACCATCATACCACTGTCACTCTACCACTACTGAGGTCCACTATTTTGTATATATATAAATTATGTGAGAGTATCTTTTCTTTCTCTCTCTCTGATTTATGTGTTGGTAGGAAGGGAATTTTTATGGGCAATGATTGCTGGCTAATTCAACAAGAATCAGTCTTTCTTCTAAAATATTTGTTGATTTATTTTGGCTACACTGGGTCTTGGCTGTGGCACGTAGGATCTTTAGTTGTGGCATATGAACTCTCAGTTTCAGCACGTGGGATGTAGTTCCCTGAATAAGGATCAAACCTGGGTCTCCTGCATTGGGAGCATGGAGTCTTCACACTGGATGACCAGGGAAGTCCCAACAGTCAGTCTTAACAGGCCCTGTCCTTTCCTCTGAATCACTAAATGAAGGGTCTGTCTCCATCCCGCCAGGGACACTTGCTCTGTTTCCCTTGGACTGAAGCATAGCCCATTATACACAAACGCCCATTCTCTGTCCTCTCTCCCCACAGTCTCGTTCCTCCCCCAGCAGCCCCATCCCTACCTATACCCACCTTCCGAACCTGTCAGAGCATAATTCTCAAATCATTACAAACACAATTTTCATACAGACAGATAATGAATACATGTCAGAGTTTTATTTAACTCTTTACTGAGGAAGCCAGCAGAATGACAGGACTGATTTGATGGAATATGAGAAATTAGGATTTATACGAACCATGGGCAAGAGAAGGCTGAAATAAGAATGACAGGTTAGGTACCAAACTAGTTAATGTCCTTCAGGGCAATAAAACATTTGGGCTTATTTTCTCCTTTTCCAAGAAAAAAAAAAAAAAAAGGAAAATCGACATGCCTTGCCAGTTTTCCACAAATTGGCCTCTAACTGAATAAGACCGTCAAGTACCTGGGTCTTATCCGTTGTTGATCAAATCCAGTTACAAACCCAAGAGAGTCAGATAACCCTCCTTGCGGACATATTAGAAAAGTATCCCAACATAGGGTGCAAAGGTCAAACTATCCAGCTTTTTCGTCTGATTCCCAAGTTTTGTACTTTTTTTGAAAAAAACGTTATTAGAGGTGATATTTTTTTTTATTTGCCATCCCGACTCAACCACAGTCCCCAGCTACAATCAAACCCTAATTTAAGTGTTGCTAATCAGCTAACTTGATGTAAGGGAGGTTATTTTGGATAATTCGGATGGAGCCTGAGTCAATCCATTGGAAGGATGTAAATACAGGGTTGGGCCTTCCCCAGAAGAGAAAAAATTCCCCCTGTGAACTACAGCTTCACCCTGTCCATGACTTTCCCTCCCTGGTGGCATGCATGTCTAATGGATTTGGGACTTGGCCAGCCCCCACAATCACATAAGCCCATTTCTTGCAATAAATTAACTAAAATATATCCTCCTTACTGGTTATGTTTCTCCGGCTGAATCCTGGCTGATACAATTTGACGTGTGTGTGTGATGTAAACTATTGTTCTAAGAGCAAATTCCCGTCTTCACAAAATGGAACCAAGTATCTCCCCAAAAGTAGGTACTCTTGAAGTGTCAAAGTAACCAGGAAATATCCTCTACCAGCAAGTCTCAAAAGACGGGTCAGTTGGCCCTTAATGAATAAAAGCTGGTCAAACACAAATAGACTTCTATTGCCCAGAGGAAAGAATAATGACTCTTCTTTCCTTGAATAAGAGGAATTAACAAAGTCTTCCTCCTTGACCAAACTTTAATCCTGGTCCCTTAAGCTTGCTTTTTTAAAGAGGCTTATTTTATTGTCTGCTCATTTTGGGAAGTGTTGGGTCTTTGTTGCTGCGCAAGGGCTTTCTCTAGTTGTGGTGTGCAGGCTTCTCTTTGTGGTGGTTTCTCTTGCTGCAGAGCATGGGCTCTGGAGTACAGGCTTCAGTAGTTGTGGTCCATGGGCTTTGTTGTTCCACGGCATGTAGGATCTTCCCAGAACGCAAATGGAACTCATATCTCCTATACTGGCAGGTGGATTCTTAACCACTGGACCACCAGGGAAGTCCAAAACTTGCTTTCTCTTTTAAACTAATATGGTTTATTTTATTAGGTCAGGCTCCATTCCTGGCACATTTCAAGCCAAGCTTGCTTCTTGACTACATCTAGTCCTTGCCTGCTGAGCTCACTTTTAGTAAATAATCCTGCTAAGACAGTTTTTTGAGACTCCCTTACTCTTGAAACCCACTCAAGTTCCTCTTCCAAAACCCTTGATACCTAACCAAGTTCCTCTTAGTAATTTTCCATGCACTCCCTCACCAAGCCCATTGATTTACATCCCCACTGTCCCTGTTGTATTTGGAATTGAGTTCAATCTCTCTCCCCTATTGCAATAGTTTTGAATAAAGTTTTCCTTGCCACTTTGAACAAGTGTCAGAATGATTTTTCTGTAACAATACTAAACAATGTGTACCCTTACCTCTCTCCATGAGGTTCCCTCTATGTCTCCATTAGAACAAGAGGTGTGATTTTCTCTAGCATTCATTACCATGCTGGGAGAAGAAGGCAGGTTCCTTAATAATGACAACACAGCCTATACTGAATGTTCACTTTTGCCAGGTTCCACACTAAGTCCTTTATAAAAAGTACCTTCTTGCCCCATACTTCAGCCCAGACTTTTAGCAGTCCCTGTTGGCACCTGACACTAAGAACTCAGTATCCTTGTTTGGTTTGTCTATTTAGCTTGATACTCAGGGAATTCACCACATTTTCTTGCTGGCATCATCAGCAACGTGAATATCCATGTCCATGGTGTTTCAGTAAACTTGAAGTGGATAAAATTTGTCTTTGGCTCCTTCAGTTACACCAGCAAGTCCCTGCCCCCTATTCTAAGAATCGTTATTACCAGGAACCTCAAGCCTTTGGGGTCTCACTACTGTTAAACTCTGGATAAAGGCTCTAGTCTATATCTGTGTTTCAGTTCAATCAGTGCAGTTGCTCAGTCATGTCTGACTCTTTGCGACCCCATGAACCGCAGCACGCCAGGCCTCCCTGTCCATCACCAACTCCCAGAGTTCACCCAAACTCATGTCCAGTGAGTAGGTGATGCCATCCAGCCACCTCATCTTCTGTCGTCCCCTTTTCCTCTTGCCCCTAATCCTTCCCAGCATCACGGTCTTTTCCAGTGAGTCAACCCTTCCCATCAGTTGGCCAAAGTATTGGAGTTTCAGCTTCAACATCAGTCCTTCCAATGAACACCCAGGACTGATCTCCTTTAGGATGGACTGGTTGGATCTCCTTGCAGTCCAAGGGACTCCCAAGAGTCTTCTCCAACACCACAGTTCAAAAGCATTAATTCTTCGGCGCTCAGCTTTCTTCACAGTCCAACTCTCACATCCATACATCTGTGTTTACCTGGGTGTAATTCCCAACTCCAGAGGTTGGTATTTGATGCACTTCTCTCTTTGAGGGTGTTAAGACTTGGTTTTCTTCTTTAGGAATTCCAGGAAACAGATGAGAGTTTAAGGGGAGGTACTGTTTCAAAGGTAGGAAAGGAAGACTTTGACAGAGCACATAGGCTGTCATCCCAGAAGAGCATAGAAGTCATGAATAGACAAGGCAATATGTGAACAACTTTGGAAAAATGGAGATCAGAATACTGTGCAGAAGTGGCAAGGTATGAGTGAAAGCTGATTTAGGCTAAACCTTTACCCCATGACTATTTTGATGCCATGGCCTTAGTCCATGACAAATCAGTCTGAGCTCAGCTGACTTGAAAAAAGAAATGGATCCAGAGATGTAAGAGCCTTTCTGTCACTTTCCTAAAATCTGAAGGCCTCTGGGGGGATGACCATGGAGACATTTGGAGTCCTGATGATAATAACTGTACCCAGGTGCTAAGAAGGAAGCCCAAGCCCCACACACCAACCTCTGGCAGAGGCCTTGTCTAAACCGAGCACCAGGTCAAATAGGAAATATCATTTAAGCCCATTCTCATCAATACCATCAACAACAGCAGTGACTCTCACTTCCCAGACGGAGGCCCCCATCCTGGACTGAAGAGCTCAGTAAAGAGTCCAGGATAATCAAGTGTTTGCCAGCAGGTCCTCCTGGAAAGCTTTTCTTCCTGGAGCTAGAAAGGTTCCCAGCAGCACCACTATAGCTGCACAGCCCGCTTTCTAACAACAAAGCCTCCTGAAGAAGAGAACAAGCCAGGTGGGCCTGTCCAACCCACTTAGTCCAGGTGGGATAGGCACCAGGCATGTCAAGGTTCTATAATTAACCACTCACTGCTGCCTTCCACAAACTAAAGCTGTAATTTCCCAAGACTGTCCAAGGTGACAGAGGCTCCTCTTCTAAAGGCATTAATTAGGAACATCTCATTCCCCATGGCAGGGGTGGAGCAGCTCTTTCCAAGTGGAGTGTGTATTTATTTAGAGCTATTACCACATAATATTTACAAGATCCTTAACATGCATTAATTACCCTGTAATGAACTCTATGGCTGTAATATCCATGTTCTGTCAGGACTATAAAATGTCTCCCCCCAATCACCACACACACATTTTTTTTTTAATCACCTTGGAGGGAAGAAAAAGAAAAATGAAAATTAATTGCATGCCCATTAGATGCTTATTTTTAATAGAAAACTTGCAAATGATGTGAAAATGCAAAACAGGGTACACAGTAAATCAAAAGCAGAGAACACACACTTCTAGACGCACTCTACTGTTTTTATGAGCATGTTTTACAATCCATTCATTATGCTGTCTGTCCTTTTGAAAGCTGGTTATTATATTGCTCATACAAAGAAACATGGGAATGGCTGTGCAACAAGCCATGAAAATCAGGACAAAACTGAACATTTCTGCTGCTATTTGAATCCGCCTCCCTCAAATCTCTGCCTGGAGAATTCTTACAGGAGGCTCACCCTTGTAACACCCACTCAAAGCCTCATATCAAGGAGACAGGGGAACACTTGCCATAGCAGCTCAAATTCAAGATGGCGGTTGTCCAAAGAATGCACAGCCACCATTCTAAGTCTAGAGATGGTGGCATTTTCTCTGGAGGCCAAGAGATGAAGTAAGGAGATCAGGCTTGTCCAGAATGATCTGCCTCATAGAATCCCAGGTCACCCCCTGTGTATTTTTCCCCTAAGATAAGTTATCTTTATGTTGTGTGTGTTTGCTAAGTCACTTGAGTCATGTCTGACTCTTTGTACCCCTCAGTTCAGTTCAGTTCAGTCATTCAGTCGTGTCTGACTCTTTGTGACACCATGGACCGCAGCACACCAGGCTTCCCTGTCCATCCAAACTCATGTCCATCGAGTCAGTGATGCCATCCAGCCATCTCATCCTCTGTCGTCCCCTTCTCCTTCTGCCTTCAATCATTCCCAGCATCAGGGTCTTTCCCAATGAGTCAGCTCGTCGCATCAGGTGGCCAAAGTATTAGACCCCTATAGACTAAATAAAGCCCACCAGACTCCTCTCTCCATGGGATTCTCCAGGCAAGAATACTGGAGTGGGTTGCCATGCCCTCCTCCAGGGGATCTTCCTGACCCAGTGATCAAACCCACATCTCCTGTGGTTCCTGCATTGGCGGGTGGGTTCTTCACCACTGAGCCACCAGGGAAGCCCCATCTTTATGTTACTGGGTCGGGCAAATCACCATCCAGGCCATCACTTCTTAATTTACTTATTTTCATTGAAGTATAATTGATTTACAATGTTGTCAATTCCTGTTACATTGCAAAGTGATTCAGTTATACACATACACACACACACATACACACACACACACACACACACATTCTTTTCTAAAATGTTCTTTTCCATTATGGTTTTATCATAGGATATTTGTTAAATTGGAGAATTTAAAAAATAATTGGTTTACGATGCTGTGTTAGTTTCTGGTGAAACAACAGCATGAATCAGCTAGAAGTATATATATATGTGTGTGTGTGTGTGTGTATATATATATATATATATATGTGTGTGTATACATATATATTCTCTCCTTCTGGGGCCTCCCTCCCACCCCTCTAGGTCATCAGAGCACTGAGTTGAGCCCCCTGTGCTATACAGCACCTTCCCACTAGCCGCCTATTTTACACGTGGTAGTGTGTATATGTCAATGCTACTTTCTCAATTTGTCCTGCCTTCTCCTTCCCTTCAAGGTTGACAAGTCCATTCTCTATGTCTGTGTCTCTATTCCTGTCTGTAAATAGGTTCATCAGTAACCGTTTTTCTAGATTCCATATATATGAATTAATATATGATATTTGTTTTTCTCTACTCTAGGCTATCTTTCAGTAGTGGGAGCATCCTAACTCACTGAACAGAGTTGAACTTATTTAGCTTCCAGGACTTGGAGAAGGAAATGGCAACCCACTCCAGTAGTCTTGCCTGGAAAATTCCACGGACAGAGGAACCTGGCAGGCTACAGTCCATGGGGTCGCAAAGAGTCGGCCACAACTGAGCACATCAGCAGCTTTCAGGAAAATCTCCCTAATTTAAGATGAAATCTTATTTCTCTATGAATTCCACTCTTTTGTTCTAATGTTGACCTCTGAGAATAAAAGACTTTATGTCTTTTCTCACTTGCTCACCTTTTTCAGAATGTGGTAACAGACATCTAATGTCTGAGAGAGTTCATGGCTCAGTGGGTAAAGAATCTGCCTGCCAATGCAGGGGATGTAAGAGACATGGGTTCGATCCCTGGGTCAGGGAAAACACCCTGGAGGAGGAAATGGCAATCCACTCCAGCATTCTTGCCTGGAGAATCCCATGGACAGAGGAGCCTGGTGGGCTCCAGTCCATAGGTTTGCAAAGAGTTGACATGAATGAAGTGACTTAGCATAGCAAGAGAAGCCCTAGGTTCCAGACCCGGGTGTTCACATGGCTGTTCCCAGTGGTCCTGCTTTGCCGGGATTCCCTACTGCCCACCGATGAGATGGAAGTGTCTGTCTCCCTTGCAGATTCTTGGTTTGTCTCTTCAGTGGCAGTCACCTGCCTGGAGTCTATCCCAGCGTGTTTGTGCATTTTCTAATTACAGCTTCCAGTTTTATGATAAATGTGGGGAGCTTCTTTTACAGAGCTTACAACTCCTGACAAGAATGCAATAAAAGTATGAAATGAACATCTTATTCCAAGAGGAGGATTACAGACAAGAGGACTAGTTGACATGAATACACGCTGGAAATGATCCAGACAAGAGAAAAATTGAATACATTTCCTAGGTAATGCCCAAACATTGCTTATTTTATGCTGCAGAAAAATGTGAAAATTATATATTGAATTGTCTCTTGCTCACACAAAGACATACCATGGTGTAGTACTGACATCCCTTTGGGTTGTATTTCTTGGGGCATGAATTGGGAGCATTCATTCAACAAACATATATTGGCATCCATTTTGTGCCAGATACAGTGCTAGATGCTGAGGTCAGGACAGTTGTGGAAACTGCCCTAGAGGTATTCATGAAGGACACAGATAATGATTCTAATTGTGTGTGTCATCAAGCCACTTCTGATTGGCCCAGAAACCACAGAGGGGAGAGTCACTCACTCAGCCTGGCAATGACAAGCCAGCTGGGGGTGAAAGGTCAAATAAGATTTATGGAGCAGATAAGGGTAGGAAAGACATTCCATGAAGAAAAAGCAACTAGTCGAGGACAGTAGAGTGAAAGAACATAGCAAATTCAGCAACAACGTTAGTTCATTTTGATTGAAATTTAGGGTCAAGTGAGTAAGAAGAGGAAGAGGAGGCAGATAAAGTAGGTTGGGTTTATGTCATGCAAGGCCTTAGATGCCTTGCTAAGGAGTTTGGGGTAAATAATGGAGGAGATGTGGCACATTTGGAAATTTTTGAGCTGGAAAAACTAAAATTATGGTAGGGATAGAAGTTGCTTGGCAGAAGACAGGGTGGCAGGCTGACTCAGGAAACTGACGGGTTATTTCAGTAGTATTGGAAGGCATTAATGAGGGCCTGGCTGCCAGGCAAGGCTGCGGAAATGGAGAAGAGGAGATGGTTGGGTTGTAGAGTTGTCAGGGTCTGGAGAATTGGTGGATGGAACAGAATGAGGGAGAAAGGAGAATTTGGAGGATGTCTAGGGTTTTTGCTTGGGCAATTTGGTGGATGAAATTGTTAACTCAACTGAGTGGTAGGTTCATTGCGGACTCAACATTTTAACATTGGAATGCTGAATATTTGGAGCCTAGAAGATAAATGTTTGAAGAATTTAGAAAAGGCAGTTCTGAAGTTTAAGAGAGAGGTTACCAGTAGATTATAATTGAAATCACCAACTCAATGGGCATGAATTTAAGCAAACTCTAGGAGATAGTGAAGGACAGGGAAGCCTGGCATGCTGCAGTCCATGGGATCACAAAGAGTCAGACATGACTTAGCGACTGAACAACAACAAAAAATTGAAAGCATGAAAGAACAAGATGACCCAAGAGACTATTGATTTAAACCATGGAAATACCTATTTAGAAAATGGCTAGAAAAGAATGGACCCAAAAACAAGATGGAGAAGGTATCACCCCTAGGTGTAATACAGGAGTAATCAGAATATATTGATTACAAGGATGGTGGTGATATCCAACAAGGAGGCCCAAGTGCCCACAGGTCTGTTGCTTTCCACACATGACCATTTTCCACAGATCAACCCTGAGAGCAATTTAGATCTCCAGATTTTCCTTTACTGAAGTCCAGCTTCGCTTATCTTGGGCCAGAAGTGGCCTGACATTTTTAGGTCTGTTAAGATCATGACATCTGGTCCCATCACTTCATAGCACATAGAAAGGGGAAAAGTGGAAACAGTGACAGATTTTCATTTTCTTGGGCTCCAAAATCACTGTGGCCATTGACTGCATGAAATTAAAAGATGCTTGCTCCTTGGAAGGAAACTTATGATAAACCTAGAGAGCTGAGACATCACCTTGCTGACAAAGGTCTATATAGTCAAAGCTATGGTTTCTCCAGTAATCATGTAAGGTTGTGAGAGTTGGACTGTAAAGAAGGCTGAGCACTGAAGAACTGATGCTTTTGAATTGTGGTGCTGGAGAATACCCCTCAGAGTCCCTTGGACTGCAAGGAGATCAAACCAGTCATTCCTAAAGGAAATCAACCCTGAATATTCATTGGAAGGACTGATGCTGAAGCTGAAGCTCTAATACTTTGGCCAACTGATGTGAAGAGTCCACTCATTGGAAAAGATTCTGGTGCTAAGAAGGATTCAAGGCAAATGGAGAAGTAGGCAGCAGAGGATGAGATGGTTAGATATCATCACCAATGCAATGGACATGAAATCGAGCAAACTCCAGGAGATGGTGGAGGACAGAGAAGCCTGGTATGCTGAAGTCCAGGGGTTGCAAAGAGTCAGACATGACTTAGTGGCTGAACAACAACTCCTTTGAGCTTTGGTCCTCTGCTCAAATCTTAGTAAAGGAGTCTTCAGACTCTTCCACAATAAAGATCTTATCTCCTAAGGTAAGGATCTGATCTTCCTATTTCTCATCTAGGCACTCACCCAGCAGTCACATGACTATAAGTCAGTGGTTCTTAAAGTGTGGTCCCAGGACCAGCAGCATCAGCATCTTTTCTTAAAATACAAATTCTTGGGTCCCAGCCCAGATCCATTGAATCAGAAACTCTGGGGGTGGGAAACAGCAATCTGTGGTCTAATAAGACATCCAGGTGATTTTGATGCCCATTCAGATTTGAGATTCATTTTGAAAAGGAGGGAGGGCTGAAAGTTGTAGCCTTCTAAACATTAGAGTTGCTGGAAAAATGCACTAAGACCCCTGCCTTTCATAATGGATAGATGGAGTCTGAAATGAAAAGAGTCTGATGTCTTCCTCCTAAATTACATTATGTTTCAATCATAGATGATATCTGGAGTCTAACATATGCAATGAATATTTCCGAGTCTTCAGATCCTTATTATCAGTGAAATGGAGCAAAATGGACAGAAGGCAGGGTGGTTGGCTGTTCCATCATCAATCCCTGTTAAAGAAACAGTAGCTCTGTACCAAACTCACATCACAGGAATCTGTTTCTTCATCTTTTGGCAAAATGATGGCTATCACAGGCTTTCATATTTCTATACTTTACATTAAGGCACATAATATATACTTCCTTGAAATTACTGGAAAAACAATATTTTTATATTTCATTATTCCTTGTAGCTCAGTCAGTAAAGAATCTCCCTGTAGTGCAGGAGTCCTGGGTTTGATCCCTGGGTCAGAAATATCCTTTGGAGAAGAAATGGCAAACCACTCCAGTATCCTTGCCTGGAAAATCCCATGGACATAGGAACCTGGTGGACTGCAGTCCATGGGGTCACAAGGAGTCATGGACAACTAAGCAAATAACTTTCACTTTCATTAGTATATAACCCCATTCTGCAAGGAACTTGGAGATGCATAACTATAATACACATTAAAGTAATAAACTAAAATGTAATATTCAGATAAGACACTAGTCTTAGCACAGAAGTGTTCCTAGAAGTCTCCTCCTGTGTCAGACGTTAACTGTTTTAGCTGCTAGAGGTAGGGCAGCTGTTAGGTGATCCAGGGGAAGGATCCTAGTAACAGAAAGGTACTTTGCAGGGGCAGCGACTATCAGTCACGTGGGCTGATTGTCATTTTACTGGAAAGAAGCATTAAAATGATCATAATGCCCTGACATTAAGAGTTTCATAATTTATTAGTGATGAGATTGCTCATGTTGTGCCATGTGAATGTACCTGATCGACCCCACAGTTCAGTTCCCTTCCTGTCCTCCATCCAGAAGACTCCACACCTAAATACTTGACCAGAGAACCTGAAAGTCTCCATCCTGTTTAGATGCAGTCCTTTTCTCAAATATGGATTATTTAATTATATGTGTCTACATACAGTTTCAGGGCTTCCCTGGTAGCTCAGACAGTAAAGAATCTGCCTGCAATACAAGAGAAGGGTTTGATTCCTGGGTTGGGAAGATCCCCTGGAGAAGGGAATGGCAGTCCACTCCAGTATTCTTGCTTGGAGAATTCCATGGACAGAGGAGCCTGGTGGACTATAGTCCATGGAGTCACAAAGAATCCGACACGACTGAGCAACTTCCACTTCACTTCACTCACATACAGTTTTCAGTTCTGGTTTTTGCATTCTGACAAATCCACTCTTCATATCCTTGTACCTGATACATAATTTGCAATGTCAACTATTTTTACTAAAAGAATGGAAGCATGACAAGGTGAAAAGGCACTGGAGCAGCAAACTGAGCGATCTGAGCTGTGGTCCAGACAACTGCACAAGTAGAATGTTTTTTAAGTTACTTCCTTTCTTTAAACCTCAGTTTCCTGACCTCTGAAATGAAATTATATAAATGGTTCATTATTTTCAGCCTTTAGTAGCAAAGATTAAATAAGCAAAGAGAAGCAGAAAGTCAGGAATCTGTCTGGAAATTTCAGCCCTATCCAAAATGTCTGCTACACTCTTCAGAATTTTCTGGAAGATCGAGGTGGGAGCTCCACTTCAAGTGAGCGGGAGTTGATTTACAATTTAGTTCAAGGGCCATGAGAAATTCAAGGGTCCAAATTGTTGTTTCCTTGAAATTATTCCATTCTGGTGAACTCAGGTGAAGTGAGGCAAAAGCAGAGTGTCGCGGAAACCCCAGTGAAGCAAAACTGCTGATTCTCATGCACCTCCAACACAGCCCTGATAAATCTGCTGACACCACCTAAGTCAGAGCCTTGCACAAGGTTAGCAGGAGCCCATCAACAGAGAGGAAGATGGAAAAGTGTCTCTTGACCTATTCTGGGAGCTAACCCAGGTCATTTTTCTATCAGTCTTTGAAAACAGACCCAGTCTGATGTCACACCCTCATGTCACCCTGCCGAAAGTGAAAGCTGAAACTTCAGTGCTTAGAATGTAAGTTTTAGTCTTTTAGAATGTTTCAGATGAACAGTCAAGGATACTTTAAGGCCTCCAGAGAAGGGGTGGGGGTGTCCTTAGGGAGCAATGAATAATAAAGCAGTATTTCTTGTGAACTGTCAGGCAATGGTTGTACTTTACATATGACATCTCGTTTAAATCTGCAGTCAAAGTCATTAGTTTACAGTTGAGGAGACAGAGGCTTCGCAAGAGCTTAGAAATGTACATCTTGGGCTTCCTTGGTGGCTCAGCAGTAAAGAATCCACCTGCCAATGCCGGAGACACAGGTTTGATCCCTGTCATGAGAAGATTCAACAGGACAAGGTGCAACCAAGCTGGCGCACCACACCTACCGAACCGCGCTCTGGAGCCCAGGGGCCACAGCTCCTGAGGCCTGCACGCCCTAGAGCCCATGCTCCACAGAGACAATTGCCACCGCAATGAGAAGCTCATACACTGCAACTAGAGTGCTGTTCCCTGTGCAGCAGTAGACCCAGCACAGCCAAAATAAATGAATAATAATTTTTTTTAAAAAATGTACATCTTGTCAGAGACTCCTAACTGACTCAATCAAGAGCAGCTGATATCATCCAGAAAAGAAAGAACAGATCAATTTGGAATCTGATTTTACTGATAAATGCCAGCAGAGTTTTTGTCTATTCTTTCCTCTCTGTTGGGTCAGAACACATTTGACAAACTCCTTCACAGAGGTTAGCAACATTTCAGGGATGTTTGCTAAATAACCTCTCATTACTCAAAGGGAATAAAGAAAGGTGACCAAGAGCTCCTGATGCAGTGTGAACTCCCATGAGAGGCAGGGAACGGGAAACAGGAAGTGGACTTTCAGGAAAGAGGAAATGAAGCTGGGAGATGATCACAAGCAGGAGTATCATGGTGTCAAACTCACTAGTTCAATTCAGTTCAGTTGCTCAGCCGTGTCTGACTCTTTGTGACCCCATGGACCATTAAGAAACAGGTATAAAATGGACACAATTTTGGGAACTCAGCTTTTAGAAAATTCCTGAATATTTTGATAACCAAACCACATGTGGGAAAGAATTGAAGGAAAATAAAATAGGGCTGTAATGTTAAGATCCGGGCTTCCCAGGTGGTGCAGTGGTAAAGAATCTGTCTGCCAATGTAAGAGATGTGAGTTTGATCCCTGGGTCTGGAGGATTCCTTGAAGAAGGAAATAACAACCCACTCCAGTATTTCTCACCTGGAAAATTCCATGGACAGAGGAGCCTGGCGGGCTACAGTCCATGGGGTCACAAAGAGTCGGATACGATTGTGCACAGGCACACAATGTTAAGATCAGGACTTTTCCACCTACAGAAGGGGTGTTAGAAACGGAGGCTTCACCTGCTGAGGAGGACTTCCAAGAGGGGTGCCGAGCCTCTGTGGTGGGCTACATCATCCTCCCTGGTAGCTGCATATTGGTCCACGAGTCAGGAGAGAGGCTCCCAGAAGGTGTGGCAGAAGAGATGGGCTTCACAGTGGGAAGTGGAGACCCTCCTCTCCTCTCTTAAGATTGGAGTCAACCTGGAAGGGAGGGTTCTGAGCTGCTCAGGAGATGCCCTTGGGCAGTGCTACTGTGGAGAAACTCACCTCCCTGATTGCCTGGGTTTTCTCAAAGGGACCTCAGCTGTGACAAGTGGAGGCAGCTTTGCAAAAGTTCAATGAGAGCTTTGTGAGCTGCCAGCACTACTCTTTGACCAGCCCCCTACCCCCCAATAGAAGGAGACGGAGGTGGGGAAGAAAAGGGGGAAGAAAAGGAGGAGGAAAAGGAGGAGGAAAGAGGGAGAGTGTGCAGTTAGATTAACTTTGCTAAATCAGCACAATGAGGCTACCCAAAGCTGAAACCAGAGGGTGAGCAGAAGAACATGGGTGAGATATCAAAATCAGGTTTCTGTAGGAAGAGAAGAGGCAGAAGTATAGCCAGGCTTATGAATGAAGCTGGCCTGATGGGAGATACCAAGTCAGAGCACAGTGTGTAAGCCCAACCCTGGTGGCCAAAGCCAAAGCCAAAGGGAAACTGACATCAAACCTTTAAATGACCCATTTTCCCCCCAGGAAAGCATATATAAGCATACAGGCTTTTGTCTCTAGCACTAATTCAGACAATTGCCTACTCACCTGTAATCACCCTTCCCTACTCTCCTGTTTCTGGTCATCTCTCGGTGCATCAGTCTGACCCATGGTTATTTTACATCCAGAGGGCTTCTCTGGTGGCTCAGACAGTAAAGAATCGGCCTGCAATGCAGGAGACCCAGGTTCAATCCCTGGGTCAGGAAGATCCCCTGGAAAAGGGCTTGGTTACCCACTCCAGTATTCTTGCCTGGAGAATTCCATGGACAGAGGGGCCTGGTGGGCCACAGTCCATGGGGTCACAAAGAGACACCGGGAGTGATTTGTGTCTACTCTGTGATGCCAACGGTGACATCAGAGGGCTAGAATAACGTGAAGGCTCTTCAATCACATATCTGGTCTGCAATGACTCTGACTGGCATCAGTGGCAAATGTTGGTTCAAATGTGGCCTCTCATGTCTTGGGCTGCCTCACGGCATGGCAACCTCAGGGTGGTCAGTGGTGGCTCAGAGATCCAAGAACAAGTGTTTCAGCAGACAAGATAAGAGCCACTTGGCATAACACTGAAATGACACAGTGTTACTTCCACTGTACTCTAAAGATCAAAGCAATCACCATCCTGCCCAGATTCAAGAGGAGAGAACAAAGACCTCACCTCTCCAAAGGAAAGTATGGAAGGATTGTGTTTTTGGTTTGTTTTTGTCATGCCCTGTGGAACGTGGGATCTTAGTTCCCTGGCCAGGAATCGAACCTATGCCTTCTGTATTGGGAGTGTGGAATCTTAACCACTGGATGGCCAGGAAGTCCCTGCAGCCACGTTTTAAAATTTTCCCTTTCCTCTTCTTGAGTGTCTCTTTCCTGCTCTGACTCTTCATGCCAAGGTTTAAATATTCTCTGAATTTTTTCTTCTTGACATATCTGTATATGCATCTCCTGCATTCTTCCTCAGACATAATTTTTGTTATTTTATTTCCAAAAGCTATGGACAAATGGTCCCCAGGTTTGTACAACTTGGGCTGGCCTCAAGCTGATCTTTGCCTAGTTTATTTGTACTAAGTTTTGTGTATATGCTATCTGATTGGTTCCTGATTAAAACTCCTTGATGAAGGTATCATTATCTCCTCATTTAAAAAGTGAGGAAACTGAAGCTTGGTAAGATTAATTTGTGTAAGGTTCTGCAACCACAAAAGTGGTAGAACCTTAATTTAAACCCACAATCATAATTGCCAGGCTATACATCCTCTTGCCAGTTCTGTTCAATGAATACTTCCAGCGCTCCATAATTTGGCATCCAGAATATGACTGTATTTTCTACCACCCCTGTCTCATGGTTGGTTGGGGCCATGTAACAGGCACCTGGCAATGAACAGCAAGCAGAAGTAATAAATGTCACTTCTATGGCAAGCATTTCACTGCTGGTGCAAAACCCTCCTATGGAGCTTTCTCATTCCTCGAGCACTGAGACTGGCATTATTTGAGATGGTGGCCACTCATTCAGCCTGAGTCCCCACTGACTACCATGAACAGAGCGCCCTGCCATCCCACTGTGGGGGTGAAGCAGGGGTGAGAAACCTTTGTGGTTTTAAGCCACCGAGTACTGAGTTATTGGGCTTTTCCCAATGGCTCGGCAGGTGAAGAATCCACCTGTAATACAGGAGACACAAGAGATGCTGGTTCAATCCATGGGTCAGGAAGATCCCCTGAAGAAGGAAATGGCAACCCATTCCAATATTCTTGCCTAAAAAATCCCATGGACAGAGGAACCTGGTGGGCTACAGCCCAAAGGGTCACAAAGAGTCGGACATGACTGAGCGACTAAGCACACACACACATATTGAGTTATTGCACAGTGTAATCTGGATTAAATTATCTAACTGTCTATATCATCTCTTTGATCTTCAGTGTCCCTGACTATAAAATGGGATAATCGTTGCTACCCAAAGGGACTATGAAAGCTACTAGAAATAGTATATGTATATAAAACATCTAATGCAGGACTCCTCTGGTGCTCCAGTTGTTAAGAATCCACCTGCCAATGCAGGGGACACGCGTTCCATCCCTGGTCTAGGGAGATTCTATATGCCACGGGGCAACTAAGCCCCTGTGCCACGATAAAGTTTTTTTTTTTTAAACAAACTTATAAAAAAAAAAAATCTAGTTCAGTGTTTAAGCCAAAAAAGGGCATCATAATGTACAACATTCTCACTGCTACAGATAAGGAGAACAGTGAGAGGACTGGGGACTAGGTGAGCTCAGCCCTACTCACGTGGACTTACCCCATCCATCAGGACCAACCCCCACCATTAGCACCCTGCCTGGCACTCGAAGGATGGGGGCAAGGTGGCGCTGAGAGACATTCGAGAGAAGGTGGAGAATGTGGAGAAGCAGAATTATTATGGCCTATCACGAGTGTGGGGCTTCCCAGGTGGCGCTAGTGGTAAAGAACCCGCCTGCCAATGTAGGAGACACAGGAGACTCAGGTTCAATCCCTGGGCCGGGAAATTCCCCTGGAAAAGGGCATGGCAACCCACTCCAGTACTCTTGCTGGGAGAGTCCCATGGACAGAGGAGCCTGGCAGGCTATAATCCATGGAGTCACAAAGAGCTGGACACGACTGAAGCAACTTAGCACACACACTTGTACATATGAGTGTGATGTCTGCCAGAATCAGAAATGGTGATACTAGATTAGACTTAAACCAATGGATGAAATACAGAAAACAGAGCCAACCACTTTTCTGCTATTCTCCCCTAATTTTGGTCACAAGGACAACTTTACAGAACTGAGGTTCCCAAAATAGATTTCTTTCATAACCAAGTAACAACCAGGTAGGAAAAAAATCATGTTTTAAAAGCTGAGTTTCATTCCCTTCTAGATGAGGAATTTCAAAAACATCCCTTAGTTGGAATCAAAGAAGTGCCTCTTATTCAAATGGATGCCAGTCTATGATTGTCCAATTATTCACTGCATTCTGCCTTTGATGGCCCAGATGTTCTCAATTTCTTGTAATAAATTCTTTCATCTGAAAAGTTGTTCTACTCAGAAATGCAAAATCCTCTCCCATTCGCCAGCTTTTTCTGATGAGCTGGTATAATTGGCCTTCAATTTGCTTATTGTTTTGCAATAGAAAGCCCAAGTTTAATTTCATTTCTGTAAACCTGTAGACAAGAGCCGAACATTCCACCATTTAAGTCATTCTCCTCATTACAATCCGCTTTGGTTCTGCTCACCCCCATTTCCAAATCAGGATGAGATTGGGGGGGGGACTTTTTTCCCCTCATTTTTCTGCTTGAAAAAAATGAAAGAATTTTTCCCATTGCAAAATATTTAACTTTGATTCAATCATAACATCTCTAGTGTTCCTTTCAATTCTTAAAAAAAGCAATGTACTTATTAGCATACAATTGATTAACATCTTCAGTTACCAATCTAATCACACCAACCAATATTTATTGAGCTCCTTATGTGATCCCATAAACCATGTAAAGCCTTGTGGGAGATACAGAAATGTATAAGTTCCTAACTGCTTGGAGGGGTTGGGCATATTCATAATAAAACTGTAAAAAATTACCAATAATAAATAAACTCACTCACTCAAAAGAATTAACAAACATTGAGTCAATCCTTTACCATGGTTAAATACTAGAAGACCATTTTTTACCCCTGTCTTTACAATTCACATTTTGATGGTATTAATAAAGCCCCCTTCTTTTTTTTCCTTAATGGTTTCATATCAGGGTCCCCAACCACCAAGTCTGTTAGGAACTGGGCTGCACAGCAGGAGGTGAGTAGCAGGTGAGGGAACAAAGCTTCATCTGTATTTACAGTTGCTCCCCATCACTTGTATTACCGCCTGAGCTCCACTTCCTGCTCAATGAACTCAATACATGTAATGTGCTTGAGGCATCCTGAAATAATCCCCCCTACCCCACCCCCATCCATGCTGTCTTCCAGGAAACCTGTCCCTGGTGCCAAAAAGATTGGGGACCACTGGTTTTGAATTCAATTCCATGTCCTACATTAAAGAGATTTCACTTCACAGGGTAGAGGAAACTGAACTAATATGCCTCTGACATGTGTTCTAGACCACAGCACAGAGAAACAATGTTCCATAGTGATTATAGCACCGGTCCTGGAATCAGACAAGCTGGGTTCAGATCGGAGGTTATGTGCTTGCTGTGTGGCCTAAGTCAGGTAACTTACTCCCTACGCCCGAGTCTTCCTATCTATGATGATTAATCTTATGTGTCAAGTCAGCTGGGCTAGCAGGTGCCCAGATTAAAAATTATTCTGGTGTGTTGATGATGATGTTTCTGAATGAAATTAACATTTGAACTGGTAGACTGAGTAAAGCAGACTGCCCTCCCCAGTGGGATGAGGGTGGGTCTCATCCCATCAGTTGAGGCCTGAATAGAACAAAAGGCAGAGGAAGAAAGAATTCACTCTTCTCTGTCTGACTGTCTTCAAGCGGAGACACTAGTCTTCTGCCTTCAGACTCAGACCGAAACATACAATCCACTCTCCTGGGTCTCCAACTTGCCAAATGTAAATAATGGGATTTCTCAGCCTCTTCTGAGCCAGTTTCTTATAATATATATGGTTCTATTTCTCTGGAGAACTCCAAGAGATACACTGTCTA
This sequence comes from Okapia johnstoni, assembly GCA_024291935.2. Taxonomy (NCBI): domain Eukaryota; kingdom Metazoa; phylum Chordata; class Mammalia; order Artiodactyla; family Giraffidae; genus Okapia; species Okapia johnstoni. The sequence continues at coordinate 142,341,113 of CM044307.1, read as the reverse complement.
TAAATTTAAGATAATTAGACCTAAATTGTTAGATGGTATAACATAGAGAGAATACTTAGAACAGTATCTAGCACAAGTTAATGCCTCTGTAAATATTCCCTGCTGTTCATCTCTTAGCTATGGTGTGTAGGGCTTTCTGATCATTTATATCCCAAGATTGCCTCTCCATTGACAATGCCCTCATCTTGGGCTGCACCCTTCAAAGACAAAATTGATGCTTCTTTGAAGCACTTAGATGATGTATTCATTTTCCCCTTTTGTTATCTCACTTGAAATCATATCATCTCCACTCAGTGGAAAATGATTCTGTTGGGTCACACACAGATTCAAACAGAGAAACTAGAAATAATCAGAAATTACTTATACCAGTGAAATGTCAGGTGAGTCTGCATGGGCCATTCTTCCAAGAACATTTTTTGGTAATTCTGTAGATGAAAGGATTGTGAAGGCTTTTTGTGAGCCCTTCTTTTTTTCTCCCTCTTCCTCTTCCAGATGAGAAGAGCTCTCGAGAGACCTTTGTCGAAGAATAAATTTCCAAGGCTACCAATTTGGATCTCAAAAGCCCAGATTCAAAGAAACTCTCAGTTCATCACAGGCACTGCTATCTAAAATAAATGTCTGAATAGCTATCAGTTAAGGTACACACAGAGCAGATGGGAAATGGATAGTTACATTATAGATTGCTCTGTGAATTGAAGAGGTCTTTGTCTGAGCACAATAGTAATATGAGCAAATATTCAGGTTTTCAGTTATGGGGCAGCCAGAGGATCAAGCAAGAAATCAAATTAAATCTAATTGACTCAGCGATGCCAGTTCGTTTAGTACAGAAAGCCAGCACCATCAGACATCCTTCCCCAGGTCTCCTGGCTCAACCCTTGGAAATGGGGCTGGATTATACCCAATCTAACACTTCTAGGTGTCTTTCTGGTTAAGTACAGTGAAGTTTTATTCTTTCTAACTGAATAGGGTTGATTCACATCCATGAAACGGCTCCCGTGTGCCTTTTGCCATATGAAAATCTGCTTAAGACTCTAAATAGGTTTCAATAGAAAATCTTCTCTATTAGTTATTTGAATGTCACTAAATTCAAGCTCTGTTAGCAGGATGACCAGGAAAATAATCACCTCTTGGCCATAACCGTGCTATCAATTTAAACAATCTAACAGTCAGGTTTGGTTTTACCCACAGTTGCCATTGGCTACATTTCATTTAATGAGAAAAAAAAAAAAGAAATCAATCTGTACCTATGTATCTTTTTGCTCTAATCTGGTCTCTCCTCATATGTCTCATATCAGTTGAAGACATCATTGTTCACCTAATCCATCATCTTTGGCCCCTACCTCTTGCATCCACATCCAGTCAATCACAAACCCTAACAATTCCATTACCCACATAGCTTTCCTATTCTCCCCTTCCTCTGCTTTACTCAGACATCTCTTCTATTTAAGTGAGAGCTGTCACGGGTGGGTGAAGTGAAAATCGTTCAGTCGTGTCCGACTCTTTGCCACCCCATGGACTATACAGACCATGGAATTCTCCAGGCCAGAATACTGGAGTGGGTAGCCTTTCCCTCCTCCAGGGGACCTTCCCAACCCAGGGATTGAATCCAGGTCTCCTACATTACAGGCAGTTTCTTTGCCAGCTGACCCACAAGGGAAGCCCATGGTGGGTAGCTCCAGCCAAAAGGCACTCTGGAATTCGAAGTAGAGAGGAACGAATGAGTTGAAGGCAGCGGGCTGGTAGCTTTGGAAACTGATTTAAGTGAGTAGAATGAAACTTGCCCGAGATGGGTTAGCAGGTTGTTGGCACTGGTGTTGTTTGCTCACAAATTCGAGTCCAACTCTTTGAGACCCCATGCACTTCAGGCTTCCCTGTCTTTCACTATCTCCTGGAATTTGCTCAAAATAATGGCCATTGAGTCAGTCCATTGTGTCTCATCCTCTGTCACACCCTTTTCCTCCGGCCCACAATCTTTCCCAGCATCAGGGTCTTTTCCAGCGAGTAGGCTCTTTGCATCAGGTGGCCAAAGTATCAGAGTTTCTGCTTCAGCATCAGTCCTTCCAATGAATACTCAGGGCTGATTTCCTTTAAGATTGACTGGTTTGATCTCCTTGCTGTCCAAGGGCTCTCAAGAGTCTTCTCCAGCACCACAATTCTAAAGCATCAATTCTTTGGTGCTCAGCCTTCTTTATGGTCCAACTCTTACATCCGTACATGACTACTGGAAAAGCCATAGCTTTCACTATAGGGACCTTTGTTGGTAAAGTGATGTCTCTGCTTTTTAAGTCACAAAATGTCACAGATGTAAGATAAATAAATCAAAACCAGAGTGTTTATCTGAATGGTCTGATTCAAGGAGACTGGGTCAAAAATGAAGGCATGATCCTGGACAGCAGTTATATCAACATGAAGTGTAAGTCAAAACCAGGCCTTTGAGGTCCCTGTTACGGCTCAAGTATGATTAAATCTGAAAAGCAGGATCAATGGGTTTTAAAGCAAACAAATGAAACAGCTAGAGGTCAATTCAGATCTGACAGCCTCTTCCCCACGAACACACCATTGAAGACAGTTTATATACATACAAGTCCCCGGTAAAGCTCTCAGCTGTTGCTCCCCGAGGGAGAAACAATCAACACATGTACAAATGATCTTTCTGCTTTTATTTCTAAATTTACTCAAGCAAGGCGCTAGGCCTTGGTTTGGACAATTATTGATTATGTGTAACTGGAGTTGTATTTAAATTTCTCATCTCACTTTTTATTCTCAGAAACGCATTCTACTACCCCTCTCAAGTGCTGAAAACCATAATCAAGCTATCAAACCAATAATAATGACAATAATGATAATAGCAATATAATTGTACCACACTTTAAAGTTTATAAAATGTGTCCCAAGACGCTTTCGCCTATATTATCTCACACATCAAAGGGCATTTTCCTACATTAACAGAGATTCATCTTGAGAGTGAAAAGGATAAATAAAGTGAATGCTCATTTGTGAAGTAGCACTTTGTGGTCATTGTGGCAAGTCCTATCTGTGCTCATCCTATAAACTCTCAGAGTTCATTACCATTCCTGTGGCTACTAGTCTAAAAGCTGGCATCTCTATCTTTATTGGCTGGCCTTGGGCTTGCAGAATTTATGTGTGTATAGTGGGGTGGGAGTGACTAGGAGCTAATATCTTAGAATGTTCACATCCCTGAACCAGTGACTAAAGCATGTGGAAGTATAAATATCCCTACTCCTTTTTCCTTGACTAGGGTGATTGTAAAGTATGTTGCATAGCATCTTCTGAAGCCTTCCTGCAGGCTTCAGCTTACTTGCCCACAGTGGTAGCTGGGGTTTTGGCTGAGTTCCCTTCCCCCTTATATGACCTCCTCATTGCAGTTGCTGTTCAGGTGCTAAGTTGTGCCTGGTTCTTTATGACTTCACAGACTATAACACACCAGGCTCCTCTGTCCTTCTTTACCTCCCGGAGTTTGCTCAATTTCATGTCCATTGAGTTGGTGATGCCATTTAATCATCTCATCCTCTGTCTTTCCCTTCTCCTTCTGCCCTCAATCTTTCCCAGCATCAGGGTCTTTTCCAATGAGTCAGCTCTTCACATCAGGTGGCCAAAGTATCGCAGCTTCAGCTTCAGCATCAGTCCTTCCAATGAATATTTAGGGTTGATTTCTTTTAGGATTGACTGGTTTGATCTCCTTAACTTCCCTATTACCCAACAGTGTATGTTCACCCCTCCTCTCAGATACCGTTTCTTGATTGAACCTTATTCAGACAGTGTCAAAATAACCATGAATAGTCTTAATCAATGGACAGCCTGTGACATACAAAAGATAAAACTGACACTACACTGAACAACCTAAATACTCATCTGTACGTCCATCCTGCTCTATTATATAAAAAGTCTCTCTCCTGTCCCTGATAAGGTAGTAACTGCTATTGTCTTGCATTTGTCAACATAGCTCAAGAATTAAGCCTTGAGTGGACAATTCGCTGGATGCTATGAATAAAAATGAAGTTGTTGACCTTGACCTCCCAGAGTTCACAGTCTGGAGATTAGAGACAGATTCCAAAACAAAGCGTCTACATACAGTGGACCCGTGACCATGCGCTTGAGGGTGAGCAGAGGAAAGAGACACTGACTACTTAGCAAGGATCTCTTTAAGGTATAAGCAGATAATGAGACACAGGAAACCAGTAGAACCTAGGAAATAGCCACTTCTGACTGCACCAAATCAGAGAAAAAGAAAGCCTACTGTTTGTGGGCTGAATTCACCAATGGAAAAATGGGTAAGACCTCATCTCACAATCTAAAACACAAGGACAAAACCAGAAGTACCGATCTTTGCAGATCATCAGAGATCTCAGCATTTGTCACAAAGCTTGTTGGCCCTATCAGAAAAACTGATGTCTTGCAACCCACTTCTTGTACGACCTGTCTCCGAAGACAGAGTGGAAATAGACAGATCAAGTTACAATCATGTTCTGTTGGAAGAAAAGAAACGCTTTCTACAGCAATGCATCAGGGAACAAACCACAGGGCGCTTCCTCCAATCTCTGCATCTCTGCTGCACAGAATGATAGCTGAGATGTTCAGTTATGTGTAAAATCAGCTATCCCCACCCCTTCGTTCCATTTTCAAACATGAGCAAGATAATTTTAGGACAGAAAAAAACCTACAACATTTCTTTATACAGTTGATAAGAAACAGATGCAAACTTGTTTCTCTAAGAAGCTGTACAGAACAAATATATTAAAAGTTTCCAAAAGGATTATGATACATTTGATGTTAGACTCAACGCTGATTACTGATAGGTTTGTCCAAGATCAGTCAACCACAGAGAATGAGGGCAGAAATTTAAACAGCAGGCTGCTATTTACTTAGAGAGCTATCTTCTTGCTTTCCTGACAGCCATATTCTGCAAGTCTCCTTTTATGTAGCATGATTCCTTTTAGTCTTCATAGCAGTTGCTATTACAGATAGGCAATCCTCAGAGAAGGAACAGCTGCAAGATCATTCCAGGCAGCCAGGGGCTTAGTGAGTCCCCAAGAATTTCCTTGAATGTGGTAGAATGATGCACAGGTATCCAGATATGTGCCAGGACAGGCAAAGAAACAGGTCCCCGAGGGTTATGCACACAACTGTGCATCTCTCACCCCCAAATCAGCCCCACACATATACTCCTTGTCTCCAATTCCTCACCTCCAGTGCTCTGCATATATGTACTCCAATCAGGCTTTCCCCTCTCTAGAAACTGCTCTGGTCAGAAGCATTGACAACCTTCATCATGAAATCTAATGGTTCACCCTTGGTCTCCTTGGTACTTCATGAAAAGTGAAATTGTAGTCACTCAGCCGTGTCCAACTCTTTATGACCCTATGGACTGCAGCCCGCCAGGCTCCCCTGTCCATGGGATTCTCCAAGAAAGAATACTGGAGTGGGTAGCCTTTCCCTTCTCCAACCCAGGGATCGAACCCGGGTCTCCTGCATTGCAGGTGGATTCTTTACTGTCTGGGCCCCCAGGTACTGCATGAGTCAGCAGCATTTATGAGTTATCCCCTTCCTCTTCATCAATTCACCTTCTTCACTTGACTTCCAACTCTCCAGACCCTCAAGGTTTCCTCCCATATTGGCTTTCAATTTTCCGTTGGATTCCTCTTCTTCTCCAACTCTTAAGATTAGAGTGTCCCAGATCTTAATCCCCAGTCTCTTCTCCCTACACTTTTTCCTAACCTTGGAGAGTTTCAAACACCATTTATATACCAACAACTCCAAAGTTCATATTTGTAGCCTGAGTATTTGGAACCTAAACTTCACTAGCATGTTTATGGTTCCAAATACCTAAGCACTCATGTGCACATAAAGAAGGCTGAGCATCAAAGAAAGGATGCTTTCAAATTGTGGTTCTGGAGAAGACGCTTGAGAGTCCTTTGGACTTCAGGGAGATCAAACCAGTCAATCCTCAAGGAATTCAACCCTGAGTATTCATTGGAAGGACTGATGCTGAAGCTGAAACTCCAATAGTTTGGCCACCTGATGCTAAGAGCCAACTCATTGGAAAAGACCCTGATGCTGGGAAAGATTGAGGGCCGGAGGAGAAGGGGACGACAGAGGATGAGATGGTTGGATGGCATCACTGATGCAATGGACATGAGTTTGAGCAAGCTCCAGGAGATAGTGAAGGACAGGGAAGACTGGCATGCTGCAGTCCGTGGGGTCACACGCAACTTAGTGACTGGACAACAGTAATAGGTGCACAAGCAAAGGAACAGGAGTTAAGAGTTGAAGAAGCTGAGGGATAAGCAGGTGTTCCTGGCAGAGTACCTCCAGGGGATCCTGAGTCTCTGCCTTGACACATATTAGATGCTTTTGTGGTTAATATGCCCTTTTAGTGGCATCCAGGCTAGCTTCAGGGTGAGCACTCTGACAATGCATGTGTTTTCTTATAATTAGAGCATCATCATTATTTTGAAATACTTGATATGAAAACATTCTGTTGGATTTGAAAGCCATTTGCATTATCACAAGAAATTTCATCATTAAATTTGCTAGTGTAAAAAAAAGAAGTGGTTAGTTCCTTTAAATTCATTTTTAACTATGGCAAATTTTGAATAGCTGTAAAAATGGTTTTAAATTTTTTATCACCTACCAGTATGAATAAATTTTCTTGCCAACAGTGACTATCAAAAATTTGAGAAGATCATCATTAAAAAGGTCATTATCAGGAATTGAGTACAGCCTTGTCAAGCAGAAACCTGATGTGCAAAGTAATGTTAATGGGAAATAATGGCTAAGTAAGATCCAACCAGCCCACCCACTCCCAGATAGCAACTATAAAGTGTGGATATCATAAAAAACAAATAGCCACCTGAAGGTGCTGAAGCGTATACAGAAGCAAGTGTATTCCACTGGGGAGTCCATGCCCACAGGAGAGTTGTATGAGGTTATTTGTTATTTTCAAAGCTTTTAGCCTGAGGTCAAACATGGTTGGCATGGAGCATGGGGGGACTAGGAGTATCAATGGAAAAACCACAGGTTTCTGTCTAGGGGAATCTCTGAATCTGGGTCAACAGTAGTCACTAGAGAGAGAGAGAGACAAAATACCAGATATAAATCCGACGGTTCTGTCTTCCCATAGCTCTGGCTAACTCATAAACCATGCACACAGAGAAAAGAATCAAAGCCACCCAGTTAAACACTACAGATCTGAACTGACATCAGACCCAACAATTAAAACACAGAGATTGCAGTTCAAGTCCAACCAATGTAATCTCCCAACAAAACAAGACCAACAAACACTTATTTGGGAAATAAAAAAGAATCCAAAATCTCCAAACTGACTGGTCAGAATTTCCAGGATATAAAAAAAAAAAAAAAAATCTGAAATACAAAGAAATAGGAACACATGAGAAAAAATATATGACCTGTGGTCAACCCTAGAATTAGCAACATGAATTTTAAAACAGGTATTTTAACTATCCTCAGTGAAGTAAAATAAAACATGCTGGTGATGCTCAAAAAGAAAGTTACCATAGGCAAATAAAAATAATGAAAAAGAAAGAATGAAAAGTCTGTAAATGAAACGTACAGTATCTGAAATTTTTTAAGCTCCCGGATAGGTCTAACAGCATGCCCATGACGCAGGGAAGAGTATGCGAACCTGAGGAAAGTTTAATCAAAACGATCCAATGTTGAAAACAAAGAGAAAAGAAACTGGAAAAAATGGGCGGAGCTTCAGGAACTTATTAAGTAACGTAAACTGGTCTAACATACGTGTAATTGGAGTCTCAAAAGGAAAGCAGGCAACATATGAGGTAGAAAAAAATTTTGAAGAAATGGTCAATATTCCAAATTGATAAAAGACATAAAACTTCCTAGCAAGAGCTGCAGATTAAATTGCAACTCTAATTTACCCCCCCTCCAAAAACAGTCCCTTCCAGCAAAATGACGTATATAAAAGAAAGCACACTGCTCTCTAGATCCCTATTTTTTTCCCCCTCAGAGGCAAAACACAAAATTTCCATTTCAGTGACAGTGTCAATAATTATTGAATGCGAGAAGAACACGTTTCCTTCATTGGGAAGCCAGCAGTGAACAGTCCCTGGACACTGCAGACCACACAAGCCTCATGGGTGCAGTAACATAGCTGACAGACTGCATGGTGGATACAGAACCCACACCCCTCACCAGCAGCAGACAAGCAGAATACAGTGGGATTTAAGATCTGTCACTTATACAGTGTGTTTGTAAATATAGCCTTGATGGGGACAAGGAGGTAAACTCAGAAAGAGGAGAAAGTGTGGGTGCTGTAGAAAGGAAAAAAACAAGGGAGCATTTGTGGAGAAGTCATTTGTTTTTATCTCAGAGAAACCAGAAATTCTCCTTGGCAGATGGATATATCTCAGATGAATAAAATGAGAAAATAAATTCCTTAATATATTACTTAAATGTAGTGTGCTTAGTGTATAAAATTTTTCAAGGGGTGATTTACAGAGCAGAAGTAACAAAACAATATATTTTTTTTGATATGGAACTTTTTATTTTGCATTTGAGTATAGCCAACTAACGATGCTGTGATAGTTTCAGGTGGACAGCAGAGGGACTCAGCCATACATGTACATTCATCCATTCTCCCCCAACGCCCCTACCACCCAGGCTGCCCCATAACACTGAGCAGAGCTCCCTGTGCTCTCCAGTAGGACCTTGTTGGTTATCTATTGTAAATACACCAGTGTGTACATGTCCATCCCAAACTCCCTAACTCTCCCTTCCCCTCATCCTTCCCCCTGGCAACCATAAGTTCATTTTCTAAGTCTGTGAGTCTGTTTCTGTGCAAAACAGTATTCTTGATGGCATGCAAGGTAGGGGACCACTGGTATAGATTCTCTATACTAACTTTTAATGTTGGCACAATACATCCAAAAACTCACTGTTTCAGAAAGGTTTCCAATAGTCTTGTCTTGCTTCCCTAGGGTCCCATTCTTCTTGTTCATCCCTAACTCACTTCCAAGTGCCCCATATGCCCAGGTCATCTCCAGTGGTCAAGGGAACCCCTTGCAGTAAGCCCCACCTGACTGTTTCCCATTCTATACACATTTTTCTCTTCACTACTTATCATTCCAGTATGCCATATCCTTAGAGTCCTGTGCTCTACCAGTTATTCTCACAAGCACAATGAAGATATCAGGTGAATGCAATTCAGTTCAACCAATCTCTCTGATCAGATGTCTTTACTAAACAGTTCTGACTCAAAATATGTCATGAACTATAGGAAACTTGAAAATATGGGAAATCTTTCATGAGGGAGGGTCTTGGTAAACGCTAGAGATAAAAATTATTATTAAAATTGAGTAGTGACTGTGTTGCAGAATGACGAGGGGTGTTTTTTGACAAAATGTATCCCACAGCACCATGAAAGAAGATGCCCATTTAGGTGAGGATAAAACCGAGACTCCTAAAGATTGAGCAACTGGGGCAAGATTACACAGAGTTAATAAGGAGGATGGGGATTTGGTTTCAAATTACTCATTTTAAAGCAAGTGGTTTTCCACTACATTTCCTCTCTCACAAAAGGTGAATTTTAGCAGCAGGAAACTCAAATACCAGAATGAATGGGTTGTTTGCTAATGTAAAGACATGGGCATGGATTCAAATCTTTCTTGACAAATCTTTTCTCCAAAATGTGTTTGTTTACCTTTGGATCCAGAAGCATGACTGTCACCATTTTATTTTTTATTTTTATGTTGAGATTCAAAGCTCATTTGAGATTTATTTTAAATTCTGTCATTTAAAAAAATTAATTTCTATTGGAATATAGTTGCTTTACAACATTGTATTCGTTTCTACTACACAGCAAAGTGAATCAGCTGTACGTATACATACATCTGCTCTTTCTTTGGATTTCCTTCCCATTCAGGTCACCCAGAGCACTGAACAGAGTACAGTAGAGTCTTATTACTGTTGTTTAGAGGCTAAGTCATGTTCGAATCTTTTGGACCCCATGGACTGTAGCCTGCCAGGCTCCTCTGTCCATGGGATTTCCCAGGCAAGAATACTGGAGTGGGTTGCTATTTCCTTCTCCAGGGGATCTTCCTGACTTGGGGATGGAACCCATGTCCGGAGGATTCTTTACCACTGAGCCATCAGGGATGGCTCAGGTTCTCATTAGTTATCTGTTTTATACATATTATCGATAGTGTATATGCATCAATCCCAATCTCCCAACTCATCACACACACCTCCTTCCCCCTTGGTGTCCATATGTTTGTTCTCTATGCCTGTGTCTCTATTTCTTTTTTGCAAATAAGATCATTGAGGCCGTTGTTCTAGATTACATATGTATGTGTTAATATATGATATTTGTTTTAGCACTTAACTTGTCCTAATTAATAATAGCAACAACAATGCCTTACATGTGAATATGTTCTCCATACTTTCAAAGTATGCTTGACATCACTAAGCACCTAATATTCTTTTAAGTCAGGAAGGGAAAACATTATCATGCCCATGTTGCTGATAAAACAACCAGAGTGCCCCAGGCACACAATGAACTCAAGAGACAGAATTTAAAACATGTTTTCCATCTGGCAGTGTAGTACTTTCAAACCCAAATCACGTGCTCCTTGAGTAAAGGAAATGTTTAATGAAAGCATAATATTAAATAGAATAATAGAATGACTCTGTGAGAACTGAAATAGGACACGGAAGTGGTGTCATTTATTCCAACTCAGCTTTCACATAATTCTCCTGCATCTTCAAAACAATAGCTCACTCACATGTTAAACAAGCAAAAAGATTATCAAAGTTGGGTACAACTAATGTATGTGTAATCTAAAAGAGGAGGTGTTTTTCCTAAAAATGAGTAAGATAAGAAACTGGATTTTATTTATTCACTTACTTTCTAAATGTCAGTGACTGAGATTAAATCAGAGGTCATACACTGTGTGGGGAATAGATTTCACTGAAATAGTCCAGCAAAGACCAAAAACGTAACAACAAAAAAACCTCACAAATTAACATACGAAGAACAAAACTAACAAACCCTGGAGAGAGGAAGAGGCTATCAATATCTAAAGTTGCTACAATGTATTATCTAAAATGTCCAGCTTTCCACAACAACAACAACAAAATAAGACATGCAAAGAAGAGGCAAGTGTGACCTGTACACAGGAGAAAAGCAGGTAAGAGAACCTGCCTTTGAGAGGACCCAGATGTTGGATTAGCAAAGATTCCAAGCTACTGTCATAAATATGTTCAAAGAATTAAAGAAAGCCATGCTTAAAGAAGTAAAAGAAGACATGATGACAATATCTCATCAAATAAAGGATATCAATAAATAGAAAAATATTTAAAGAAATAAAGAACAAAAACTTTCAAAATCTGAAGAAAAACATTAAACCGCATGTTCAAGACACTTACTGAATTCCAAGTAGAACAATTGCAAAGTGATCTGCACCCAGAAGTGTCATATTAAAAAGGCAGAAAGACAAAAACAGAAAATTTTGAAAGTAGCAAGAGAAAAATGATTCCTCATGCACAAAGGAACTCCCCCAAAATTCACAGTTGGCTTCTCATCAGACTGAAGGGGGTCAGGCATTTGGATACCAATTTCAAGGTACAGAAAAGGAAAAAACTGTCAAATAAGAATCTTATATCAACTAAACTACCTTTTTTAAAAGGATGACTAAAATCATTACCAAGTAAACAAAAACCAGAGAATCTGTTGCTAACAGACCCGCCTTAAAAGAAATATAAAAGAAGTTCTTCAGACTGAATGCAAGGGCCCCTAGACAGTAATTTCACATACACACATACATATACACACATACATACCCCAAAGAGCACTGGTTAAAAAAAAAAAATGAGGGTAATAATAATAAAATTTGCATACTTCTCTCTTCTCTTACCTGATTTTAAAAGCAATTATAGTATTAAAAATTCTTGTAGTTGTAGTGCTGGACCCATGACATATTAAAATATAATATATTTGGCAACAAAATCACAAAAGTGGTGGGTGGGAACAAATATGTATTAGAATAAGAAAATCTACAAAACATATGAAGAGGACCAAAGCTATAATTATGAAGATTAACCTCACAAACTATATATATGTGTATGTGTGTGTGTGTGTATGTATATGTGTGTGTGTGTATATATATATATACACACATACATGCATACACATTTGTGGGCTTTCCAGGTGGCACTAGTGATAAAGAACCTGCCTGCCAATGAGAGAGACATGAGAGATGCAGGTTCAATCCCTGGGTCGGGGAGATCCCCTGGAGGAAGGAAATGGCAACCCACTCTAGGATTCTTGCCTGGAGAATCCCATGGACAGAGAAGCCTGGTGGGCTACAGTCCATGGGGTCGCAAAGAGTCGGACACGCCTGAAGCGACTTAGCACAGCAGATAGTTGATTCACAATGTTATTTTAGTCTCTGGTGTGCAGCAAAGTGATTCAGTTATACACATACACTATATGTATTCTTTTAAATATTCTTTTCCATTATGGTTTATCATAGGATACTGAATATAGCTCCCTGTGCCATACAGTAGGACCTTGTTTATCCATTCTATAGAGAATAGTGAGCATCTGCTAATCCCAAACTCCCAATTCATCTCCCTCTACCCCCACCCCCATCATGACAACCACAAGTCTGTTCTCTATGTCTGTGAGTCTGCTTCTGTTTCATAGATAAGTTTCTTTCTGTCATATTTTAGATTCCACGTATAAGTGACATCATATGGTAAGATTATATAAAGTAAGAGTCAGGTACAACTGAGAGACTAACCCTTACCCTTACCCTTAAAAAGTGTAACAATGAATTCTTGGCCTTGTAACACATATATTATAACACACATAGATGTAAATATACATAAGCAACTATAATGCAGAAGCGGGAACAGTGTTATATAAAAGTGATATTTCTATACAGCACTGGGGTTGTTAGGGTAAATCTGAAGTAGCATCTGACAGGTTAAAATGTACACTGTTAGAGCAACCACTAAACAAATAGGTTGTTTAAAAAATAAGTGAATGAATTAAATGTTACATTAAAATATTCACATAAGAGAAATGAAAGAACTAAAGAAGGAAGAAAGGAATGAAGAGGAGATACGAGACATATAGAAAACAAAAATTATAATGGCATACATAGCAGACGGCATCAATAACAACATTAAATTGACGGGAATAAATAATCCAACGTAAAGGGAGAGATTATCAGGTCGAATAAACAAATGAGATCCAATAACATGCTACTGATATGTGACTAGGGCTACCCTGGTGGTGCTAGTGGCAAATAACTCTCCTGCCAATGCAAGAGATATATAAGAGATGCGAGTTTGATCCCTGGGGTGAGAAGATCCCCTGGAGGAGGGCATGGCAACCCACTCCAATATTCTTGCCTGGAGAATCCCATGGACAGAGGAGCCTGGCGGGCTACAGTCGCACAGAGTCAGACACGACCGAACTGACTTAGCATGCACACAGGCGTACGTGACTAATTTTAGATTCAAAGATACTAAAACAGATGAAGGGAAAAGATATATCATTTAAACAATAATCATAAAAATCTGGAGTAGCTATTCTCACCTTAAACAGAATCACTCATCAGGAAAATGTAACAATTATATATAAACACACATGTACCTAACAACTGAGCCCCGAAATACACGAAGAAAAAACGGACAGAATTGAAGGGAAATACAGACAATTCAACAGTGGTAATTGGAGACACCAAATTCCCAATTTCGTATTGGCTACAACAACTAGGCAGAGGATCAACCAGGAAACAGAAAGACTTCGCAACACTATAAACCGACTAGACCTAACTTACTTTTATAGAACATTCTACCCACCAACTGCAGATACACTTTTTTTTTGCACATGGAACATGATGCAAAATAGACCATATGCTTGGCCATGAATCAAACCTCAATTAATTTATAAGGGTTAAATTGTATCAAGTATATTCTCTAATCACAGTGGAATTCGAAATTAATAACCCAAAGAAATTTGAGAACTTTATAAATATATGGACATTAAAGAAAACACTCTCCTAAATAACCAATGGGTCAAAGAAGAAAACAAGGGAAACTATAGAATACGCTGAGATGAATGAAAATAAAGACAATGTACAAAATTTACTAGATGATGCCAAGTCACTGCTTTGTTAGTGGTAAATGTGTCACTATAAATGTGGATATTACAAAAGAATAATAAGATAAATCAATAACCTGATATAACTTATGACACTAGACACGCGTAAACAAAACACAAAGCAAGCAGAAGGAAGGAAATAATGATTCATCTTTCCCACAGGTGACTATGTAAACCATTATAGTAATCGTTTGGAGAGAAAATGGAGCTGAATGGAGAGTTCAACACTGGGCAGAATAGTTCAGTTCAGTTCAGTCTGTCGTGTCCAACTATTTGCGACCCCATGGGCTGCAGCACGCCAGGCCTCCCTGTCCATCACCAACTCCCAGAGTTTACTCAAACTCAAGTCCATTGAGTTGGTGATGCCATCCAACCATCTCATCCTCTGTTGTCCCCTTCTCCTCCCGCCTTCAATCTTTCCCAGCATAAGAGTCTTTTCAAATGAGTTCTTCGCATCAGGTGGCCAAAGTATTGGAGTTTCAGCTTCAGCATCAGTCCTTTCAATGAATATTCGGGACTGATTTCCTTTAGGATGGACTGGCTGGGTCTCCTTGCAGTCCAAGGGACTCTCAAGAGTCTTCTCCAACACCACAGTTCAAAAGCATCAATTCTTCAGCACTCAGCTTTCTTTATAGTCCAACTCTCACATCCATACATGACTATTGGAAAAACCATAGCTTTGACTAGATGGACCTTTGTTGGCAAAGTAATATCTCTGCTTTTCAATATGCTGTCTAGGTTGGACATAACTTTTCTTCCAAGGAGTAAGCATCTTTTAATTTCATGGATGCAAACACAATCTGCAGTGATTTTGGAGCCCCCCAAAAATAAAGTCTGTAACTGTTTCCAGTTTCCCCACCTATTTGCCATGAAGTGATGAGACTGGATGCCATGATCTTAGTTTTCTGAATGTTGAGTTTTAAGCCAACTTTTTCACTCTCCTGTGTCACTTTCATCAAGAGGCTCTTTAGTTCTTCTTTGCTTTCTGCCATAAGGGTGATGTCATCTGCATATCTGAGGTTATTGAACTTTCTCCCAGCAATTTTGATTCCAGCTTGTGCTTCGTCCAGCCCAGCATTTCTCATGAGGTACTCTGCATATAAGTTAAATAAGCAGGGTGACAATATACAGCCTTGACATACTCCTTTCCCAATTTGGAACCAGTCTGTTGTTCCATGTCCAGTTCTAACTGTTGCTTCTTGATCTGCATACATATTTCTCTGGAGGCAGGTCAGGTGGTCTAGTATTCCCATCTCTTGAAGAATTTTCCACAGTTTGTTGTGATCCACACAGGCAAAGGCTTTGGCATAGTCAATGAAGCAGAAACAGATGTTTTTCTGGAATTCTCTTGCTTTTTTAATGATACGACAGATGTTGGCAATTTGATCTCTAGTTCCTATTTTCTAAATCCAGCTTGAACATCTGGAATTTCACAGTTCACATACTGTAGAAGCCTGGCTTGGAGAATTTTGAGCATTAATTTATTAGCATGTGAGACAAGTGCTAATTGTGTGGTAGTTTGAGCATTCTTTGGCTTTGCCTTTCTTTGGGATTGGAATGAAAATTGACCATTTCCAGTCCTGTGGCCACTGCTGAGTTTTCCAAATTTGTTGGCATATTGAATGCAGCAGTTTCACAGCATCATCTTTTAGAATTTGAAATAGCTCAACTGGAATTCTATCACCTCTACTAGCTTTGGTCGTAGTGATGCTTCCTAACGCCCACTTGACTTCACATTCCAGGATGTCTGGCTCTAGGTGAGTGATCATACCTTCATGATTATCTGGGTTGGGAAGATCTTTTTTGAATAGTTCTGTGTATTCTTGCCACCTCTTCTTAGTATCTTCTGCTTCTGTCAGGTCCATACCATTTCTGTCCTTTATTGTGCCCATCTTTGCATAAAATGTTCCCTTGGTATCTCTAATTTTCTTGAAGAGCTCTCTAATCATTCTCATTCCATTGTTTTCCTCTATTTCTTTGCACTGATCACTGAGGAAGGCTTTTTTATCTTTCCTTGCTATTGTTTGGAATTCTGCATTCAAATGGGAATATCTTTCCTTTTCTTTGCCTTTCACTTCTCTTCTTTTCATAGCTATTTGGAAGGCCTCCTCAGATGGCCATTTTGCCTTTTTGCATTTCTTTTCCTTGGGGATGGTCTTGATCCCTGTCTCCTGTACAATGTCAGGAACCTCTGTACATAGTTCTTAAGGCGCTCTGTCAATCAGATCTAATCCCTTGAATCTATTTCTCACTTCCACTGTATAATCATAAGGGATTTGATTTAGGTTGTACCTGAATGGTCTAGCAGCTTTCCTTACTTTCTTCAATTTAAGTCTGAATTTGGCAATAAGGAGTTCATGATCTGAGCCACAGTCAACTCCCAGTCTTGTTTTTGCTGATTGTATAGAGCTTCTCCATCTTTGGCTGCAAAGAACATAATCAATCTGATTTTGGTGTTGACCTTCTGGTGATGTCCACGTGTAGAGTCTTCTCTTGTGTTGTTGGAAGAGGGTGTTTGCTATGACCAGTTTGTTCTCTTGGCCAAACTCTATTAGCCTTTCCCTGCTTCATTCTGTTCTCCAAAGCCAAATTTGCCAGTTACTCCAGGTATTTCTCGACTTCCTACTTTTGCATTCCAGTCCCCTATAATGAAAAGGACATCCTTTTTGGGTGTTAGTTCTAGGTCTTGTGGGTCTTCATAGAACTGTAGAATAGGACTTTATATGAGTAAAGTGAAGAAAGTGAAATTCGCTCGGTGGTATCCAACTCTTTGCTACCCCATGGACTGTAGCCCTCCAGGCTCCTCTCTCCATGGGGATTTTCCAGGCAAGGATACTAGAGTGGGTTGCCATGCCCTCCTCCAGAGAATTTTCCTGACCCAGGGGTTGAATCCAAGTCTCCCGCATTGCAGGTGGATTCTTCACCGACTGAGCCACCAGGGGAGCCCTATAGGAATAAAAGTTTCTAGTAAATGGTGACAAAGAGAAAACTGAAGTTCCTCAATATGTCTCCTGTGCCTGGAAGATAATCTGGCATATAATTTAGGCTCAAGAACAAATGCATTAAACTCCACTTCAGTGTTGTGGCTTAGTAAACTTGTTTTGCTTTATGGAGGAAAGAATTAAATTTAATTTTTTAAAACATATTTCTCTATGATTAAACATGATTTCTGAATGGTGTTTTTACTTGTATTTTGCTTTTGATATGGCCAGATATTCAGCTTGTTTTTCATAGGTCCTAATGTTTTCAGAAAAACAAAAATAAATTAGTTCCTTACTAAAAAAAAAAAAAAAACAAACAAGTGCATTAATTAATTAATCTTTTAGGTAGGAAAAAATTGCAGGAGTAGTTACTGAAATATATGAAAATTTTGTCTCAAAAGAAAGGTTGGAGGAATAAACTGTCATCGTAAGGTCTCTAGCAGAGAAGGGCCACCATCTGTATTGTGGGGCAATGTGTCTATAGCCCAATGGGATAGTGTGGTTCTCCAACAGTGAAAGTACCATGAACTACCATTTATTGATTTGGCCTTATTTTGAGTCTTTGATCCTTTCCAGTGTGCCCCACACTGCCTCCAAAAAAGCACTCCTAGTATTCAAAAGTCTGGGGTTTCCCAGGTGACACTAATGGTAAAGAACCTGTCTGCCAATGCAGGAGACCTAAGAGACACTGGTTCAATCCCTGGGTCACGTAAATCCCCTAGAGGAGAGCATGGCAACCCACTCCAGTATTCTTGCCAGGAGAAACCCATGGACAGACGAGCCTGGCGGGTTGCAGTCCATAGAATGGCAAAGAGTCAGATACGACTGAAGCAACTTAGCACTCACACATTCAAAAGTCTAGTTCAAAGACAGAAAGCTGGAGATTTAATACAGTGTGTGGCTTGTGACTAGAATAATCCCCCATTGATAATTCATATATTCAGCATGAGGTGCACCAAAGGCCATCCACATTCTATATGCCAAATATTTCCTTCCTAGGGAAAATAAACTTTGCAATCCTAAACTGATCACACTTCCAGCTATCTCCTATTACATTAGTGACACAGCCTTGAGCTCCCAAAACAAACTTAATTCTCATTACACTGAGTAAAAAAAAAAAATCCAGCCCGTGCTGATCTACAAGGAAGAAGGTAAGTTGCACAAAATCAAATGGCAATATATTGCTGCTGTTCTAAAAAAGAATTGCTACTCTAGAGAATTCTCCCTTCCTAAATGACTATAAAGGCCCCATGCTCCAGAAAAGTCAGAAGAAAAATTACCTCCCAGCTTGCGCATTTATTTTTATGGCCATGGTTGATTGTTCCCTCCTACCTCTGCCTCCAACATACCCCAGTGCCTGTCAATTCCCAGACCTAATCCTACACCAGTTTCCAAAGTCCCAACTGGGCCAGTTTCCTGAAATGACATGATATGCTCGGCTTTTGTCAGGCAGCCACGTCAAGAATTATAAAGTGAATGAGTCTATCTGTCTTTATAAGTGCGTTGTGAACTTTATAGTTTAATATTAAACTTGCATCATAAAAAATGGCTCATAAATGGCTAATAAAAGCCTAGTTTACAGCTTATAAAGTGTATCAGTACTTTACACGGGTTGGCTTAGGAAGATTTATGTGCCAGCTCTTTGTCTCTTGGTTAAAGATTATTTCCAAACCACCCCCCGCCCCCAAAAAAATAACATTGAAAATAACTTGAAAAATGGCCCTTTGGTTGAACTCTGTGTGGTACCGAATTTGAGGCATTCAAAAAATTCAAACCCAGTGGGCTGGTGCTAATTAATGTCACAGGAAATGCCTGGGGTTCCTGAGAAGCCCAGGGTGGGTGGTAGCTTGGGGTCTCCTTGGGAGACACAGCGAGTTCAGACAAACTGGCAGTAACCCTGACCTGAAGTCAAGTCTACACGACCCTTAGTAGGAAATCAGGCATTAGTCCCAATTCTGAGGGCAGAGAGAGCTTTATGAAAACAGCAGAGAGGCCAATACCCTAAACTGTCAACCAGAGAGACAGTGGGCTCCCGTCAAGAGCACTTGGAAACTCTTTTAATGACTTCCTCAAGATGGCCCGTTCCCTCCTCCTGCCTGCCTTCCCGTCTCCTCTGCTTAAGGCACTCGTGATATATGTGACTGCAATCCAGTTCCCCCCTCCACCCTATTTCACTTTTTATTACCCCGTGCGCTGCTTTATCCAGGTTTATATACTTCATTATGTTCTCTGCTGTCACTTCTCTTATTTCATCTTTGATTTTTACTTGAACTCAACGGCTGGCAGCTGTGTTGCCCCCGCCGTCTCCCCGCCTACCTCCCAGGGCCCCTCTGTGGTGCCCGAGACCAAGGCCTTTTACTCCATATTGACTTCTTACTCAAGACATTGGCAAGGGGGCAGCAGTTTGTGACACAGCACCTCGGATGTGAGGGTAGGAACCTGGGCTCCTGCCTTGGTTGTGTCACCATGTAGCTGGGATGCTTTCGAGCAAGGTCCAGGAGACCTGGGTTCGATTCCTGGGTCAGGAAGATCCCCTAGAGAAGGGAATGGCAACCCACTCCAGTCTTCTTGCCTGGAGAATCCCATGGACAGAGGAGCCTGGTGGGCTGCCAGGTCACAAAAGAGTCATACATGACTAAGCCACTATCTCTTTCACTTTTACCCCAACCTCTGGGATCTAATGCTGAATGATCTGAGGTGGAGAAGCTGATGCAATAAGAGTAGAAATGAAGTGCCCAATAAATGTACTGCTCTTGAGTCATCCAGAAACCATCCCCTACTGCCCCTTGGTCGATGGGAAAAATCGTCTTTCATGAAACTGGTCCTTGGTGCCAAGAAGGTTGGAGTCAGCTGCTTTGGGGTGTTTAGTCAACTTTGGAGAAGATCAAATATAAAACAGCAGTGATAGAACTAAATGATCTCCAAGATACCCAAACAATTCTCAGAGGCTGCCTGGTCTACCAAGTTTGGACAAGAGCTTTCTGCTTCCCACCCAAGATTGTTAATCAAGACAAAATGAGATTACAACAAAAATCCAAGATCTTTGGATATTCTAGCACTCTTTCTAAACCTACAAGATTCTATGAATTAAAAGGTGATTTCATCATCTTCATTGTCAGTATATAGTTGTTGTTTTTTTCCTATCTCAAGATCAAGTAATAAAGAATTATGTCCCTCAATGGATACATGTGTATGTATGGCCGAGTCCCTTCGCTGTTCACCTGAAACTATCACAGCATTGTTAACTGGCTATGCTCCAATACAAAATAAAAAGTTAAAAAAAAAAGAACTATGCCCCTTCTGCATTTTTTAGGGGAGATCTTCTGTGTGTTCTCAAGACAGGTATTCAATCACCCTTGCATGTACAGAACTAGATACTAGAGAGAAGAAGTCAAAGAAATAAAAAGCAAAGAGTCTGCCTTTCCTTACCAACTTATTACATCAAAAATGGCACGCCTGAGGGGAGGAGAATGGCTTCAGGCCTTCTTGAAGGAGAAAAGACAGCAGCCACATCTCAAGGCAGCAATGGCACTTCATAATCCTTAAAATGACATTAAATGGGTTTTAATTTCAGAGATTCAGAAAGTGAGGAGCTTCTGTTTAATGAATTGCTTCATGTATGCCAAATATTGGTGACTCGAGCTGCTTGGACACACTAGGGAACACCATGAACTCAAGTCCCTCTACATATTCATTTCAGAATGTTGAAAAGAAGCTAAATCTTTAATCATTAATTACAGCAAGTACAAATTAGGGTGCTCCATGGGCTGCATTCTTTGTTTTGGTTTATTTGAGGAACTTCTCCTCAAAAAAAAAAAAGTTCAAATAGAAGTTTCATGGCTCTGTCCCCCTCCTCAGGCAATGATCAAAGAGAGAGGATCCTGGTCCAAGGTCAGTTATTGCCCTATGATATTGCCCCATTTACCTGAATCTGAGAAGAGACAGAGCTTTTATGTGATGATCATAAAGCTGGCAAGATGGTGTCAGATCTTCCTCTGTCACCATGTAGCTGGGATGCTTTGAGTAGGGGTGCAGGAGATCCAGGTTCAATTCCTGGGTTGGGAAGCTCCCCTGGAGAAGGGAATGGCAACCCACTCCAGTAGTCTTGCCTGGAGAATCCCATGGACAGAGGAGCCTTGTGGGCTACAGTCCATGGGATCGCAAAGAGTCAGACACGACTGAGCAACTAATACTTTCACTTTTCAGATGTGTTAACAATGGTAAGAAATTTCTGACCTGGCCTGGTTTGGCCCTTATCAAAAGCCCTATAGTGAATGTTGATGTTAACAAGGATTTTTGTTCCCATTTCTCAGCATCAAAGGGAGACCTTTTATGACCCCATGGACTTTAGCACACCAGGCTTCCCTGTCCTTCACCATCTCCTGGAGTTTGCTTCAAACTCATGTTCATTGAGTCAGTGATACCACCCAAACATCTCATCCTCTGCCACCCCCTTCTCCTCCTGCCCTCAATCTTTCCCAGCATCAGGGTCTTTTCCAGTGAGCCAACTATTTTGGATAAGTGGCCAAAGTAATGGAGCTGCAACTTCAGTATCAGTCCTTCCAGTGAACATTCAGGGCTGATTTCCTTTAGGATTGACTGGTTTGATCTCACAGTCCAAGGGACTCTCAAGAGTTCTCTCCAGCACAATTCGAAAGCATCAGTCTTGGACACTCAGCTTTCTTGATGGTCCAACTCTCACATCCATAGATGACTACTGGAAAAACCATAGCTTTGATTCTATGGACCTTTGTCGGCAAAGTGATGTCTAAACTCTAATCCTGGAGCAGCGCTTAGGGTTTCCCCAGCCCCACCACATCTGGTCAAAATTCCACAGCTTTGCATACTCCTTCTCCTCTCTCTGAAACATTCATCCCTGATCTATTTGGAAACCTTCTGTTCCTCTATAAAGGCTCTGCTCAAACACAGAGGCCAGCCCAAAAGCTCCAACTATGCTGGAAGCCACAGGTTTACTTGCATTGAAGACACAATTGTCTCAGCATCCAGTGAACACTCTCAAACACAGTTGTTATTGTTGTTGTTGAGTTGCTAAGTCATGTCCAACTCTTTGTGATCCCATGGACTGTAGCTCACCAATCTCCTCTGTCCACGGGATTTCCCAGGCAAGAATACTGGAGCGGGTTGCCATTTCTTTCTCCAGGGGATCCTCCCAAAGGGACCAAACCCATGTCTCCTGCTTAACAGATGGATTCTTTACTACTGAGCCACCTGGGAGGCCCTCAACTCCAGAGGGGATTGCAAAAATCCATGGGACAAACAGATGCTTCTCCATCAAAGAGTTAACCATCATCTAGTTGAGGAGTAAGATTCATTCCATAGAACAATATGAGAGAATGTACAATCAAGCCCCGATTTGGGCCGAATAGATTATAAATGCCAAAGGAAGGGAGAGAAGGGGAAAATGCAACCCAGCTGATTCTGCAAAAACTCCAACCATGGCTCCTATGTATACAACAGCTGAAAATGGTGTGTTGTCACCCACTCTACTTCCACCAGTGGATTATTGAAATTTTCTCCCCACCCAGTGTAAGGGATTGAAAAAAAAAAAAAAAAGGCAGGAGGAAGAAGAAAGCACAGGATTATAAACATTCTTACCTAGGAAGAGAAACAGAGTAGAAATGCAAATGAGGTTGTCAAAATTTGCTTCACTTCTTTCCCCCAAGCAATTCTACTTCTGGGTGTTTATCCTAGAGAAATATTCTGAATGCACAAAGAGTCAGCGTTGTTAGTAATGGAGAAAAATTGCAAACGAGTCCATCAGTAAAAGACTGGTTGAACACATTTTGTTATAGCTGTACTGTGGAATCCGATTGCAGCCATTAAAAGAGAATGGTGTGCTTCTTTATGTACTGTCATGGAAATACCATCAAAATTCATTATTAAACAGAAAAAAAAAAAGATAGCAAGTTGGAGAAACGCAGCTATGGTATGATGGAGTTTGTGTAAAACACAGAGGCAGAAAATACTCTATCTCTGTGCAATCATTCATTCATTCAGTCAGCCAGTCAACAGTTATCTGTCAGCTCCTAATATGTGCCAGGCAATGTCCTGAGTGCTGGAGAATCCACAGTAAACAAAATAGCAAAAATCCTTACCTTTCCAGAGTTTCCATCATAGGAGGAAGAGACAGACGTGAAGCAAATAAGTAAGATGATGGGGAGAAGCCTGAAGAAAAATAAGACCATGGGATGGTAAGGGCAGAGGGGAAGGAGTGCCTGGGGCAGGGACACTGCTATTTGAATAGAGGGACAGAGAGAGCAGAGACCTGAAGGAGGTGAGGGTGTTGTGACCATCTAGGGGGAGAGTATTCCAGGCAAAAGGAAGAGCCATTGCCAAGGGCAATGTGGTACTGGTGAAGACTCTTGAGAGTCCCTTGGACAGCAAGGAGATCAAACCAGACAATCCTAAAGGAGATCAACCCTGAATATTCATTGGAAGGATTGATGCTGAAGCTCCAATACTTTGGCCACATGATGGGAAGAGCCAACTCATTGGAAAACATCCTGATGCTGGGAAACATTGAGGGCAGGAAGAGAAGGGGATGATAGAGGATGAGATGGTTGGATTGAATCATTGACTCAATGGACATGAGTTTGAGCAAACTCCAGGAGATGGTAAAGGACAGGGAAGACTAGTGTGCTGCAGTCCATGGGGTCACAAAGAGTCGGATACAACTGAGTGACTAAACAGTAGCAACAATCACCAAGGGCAAAGTGATTGGGATGGGGGCAGAGTCAGGAAATAGGGGAGTGGAAGGAATGAGCTTCAAGAGGCTGTCATTTTTTGGTTTTAAAGTCAGGAAATAGAAACTAGTAGCTAAACTATAATTCCAAGAGCCAGGGATTTGAGTGGGGCAGAAACAGAAGCTGTCTGCAGTTCGAGGATGGGTCTCATGGTGCAAAGGACTGATGGAACCTTATTGAGGCCATGGTGTGGGGTCTTTGAGCTGGACAACAGCAGTGTATCTCCAGAGAAAGGACACCCCCACCCCCCGCCGGGGCTGAGGAGGAAGAGAGAAGTCTGCAGGGTCTGGATTGGGAACCAGGTCCCCGAGTTCAGCAGTCCTGTGGGGGGATGCAGCAAAAACTTGGAGAGACGGTGGGATGGGCTGGTCGTTACATTAAGACTCAGTCACCCCTGCAGACTTTCCAGCCCTGTGTGGAGTGGGGGGGCAGCAGAAAGAGCCATAATTTAGGAAAAACGACAAGGGCAGGGACAAGGGACATCTGAGAAGTAACATATGGAAGCCAATGACCAAAACACCACAGGCACCTGCCATGCCCTAGAACTACATAAAACCAACCAGGTAGCCCAAAGTGATGGCAATCAAATTTTCTGCCAGCTTGAGTGAGCAAGGCTTGGAAACAGATATTACCCTGAGTGATAGAAAGTGAGAAACACAGTATCTCTTCAACATCTGAATTTGTGTGGTTAGATTTATGTCCTCCAGACAGAATAATGCATATCAAATGGTCTAGGAGAGCACAAACTAAGCAGCTTTACTCTCTGAGTTCTGTGTTGTTGATTATATATATACACACACAAGACAGATAGATAGATATGTCATAGATGGATCTATATATCTCTGGCGAGATTCCCCGGTGGCTCAGCAGTAAAGAATCCAGCTGTAATGCAGGAGCCACAGGAACATGGGCTCAATCCTCGGGTCAGGAAGATCCCCTGGAGGAGGGCATGGCAACCCACGCCAGTATTATTGCCTGGAGAATCCCCATGGGCAGAGGAGCCTGGGGGGCTACAGTCGGTAGGGTCTCAAAGGGTCGGACACGACTGAAGCCACTTGGAGCACATGCATATATTTGTGGCATGCTTGTGCAGTCAGTATTATTATTTTATCCTCACTTCATTTCAATGCCCAACTATTGAGAAATCCTGGTTAAAAAAAAACAAAAAAAAAAACCTTTTTGTTCATCAGCCACCCTTTAGCCACCACATTTTGCTGTACAAATGGATTTTTTATCCCATGCAGTAATAAAAGGTTTCTCAAGGAAGGGAATATAAATTCATTTTTCTTGTAAATGAAACTATATATTTTAAATATGCCAGGTAAAATAACTGCATGAAGAAATTTCACTAAAGCCACTCGTCAAGTGAACATCATTCTGTGCACACACACACACACCCTCCTCCAACAAATCTGATTTGAAAGATCCATCTGCTTGGCATAGCTGATTGCATTTAAGTACACCACGCTTTCAGACATAAAGATCTATCTCCACAATAGCTCTCTTGTAACATAATCTTGTTCTGAGACTAAGACTCTTGAACAGGAGGGAAAGATGTATAGTTTGACTGCAGAGAGTGGCTGCAGGAATGAGATCAATGGTAGGCCAGTTACTTCAAGGGAGGAGGAACTTTCCTCCCCATTGTGGAAAGGTAGGAATCTGTCATCTCCTTGAGCTATTTAAGGACTTTCCTGGTAGCTCAGATGATAAAGAAGCTGCCTGCAATGCAGAAGACCCGAGTTAGATCCCTGGGTCAGGAAGATCCCCTGGAGAAGGGAATGGCTACCCACTCCAGTATTCTTGCCTGGAGAATTCCATGGACAGAGGAGCCTGGTGGGCTACAGTCCATGGGGTCACAAAAAGTCAAACAGGACTGAGCGACTAACACCTTCACTTTCACTTTTGAGCCATTTAAAGAGGGAGTGATCAGTAAACTCAAGTCTTCCTAGATGATTACTCAATAGTCCTCAGCATGCCCTAGGGGCTCAGGGAGTCCTCCCAGGCACACAGATCCATGTGCAACAGAAATTTGGAGAATGAAAGGCTGTAGTGTGCAAGATTCCTGGAGTCCCCATCAGCATCCTGAATGTGACTCCTGGTCAAGTACCTTGGCCCGTGTGACAAACCTTAGATCTGTAACCTGTCCAGGTCCAAGAAACCATGTAGGCCCTGATCAGGGAAGCTTCTTTGTGTCTGAGTTGACCATAGTCAAATCTTCCTAATGGAATTCTCCAGGCAAGAATACTGGAGCGGGTAGCCATTCCCTTCTCCAGGAGATCTTCCCAACCCGGGGATCGAAGCCAGGTCTCCTGCATTGCAGGCAGATTCTTTACCATCTGAGCCATCAGCAAAGCCTTAAAATCTTCCTAAATGAAACCTTTCCAGTTGCTCCAAAACACTTGGGGCTAGGTGTTGTAAACACTCGGCTGTTCTCGTGGATGTAGAATCCGCCCCCTTCCCTGTTTTCTATAAGCTCCTTCTGAGAGGAACTCTGATCCCCTGAAAAATCAGATGTCTTCTGACTCCAAAGAAATAAGTCCCTTATAAAAGAACAATCATGGACTTCCCTGGTGGTCCAGTGATTAAGACTCCACGCTTCCAGCGCAGGGGGCACAGTTTTGATCCCTAGTCAGGGAACTGAGATTCCACATGCCAGAGCATAGCCAAAAAGTAGAAATTTGTTAAAAACAATAAGGCCAGTATTCCCTGCAATGGCTACCGAGGCATGCCCTCCACTGTGGATTCCAAAGCACCCTTCCTCTCCAGGTTCACCTTACCAACAAATCCTGTCCCCAGGCTTAGGCTATTCAAGTAGGGAGAGATCAATAAACCCAGCTTCACCACATCTTCACATCACACCTACCCTCAGGATGGGCTACATAATTTTTGGGACCCAGTGCAAAATGAAAATATGGGGTCTCTTATTCAAAAAATGGGCTTCTCAGGTGGTGCTAGTGCTAAAGAACTTGACTGCCAATGTAGGAGACATGTAAGAGATGCAGGTTCGATCCCTGGGTTGGGAAGGTCTTCTGGAGGAGGACAATTCAACCAACTCCAGTATTCTTGCCTGGAGAATCCTACAGAGGAGCCTGGCAGGCTACAGTCCATAGGGTCTCAAGGAATCAGATATGACTGAAGCAACTTAGCTTGCACACACACACATTCAAAAATTATTTAGAATATAATACAAATTAAAAGTTGTTAAGAATTTCAAAACAGGGATTTCCCTAGTGGTCTAGTGGCTAAGACTCCACACTCCCAATGCAGGGGACCGGGGTTCGATCCCTGGTCAGGGAACCAGATCCCACGTGCTGTGACTAAGAGTTCACATGCCGCAAATAAAAGATCCCACATGCCGTAATGGAGATCCAGCACAGCCAAATAAACAAATACACACCACTGAGTTGTACCCTTGGAAAAGAAAAAGAATTTCAGGACAGCATCATTAGAGTGTTAAACCAAGTGGAAGCCCTTTCTGGACCCTGCGAGACCACATGTGCTATATGCACGTGAGGCCAGCCCTGTGGACCCTGTCTACCCAAGGCCCACCCCCGTTCAGTAATGGAGTAGCAATGCTTCCCTCCATCTCCCCACAGTAATGGTCCTGGGTCAGACCAGAGGAGAACAATCCAGTCCTGCCCAGGATGGAAGGGATGGCGAGCTAGACCAACTGGGTTGTCCTGGAGTCAGGCCGTGTGTAGGAAGGGAGAAAGACATATTGCTAGTAGGGGGAACTTCCCAGGTCATAAAAGGAAAAAAAAAAAAAACAATCACTTGGGGAATTATTTGGGGATGTTACGGAGGTAGGAAGGAGAGGGGAAGTTTTGAATATCTGGAGTAAGCATTGGCCTTACTGAAACTTCCCAACAAGTGGAGAGAGCGCCGTGTTAGACAATTGAGAAAACTGAGGCTTAAACAATAAGAAATTCGCTTCAAGTTATGCAGGTAGAAAAGACCCTGATGCTGGGAAAGATTGAGAGCAGGAAGCAAAGCAGGCAACAGAGGATGAGATGGTTGGATGACATCACTTACTCAATGGACATGAGTTTGAACAAACTCTGGGAGACAATGAAGGACAGGGAAGCCTGGTGTGCTGCAGTCCATGCAGTCGCAAAGGATTGGCCACTACTTAGTGTTTGAACAACACAAAATGCAGGTAGCAACTCGTGAACAGGTGTCACTGTGTCTCTGTCTTCAGGAAAGCACTTTGAGACAATTTTTGGATATCCTCATTAACAACCTTAAATCCTCAAATTTGAATTTCTACAGAAACAAACAAAAACACGAACTACTCAGGGGTCTCAAAGAATTGAACATGACTGAGCGACTGAGCATGCACACGCAAAGGGTAAGAAAATCACCCATTGCCCCCCAATCTAGGAAAGGGCCAGTCACATTTCCAATCCAGAAACAGCTGTCTCCAAGACCATAAACAACTGTTTCCTTCTGGTTTCTTAAATAGTGAGACAAACATTTCTAGAACCAGGTCAGAAGGAGAGAGGGTGCATGTCGATACAGATGATCTTTCTTTAAGACCTTGCCTCTAAAGAGTATAAAGAATGATTCTGCCTACATTCATAGGCATTTACAAAATGTGATGTTGCCAACATGCAGGACTTCCAAAGACTGTTTCACTGAGACTCTGGGTCTATATTAGAAACAAACACCACTGGCATGTAAACATGGTAGAAGGATAAAACTTTGTTAAAAGAGGCAGCAATCAACAAATCTAAAACAGGGAGGGAAACTGGCCATAGGTCCAGGAAGCATCATCAACCAGCTGGTGTCGCTGGGTCTCTGGGGTTTGCTCCTTTTGTTGGGTAAAATGAGCTTAATTGGAAGAAGTAATTTCTAAAGGCCTAATTAAGCTCTGTGGTTTTTAGATCTCCTATTATCTATAAAACGTGCAAAACTGCTTATTCCTTTCTTTGTTGATTTGCTTGTTCATTTGTTTGGTTGGTTGGATTCAAAGGCTTCTGGGCTTACCTTCCTGGGGAAATTTCTGTGATCAGCTGCTTATAGTGAATACAAACATCCACCATGGACTTCCCTGATGGTCCAGTGGTTAAGAATCTGCCTTGAATGCAGGGGGCATGGGTTCAATTCCTGGCCTGGGAAGATCCCACATGCCTCGGAGCAACTAAGCCTGTGTGCCACAACCATCGAGCCCACACACTCCAGCTGTGGAAGCCCACAAACCTAGAGCCTGTGCTCCACAACAATGAGAAGCCCAACAACCACAATGAAGAGTGGCTGCCACTCGCTGCAACTAGAGAAAGCCCAGGCACAGCAACAGAGACCCACCACAGTCAAATAAATAAAAACATCTTTAAACAAACAAAAAAAGACTTCTACCAGATGAAACATTGGACCGCTTTCTAGATGCAGAACTCTAAGAGCCTGAAATCTCCTTTCTATTCTACTAATAAATGCTATCACTGCGAGGCTACTGTATCTAACAAGACTATTGATCCCAGGCAGACCCATTATCCAGATCAAGACTCAGAAGACAGCGGTGGAAATCCCAGCACAGCTGTGGCCCAGCATCAGCCTTCAGATGGCAACATTGCCCCATCGTCCTTTGCATCCCTCTCTCATCCCAGGTTGTATTTGTCTTTTGACCTTTTTTTGGCTCAGTGATGCTTCTTCAGGGCCTTGCTTGCCATTGGTCCTGACCAGGCACTAGGCCTCTATATTTCTCACCCTCAGAACTGTTTCTCACACACAATTTCCACTTGTCCTCTTGGCTTCATGAGCATCTGGCCACACCAAGGAGCCACCACCCACTCAAGCTTAATCCCCCAGGACACCCTTGGCTGTGGTCTCAGACAATTTGACCTGATTCACTACAAGAGAGATGTGGAATTAATGGACATCAGGAGGACTTGGCCTCATTTCTTAACTGTGCTTTAGTTTCTTCCTAGCAAACTGGAGATCACAATACACCGTGCTAGTTTATGCTAAAGATTAAATCTCTGAAATGTTGTATTGTTGTTGAGTCGTGAGTCATGTCCAACTCTTTTGCGATCCCATGGACTGCAGCCTTCGAGGTTTCTCTGCCCATGGGATTTCCCAGGCAAGAATACTGGAGTGGGTTGTCATTTTCTTCTTCAGGGGATCTTCCTGATCCAGGGATCTTCCCAACCCACAGATCGAACCCTTGTCTCTTGCATTGTCAGGCAGATTCTTTACCACTGAGCCACCAGGGAAGCCTCTAAAATGTACAACCCAGGATTAAAATGCCAGTGATGGAAAATGATGAAGAAGAGAAAGAGAGGTGAGAAGAAGGAAGAAGAAGAGAATTCCAGCAATAAACCCAAGAATTTACATCCAGAATGTTACCCGGTTACCAATGGGTATGGAATGAACCAGCTGAGATCAATTAAACTCACTGAAATTTGAGATCAGTCATTTTACAGAAAATGATTTTGATGAAATTAATTCAATCTGCAATTCTGGGTTTTAAGCAGCAATAATGATTCCCTTGGCTAAAATGCTGGGCTTTCAGAAGGGGAGGGAAACTTTATTATTACTGAGTGGGGTATCCCCCAAGAGTTCTGGCTTAGATATGTAGCTGAGCCAAGACATCTGGCAATTTCAAAAATTGAACTTGATCTTTAACAAATATAGACACAAATGTGAAGAACATAAAATCACTCTTCAGAATGAGCCTTAATGGGCTGCACTGCCTTTCAGAAACATTTTCTAATGAGCATTCGGACACAAAGTGATTCCAATTTGTGATGCATCTGAGGCAAAACCGAGAGGAGAAATTGCATTTGTTTTTCCCCACTGGGTTGTTAAAGGCCCCAGACTGACAAGCCTAGAAGACTCAGTGGTGGGTCATGTTCTTCATGGTCCAACCCCTCACTTGCTGGGGTTGGGCACGGGGAAGACCAATGATCCACATGCAGCCCAGGCAGCAAACAGTGAGGGAGGCCCCATCTATGCCAGGTACTGTGCTAGGTACTGGCTGGAGAAAGAAGAGGAGTGAAGGTCACACAGATGAAAGGGACACAGAACTCATGGGCCAGGAGTGAGTGGTACACCCAGCCTTCTAAAATCCTGGTCTCCATTCTCCCAAGTTGTTGGGACCACTGGCTTTTGAGATGCTCTGACTACCAATCTGCATCCCAGCTATTTCTTAAGCTTCTTGGGTAGATCGGTTTCCTGACGTGTGACAGCCTGCACGTTTGATTCATGTTTTGCTGATGCACCGAGCTGGTTCTAACATCTTAATATTTGCCTCTTA
This sequence comes from Okapia johnstoni, assembly GCA_024291935.2. Lineage (NCBI taxonomy): Eukaryota > Metazoa > Chordata > Mammalia > Artiodactyla > Giraffidae > Okapia > Okapia johnstoni. Next base: position 142,309,949 of record CM044307.1, on the reverse strand, counting down.
CCATGACTTGGCATCAATTTAATCCAGGAAGAGCAGACTCTAAGCTTGCTATGTGGGTCTTTAGATAGACCCAATGTATGATAGAGACTTTAATTGCAGGTCAACTTAAAGTCTTTTTCTCTTTAGCTCTTCCATTTCAGCAGCTCCAGCTAGGAACCCATCACTGGCCCCAGGCCAGGCCCGTAAGCAACCTTTAGAGATGGATTGAGCCAAAGAGACAACATCAGGGAGAGAGAGTCCCTAGGCCTTGGGTATCTTCATGAATTACAGGGGAGCTCCCTACTCCGTTTGGTATATCTGGTCAAGGGCTAGTCTGTATAATTCCATTATGCAAGTTAGAAAAGGTGCCCCTCAAGGCAGTTAGAGCTCCAAGGGTCCACAGCTTGAGGAGCCTCTGGTTCTCTGGCAAATGGAACCTGGACTGGTCATCAATCCCACCCACTCCACAGCCACTGTCCTTACACAGGTCACAACCTGTTCTAAGCAGTGGCTCTGTTTCAGGCAATGGTGACCCTTCTTGGTTTCTTTCTAGACTCTTTCCGGTGTACTTGCTGCTGAACAGTCCACTGACAGGATGCCTCTAGCCTCCAAAATGACCTGGGCCTCTGTTCATCGGTAACCCTCTGCTTTCTCTGGGGCATTATCTGGACTTTCCTAGGAACCATTGTCTGACCTCTGACCCCACCAGGCTGCCCTTCTTCCAGTCCCCTGAGGCTAGTGTTCAGGATCCTGGAAAGATTGTTAATGTATGTGTGTGTGTTTGTGTGTGTGTATGTGCTCAATCATGTCCAATGCTCTACGACCCCACAGACTGTAGCCCAACAGGCTCCTCTGTCCCTGAAATTTTCCAAGCAAGAATACCCAAGAGAGTTGCCATTTTCTCCTCCAGGGGATCTTCCCAACCCAGGGATTGAACCCTTATCTCTTACGTCTCCTGCAATGGCATGTGGACTCTACCACTGCACCACCTGGGAAGCCCAAGATTGTGAATAATTGTCACCAATAGAGTGGAGAGACCAAGCACCTTGTTGTGCAGTCAGGCTGTCTACCTTGCAATTTATGCTCCATCCATTCTTAGTCATGAAAGCTTGAGCAAGCTCCTTATACAATTTGTGCCTTAGTTAACTCTCCTATAAAGGGAGGATAATAATAGTAACCTCACAGTCTGGAGGAGGATTACCTGAGTTAGCACACAAAGCGCACTAAGACTAGAACCTGCTCCCTGTGATACTTAACATGTAGCTATTATTATTGTGACTATCTCATGAAGATCTTCTATAGTAACAGATGCCGTGAACTGTTCTACGATGAGCCCTCAATATTCCTGCGTGGTTGAAAACTGTTCAAAATAAAGTTTGGGGGAACTTCCGGTGGTCCAGTGGTTAAGAATCTGCCCTGCATTGCAGGACCATGGGTTTGATTCCCTGGCTGGGGAACTAAGATCCCACAGGTCTTGGAGCAACCATTCACCCATGATCCACCTCCCCGAGAAGGTCCATAAAGATGCCGTGCTGTGTTTTCTTTCTGAGAAAGATAGAGCGATACAAATTGAAGAACCTGGCACTGCATTCAGTACACCCAGGTTCTTTCTAGCTAGGATGCTGCTTAGAAGGTTGAAGCCCACATGCCACAACTAGAGTCTGTGTACTGCAACGAGAGATCCCGTAGGAGGCAATGAAGTTCCCAAGCGCCACAACTAAGACCCAACATAGACAAATAAATGAATAAACAAGCAATTAAAAATAGGCAACTGAGCCTTAGTTTTGATAAAAAATAAAAACATATAAAAAATAAAGTTTTGGGAAGCCACAAAATAATTTCAAGTGAGGGATATGGGTCAGCCCTTCCTACTTGGCTTTAGAGCTAAGAATCAGGTCTTGCATAAATAGGACCGTATCATACATGAAGTGAAGTGAAATTTGCTCAGTCATGTTCAACTCTTTGTGATCCCATAGACTATACAGTACATGGAATTCTCTAGGTCAGAATACTGGAGTGGGTAACCATTCCCTTCTCCAGGGGACCTTCTCAACCCAGGGATTGAACCCAGGTCTCCGGCTTTGCAGGCAGATTCTTTATCAGCTGAGCCACCAGGGAAGCCCCTCATACATGTGCATATTAATATATGCGTTACGGCTGCCTAGATGGGATCACATTTCACGTGCTATGAAAAGCTTCTTTTAAACGGTGAGCCTCGTTCACCATATCTGTGAAAATTAGTAATAACCACACGAGACAACACATTTAGTGTGTCTCCCTGTTCTCTCCCCTCTTATTTCCAAGTCTCTACACAAACTCTCATTCTTCTGTCACCCTTATCACTCTGCTTTCCTTCTCTCTGCCCACCTCTCTCCCAGAGCATCAGAGCAAAAGGAGAAGAAAGAAAATCCACCCATGATCCACCTCCCCAAGAGGGTCCATAAAAACGTGCTGTGCTTTCCTTTTGAGCAGGATAGAGTGATGCGGATTGAAGTACCTGGCACTGCATTCAATACACACAGGTTCTTTTTAGCTGGGATGCTGCTTAGAAGTTTGATCCAAATCAGTTATATCATTCCTGAGGCTTGGTACACATCGGCCTGTGTATAAACCTTTTCTGTTCGGGGTGATTTTTTCCTGCCTGGCATCGCTTGGTTGTCCTTTCGCTACCACCCTGTGTTTTGCTGATGGCAAATCAATGGCACATTTTTCTTAAACAGCCTGCACTTGGTATTTTACTACCGACCACGAGGGCCCCCGCCTTTTAATTACTCCTGCTGAGCCCAGCACTATATATAACACTAATGTTTCTGGGACTGCCAGCAATTAAAACCAAAAATAAATAACACATTACAAGCTGCAAACCCAGCTAGGCCCGGGGAATGCTAAGGATGGATAGAAGGCTTTTGTTTTTAATTGCTCAAGTTTCTCCAGGCCCTGCAGAATGTAAACACCTGACAAACAGCTGCTGGCCAGGATATGGAGCAGAGGAGGCCTTGACTTCGGTCTCTTTTCCACTGTTCTTTTCCTTGTTTGGGGCCCCCCAGGGAACCAGCTGAAATTCCTCTGCCTCAGTGTTTCACTCTGCAAAAGGGAGATGTTCAAGAACATGGCTGAGTGTGTGCACATCCATTGACGAACATGCTGTTCTGGGGCATCTATCAAAATGGAACAAGCTATATTGATTTCTGCTGCTATTTTTGCTTTTCTAGCTTGAACAGAATACTGAACAGGCAGTTTTGACGAGTACTTATTTTGTCTATTGAATGGGTGACTTGTATACCAGAAGTTGTCTTTAACCAGGAAGAGCAATTATAAGATCAAATAGTTAAAGCATCCTTTGAAGTCCAACTTGGACAAATATTTTTATTTTTGTATAAAGGTAGTTTTCATGCAGTACCCAGGTCAGAGGGTTGGCTGAGCTGTCAACAGCTCCCAAGTGTGGGCAGCTTCACCAAGAAAGATGATGAGTCTCATTCAGCTCCTGCCTCTCACCATAACCTTCCAAGGAACTCTGACTGCTTTCTACCTAGTAGACATAAGACTGGGGCTTCCCTGGTGGCTCAGTGGTAAAGAACCCACCTGCCAGTGTGGGAGATGCAGGTTCAATCCCTGGGTCAAGAAGATCCCCTGGAGAAGGAAATGGCAACCCACTCCAGCATTCTTGCCTGGGAAATCTCAGGGACAGAGGAGCCTGGCGGGCTACAGTCCATGGGGCCGCAAAAGAGTCAGACAAGACTTAGCGACTAAACAGCAAGACCCAAGATTAAAGGATCAAAAGGGCCTGACACCGTAAATGCATCTGACATATTGTGCAAAACTGTTCTTAGAAAGTCTGCACCAAAAAGGTGCAGACCTTTCTGCTTTATCAAAAAGGTCAGGAATGATTCTCCCTGTTGAAGCTGCTGGATGCCTCCTTAATGGTTTCTCCTGGAACCAAGAACCTGTGGACTCCAGACCAGAAGTTCTCTGCCTCAACTCCAAGCAGCCTTCTTGGTGTAGCTGAGACAGCAGGAAGGTACGACCTGCTCCCAATCCAGGCAGGACTGGGTGCATTCCTCACCAGCAGATGGCTGCATTGTGGTCCAGTCCCCTCAGTTTTACTGCCTAGAACGCCAAGAAATGAAATTCAAACACACTAGGGCAAATTCACATGCGTGTCCTTTACCCGTGGGTGGTGGCGCTAGTGGTAAAGAACCCATCTGCCAATGCAGGAGTCAAAAGAGACATGGGTTCCCGATCCCCTGGGTGGGGAAGATCCCCGGAGGAGGGCATGGCAACCCACTCCAGTATTCTTGCCAGGAGGATCCCATGGACAGAGAAGCTTGGTGCGCTACAGTCTATGGGGTTGCAAAGAGTCGGACAGGATGGAAGCGACTTAGCACCCACAGGCACGCTGGCGGTTTTGCTGCAGGCAAAGTATCTCTCTTACAAGCAACAAATAATCAGTCTTGACAGCAGCAGTACTGAGCTAATGCTGACTCATGAATGTCATCATTGTTCTTTCCTGCTATGGGCATTAGTCCATGTTCAGCCCTAAGCCAGAATGTCTGCATAGAGAACAAAGCTGATTATCCTCACGATGGCTTTATTGGAGGCGAGCTGCTAATGCAGGTAAACAAAGTGCAAGGCTTGGGGAAGAAACCTCCAAGGACAAGAAGAACTGAGAGCCTACAATTATAGTGTCCACTTGTTCCCATCGCCACTGTTTCCTCCTGCGGGGTCCCTTCAAGAGGAGGGAGCCATGAATGGCTTTTGGTTCCACAAGAAGTGCCAGTCTGCCTTATTTATTACGTTCAAGCATCATCAAGTGTCGACTGCCAATGAGCCAAAAAAAAAAGGACCAGCTCTCTCCTCCAACTCCAGCACTGCTTGCCCCTCTCCTGCACCTGTCAAAGGCCTGGGCACCAATCACCCTGGCCAGAGTGAGGATGGAGGGAGAAGGCAGGGGACGTGCTGTCAGACGCCCAGCTGTCTGGCACAGCCCGGCTGGCAGCTCAGGCTCATTGCCTCTCCATGTCTTTTCAAGTCACATCCATCAATATCCTTTTTTCACCCTTGTCAGGTCCCTGGCCCCCACCTTCACCCTCAGCCCCCGCTTCCCCTTGGATTGGCCGGCTTTCCTCAAACAAATGTTTTATTTCTTGCATTGATGGATATCTTGGCACTGCAGTCCCTGTTACACACCAGATTGAACACCATGCCCATTTAATCTGAGGAGTGATCGTTTCTGTCTTGCAGAGATGAAGTGTGATGGTTACAGTTCCTACCCACTGCTCATGGGGCTGTTAGACCTTTTGGCCTTTGGGAGAAGTATCAGGAAGGGCCAGAAGAGAACAGAGGAATCCCTTCACTGGGGTATAAGGATGGCATGGGGCGAGGGGTTGGGGGGAGGTCCCTGTGACCCCTGGAGGGAAAACCAAGAGCCTGCAAGTCATCTTCCACAGGAGGTGGGAACTTGGATATCTCCAGGGCCAGACAGGTAAGACAGATGTGGAAAAGTAGCCTTTGTAAAATAACAGGGAGGGTGGGGCATGGGGGAAGTGCCGAGTGCACACACATCCAAAGGGCACACATATTCAACCTGGAAAGGAATTGCTATTCCGAAAAATCCACCCTCGGACCACTGTTGAGAGGCTACTGGTTTGTAGTCCTGGAAGGTGGCAAGTGTCTGGCTTAGAGTAACAGACACTTGGGTGTCCATCCTCAACTCTGTCACTTAGTAGCTGCCTGATTGTGGAAATGTCACTTCTGAGCATCCACTTCCCAGCTATGAAAGGGACATGATGTGAGTCATAGCACGGTTAGGAAGTTACAGGAGCTCTTCCCTAATGAGCCTGGTGTCAGGAAGATCCCCTGGAGGAGGAAATGGCTACCCACTGCAGTATTCTTGCCTGGGAAATCCCATGGATAGAGGAGTCTATTGGGCTACAGTCCATGGAGTCACAGAGAGTGGGACACAACTGAGCAACTAACACTTAGCACAATGCCCGGCTCCTAGGGGAGCAAATATGTGTTGGGTTCCTTCCCTCTGAAGTCTTCCAGAGACTTTACTTTCACTAGGCAGACAATCATAGTGAGGACTTATTCCCCAACAAGCCAGGCAAGTGGATCTCTTATAAATGTTCAAGTGGTTGGGATAGGTATATCTAGGAACATTTGTTCAGTGAAGGAGCTTCATTAGCGTCTAATAATCCTTAGTGAAAAATTCTTTCTCAAGTAATAGACCTTCAAAATAGACAGGGGCTCAATAGCATCATTCATTCATTCATTCACAAACTCTTATTAAGCACCTATCTGCTTTGCTGCTTCTGGGTCTTTTAACTTCCAGCCCTGGAGCCTATTACAGGCAGTTCAGATTGATGTTCTGATTTCACTCAGATCACAGAAGTACAAGGAATATCTTTTCTTTACCCAGCCATAAATATTGATCAGATGACTTTTTAAATCATCTAATTGCTGATTGTGCATCTGCTTAGAAATGGCCTCAAAGCAGCTGCATGGGAACCTGAGCTGTAATTTTGCTAACACACCCGTCAACATTTACGCCCAGCTCTACACCACCTACAGAAATGTACAAGGCACTTAAAACCACAGCTGGTTTTCAGCACTCACACTGTAATTCGCCAATTACCAAGGCTTAAAAAATCATTCCAGGGTGGACCAGGAATTATGTAAACCACAGATATAACAGTGATTATACCTGGCCCTTCTGGGTGGCTCTCACCTCAGCCACAGGAATCACTCTGCAAATACTAATTAGTTGCATTCATTTGGGATACCCCGTGTGGAATGCGACAGTCACTGGAAATGGAAGAGAAGCCCTGAGCCACTCTACTGATGGAACAGGAAGGTCAGTGGCTCAGAGCCCAGCTCTGCTCCACGTGGTATCTCAGAGAACAGAATGAGGCAACAGAGGTGGTTCTGGCAAAAGTTTTGGGGACCAAGGGAAAAAGAATGGAATAATAATGGCTTCACACTTGTGCCCATGCTTAGCCGCTCAGTTGTGTCTGACTCTTTATGATCCCATGGACTGTAGCTCACAGCTTCCTGCATTCATGGGATTTCCCAGGCAAGGATACTGGAGTGGGTTGCCGTTTCCTGCTGAGGGGATCTTCCCGACCCAGGGTTGAACCCAGGTCCCCTGCATTGCAGACAGATTCTTTACCATCTGAACCACCAGGGAAGCCAAATAATGGCCTAAAGGGACTCCTAAAATTCAGAGAGAGGAGGGAACACTGGGGTGATGATTAGGGTAGGGAAGAACTGAGTCAACATCTATCCCAAATGGACTGTCTGGACTTGGTTTAGATTTGCCGTGACCACTGGATTTGAACATCAGGATGGTTGTTTACCTGATCTCCTGCCTCTAAGTAAACACGCTCACGGCTATCAATCTTCCCACAGATTCAGTCATGTCAAGTCTATAACACCCTTTAACCCCATCACTGCTACTACTTTGTATAAGGATCAGGGCAAGGTCCAGTGTGCCCCCTATTTTTGTAATAAAGTTTTATTAGCACACAGACATTGTTATTCATTTAGGTAGGGTCTGTGGCTTTTTTTTTTTTTTTTTTTTTGCTTCACTGCAGATTTGTATAGTTGCAACAGAGATCATATGGCCTGCAAAGCATAAAATATTTTCCATCTGGCCCCTTAGAGGAAAAGTTTTCCAGTCTAAGGTGGGGCTTTTAACATTTTTCCTCCAAAGTACTTCAAACCAAAACAAGCATTCATGCTTGGCTTCTTACAAGTGCAAAAATACTTTGATATCACCACGTTTATCTTAAAATCATATGACTTTTGTGCTACGATGTAACTATGTTTGTCTTCATATGAAAAAAAAAATCACAGGTATTTCGCTCATCCTCAATCTACAGGGAAAACTGATGACCAAAAAAAATGTACAGTGGCTACTTAATGTTTTAAAATGAGAAGGATGAATGCATGAGTTAAATTATAAACCTCTCAGACTAGGATTTGAGAGTCCACCGTGCAGACAATCTAGAAGATTGAGAGGAAGATGATTCAGGAAAACAGAAGACACTCCAGGAATTTTACACAGGGAACTGATCACAATGGGGATGGAAGAGCTAAGACATCCACTGAGGACAGTGAGACAGTAAAGAGATGGTCCCAGCAGGAAGCAGCACCTCTATCACCACCACCCAGGGCAGGAAGCAAAGGGAAGAGGCAGAGACATGAGAACTCAAGAGTCAGGTCTATGGACAGAAGCTGGAACCATGGTGGACCTGTGACCAGGATGGAAGCGATGGAGTGATGGAGGAGCAACAACAGCAACTCTGGCCTCTCCTGCCCCACCTTCTTCAGTCTCCCTCTGGTGCCCCCTACTGGCTGAGCCCAGCTAGAAGCCATGTGGTCCCCCACCCTGCCCCCGACCTGAGAACTGTTGCTTTGATACACTACAGAGTAAGAGAAGGGCAGGTCTGAGAGCAAATAAGCAAATGACTGGCACAGATGGCCATGAGGCAAGGCCACTGTCATTAGAAGAGTCCATGCAGGAGGTCAAAGAGTGACAGAGCCTCAGGGAATTCATTACGGTGAAGCATCTGGCCCTCAGTATGACCCAGAGTCTCCCTCTGACCATATATTACTGACCCCCAGAAATATTCACTCTGATGAAACTCATCTAATGAGCTGCTATATTAGAAAAACAAAAACAGAGTAACCATCTAGCTGATGAGACAGGGAGAGGCCTGAACATCATTTCCCTGTATGAAAACTGTAAGGAAACCTGAATCATCTACAGACACGTTGGAGCATGGAGGCCAAACCAAAGGTTGCTTGTTTTAGAATCAGTATGTTTCTAGACATTGGGTTCCATAAGCTGAGCGATCTCTATGGCAAAGCTGCCCATGCCATCAAAAACAGACCCATCTCCTCTTTAGGTCAAGGTCCCTCTCCACGGAACTATACCTACAGGAGCCTTGCCCGTGTTTGCTCAGTGACCCGCCCATCCTGCTCGCATGACTGGCTAATGGGCGACTCTTTATTTAGATAGGCTAAAACAATGCATCAGGGCTCAATCTGGCCTGGGAGACAGTCTGCCTCTATTGAGACTAAACTCTCAGAAGACAGCCCTTTCCAGAAGAAGGCTATGGCAGGATGGGGGACTCAAACAAGGTTTGCTATAGCCACTCACATGCAGGCCTTCCACACTGTCTTCCTGAGTTTTCTTGGTCCTTGGCTCTAGAAGACAGTTCACAGGGTATCGACCACTTCCTGCACTTTCTCACCCACAGACCTTTGCTGACCTGCTTTCCTTCAAGGAATGTCCATTCTCAAACTCCCTCCAATGCTCAAGACCCATCTTGGTGCCCATCTTTTATTGATATGTCTTGACCCCCAAGTCAAGATAACTAAACTGCTATGCCTCAAGGGTCTCAGAGTATCTTGTTGGAATCATTTTTATGTAAAACACTCTCCTCTTATTATGATCAGAGATCTTGTTTGGACTCCAAAATTACCTACCAAAGAACAGGAACTAGGTCTTCCTCACTTCTATATCCCAGCAGTGACTAGTATACAGTAGGAGCCCAACTGGGCTTCCCTGGTGACTCAGTGGTAAAGAATCCAAATCTGCCTGCCAATACAGGAGACACAGGTTCCATTGATGGGTCAGGAAGATCCCCTGGAGAAGGAAATGGCTACCTACTCAAGTATTCTTGCCTGGGAAATCCCATGGACAGAAGAGCCTGGTAGGCTATAGTCCATGGGGTCGTGAATGAGTCAGACATGACTTAGCAACCAAGCAATGACAACAACAGCCCAATTATCTGAATGAATAACTCTGACACATGATCTGGTTTCTCTTTGAAGACTTTCCCCTAACTCATCCTATTATTAGATAGGTTTAGTTTTTAGAATGTTCTTCCTTCTCTTGACCTAAAATCTTATCTGTTCATCCATTCATCTTAAGTGATCCCCTGGTGTCACACAGAATAATTCTTTTTCTCCTTCCATGTGGCAACCTCTAGATATTTGAGTAAAGGTCTCATTTTCTCTCAGCTACACCTTCTACACTTTGGGCTATCCATCATGCCCATCACATCGGCTCATCGGTCCATTCCTGGGACCTACCCTTCTCATCTTCTGGACTTCCCATTCAAATTATGCTGACATTGAACATGATTCCTAGGTAGTTGTATATGTTCAATATCATCATGTCCTCTGGGAAATCATTTTAGATAACTGCATTCTCCCACAGACCCTACTCCCCCTGAGACCTGCTCTCCTGAACAATGCGGGCTACTGGACCACTCTTTTCCAGACCAGCTCTCGATTATGGCATTCCTGAGCTCCACCCAGAGATGCTACAGCTGGGCCCCTCAGTGGGGGATGGTGCTGTCTGTGCCCAGACATCCTCTCAGTTGCCACAGAAGTCTTAGTTCATATTCAATTAAATTAGCTGATATCAAAGTGCACTGATGTGTTTGTGCACACGTGCCAAGTAGCTTCAGTCCTGTCTGACTCTTTGTGAGCCCATGGGCTGTAGCCCGCCAGGCTTCTCTGTCCCTGGGATTCTCCAGGCAAGAATACTGGAGTGGGTAGCCATTCCCTTCTCCAGGGAATCTTCCAGACCCAGGGACCGAACCCAGGTCTGCTGAACTTCAGGCAGATTCTTTACCATCTGAGCCACCAGGGAAGCCCGGTAGGCTGAACAATGCCTGCCAAGACTCATCCACATTCTAATTCCCAGAACCTGTGAATGTTACTTTGTCTGGAGAAGCGGATTTGAAGATGTGATTAAGCTAGTGATCTTGAGGTGGAGAGAGGCTCCTGGACCATCCAAGTGAACCCAGTGTGACCACAAAGTGCTTATAAGGAGGAGGCAGGGAGGTCCAAAGGGGATGTGAGGATGGAAGCAAAAGGCTGGAATGATTCTAGGAAAGGACTGAGAGGCAAGGAATGTGTCCGGCCATGGAAAATAGAGGAGGGAAGAAAAAGAATTCTCCTCTATAGACAGCAGCAGGAGTCAGCGCTGCCCACACCTTGCCTTTAGCCCAGTGAGACTGATTTTGGACTTCTGGCCTCTGTAACTGCAGGAGAATAAGGTGTATTGCTTTCAGCTGCTACATTTGTAGTAATTTGTAACAGTAGCCTCAGGAAAAGAATATAGATGGGAAGAATAAAGGAGAAGAAAAAGACAAAGGTATTTCTCTTAGAAAAAAGTAAGAAATGCCTTCCCTAAAAATGCCTAAGAGAAAAGATCTTTTCAGAGGTATCAAGGTTCATCTCTCCAGGTAGAGCTCACTGTCCTGGGAAAGGGACTCCTATATGAGAATATATTGTATTGCATTGTTAGTAGCTCAGTTGTGTCCGACTCTTTGCGACCCCATGGACTGGAGCCCACCAGGCTTCTCTGTCCATGGGGATTCTCCAGGCAAGAATACTGGAGTGGATTGCCATTTCCTTCTCCAGGGGATCTTCCTGACCCAGGGATCGAACCCGGGTCTCCTGCACTGCAAGCAGATTCTTTACCATCTGTGCTACAGGGAAGCACATATGCGAGTCCAGGGCATCAATTTCATCAGATTCTGGCAAGGACTTCCAGTCCTCCCTCCTCTCGCCCACACACATACCTCTGGCCCTTACACTTTGTATGTAAGTGTACACACTCCCACTGCTCTGCTGACACCTGGAAACTCTGCTTTCTTGGGTTTAGGGTCCCTCTGCATCTTTCTAGGCATCTGACACTCACTCCACCCCATCTCTCCCCCAGTGGCTCCTGCCTAAGCCAAGGTAACTCAAAGGGCTTCCCAACCAGTGTGTGGAGGCGGGGAAAAACAGCTGGAGCCCAAGTCTTCTTGGTCCTTGTCCAGTGCTCTGTTCACCACCCACGAGGCCTCCTTGTCTACAGGTCAGAAAGACTAGGATTCTTGGGGGGTTTATCTAGGGAGACAAAAATGACTCTTCCTAAAACCCTGCCAGCCAGAGAAATCCAACTGCATTCCCATCTGCAAATCCTGCTCAAAAGTACCCCAGAGGTTGTCTTTTCTCCCTTACTGCAGGCCAAGGCTTGCCTGGCATGTGTCCTAATTTTCTTCTGCCTCAAAGAAGCCCCTCCTGACCAAAGAAGGCTGGTTCTCCTATTCAAAGGAGTGCAACCTCTCCGCCTCAGCAAATGACATGACATTTGCATAAAGACCGAATTGAGATGCTCTGGAGCGAGTGATGCATTCAGAAAGCCCCTTGCTCTGTTCCTGTCCATCAGCCTCGCCGGAGATCTTCTGCCCTCCGCCTCTGTTTCAGCACGGAGCCAGCACAGGGAGGCAGGAACTGGGCCAGCTGCCTGACGACTTTAATGTTAAAATGTGTTGAACATTCACAGGCCACAGAACTCTGCTAAGTGAACCAAATGGGCCTCCCTAAAGCCATATGCTCACTCCATCACATCCCAGCTGCAGCCCTCCTGCAAAAAGGAAGCAGATTTGCTGGGGAAGCGTTGGGATATATTTTTTTCCCCCTAATATCAGATGCTGATGTCACAATCAGAGCACTGGCAGAGAAAAGTCAGCAGCCAGCAGAGCGTCCCCAGAGAGAGCCAGAGTCTATCCTTTCTTAACAAGCACTTTTTAGAGCCATCTTTAAACTTTGGCATCCCCGGTGCATACTTAGAGGATGAGATCACCGCTGAGCATGAAGGGCTGTGGCAGAATGGCTAGCTCTTCCTCTAAAACGTGCCCATTTCGGGGGCAACGGAAGGAAAGGATGGGGGAAGGGATAGTTAGGGAGTTTGGGACTGACAGGTACACAGGGCTCTATTTTAAATGGATAATCAACAAGGACCTACTGTAGAGCACAGGGAATTTTGCTCGATGTTATGTGGCAGCCTGGATGGGAGGGGAGTGTGGGAGTGTGGGGAGAATGGATACTCATATATGTATGGCTGAGTCCCTTTGTCATCCATCTGAAACTATTACAACATTGTTAACTGACTATACTCCAATATTACAGGTTTCCCTAGTGGCTCAGTGGTAAAGAATCCACCTGCCAATGCAGGAGACACAGATTTGATACTAGGGTATCAAGATACTAGGGTCAGGAAGATCCTCTTGAGAAGGAAATAGCAACCCACTCCACTATTCTTGCCTGGAGAATGTCAGGGACAGAGGAGTCTGGTGGGCTACAGTCATGGGGTTGCAAAGATTAGACATGACTGAGCGACTGAGCACCCCACTACTCCATCTATACTCCAATATAAAGTAAAAAGTTCTGAAAAATAAAATAAATACAAAACTTTAAATGTCAAAAAATAAGACTTTCCTCTTTTCTTTGGGCACACAGCTAATCTACATTGTCAGCCTCCTGTGCCAGTACACTGTGGCCAATGACTGAATTTTAGCCAATAAAATAGACTACATTCCTCGGTGGCTCAAATAGTAAAGAATCTGCCTGCGATATGTGAGACCTGGGTTTGATCCCTAGGTTGGGAAGATCCCCTGGAGGAGGGCATGGCAAGCCACTCCAGTATTCTTGCCTGGAGAATCCCCATGAACAGAGGAGCCTGGGGTCAAAAAGAGTCAGACACGACTGAGCGACTAAGCACATTTCTATAAAGATAGCCTTCCATGTAGAACATTTTCAGTGATTTTACTTACCTTGGCCCATCCTCTTTCTGATCAGGAAGAAAGGGCTCAATTCTCGATTCCATCCCTGAGGATGAAAGGAGCTGAATAGAGCTTATTTATAATGTTCCAGCGTCTCTGTGGGCTGCCTGGGGGACAGGCTTCAGCCTCACCTGACTTGGAGGTCAGACAGGAAAGAGTGGAAACCATGGAAGGAAGTGATGGGTATCACGGTGTGTGAACCCTGCAGGGAGGCCGTAAACCTGCGGATCCATGGTGCCAAGAGACTATGGACAGATATAACAGAATTCCTAAAGCCCCCAAGGAAGAGCTGGAGTGAGAGTCTGTGGGAAATTAAGACATTTAAAAACAGCTGTGTGGATCGTGGGAATAAAAAGTGAGCTTCCAGTTATAAAATAGATAAATTCATAGGGGTATAATGGACAGCATGGTGACAACAATTAACAAAACTGTACTGCATATTTAAGAGATGAAAAAAGAGTCATTCTTACAAGTTCTTATCACAAGAAAAAAAAATGTAACTGTGTATGGTGCCAGGTGTGAAGTAGAATTATTACAGTGACCATTTTACAATATGTACAAATATTGAATTAGTATGTTGTACACCAGAAAATGATGTTATATGTCCATTACACCTCAATTAAAAAAATTTTGTTCTGTCCTCAAAACACAAACAAACAAGCAAAAACTAGTCTTCCATGATCTAGGGTGAACAACTATCCCAATTTTTGGAGGACTGTCCCAATTTTACCACTGAAAGCCCTGTATCCTGGGAAATCTTTTGGTTGGTGGTTTGTTGTTTTAGTCGCTAAGCCATGTCCGACTCGTGCAATGACATGGAAGGTAGCCCGCCAGGCTGCTCTGTCCGTGGGATTTATCAGGCAAGAATGCTGGAGTGGGTTGCCATTTCCTTCTCCGGGAGATCTTCCCAACTCAGGGATCTAACCAAAGTCTCCTGCATTGCATGTGGTCTCTTGCATTGCTGGCGGATTCTTTACTGACTGAGCTACCAGGGAAATCCTTTAGTTTCTGGCAAACAGGAATGGTAGGTCATCTTAGTGATCTCCCCTGACCCATACTATCACCTGTCAGCTGTATACAGAGGCTTCCAAGCCATAGATCATGGTTCTCAAACTTCCACTTATACCAGCATCACCTGAAAGGCTGGATAAAACACGGGTTTCTGGGCCCCAAGCTGAGCACTGAAGAATTGATGCTTTTGAATTGTAATGCTGGAGAAGACTCTTGAGAATCCCTTGGACTGCAAGGAGATCAAGCCAGTCCATCCTAAAGGAAATCAACCCTGAATATTCATTGGAAGCACTGTTGGAAGCTGAAGCTCCAGTACTTTGGCCACCTAGTGCAAACAGATCAGAAAAGACCCTCATTCTGAGAAAGACTGAAGGCAAAAGGAGAAGGTGGCGACAGAGGATGAAATAATATCTCCAGAGGAGATATTAATATATAGGCTTTTATTCAGTCTGTCTGGGAAAGAGCCTGGGATTCTGCATTTTTAACATGTTGCTAGGTCATGACAGAACAACTGATCTAGCAACCACACTTGGAGTAGCAAGGCCCCAGCTCAGTGATCCTGAGACTTCTGTGTGCATCAGAATCACCTGGAAAATCTTGTAAGAACACGAAGATTGCTGGGTCCTACACCCCAAACTTCTGATGCAGTAGACCCAGATGGGTTCCAACAATTTGTATTTTTAAGAAGTTCCCCAAGAAAGTTCTGGCTACTCATGCCAGAAGAAGAGAAAGGAGTGGATCCTAACAGACAACAAAGGTTCATGACTTTGATAGAGATCCTGACCCATTTTAGGGAACCATTAAAGCTCCTGAAAGGAAGAGTGAACACCTAAGATGCCCCAAGTTCTCCCTTTGATGCTGAGAAATGGAAATAAAATCCATCTTAATGTCAGTATTCACTATACAGCTTCTGATGCCAAATCAGGCCAGTCCAGCAATATCTTACCACAGTCAATATATCTAGAGGTTCACATTTACAACTGCCTTCCACATGCCTGAAAATTCTGTCCTTACTGCAACCCTAGGAGAGAAGCACTATATTTTCCCTTCACATTGTGTTTGAGGAAACTGAGGCACAGAGAATGAAAGTAACATGCCCAGTGTCATGAAATTAGAATCAAGATTTGAAACCAGATAGTTGTCATAAAGATCACCCTGGACCATCTCCCTCAGGGAGCAGAGAAAAAAAACGTGACCTGAAAAGAAACATCCAGACATTATTATTTAAGATAATTAGAACAAATATCCTGTCTCCTTCCAAAGTCTGGTATTCACTGAGGCTTTAACTGTTTACAGGGAAAATATAAAACCACAGGGAAAAAAAGGACAGGAAATAGCCTACCAAAACATTAAAGGATCACTGAAGGTCCCCAAATGCCTGTTTCATAGCAGAGGCCTGGGGAATTGTGAGCAACATTTTTTGCAGCCCCCATCCACCAGATGATTATGCTGAGAGCAGATCAGGAGCAATTCCCTACCCATCTGTGGCTCTGAACAAGTCACTAAACCTTGCTTAGCTTCAGTTTCCTTATCTAGAAAAGCAGGACTCAGAACAGAACCTGCCTCCTAGGAGTGTGGTGAGAGTTAAACCAGGTATTGCATGTTGACGGAACATGATCCACTGGAGAAGGGAATGGCAAACCACGTCAGCATCCTTGCCTTGAGAACCCCATGAACAGCATGAAGAAGGCTGAGTGCCAAAGAATTGATGCTTTTAAATTGTGGTGCTGGATAAGATTCCTGAGAGTCCCTGGACTGCAAGGAGATCCAACCAGTCCATCCTAAAGGAAATCAACCCCGAACATTCATTATAAGGACTGATGCTGAAGCTGAAGCTCCAATACTTTGGCCACCTGATGCGAAAAGCCAACTCACTAGAAAAGGCCCCTGATGCTGGGAAAGATTGAGGGCAGGAGGAGAAGGGGACGACAGAAGATGAGATGGTTGGATGGCATCACTGCTTCAATGGACATGAGTTTGAGCAGACTGCAGGAGATAGTGAAGGACAGGGAAGTCTGGCGTGCTGCAGTCCATGCGGTCACAAAGAGTTGGACACGACTGAGCGACTGAACAAATTGCATGTCAAGCACTCCGTCTGGTGTCTGCATTAAAGACATGGTAACTATTCTGAGCTATTACTAGCATCTCTTTTTAAAATTTATTTTGAAGGATTATTATGAGGATTGGAAATAATATATGTGCCACACCTGGCACTAAAACACAAAAGATGCTATTGTTAATATCCCCACCATGGCATGCATCATGTGACCTTTAAGGAAATCAGAATTTTTGGAGCACTTATCCTGTTTCCAGCATTCACTCTCATTCAGCAATTACTACTGGGGGACTTCTCTGGTGGTCCAGTGGTCCACCCTTTCACTTCAGGGAGCATGGGTTCAATCCCGAGTGGGGGAACTAAGATTCCACAGGCCACATGGTGCAGCCAAAAAAAGAGAAATATCTTACAAAATTCTACTCTATGCCCTGTGACTTAAATGGAAAGGAAATCCAAGAAAATAGGAGACATAAGTATACATATAACTGATTCACTTTGCTATACAGTAGAAACTAACACAACATTGTAAAGCAAATATACTCCAATTTAAAAAATAAAGACATCACTCTCATTGTCTCACATACACAGAAAAAACAATTACTGTTGGAAATGGGTCACATTCTGTGTCTCTTTTGCAGATGGAGAATATATGGATGGATCGGATGTAGGACATGGGAGAAAGAGGACTCTCAGAGCTGATAAAGAGCACACAGTCTTAGGCACCATGGTGAAAGTGAAATGGACAAGAAGAGAAAGAAGGACGTGAAGCTGGAGACATGGACAGGGTACAGTTCATAAGGAAACCTGGGCATGAGATGTGTGTTCTTCTCTCGGAGGCAATGGGGAGCCTTGAAAGGGCTAGGAGCAGAAGAGAGATGACTGGAAGATGAGACCGAGTGCAGTCACTGCACCCCTGCAGGAATCAAACCTGCACCCCTTGCATGGAAGCTTGCAGTCTTAACCGCTGGACTGCCAGGGAAGTCCCAGAACGTCTTTCACAATAGCTTGTGTGAAGCACAATAGGGCCTGAACTAAGGCAAGCACAGGAGGAATGGACCAGAAGGGAGATACGAGAGTGAGTTGTTGGTGTGTTGGCATGAATTGTTGGTTGATTTGAATGGAAAGGGTGAGAGGACAGAGGAGTCCAGACAGAGTCCCAGGAAAAACCACAGCCTTGACTAGATGGACCTTTGTTGGCAAAGTAATGTCTCTGCTTTTAAATATGCTATCTAGGTTGGCCATAACCTTCCTTCCAAGGAGTAAGCGTCTTTTAATTTCATGGCTGCAATCACCATCAGCAGTGACTTTGGAGCACAAAAGAATAAAGTCTGTCACTGTTTCCACTGTTTCCCCATCTATTTGCCATGAAGTGATGGGACCAGATGCTATGATCTTAGTTTTCTGAATGTTGAGCTTTAAGCCAACTTTTTCACTCTCTTCTTTCATTTTCATCAAGAGGCTCTTTAGTTCTTATTCACTTTCTGCCATAAGGCTGGTGTCATGTGCATATCTGAGATTACTGATATTTCTCTCGGCAATCTTGATTCCAGCTTGTGTTTCTTCCAGCCCAGCATTTCTCATGATGTACTCTGGATATAAGTTAAATAAGCAGAGTGACAATATACAGCCTTGATGTACTCCTTTCCCTATTTGGAACCAGTCTGTTGTTCCATGTCCAGTTCTAACTGTTGCTTCCTGACCTGCATACAAATTTCTCAAGAGGCAGGTCAGGTGGTCTGGTATTCCCAACTCTTTAAGAATTTTCCAGAGTTTGTTGTGGTCCACACGGTCAAAGGCTTTGGCATAGTCAATAAAGCAGAAATAGATGTTTTTCTGGGAATCTCTTGCTTTTTCAATCATCCAACAGATTGATCTC
Organism: Okapia johnstoni; assembly: GCA_024291935.2. Taxonomy (NCBI): domain Eukaryota; kingdom Metazoa; phylum Chordata; class Mammalia; order Artiodactyla; family Giraffidae; genus Okapia; species Okapia johnstoni. Next base: position 142,291,396 of record CM044307.1, on the reverse strand, counting down.
TGGTTCCTCTGCCTTTTCTAAATCCACCTTGAACATCTGGAAGTTCATGGTTCACGTACTGTTGAAGCCTGGCTTGGAGAATTTTGAGCATTATTTTACTAGCATGTGAGATGAATGCAGTTGTGCGGTAGTTTGAGCATTCTTTGGCATTGCCTTTCTTTGGGATTGGAATGAAAACTGATCTTTTCCAGTCCTGTGGCCACTGCTGAGTTTTCCAAATTTGCTGGCATACTGAGTACAGCACTTTCACAGCATCACCTTTTAAGATTTGAAATAGCTCAACTGGAATTCCATCACCTCCACTAGCTTTGGTCGTAGTGATGCTTCCTCAGGCCCACTTGACTTCGCATTCCAGGATGTCTGGCTCTAGGTTGGTGATCACACCATTGTGATTATCTGGGTCATAAAGATCTTTTTTTGTATAGCTCTTCTGTGTATTCTTGCCACCTCTTCTTAATATCTTCTGTTTCTATTAGGTCCATACCATTTCTGTCCTTTATTGTGCCCATCTTTGCATGAAATGTTTCCTTGGTATTTCTAATTTTCCTTAAGAGATCTCTAGTCTTTCCCATTCTGTTGTTTTCCTCTATTTCTTTGCATTGATCGCTGACTAAGGCTTTCTTATCTCTCCTTGCTATTCTTTGGAACTTTGCATTCAAATGGGTACATCTTTCTTTTTCTCCTTTGCTTTTTGCTTCTCTTCTTTTCACAGCTATTTGTAAGGCCTCCTCAGACAGTCATTTTGCCTTTTTGCATTTTTTTCCCTTGGGGATCATCTTGATCCCTGCCTCTTGTACAATGTCAGGAACCTCTGTCTATAGTTCTTCAGGCACTCTGGCTAACAGATCTAATTCCTAAAATCTATTTCTCACTTCCATTGTATAACCATAAGGGATTTGACTTAGGTCATACCTGAATGGTCTAGTGGTTTTCTCCACTTTCTTCAATTTAAGTCTGAATTTGGCAATAAGGAGTTCATGGTCTGTGCCACAGTCGGCCCCAGTCTTTTTTTTTTTTTTTTTGCTGACTGTATAGAACTTCTCCACCTTTGGCTGCAAAGAATATAATCAATCTGATTTTGGTATTGACCATCTGGTGATGTCCATGTGTAGAGTCTTCTATTGTGTTGTTGGAAGAGGGTGTTTGCTATGACCAGTGCATTCTCTTGGCAAAACTCTATTAGCCTTTGCCCTGCTTTTCAAAGATGAAAAGGACATCTTTTTTGGGTGTTAGTTCAAGAAGGTCTTGTAGGTCTTCAAAGAACCGTTCAATTTCAGCTTCTTCAGCATTACTGACTTGATACTTAGAGGCATAGACTTGATTACTTTGATGTTGAATGGTTTACCTTGGAAAGGAACAGAGATCATTCTGTCGTTTTTGAGATTGCATCCAAGTACCCCTGCCCAGAAATGTAATATTATTAACTCAACTAGAACAGATTCCTTGCTCAGGGGGAAATTTGCATTCACCAAGCTTATGGGCCTAATATCTAAAGCCAAATAGTGGTTTCTCAACATACAGTGAGAAAATGTATAACTATCACATAGAGGGTTTGAGGAGCATATAGCAGAGCAAGAAGAATTCATTTGATGCCCTGAATGTTTGAGCACCTCCCATTAAAGCAGCGTTGACCTTAGCAAAAAGTCAGACTGAGTGCCTGAGTGTGAGTGTGTGCATGTGAAAGCGTGAGTGCATGTACACACACACACACACACACACAAGGTTGGCCACAACTTTCAGGAACATCCATTCCATGTTGGAGGTGCTCTGGTCCAGCACCAGAAACACTTAAAGGGACTTCCCTGGTGGTTCAGTGGTTAAGAACTCACCAGCCAATGCAGGGCACACAGGTTCGATCCCTGGTCTGGGAAGACTCCGCATGCCACCGAGGAACTACTGAGCCCACGCGCCCTAGAGGCTGTGCTTCGCAATGAGAGAAGCCACCACAATGAGAAGCCCTCACACAGCAATGAAGACCCAGCACAGCCAAAAGTCAATTAATTTAAAAAGAAGCACTTAAAGATCTCTGTTAAGGGGTGCTGCTGGGCTTCCTTGGTGGCTCAGACAGTGAAAATCTGCCTGAACTGCAGGAGACCTAGGTTTCATTTCTGGGTCAGAAAGATCCCCTGGAGAAGGGAATGACTATCCACTCCAGTATTCTTACTTGGAGAATCCCATGGACAGAGGAACCTGGTGAGTTACAGTCCATGGGTCACAAAGAGTCAGACATGACTCAGCGACTAACACTTCACAATGGTCCCACTACCTCATGACAGGACCTGCATTTCCACCAGGGATTCCCTCGATTGCCAATGTCTTTCTTTGAATGTGTGAACTGATATAAGGTGGCTGACTGCTCTGTCTCTTTAAGGTGACTTTGCCCTGTTTCACTCTGATCTATTATCTATCCATATTAAAGTTTAACTGCTCAGAAGGCATCCTGATTTCCCTCACTTCTAAGATCTTAAGCAGTGACTCACGTTAGACCCCAAAGACTGACAAAAGCAATGAAACTAGACTGATCTCTGCCTGTGGCATAGAAACCTTTCTCATGATTTCATAGGCTAATGTTATGTTTAGTAACAGTGAGACTTTAAATTCTAGGCCACAGGGAAATTTTTCAGAAAGGCCCCACATAGCCCTCGTGCTTGGCAAGTGAGCCATCATTTCCCCAGAAAAGGACTTTAGATCAGGATCTCGAAGGAATTCCAAGACTGGCTGGACATCGTTATGCCTCTCCTGGTAGAGGCCAGTGCCTGGCTTAATTCATATTTGAATCTCATGGGACAATCATTGGCACAGTAACGTCGCAATTCCCTTCACTGCTGTCACCGCCTGTGGTCCAAGCTTTCTCTCTTCTTCCTAGCAGGCAGATGAATTATACCGTATTTGGACAGCTAAATGGTAAGCCCATATATGTATATATATTTTAAAGGCCTCCTGACACTAGAGGTGAGTTCCAAGCACATCACTGATAAGATAGTCAATTTCTCTGGCACTGGCTTGATGGAACCAACTTACTAGGGACACACATCATTTCAAGGGGCAATTTGCACGGGTGGATGCAGCACTGAAAAACACAATAGGAGACAAAGAGCCAGTTGGCTCCTTCTACCCTTTAAGCTGGCACCTGTCTCCAAACAAATAGCACAGAATCAGTCTTCAACTCCTCTGTCCCTGGCTGTCCACCTAGAAATGTCAAGGAGATCAGAGGTAGCACCCAAATGCCTGCCCCCAGCAAGTCCCAGAGCACAGTCTCTGGACCTTGACTACAAAGCAAGATGGTTGAACTAGTTGGGTTCTAAAGGCCCTTCTGATTCCCATGTTCTATTTTAATTGATGCTTTATTAGTTACAAAACTAGAGCTCACCAGGCACATTAGGGATCAATTCACAATAGGAAAAAAGCAGTCATTTGTTTAGCAAGTACTTATGAGCATCTTCTACATAGGGGTAAAGCTACGTTCTGCCATGGGAGATTCAGTTATGACAGAGGTGCTATTTTGATTCTACCATTTTGTCCTGACAACTCTCTGTTTTTCTCTTGGAACAAGTCGTTAAAGTTATAAGGTTTTTTTTTTTTTTTTTTTTAGTATTTATTTTCCCTGTGTTCTGGGCACATCAGCCTCTCTATAATAGAGAAGAACGAATCTGACTCCATATTAAATGTTTCTTTCACTTTAAACTTTGTATTCTATTGGTTTTGCTACAAGTTAAGAATCCTCTAATATGGAGTACATATTACATGTACACAAAGAAGACAGTGAGTGCTTTCATTCTGGAGGCATCCAGAAAGGATCCAGGAAGGAAGCAAGTGCTTTCATTCTGGAGGCATCACGGAGGGCTTTCTGGAGGCTGTGGCATCCGAAGCCAGGTAATACTGAGTCAGCGCATCTAAACCTGAGAACAGTAAGAGTATACACAGGGAGCTGGGCATCTGGGACATGCCTCAGGCAATAAGGGAGTGAGTCTCACTCTGCACGCTGTGTCTGCCCCCAGACCCCAGGAGAGGGTGGACAGGGAGACAGGGACCCGGTGCTTCCCTCTACAATGCAAGCTCCTCTGTGTCACTTGAAGCTGAAGGGGCCTGAAACTTGCCGTATAGCAGGTACGGCTCTAGTCCTAGGCTGCCCACATATTAATCTTGCGTGTGCTCCTTTGCCAGCCGTGTGGCAAATAACTTCTCCTGCCTCAGTTTCTGCAGGTGGAAGATGAGGTTAATCCCACTCATAGTGTGGGGGAAGGGATTAAATGAGACAAGGTAAGTACAGCAGGTAGCGTGCACCCACAGAGCCATGGCCACAATAACTGCATACACTGTTATGATAATACAACATAGCAATATTGTATCATAATATGACACGAGATTCCCCTAGGCTGGAAATGAATATCCTGTGTAGTGCTATCAATTCTCTGAGCACTGCTTGTCACCTCATCAGGAACTTCTACATCCACTCCAGGCCATTAGGATAAACTAGAGGGTTAAGATGTTTCAAACTAGATTTTCTTTTCAGAAATAGGTAAAAGCAGCATTTAAAAAAATAAAAGCTCTGAAACTAACTTCAACCTCTTGGCAGTCTACTCCATAAAAACGACGATAATGATGATGTGTGTGCACGCTAAGTCGCTTCAGTCCTGTCTGACTCTTTGCAACCCTATGGACTGTAGCCAGCCAGGCTCCTCTGTCCATGGGATTCTCCAGGCAAGAATACTGGTGTGGGTTGCCATGCCCTCCTTCTGGAGATCTTACTGACTCAGGGATTGAACCCACGTCTCCGGCACTGGCAGGTGGGTTCTTTAACACTAGCACCACCAGGGAAGCCTGATGATGATAACTGATGCTTATTGAGCTCCTACTATTTGCCAGGCATTGCTCTGAAAATATATTCTTTCCTTCCATTCCCTTCATATTCTGACAAGGTGAGTTGTATTGTTACATGAATTTTAGGATAGAAAAACTGAGGGCTTCCTTGGAAGGACCTGTATCCAACCTGGGCTGGTCCAACACGAAACAAGAGCTCGTTTCTCAAAGCAAAGAGGCTTCCAACATAGTGATCCTGGGTTTTGCTCCACACCATACATTTGCCACGTGTGGGAATGGCTGACTCTCCTGCCACCCCCTATCACCAAGGGAAACCACTGCCAGGCTGGGATGTCTCCCCAGGCTGCTGCAACTAAACAGCCTGCCCAGAAGGTGACAGGCATCATTGAGTGGTGTCATTGCCACTTTCTGATTAGAGACTCTGTGATTCTTCCACCCTATCTGGAAAAAACTGGGAAAGACTGTAACTCCCAAAAGGTTGAGGTCAGACGGACTTTCTCAATAAGTGTGAGGCTGCAGGGCCATCGTCCCAGAGAACCATCAGCATCACATCCCTGGTGCTAGACCAAGTTCAGAAGCATCCTCATGGGGTTCACACAGGGATGCTCCTGATGACAGACAGGAGGAAGACTCAGATTCCCCAAGAAAGTTCACTCTCAGAAGTTATTCCGCACCTGCCTTCAGCTCTATCACTTGTTCAATACCCTCCCCCTGGTTTGCAAGAACCAGATTCCTTTCCAGAGAGAAGCTGACAGACAGAGAAGAGTGAGGAGCTGGAAATTTTTCAAGAAAAGGCTTTGATCTGGAAAAAAAAAATAGGGGTTGTCCATTTACTTATTCATCCCTCCCCCCAACTTCCTAGAAAATAATCCTTTTATCACTTTCATGCTTCAAAACTTTGAGGGCTTCCCTGATAACTCAGATGGTAAAGAGTCTTCCTGCAATGCACGAGGGCCCGGTTTGACCCCTGGGTTGGGAAGGCCCCCTGGAGAAGGGAATGGCAACCCATTCCATTATTCTTGCCTAGAGAATTCCATGGGCAGACCATGGGGTCACAAAGAGTCGGACACAACTGAGCAACTAACACTTTCGCTTTCACTGCAAAAATTTAATTATCACCTATAATATAAGTTTGAATTATAGGCTCTTCCAAATCTAGCCCTAAACTCTTTATTCATACATATTTCTGCAGCGATCCCATTGGATCTGCTCCAGCCCAAATGGTTCACCCAGAGCTCACTGCCCTTCCCACTTGGTGCCCTGGTCCCTTCCCTGGTGGGCTCATTAACACTAGTCCTCCTGCCTGCGAGGCCCTTGTCCCTCCTTTCAGGGATATCCTCATCTCAGCCTCCTTCAGAAGCCTGCTTGAACCACTTCATCACACAAGGCCCCTCCTTCTCCTTGGGAAAGTGTTGTCCCTGTGCTGCCCTGGCTTGGTAGGGACATGTCATCTTTTCACTGCTAGTTAACATTCCATTAATTTACAGAATTCAACAAATTTATTGAGCTCTGGGCAAGATACCCTGCTCCCTCTGCCCTGTAGAGATCTGAAGACGTAATCCCACCCTACAAGGAGTTTATCATCTGGTGAGAAAGATACATGTGCAGTGGAACTCAGCAGCTAACAGAATGAAACAGATGCTTTGTAGATGTATGAGGAATGTGTAGGTGCATGATAGAAGGACACAGAATTCTAACACACAGCCCTCCTATAGGGCCCCAAAGTCCAACTGATAAACCAGATGAGGCGCTAGGCACAAACCCACAACATATCAGCCACTGTAGAATCATCCCAAGGTCTATTCTCTTAACACAAACTTTTTTTTTTCTTTAGAAATTGTCCACTTGACACTCTGCTCAATGTTATGTGGCAGCCTGGATAGGAGAGGAGCTGGGGGAGAAGGGATACATGTATATGTATGGCTGACTTACTCTGCTGTGCACCTGAAACTATCACGTTGTTAATCAGCTATACTCCAGCATAAAACAAAAAGTTTAAAAATAAAAAGAAATTGTCCACTTGGAAGGCATGTGCATACCTTCCCAAAGGGGATGTGGTGCAGGATGGGCCCGTCTGTATGGAGAGAGAAGGGTCAGGAAGACGCAATGTGACACCTGGAAATGGGAGGCCAAGAGACACCATCTGGGGAGGGAAGGGGGGCAGTCTTAGACAAGAAGCTCCACCCATTTCATATAAGCAATCTGGTGTCAACCCAGAGTTAAGAACTTCAACAGGGAGGAGCCGATGTGATGTGTGTCCAGGAGTCCATGAAAGTTAAAAAGTGAAAGTGAAAGTCGCTCAGTCATGTCCGACTCTTTTTGACCCCATGGACTATACAGTCCATGGAATTCTCCAGGCTGGAGTGGGGAGCCATTCCCTTCTCCAGGGTGATCTTCCCAACCCAGGGATTGAACCCCAGTCTTCCACATTGCAGGTAGATTCTTTACCAGCTGAGCCACCAGGGAAGCCCAAGAATATTGGAGTGGGTAGCCTATCCCATCTCCAGCGTATCTTCCTGACCCAGGAATCGAACCAGGGTCTCCTGCATTGCAGGCAGATTCTTTACCAGCTGAACTACCAGGGAAGCCCCCCAGGAGTCCATGGTACCCAGCAAACCTGGAAGGGTGAGGCAGATGTCAAAGGTGAAAGCAGCAAAAGCCAAAGTTGGGGGTCAGACAAGATTGGAAGGTCAAGGCAGCAGGATCTTCCATGGAGAAGCTGGTGAGGGTCAGTGCAAGAACACAAAGAGAAGCCCGCCCACCAGCAGACAGAGTCCGCCCGCTTGTGGGGCTTCTTACCAGTGCTAGTTCCCTCTGAATGGGAAGACGAAGTGCTCCCACGAGCAGCAGAGGACCTCAGCCCTTGTCCTTCTCAGGCCCTGAGACCCAAGTGAAGGATTCCCACCAAAGCTCCAACAATACTGTCCCATTCCTTTCAGTGACACTAGGCAGCCCCCGATGTAAAGTATCTCTGAGTCGTCAGATGCCTTCAGCATGTCGCCAGAGCAGCCGTAGCTTTAGCAATGGCTGCACACCCTCCTGAGTGTCTTCCAGACTCACTTTCTATTGGACCGGACACCCAAACCTAGTCAATGCTAGACTGTTCAGTAAACTTGAAGAAGCTGGGTCTTGGTGATCACTTTTCTGAAGGATTCAGGGACCCTGCCCCACCAATACATGGGGAGATGCCCCTCATATCTCTGCTAAGTATATATCCCTCAGAGGCTAGAACACAGTGATAGACTCCGGGATTCTCCCAGGAATGAGGAGAAGCAGTACCACATCACGGTTATGAGAACACACCGTGGTGCCAGACAACTTGCCTTGAATTTAGGCTCTGTTCCTTATTTCCTGTGTGACTTTGGACAAGTTACTTCACTTCTCTGTGCATTTCCCCCAACCATAAAATAGTAAGGACCATGATAGTACCCACTTCATAAGCTTGGGGGTAAAGATTAAACATAAGTCAAATTCTTAGGCAAGTGCTAAATAAATTATAAGTATTACTATTTGCTTTTTTTATTAAATAGCTTTTTTTTTTTTAACTTTAGCCAAGCCATGGATCTTGCGGGTTCTTAGTTTCCTGACCAGGGATTGAACCTGGGCCACGGCAAAGTCCTAACCACTGGGCCACCAGTGAATTCCCCCCAAATGGACAATACTTCACTGTACAAAGAAGTGAAGAAGTGAGTTTCCCAGAGCCAAACCCCATGCTCTGAAGTGGTTGAGTGGTCAATGGTGCCAAGTAGAAGCACAAACCCCAGAGTTCTCCATTCCCATTGTGCACAAATCCACTCACCCTGTCCCTGAGCAGGAATGGCCTTGGCCCCACGTTTAAAGGATCAGTTTCATAACCTGGATTGCCTCCTTCATCTTTATTGTTCTCTGTGGTCACGTGACACCTTTATGCCATTCCTCTATATAAATATCATCTCTGTTTTCTGTATTTACTACTCAAATTGATGCATTATACCACAAGCTGTACATTTGTCTTCATTCTGAAGGAGTAATAGATCTTTCTCTCTCTCTTTTTTTGTAATTCAATAATTTGGTTTTCTATACAAAGCAATTCAAGTTTCTACTCCCGAGGGAAGGGGGAAAAACAAAATAAGCAAATAGTACCACCTCAGTAAGAAAAGAGGGAGAAAGAGAGAGAGATTGATGCAGAAGCCCTGAGGGTGAGAGAGAGTGCAGTTTCACTGGGAGAAATTACTTCTTAAACATCCAAGGTCTTGCACACCATTTGAATTCGACACAACTATTATTGGCGGGGGCTGGTTAGGGCAAGAAGACAGGTAACAGATCTAAACAGGGTGTTGTCAACCAGCCAAGAGTCTTCTTTCCCAGATGCTTGTAGAAGCCAGGAGGAAAAAAAAGCTGTCTGAAATTCATACTGAGAGTTGGATGGCACCCAATAGTGATGGAGTGACGGGGACAACTGCACAGGGGACCCAGAGGAGATGAATCTCTTGGTTGACAGAGGAGGTGAATCTTAGCTTTTCTCCACCAGCAGTTAGTGAAGTGGAATTCCAGTCTCAGCCAAACAAATACCATGTGGGGACAGCAGAAGAGCTGAGAGGCTGCCACTTCCCAGCTGCATGCCACCTGGCAGATAACCTCTTCCAACCCAGGCCTGGGGCTTCTTTTAAAGCCCAGAGAGAGGTCCATCTTTCTTCCACCTCAAGTCTCAGCTCTACTCCAGCTGGGAGCAGTCTAGCCCTCAACTATATCCATGTGTATGTTTACGTGTGTGTATATGTATATATGTATACACTTATGTATGTATGTCCATTATATCCCTCTGAGTGACTGAGCATGCACACACATGTGTGTGTGTATATGTGTGTGTGCATATGTGTACCTACACATGCATATGAAAGTAAAAGTGTTAGTTGCTCAGTCGTGTCCAAATCTTTGTGACCCCATGAACTGTAAGTCTGCCAGGTTCCTAGGTCCATGAAATTCTCTAAGTAAGAATACTGGTGTGCTGCAATTCATGGGGTCGCCAAGAGTCGGACACGACTGAGCGACTGAACTGAACTGAACTGAAGAATACTGGGATTGGTTGTCTTTCCATTCTCCAGGGGATTTTCCCAATCCAGGGATACACACACAGAGACATATATATATATATACACATTATAATATATTAGGAATATATGTGTGTATATATATATATATATATACTCATACATATATATATATACACATACATATATATATACACATACATATATATATATATATGGTGTGTGCATGCTCAGTCGCTCAGTTGCGTCCAACTCTTTGAGACCCCATGGACTATATAGCCCACCAAGCTCCTCGGTCCATGGGATTCTCCAGGCAAGAATATTGGAGTTGGTTGCCATTTCCTCCTCCAGGGAATCTTCCCAATCCAGGGATCAAACCTGAATCTTCTGTGTCCCCTGCATTGGCAGGCAGATTCTTTACTACTTTGCCACCTGGGAAGCCCATATAAAGGGTGTGTGTGTGTATATACACACACACACACACATATATATATATGGCATATATATATATATATATAAAAGGTATACACACACACACACACACACACATATATGGCATATATATAAAAGGTATATATACAATGTATATATAATAACATATATAAATATATAAGTATTTATATATAAAAGGTATGGTTTTGGAGAAACTTAAGAACTCTGTGTTTCAATTCCCCTCTTTTACAGAAAAAGGAAGGAAGTCCAGAAGCTTTAGGAGACTTGCTTAAGAAGACACAGCTGGGATTTGAACCCAGCAAGACATCTAGCCTTTGCTCCCACAGGCTGCCCCTAGAGAGGCATCTTACAGGACCGAAAGGCTGATTTTTACAAGCTTAGCATGTTAAGCGCAGGCTCTCGAGACGCCTGAACACTCACTCCAAAGAGGGAGCCCAACGCGAAGCTCTGTTACTCCTCGACATGTTCACACCTGCCTCCCCAACACTTAGGTCCCCATGCTGCTTTATACATCCTCATATCCCCTGCAGTACTTAGACATGGAAGCTGCTCGATCAATGTTTGTAAATGAATGAACGGTTGAGTGGGACACGAATAATGGGACTTTGCGGGAAGGTCTGGAGGGAATAAAGATTTACCTAACAATTTATGTTGCTCTTGATGTGCCATGCTTTTTTTCCTTGCCCAGGAGGCCAATAGCACAAATACATGCCTTGCCATGAAAAATTCACAACTGTGCATTAGTCAGATACCCTGGTGACATTACTTGCAAACTGGAAAGCCAAGGTCACAGCAAAAGCTGCTGTAAATCAAAATATCTTAAACACAGCATCCTCCTGTTGGGAAATCTGACCCATTTACTGCATTTCCCCCAGGATGAAGGCCACTTAGCACACATCCTACTTAAAGCGAGGACGTCTGACACTCAAATACATCTGACGCCAACCTGTAACATCGGCCACTAGCTCCCCGGCCTCCATCCCTCTGCCCGCAGACAGCTCAAAGGCGAAGTTTATCCTGTGCCAGGTGCATTAGACCATCGCAGGGGAAGATGTGAAAGGCTTTAAAGCAGCATTCCCCAAACTGTTCCACATGCTATTTCTAGGTGTTTGGCAAATAAAAGCATTGCATGGTCAGAGTTCGGGGAAGCCGTGTCTACTCTATCCTATTTTTGAGAGTTCCACAAAGTGCTTATGAAAAATCCCACAGTGAAGAAATTCGTTTAACCTTGCTTTACCCAGGGTCTCCCAATCATTCTGACAACTAACACTTTAAACCAGGCGGCGGTGGCTCTGCAGAACCGCCAGCTCTATGGTTATAGTTATTCACAGCTGTAGAGGCCACTGGGGTCTCGTGGGGACTTCCCTTCCCGCTTCTCTGACACCTTAGGAAGCGTCTTAGGAGAACACTGCAGAGGGGAGTAGTGATAGAGAAGGGAAACCTGCCTGCAGTCTTCTCATTCACCAAGGTCCTCAGGGGCCTGTCCAATGCCTCGGTATCCAGAGGCTGTCAGGTAAAAGCAAATCTGGACTTAGTAAGGACTTTTATTCAAAAGGATTACTGCAAAATGGTGGGCAGGACTATTGAAATAGCGGGAACACTGTCCCTAAAATCTGCACACAGCTCAGAGTCAGGCAGAAGGGGTTGCCTTTTATAGAGAAGGGTGAGCAAGGCTAGAAAGACCAGATGTAGGCAAGTTCAGTGAAAAGGTGGCATGACCGGGGGCTTCCCTGGCAGTCTAGCAGTTAAGACACCACACTTCCAATGCACGGGGCACAGGTTTCATCACTGGTTGGGGAGCTAAGATTGCGCATGCCACACAGTGTGGCCAAAAATAAATAAATAAAGGTGGCGTGATTGGATAGTCCACCAGAGAAGGTTTCATGTGGGGGCTGGTCCATTCTCAGGAGGGGCATCTGCTGGCCAGGGCTGAGGGTGGGCCAAAGGCCAGGGCATGGAGGAAGGAGGGGAACTTAACGAAGTTTGGGTATTAAGCATTTTGTTCCAATGGCTCCATGTGGATGCAATAGTTCAGCTAATCCTTTGTGGAGCAAAGACTAGAATCTGGAGGGTCTGGGTCTGACCTATTATCAGTTGACAAGGGTCGGGGGATCTATGGGTCTTATCTAAGGTGTATGGAGAAGGGTGGGTCCTTGCAGTAAGCCTGTATCCAGAACCCAAAAGGGAAGGGGCTTCCTTTAACCCCTCCCTAGCTGTTTTCCAGGAGTGAGGGGCTCTGGGACAGTTCAATATTGGCAAGGCCTTTTCGCAGCTACATGAATCCAGCATCAACAGTATCTGAGGAGCTCATTTCCTCCCACTCTTCACTAGGGTGCTGGCATGGTCAGGCTTTTCAATAGAAGGAGGAAGATACAGTCATAGGGAGGAGTCTGAACTCTAAAACCACATGGCATAGGTGCAAGCAAGAAAGTAATGACAGGGATACCAGGTCACCTAACCAGTATGAATTCTTCCCTTCTTCCTCAGTAACAGAACTCCAATAATCAGCCTCTCTGCACCTAGTACAGCCACATGGCTGAATTCTGATAACAGAAGGATGTGGAAACTATTGGGCAGGATTCCCAGGAGTGTTCCTTAAATGGGGATGGAGAGATGGGGCAATGTTTTGCCCATCTGCTTTTATTCTTGCCTTGGCCTGGGATGTGAATGAAAGGGTTGGAATTCCAACTGCCACCTTGGGTCATGAGGTGACCTTGAAGATGGAAACCAGTCACTAAGAATAGTAGGAAAGGAAAATACAAGGAACCCAGCTCCCTGAAGATGCCATGAGCTGCCAGCCAGCCCAGAACTCTCTACCCCTTTGCTTCTATTTTTTGGGAAAAAAATTGAAAAACAAATGTCTTTGTTATCAAGCCATTGTAAATTCCAATTTCTGTTGAACCAGCCCAATGAAATTCCTGATACAGAGAGATGGGGAAGCAGTATAAAAGGACAGATCAGTAATACTAAGAATACTTTCAACTATTAATCTTTGACAATCTCTTTCTGTACCCCAAGGCCAAACTCACTATATACAAAATTTTCCAAAATGTCAAATTCTATCAAGAACACCTCTTGCATACTTGTGTAGCAGTCCACAGCACATAGGCAAGGTTGGGGGCTGCACTGACCTTCAAACTCCTTTTACTGGAAGGCCAGGATATGGCATGGCAGTTGCATAAAGCAATCCATAAGGGTTGCTGCCTTCTGAACATTGGTTTGATACTTACAGGTTTGAGTTATCAGACAAGCATGGATGGGGCTTGTGTTTCATTCTAGTATAATATTTGCAAATGGCTCCATGGGCTTTGTCTTACTGATGTGACTCAGAGCCAAGGTCTCAGGTATGTGCTGCTTGCAACCACTACTAGCAAAGAGAACAAGAGAAAGTCAGGTGGACAGAAGACATTTAATTGGAATTCCTTGATCAGGCAGACAATGATGTGATTGCTCAATAAAGCTAGCCTCAAAATAAGCCTGGGTGAAGATACCATGGGATTTCCGAGGCAGGAATACAGCAGTGGGTTGCCATTTCCTTCTCCAGGGGATCTTGCCAGTTCAATCCCTGGATCAGGAAGATCCCCTGGAGAAGGAAATGTCAACCCACTGCCACATTCCTGCCTGGGAAATCCCATGGACAGAGGATCCTGGCGGGCTACAGTTCATGGGATTGCAAAGAGTTGGACACAACTGAGTGCACACACATACATACCAAAATAAACCTGGAAAAGCAAGCAGGTATCTTCACCCAGAACTCTGCTTGAATCCCCCTGCATGCCAGGTTGTGCTCCGGTTGGCTGTGGCCCATGTCTCATCATCAGGTTAGCACGATAACGTCTGATGCAGACCAGAGAAGGCATGTCTTATTGGCGTGACCATTATGAAGAGTGGTTTAGGAATGCTGAGAGCTCTCAACTCTCTCCAGAATGGATTCTTCAGGTACTCTTTCTCAATGATACCAAAAAAAAAAACCCACCAAAAAAGCTGCAATGATGATACAGAAAGAAAGAAGCACGGTCATGATCATTGGCAGACCCGGACCTTTTGCTGATGTTGGTATTAACTCATTGCATGACCTAAACTACCCACATATTCTGACTCTTGTTTCTTCTTTTTTAAATTTTTATTGGAGTACAGTTGCTTTACAATGTCATGTTAGTTTCTGCTGTACAGCAAAGTAAACCAGCCTCATGTATACATACATCCCCGATTTTTCGGATTTCTTTCCCATTTAGGTCACCACAGAGCACTGAGTTCCCTGTGCTAGACAGTCTGTTCTCATTAGTTACCTGTTTCACACATAGTATTAATAGTGTATTTATCTCAATCCCAAGCTCCAATTCATCCCACTGCCTCTTTCCTCCCCTCTTGGTGTTACATGTTTGTTCTTTTCTTCATTTACTTTTTAGTGACTTCTTGCTGCTATAAAAATTACTCACAATGTTGGTATCAGGGTCAGCCTTCAGGTATATTTCCTTAGATCAATTGCTCAGAATAAGGGTTGCTGTCTTCGGAACATCAGTTCGATACTTACAGGTTTGAGTTTATCAGGCAAGCACAGATGGGGCTTGTGTTTCATTCTAGTATAATATTTGCAATTCTATAAGGTGTCTCATGTTCTCAATATGGTAGCATTTTAGATAAAACAATTCTTTGTTCTCTCGGACTGTCCTGAGAATGGTAGGGTGCTTCACATTTGCAGCCTAACCTGATAAACACCAGCAATGGCTCCCAGTCACTAGGACTCACACACACAAACACACAGGAACAGACGCACATTTCCAAATGTCTCTAGGTGTGGGGGTGAGGTGGGATAGCTTCTCGTTGAGATGTGCTGGGTGGAAATTAATGGACAAAACAAACAAGGCTTCCTTAGGCTTTCCATGGAGTTCTTAGATTTTCACACAATTCTAGTAACCCGTGCCTTTTCCAGGATTTTAGAATGCCCAATAAGCACCTTAAAATAGTTTCCTTTATGATGAAATATTAACAGTTTAGCCCAGGGTAGCTAACAATGCCCATCTTTTTGCTATTTTGTGGTTAATCCTGTCTGTCTCAATTCTACTCACAGCTGGAGACATAAGACCACAGGGATCTCTGAGTGCCAAGGTACACCACCACCAAAGTCCTCTGAGGGATGGTGAATCAAGGAGAGAATGCACTGTTAAGTTTTGCTTGGTAGGGAGTGGGAAATTAAATATTTGACTATATAAAGAACACTACTTTTCAACAACATTAGCTCCTTACACAATCAGCTGCCTTGGCCGTGGCACGAACAGAATCTCCCAAATTAAATCTGCGGCTAGCTCTTTCCAGCCAATTTTCTGGAGTCAGAAGTTTGAATTCTTCCAAAGTTGTGGATAAGGACAGGCACCAACAAAAATGTATCTAGGACTGTGTCAGCCACCACGAACGCCTGTTCCTTGCCAGATGGAAGAAAATCTTCATGAGGAGGGAGAAAGCACCCTTCCTTTCTATGTCCCCCTCTTTGTCTGTCTGTCTGTCCCTCCCACTGGCAGTCATTCAGTGAAAGCTGGCTTTCAGTCAGTCTGTTAATGAACAGGAGGTACTCGCTGGCAATCACTAAGTTCTCAGTGATGACTTCTATTAATAAAAGAGCAAAGAGTCTTTGCTGTTTGTCCTCCTCTGAGTGAAATCCTCCAGTTTCCCAGGCTCCAGAAGGGAAGTAACACCAATCATTAGGATCATGACTTAGCTGTTGTTGTTTAGTCGCTAAGTCGTGTCGGACTCTTTGCAACCCCATGGTCTGTAGCCAGCCAGGATCCTCTGTCCATGGAAGTCTCCAGGCAAGAATACTGGTGTGGGTTGCCATTCCCTTCTCCAGGGGATCTTCCCGACCCAGGGATTGAACATGGGTCTCCTGCATTGGCGGGCAGATCCTTTACACTGAGCCATGAGGTAAGTCCACACCAATGTCTAGAGTTCTCTAAAAAGAATAGGACAAACACGGGAAAATATTGGGGACAGAGAGACCTGTAAAACAGGTATAATAATACCTACTGCAGAGACTCTCTTGGGGTAAGATGAGCCGAAAGCTTAAGTTGTATATTGGATAATGTATAACCATCAATGAGAGGATTCTTAGTACCACTCTTGCACTTGATCTAAGGTCTTTGCCAAGTTTTCAGAGATTGAAAGTAAGGGAAAAGCCTTGGAAAGCAAATCTGCTTGGCCTCTTTTTTAATCACTGTGTTTCATCAGCAACTTCTGCCGTTCCCCTGCAGAACAAACCTCATTCCCGTTCAGAAGGCAGCAGGTGAACACAGTGGTGTATGTGTTCCAGAAGCTCTCAGGATGGTTTCAAAAAGCCCCATTTTATCCAAGTGAATAATATGGTTTCCCTTCTGTAAGCAAAACCGTGATATATGGGCAAACTCCACGTTAATTGGATAAACCAGTGGTAAAACCCCCAAAGAACAATTAACTTTCATGTGAAATACTCCCAGCTGAAATCTTGGAAAACTTGCATGTAATTAGTACTCTCTTCCAGCCCTCCAAAGTATAAAATACAATACATTAGGGCTTGTAACACTAATATCGCCAAGAACACAGCTAATGTGGGGAAGTCTAATTTGCCACTAATATGCGGATGGCAGGCTGGTTGGTGCTTTCACCTGTTCAGGCTAATTGTTTTTAAAGTGATTTAGAAACTCTCTGCCCGATGGTCCACGGCTCCTGATGTATCAAGTCCCCAGTGCTGGGCTGCGGTAAGTCAGGAAATTTAGAAGTGACCTTCGAGGTCATTTGGTTCAGTTCCCAAGCAATGGTTTATGGACCTGTTGCATTAGCAGCAGCTCAATTTACAAATGAGAGTTTCCTGGGTTGCACCCTCAGAGATTCTGGGTCAGCAGGCTTTGACTGGACCTCAGAAATCCCAATGAAAAATAAACAAATGAACACCTTTCTGAATGCCTCCGGAAGATTCTCTGGTCCAGCCGTGCTTGGGAACTACTGATGTCCCCAACCTTCTACTCAATGCAGAAATCCCCTGTGTAACGTGAGTGATGGTGGGCATCCAGCCTCTGCTTGAACACGTCCAGGATTAAGCAGGTCGGGGACTCAGCTCCAGTCAATGGCGGCTGCCTGGCCCGCCACACCGAGAGGGCCTCTGAGGTTATACTCAAGTCCAGTGGAAGAGAGTGCCAAGCTGGTTGGTGCCCTCTGCCCTAGGCTTAGGTAAGGGCAGTAATGTTGTTGTTCAGTCACTCAGTTGTGTCCGACCCCATGGACTGCAGCACGCCAGGCTCCTCTGTCCTCCACTGTCTCCTGGAGTTTTCTCAAGCTCCTGTCTACTGAGTCAGTGATGTTATCCAACCATCTCATCCTTTGTTGCCCCCTTCTCCTCCTGCCCTCAATCTTTCCCAGCAACAGAGGCTTTTCTAATAGGTCGGCTCTTCCTATCAGGCCGAAGTGTTGGAGGTTCAGCATCAGTCCTTCCAATGAATAGTCAGCATTCATTTCCTTAAGAATTGACTGGTTTCATCTCTTTGTAGCCCAAGGGACTCTCAAGTCTTCTCCAGCACCACAACTGGAAAGCATCAATTCTTCGGTGCTCAACTTTCTTTATGGTCCAACTCTCAAATCAGTACATGATTACTGAAAAACCATAGCTTTGACTATATGGACCAGTATAGGGCAGTATGACAACATGTATTTTCCATTCCTGATAAGAGATATCTACTCTGATGAATCCCATTCAATAGTTTTTAGTTTATGAAGATTGAAAAACAGTGGTCTAGTTTCTAAGTTAGCCTGATATCAGAGCATTGCACCAAAAGGTCAGAGTCTGAAAACATGGGTTTCAGCTGTGGTTTCAGTTATCCTACCTTGAGAAATTTGCTTACTCTGAGTGCAGTTGCCTGTTTATCAAATAAGGACATGATATCTGCATGGGAGTGTTTTGAGACTCAAATACACTTATGACTGTGAAGAGTCTTTGAAAATGCTTATTTATATTTAAAAAAAAAAAAGTAAAGTACTCTTATTGTCAGTACACTATCAAACATGAGCGGTATTTTCCCCAGAGTACAGGTGCTTGAGCAGGTAGCCAAGCATGTACATGTAGTAAGAGGAAATCCAAAACACTGAGCCTTTCTTCCCATAATGATATCAAGGCTTCTTTCGTTACCAGAACAAAGGCTTGTTCAAACCAAGAGCAATCAGAAAGTGAGTTTGCCTGGTTTTCAAATGGCTTTTGTAAACATTTTGTAAACATCCACCTCTCTGCCTTTCCCTCTGCCTTCAAATGCAACCACCCAGCTTGCTCATCGATTGGAATTCAAGTGATCTGCCCTTGGCTTCAACTCATTTGATAGAGCTGTGTAAGTTGTGTAAGTCAAGTGGAGACTTGACCTAATCGGCTTAACGGACCTCTGATTTTTGAATGAATATGCTTAATTTGTTAAGTACCAGATGAGATACACACTGATTAGACTGAGAGATACAAGATTATAAAACTGAATGATTTATCAGTTTGTTAATAATCTCCTCAAGGGCAATATGCCATGTGCTCAATGGTGTCTGACTCTTTTCAACTCCATGGTCTGTAGCCTTCCAGGCTCCTCTGTCCATGGGATTCTCCAGGCAAGAATACTAGAGTGGGTTGCCATTTCCTTCTCCAGGGGATCTTCCTGATCCAGGGATTGAACCCACGTCTCCTGCTTCTCCTGCATTGCAGGCAGATTCTTTACCCGCTGAGCCACTGGGGAAGACCTTAAGGGCAAGGAATAGGTCTAAGTTACCTCTGTGCCTTGCAGGACTTAAGAGATATATTTTGTACACTGGCTGAACTCGAGAATCTTTTGTTGAGTGAGTGAGTGACAGATGGAACGAATGAATAGTCCACATGTGACTTTCAGAGGAACCAAGGCTGACTGAGATGCAATGACAACTATGACGTGTGTGTGTGTGTGATTGTGTGTATGTATGTGTGCTAGATGCAGAGCCCTTAAGACATTCTTGCTTTAGAAGAAAAAGAACAATGTCCACCCACCTCCAATAGAACCAACTAATTTAGTCAATGTATTAAAATTATTTACCATTTAGGTCAGGTCGTTCAGTAGCAAAGAATCTGCCTGCCAATGCAGGAGCTGCAGGAGACATGGGTTCGATCCCTGGGTCAGGAAGATCCCCTGGAGGAGGAAATGACAACCCACTCCAGTATTCTTGCCATGATAATCCCACGGACAAAGGAGCCTGGTGGGCTACAGTCGATGGAGTCAGAAAGAGTCGGACATGACTGAGTGACTGAACACAGCACCATCCAGGTCAGTTGTATGCCCTTCATTTCTGCAAGATACCTCTGTATCATTGCTCATCATAGCAGGAGAGGATTATGGTTATTGGGAACAGGCCTAGCACCAGGTAACTCAGTGTACGTCCCATCTGTGCCTATACAGCAATTAAAACATATTACCTTTATGTTCCAGTTCCCTCTTTTATAAAACAGAAATCACGATAATTGCATCTACATCTCAAGCACACAGGTGGGTTACTGTTGTGAGGATTACATGGAAAGCACTAAGACCAGTTTCAGGCAACTTACTCACTAAAAGTGTGTCCACTTAAAATGGTATGTTTCCAGATCATATGAACACAAGACATCAAGAAAAAGCACCAAGTTAACTGGTAGGATTTCTATCCCACCCAAAGGGAACCAAAATGCTCTTCCACGGAGATTCCTAAAGGTCAGCATCACAGCCTGTCAATTCCACTAAAATATTTAAATTTACAGGAAGGGTGGAACGGGATGGGTAGGACTTCAGCAAGCTGTCTTTGTTGAAAGCTACCATGTGCTGGTGTCTTGGTCCAAATGCTACAGACTAGGGTGGCTTGTAAACAACAGAATTTTGTTGCTTGCAGTTCTGGAGCCTGCAAATTTTTCAAGTCCCTATCGTGGCTGGGTGAATGCCCTCTTCCTCGTTCAGAGCCAGCACCTTCTCACTGTGACTTCACACGGAGGAACGGACTAGGGGTCTGTTTGGAAACTTTTTTTTTAAGGCATTGCTCCTGAGACAGAAAAGGGGCGGGGCACAACCTTTAAAGTAATGACATAGCCCAAGGACAAGACATAAACTTGTTAGAATCAACTAAGTCCAAGAGGGTGGATGAGTTGCCTTCCCCTAGACCTTGAGCTTCATTACACATTCATTGTTACACATCAGCTTCTCCGGTGGCTCAGTGGCAAAGAATCCACCTGCCAGTGCAGGAGATGCAAGTTCAATCCCTGGGTTGGGAAGATCCCCTGGAGAAGTAAATGGCACCCACTCCAGTATTCTTGCCTGGGAAATTCCATGAACGGAGGAGCCTGGCAGGCTACCGTCCATGGGGATCACAAAGAGTCAGACATGAATGAAGAGACTGAGCACGCAGGCAACATATCCCAAGCTAAATGACACACCCACCATCACAATGACAGTTCCAGCGCTGACCTTAAAGGTCAAAAGGAGGGTGGTGGTCCAATTCCTGAAAATCCCCACACGTTCCCCAAAATACCTGGAATACTCTTCCCATTCATTAGCCTATGAAAGTACCTACCCCTGTAAAAACTGACCTCAGATATGCAGATGATACCACTCTAAAGGGAGAAGTGAAGAGAAACTAAAGAGCTTCTTGATGAGCTGCATCAAAATTACCAGCTAGAGAATAATAAAATCTTACCTTAGACCTGTATTTAACAATAGCATAAAGTAACCTATGTTTTGGGCTTCCCTGATGGCTCAGCAGGTAAAGAATCTGTCTGCCAATGCAGGAGACACAAGTTTGATCCCTGGGTCAGGAAGATCCTCTGGAGTAGAAAAAGGCAACCCACTCCAGTATTCTTGCCTGAAAATCTCATGGACAGAGGAGCCTGGAGGGCTACAGTCCACAGGGTCACAAAGAAATGGACAGGACTGAGTGAATAAGCACACGTGGAAGCAATCTATGTTGTAAAAGTTGTTGATTAATTTATCTATGGTTTAAAAGAAAAAATAACTCAAATTTAGTCATACCCATTCTATAATGGTATGGACATGTGCTTCTGTAGCTGGTACTGAGGCTTTCTGCTCTTGGAGCAATATTCTCCAATTTAAAAATAAATGATATTGATTTATCATTAGAGCCTTTTTATAGGAGAATTTATCTCAACAGAACTTTTAAAGATATAAAATATACAGTTTATGTAGCCTTAGGTTTCTTAACAGAACCAAATCAAACTGAATAATAAAGTAAAACGGAATAATAAAATGATCAAATAGTGTAAGATCAAGTCAGAACTGATCTGGAAGCACCTTTTATAATTACTAGGCTGGAAGCAGTCTCTGTAGATTCGGCAGAACTGAATCACGAAATGAATTAAGACCATATCAAATTATTAATACTTTTCATATGCCATAAAAAAGCCTTCCTTCCTGCCTCTCTGGGACTGGAGCAAAATGTCTCAAATATCATGCAGGGAAAATGGAGGGAAATTAATAAATAGGATATTGCTTATTGTTCTTTAATAGCCCCTTGTCTAATCCTTTGAATATTTTATGGATCTTTATTCTTTCTAAAGAACCTTCCAAGGCCTTATCTCATTGAATCTCTGTTCTTGAGAGGAGCCTCCTGGCTCAGTAAGTCAGGTGAAGGGCCTGAGGGCTAGACTTCGGGCTGCTCCTCTGGACTGGATACCTGCAGGGAAGTTCTCTAACTGGTCCACACTGGCCTGGCCTCACCTGGGCAGGGAGGATGGCCCCACTCTGATGGAGATGCAGTCAAGAATGCCAACAGCCTCCAGTTGTGAATGCCTTCAGAGTCCACCTCAGCTTAGGGGGCTGTGGTCGCTCTGCTCTCAGAGCATCTGTAGGTCAGTGGGTGAGTAAGGCAGTGGGGCTCAGGTCAGGCCATTTCCACCCCACAAGGGACTACCTGACGGGCAGTCTGGGGTCTGGCACTCCCCACTGCACTGGTCTCACAGCTCCCCCTGCTCAATCCTGCTTCCTTCTACTTTTGTTGTTGTTTAGTTGCTAAGTCGTGTCCCACTTTTGCAATCCCATGGACTGTAGCCCACCAGCTCCTCTGTCCATGGGATTTCCCAGCAAGAATACTGGAGTGGGTTGCCATTTCCTTCTCCAGGGGATCTTTCCAACCCAGGGATCAAGCCTGTGTCTGCTGCACTGACAGGTGAATTCTTGACCACTGAGTCACCTTCCTTCCACTTAGCCATCCATAAATGTTATTCCTAGTAAACCTTTGGCATTCCCAACTCCCTCTCAGCATCTTCTTCCAGAGGGCCCAGGTGTCTGTCTACTAATAGCGCTTACCTGGGAAGACCAGGATAAGATAATAAAGGTAAAGGTCTTAGCCCAGAGTTGCCCCACGATAAGTTCTCAAAAAATATTAGCTCTGGTTGGAAGCCTTTCCCCGGCTTTGTGCTTGGAGAACAGAGGCAGTGCTGTTAAGTGATTATCCAACTAGACGAAGTGCTCTCTGCCAGTCAGCTATTTTAAAAGTGTCATTTCAAGGAGACTTCAGGGGCTTCCCTGGTGGTCCAGTGGCTAAGACTCCAAAATCCCAATGCGGGGGGCCTACGTTTGACCCCTGGTCAGGGAACTAGATGCCACATGCCACAGCTAAAGATCCCGAATACTGCAGTGAAGACTGAAGGTCCTGCATGGCATGACTAAGACCTGGCACAGCCAAATAAATAAATAATTTTTTTTAAAAAAAGACAAGATTGAGCTGACATGGGAGTAAAGGGCTTGCCAGTCTGTATTGGTCTCCAAGTTATTGTGCAACCCTGCATGTGTGAAGTGAAGGTGTGAGAAAGACTTAAAAGTTTTGCAAGTTAAACAAGGTTGTACAAAAGTTTGACTGTCTCAAGTCTCCAAGTTACTCAGGCTCTACCATGAGATAGAGAAAGACAGAATCAATGCTAGCAAAATCGGTAACACACTGAACAGTCGGATGGTGGATCCGATTTGGAGTAAGTCCCTTTAGCATGTATACTCACTGCAAGAAAACAAAACAAATTCATTTAAAACAGTGAAGAAGGGAGAATGTAAAAAGAGTCTAGCACGCAGAAGAATGATAAATGCACATTAACAGCCGTATTACTAAACCGAGACACATAAAATCAGATTGATACTCTCTATATTCAGTACACTAGTTTCATTTTTAAAAAACATTTGTAAGGGGACTTCCCTAGCGGTCCAGAGGCTAAGACTCCACTCCACACTCACAATGCTGGGGTTGGGGGGTGGGTCTAGGCTCGATCCCTGGTCAGGGAACTAGTCTCCACATGCTGCACCTAAGAACCTGGCACAGCCAAATCAATTAAATATTTTTAAAAAAGAAATATTGTAAAGTAATTAGCCTCCAATTAAAATAAATAAACTAAAAAAAAAAAGAAAAAGCTAAACATTTTCTAGGGATTTTCAGATCTTTGCTACCGATCCTGTCTTCCTGATTTCCCCCGTGAGATCTCAGAACCCTCCCCCGTACCAAGGAGGTGATGCTGGGGACTAGCTGGACATAAACATAACTCCTAGAGTGTGAGGGAAACTACCAGAAGTGACTTCTATCGATCTCAGCTTCCATTTCTCCCAGCAACTGTTTACGCTCACGGCAATGGATCATGTTTTTCAGTCTCTGAGCTGCCCTAAGTGTCTCTCAGCAAAAGAGAAACTGGCCATGAATTCTGATCATTTGTTCTGATTGGGTGCCTCTAATGAAGCTTGCCACACCCCTACAATTCGGAAGGTCATTCCCTTCCAGCAAACCCCTGGTTTTGTGATGCCTGACTTGCCCTGTGCTATTCTCCCTACTCTGGGTGTGGCTTCCTTGGCCTCCCAGGCTGACAGCTCAGTGGTGCCTCTACCCCAAACAGCCAGAGGGACCAGTGAGAGACCATTCGTCTCCATCTTCCCAGGCACTGGATGCTCATACAGATTCTACCAATATCCCAGCTCTATTTGTCTTTAGAATTTCTAATTTCTTCATCATCTTTTTCCGATTCAGTCTTGATTTCTTTCTATACAGCTTTCTCCCTTGGGGATGTGTGTTCCATCTAAGCATCTGCTTACAGCCTCCTTTTAAATTCTCAGGCAAATATTCATTGAATTTCTGTTGCATTGTTTTCTTCCTCTCTCAATAAATTATCCTGTCTCCTCTTCGAGGTGTCCCTTTTCAAACTCCGAGTTCTTCACGTGCATGAAAAATCCCTCTGAATTCATCTTCATCTCCCGTGCAACCTCACCTTGATTATTTTCCATGGTTGGCACTTTCCTGCCATGGCTTCATATTAATGCACTGTGCTGTTGTTGAGTCACAACGTCACGTCCAACTCTTTGAGACTCCATGGACTGTAACCTGCCACACTCCTCTGTCCATGGGATTTTCCAGGCAAGAATACTGGAGTGGTTTGCTATCTCCTTCTCCAGGGAATCTTCCCTACCCAGGGATCAAACCCACATCTCCTGCATTGGCAGGTGGAGTCTTCACCACTGAGCCACCAGGGAAGCCCAGTGCACTGTGTAGCCCACAGGAAAGTTTGCTAACTTCATTCCTTGTTTAGGCCAGTCTGCCTCCTGTGTGGATAAGCTCTGGGAAACAAGGTGGCTACCCAAGCAGAGAGCCCCTCAGCCTCTGGATGCCCTAAGCCACACAGTTACCAGCCCAGAGCCCTGTCTGCTTCTGCCCAAGTCAGGAAGGGTGACTTCTAGGCTAAGCAGAATGGCAGAACAACCTTTCTGGTCCAAGACACCATGACTTGGCAAGGGCCACCCCAGAATTTCCCAGTCATGTGCATATGTGCTAAGTCACTTCAGTTGTGTCCAACTCATTGAGACCCCATGGACTGTAGCCCACCTGGCTCTTCTGTCCATGGGATTCTCCAGGCAAGATACTGGAGTGGGTCGTTATGCCTTCCTCCAGGGTCCCAGTCCAATATGGGTCCCATAATCCTGAGGCTAATGGAGATGACTGTTCATAGATGGAGAATCATTCTGGTTTAATTTGAGAGATAATATAACGTGGTATCACGCACTTGGAAGAGAAAATGTAAGCAGAATACAGACTTCAGGACTGACTCCAAGGGTAAAAACCCCCATTTGCATATGTTCCATGGGACCCAACACACTCCAAAAGGAGGGATATTGTGCTTTGCCATCCAAATAAGGACTAAAGGAAGGAAGTTTTTTTTTTCCCTTACATAAAACTAAAGTGCATTTCCCTTGTGACATGGTCTCGGGAAAACACACAGCATAGTTAGCTAGGATGACACTCAGAATCCTTCCCTAGGAAGCCAGTGTCAGGAATCATGGGCTTTGTGTTTGCAAAAGGTGCCACCGCTTCCAGCTGCACAATCTAGGACAAGTTATTTGATTTCCCTGGGCCTTCATGTTCTCATACATAAAAGAGAGCCAAGGATAGCTAGGTAACAGGATTGTCTAACAAAGGAAACAAGACAATGTATCTGATTACTATATTTGATAAGAGTGTCTGCCCTTCTCCCTGGCTTCTGATCCGATGATGACTTTCTGGGTTTGGCACTTGTAGCTGGTGATTCAGTGGAACTTTCACAGGAACTTTCAAGGGATCCTCCAGGGATCCCGAACTTGGGCAAGGCCCGTCTGCACACAGACCTCGATCCACAGCACCGGGGTGAGCACGTTCCCCAGGGATGAGCCTGCCTGCGTTCAAATATTGTTCCTCTCCCTTGATGGCTGGGCGGTCTTAGGGAATAAGCACCATACTAGCACTGACGGGATTGTGTGAGGATTAAAAGAGATAATTCCTGTGAAATATTTAGCAAATATGTTAATACATAGTCCATTCATATCCAAGTCCTTGATTACGTTGACATTTTATCTTTTTCCTAGGGGGACAGAGATAAGGAACCTGAGGTTCTTTCAAACTGAAAGAGAAGAACAGGTGGCCAGCACCTCTCCACGTTCAGTTTTGCGTGCGTTGATTCTCAAAATGATAAAATGAGCAAAGCAGTCAGTGCCGCTCCCAGTCCACTCAGGAGAGAAACGGAGACGCGAAGAAGTTCAACGGCCTTTTCAAAATCACAGGCAGGTGACGGCCTGTGACCCAACCTTCTGACACTTCACCCAGTGATCTCCACCAACCCTCGCGTTGAAACTTAGGTCAACCAGAGACGATCCTCAAGGCCGCAGCTGAGACATTCTTTCCAACCTTTAGTAAAAGCATTTGTTTGCTTCGGTGCCAGGCGTAGCTCTCTTCTCTGCCCGTCACGTGCCTCATACAAGACAAGGACACCTACTCAGTTATTCAACTGGTCTTTGAGATTCCAGGCATCAAGTGGAATCACTCTCTGAGGTCAATCTGAATGATTATTCAAGAGACTCAATTTCCTTTAGAGAAGGCACATTGTCAGTTCAATCTACTGTGGAATTTGTAGTATTAATGAATTGAAGGATACTTCGGGGATTTCTCCCAGATGCTTATTTTAATTTAAGCTCTAGGGGTTTAACTTTCCAAAATACTCAATTTTGTTCATTATGAAAACTAATAACTGGCTTATTTCACTGCTAATTTGGGTACGAAGGTTAATTATCTATAGTGGAGTGGTCTCGAGTTAATCTAAAGTCTACCTGAACACAGTACTGTGGCTAATTGATTCCCCCACACACGGAGGAATAAGTATTTCTTTCTGGAAAAGAAAGAAAAAGGCTCCACTGACTTGGATTCTCTCTGCCTCTGTCTCTGTAAAGGATGCGGGGTCTCTCTGGGATGGTGGGCGGCCTCTCCCTTTTTGGATGCGGTGGCATCCGTTCAGTTGTGTGTGTGAGAAGGTCCCACTCAGTCCCTGCTTAGCATTTTCTTTTCCACAACAAAGCACCCAGTCACCACTCCTGCATGAGTGCATGCTAAGTCGCCTCAGATGTGTCCGACTCTCTGATACCCTATTGACTGTAGCCTGCCAGGCTCCTCTGTCCACAGATTCTCTAGGCAGAGATACTGGAGTGGGTTGCCATGCCCTCCTCCCGCGGATCTTCCTGACCCAGGGATTGAAACCACGTCTCTCACGTCTCCTGAACTGGCAGGCAGATTCCTTCCCACCAGCGCCACCTGGGAAGCCCAGTCACCCCTCCTACCCACTGTTTCTTCACCACGGGTTTAGGAAATGGCGGGTGTATAAATCACATTATGTTAGTCCGATCTTGATCAAACCAGAATGCCTCGCCTTCTAAAATACACCCCAAATGATACCAGTCAGAATGGTCACCATCAGAAAGTCCACAAATTATAAATGCTGGGGAAGGTGTGGAAGAGAAGAGACGTTGGGGTACACTGTTGGGGGAAATGCCAGTTGGTGCAGCCACTATGGAGCTTCCTCAGGAAACTAAAAACAGAACTACCTTACGATTCTGCAATCCTACTCCTAGGCATATACTTGGAGAAAAGCATAATTCAAAAGGATACAAGGACCCCGGTGTTCATAGCAGCAGTATTTACAACCAAGACGTGAAAACAACGTAAATGTCCATCAACAGATAAATAAAAAAATGTGGTGTACACACACACACACACACACACACACGCGCACACACACACACGCGCACACACACACACACGCACACACACACACACACACACACGCGCGCGCACACACACACACACACACGCAGGAGTATTACTCAGCCACAAAAAAGAATGAAATAATGCCATTTGCAGCAACCTAGGTGGGCCTAAAGATTATCATATTGAGTGAAATAAGTCAGAGACAGAAAGACAACCATCATATGGTATCACTTATATTTGGACTCTAAAAAATTTATACAAAGGAGATTATATACAAAACAGAAATAGACCCACAGACGTAGAAGAAAATTTATGGTAACCAAAAGGGAAAGGTAGGGGGATAAATTAGAAGTTTGGGATTAACACATACATGTTACTATATGTATAGTCCGTGGGGTCGCAAAGCATCAGACACGATTGAAGTGACTTAGCACGCTCACATATATAAAATAGACAAAACAACAGGGTCTTACTGCGTAGCACAGGGAAATATACTCAGTATTTGTAATAACCAATAAGGGAAAAGAGCCTGAAAACTTATATATATATATATGCATATATATACGTATGCACGTATGTATATGGGCTTCCCAGGTAGCGCAAGTGGTAAAGAATGTGCCTGCCAGTGCAGGAGAGGCAGGAGACTCGGGTTCAGTTCTTGGGTTGGGAAGATCTCCTGGAGCAGGAAATGGCAACCCACTCCAGTATTCTCACCTGGGAAATCCCATGGACAAAGGAGCCTGGCGGGCTACAGTCCATGGTGTCGCAAAGAGTCAGGTACGACTGAGAAGGCACGCAACACGCGTGCACACACACACATGCATTGCAGTATGTATATGTGTGTATATATATATATATATATACGTAGTTTAATAATCAGTTTGCTGTATACCTGAAACATAGCATTGTAATTCAACTACACTTGAATAAAAAATAAAATTCACCAAAAAGAAAGATCATACAACAACAAATCTATTGTCTTGATCTCTGTATTGTCCCAAAAGGCAACAGGCTTCATATACATTCCCCTCATCTTTCTAAGAATTCAGTGAAGCACAAAGGATGCTTTATTTATTTCTCTCTTTAGCAGAAGAAGAAACGAAGACCCACACAGACCCAGGTTCACAGGATATCGGGTGTGAGGCATGGAAATAGAACATGGATTTCTTGATTCCTGATTCTGTGAGCTTTCTATTCTATCACCCTACCTGTGTGATCTGTAATGTATTGGAAAGCATTATCTACTCTTTCAGATACTCTGCTACACAGTTCTATTTCTTGTGCTCCAAGAAATCCAGTTTTGTCTCCAGGAAGAAAGACAGACAAAGGCTGCACACTGGATCTTAAAGGACATTCCATTCATTGACGTTCACGCCTTCGCCTGTAAGGCCAGCCCTTTCTCCCTCTGCTGGCTCTGTTCTTATAGAAGGCGGAGTGTCTGGGTCTAATTCACGTTCCCACTCTTCCCAAGGACTGAAGCCAGATTTGGCCCTGAACTTCCTACGCACGTGTTAGTCTTAGAACTCTCTTTCCCCATCTACCTCTGATTTATTTAAAAATTACTTTCTAAACCAACTTGAAGCAGCTCAAAAATTAATTTAAACTCCCCAAAACTGAATTTGTCAATGTCCACCGTTGTAATTTGTTACGTTGCATTATAACCTACTACAGAACCATGGCAATGTCAGAACTCTGATGATGTAGTATGGTCTCCATCTACAATATATCATAAGAGCAGTTTCAGCTTGGATGATAGATGGGGCAAGTCTGGGAAGAATTTGAAAAGAGATCTAAATTTCTAGAATTTTTTTTATTCCCTTTAAGTGGCTGAAGGCGTCACCCCTCCCCAAGAGATTACTGAAAATCTAAATCATTTTTTCTCCTCTTTTTGCTCTGCATCAAACAGAGGTCTGCAAAGGCAATTAACCTGGCATGGTGGCAGAATTGCTGAGGTGTGATTTGCCTGTGTTCTAGCCTTGTAGCTTTGGCCATGACATTGTCCCATCAGTTGGGAAAGGAAAAATGAATCTGCTTTGGTGTAACTCTCAACAATCACGGTCTGTCCATCCCTTCGTTAAGCTCCAGGATGCCAGGTCCTTGATAGGTTTGTCCCCAAGGGCAGGAAAGAATTCATGTACAGTCAGCATACCACATTTTGTGCTACTTTTTGAAGCCAGTACCTGTTAGGCAACCTGCTGGCTTAAATGAATCAATGCCAGACTGAGGCTCTACCACCATGGAGGATAACCAGGGTCCTCTGCAGAGATGTGTCCTCTATGGCAAGGAACAAATGCAGAGCATCCGCAGGTACAGAAGACATGCCATCATCCTAGCCCTTCCCAGAGTCTTTCTTAGACTCATCTAGAAAAATGAAGCTCAACAGTCCAGACAAATACTTTTATGGTAAAAAGAAATGCAGACCCAGCTTCTCATGCCAGGTCAACAGCAGGAACTTAGAACTGGGTCTCGAGACCTGGGCCCCTGTGTTTTACACTCTAGTCCAGCAGGTCTCCATGGCAACTGCCTAACATGCTAATGTGTCCTGATGAATTCTGAGCCTGGTTACAGCTAATTCATTATTGAAGTAAGTTGAAAACTTGGGAATTATTTTGCTTTTTAAAAATGTAATTTTAAAAATGTTATGGAAGTATAGCTGATTTACAATGTGTTAATTTCTGCTGTACTGCAAAGTGACATTTATACATATGACTATTCTTTTTCATATTCTTTTCCATTATGGTTTATCACAGGAAATTGAATATAGTTCCCTGTGCTATATAGTAGGACCTTGTTAAAACATAAATTAGTTGTCTTTGTAATGACTTTTCCACTCTTGAGCCATCCTACTTGCTTTCCTGAGTGGAGGGAAAAGGGGTGGAGGGTGCCTTGGGAATTGTAGGCACCTCTCGTGACTAAAATTTATACTAAAGTTCAAATGACTTGTATAAGATTTTCATGGAATTTAAGCGGGGGCACAAATCTAACAACCATATAGGAAGAATTAGAATATTGCTGGCACCACTGAGGATAATTGTCTCAGTGTCACTATTTGCCATGAAAACTACTCTTTCCTTGCTATGCTCCTTGCTTCCATCTCTGGGACTGTGTTTCTCCCCACTAACAATACATACAATAGATAGATAGCTTGTTGTCGTTGTTCAGTTACTCAGTCATGTCTGACTCTTAGATAGATAGGTAGGTAGGTAGATAGATACACATACACATCAATCATGAGGGCTCAGCTCAGAGCAAGCCCAATAATCTGATCATAGAGATATGCCAAGGAAACTGAGATATGGCCAGGAAGGAGAACACAGGCGGGTGCATCCTGACCACTTGATGGTGCGCATCACCTGTGGTTATCACTGACAACTGCAGCTTCCAAACAGACAGAATTATGTCCAATGGTGGGAAGGGAGGTGGCTAGGATAAGAAACAACAGTGAGGTTCTCAAAAACATCCCCTGGACTTGTTTTGGCCCCGATTTGGCTTCAAAGTCTCATCGCTTTGAGTGTTCCATGGGTCAACAATGACGCCAGAACACTCACCTTGCTGGTCCTGATTAGATTTACCAGTGCTTGTGGTTGCCATGGAACCTGGCCACTGTGACAGGGAATGAAATGGGACAGAAAGTGGATTAGGGTCCAGTCCAGTGCACAGCCTCTGGGGACTGATACTCCCGGTATGACTTTGGGCTGGTCACACATCTTTTTTTCTTCTTCCTTTTTCCTTCTTTATAAATTGGAGTATAGTTGATTTTGAGCAAACTCTGGGAGACAGTGGAGGACAGAGGAGCCTGGCATGCTATAGTCCATGGGGTCAAAAAGAGTCCGACACAATTTAGCAACTGAACAAGAGGTGGCTCAGACCGTACAGAACCCGCCTGCTGATGCAGGGGATGCAGGTTTGATCCCTGGTCCAGGAAGATCCCCTGGAGAAGGAAATGGTAACCCTCCAGTATTCTTGCCAGGAGAACCCCATGAACAGAGGAGCCTGTTGGGCTATAGTCCATGAGGTCACAAAGAGTTGAATATGACTGAGCAACAAACACTGGTTAACTTGTAAGTCACTTCGAAGCCCTTGAAAACATCACAGCCCCACCCAAGGAGAGAGGGATCCTTTCATCCTGACTGAACTACTGCTAGAAGATACAATACTTCACATTCTAATGTAGATGATGAATGCCCCGTACTTAAACAAACCAACTAGGATTAATCACAGCTGTTTTGTTTCTCAGCAACTGTTATGTGATTCACCTCTGCTACAGGTTGCTTTAAAAATGGAAATACAGAGCTTAAGCACTGGGGAGGATATCATCTAATGAAGAATCAAAATTGAATCTAAGCCATGGGAAAAAACTCAAAATGCCCATGTTTCTAGAACTTGGTATGGCATTTTCACAGGTTGAGAGGCTTTTTCTTTTGAATTGTGAAAGATCCATCACATGTTTAATGTTCCTGCTAATCACACCAAATCGAATTTTATCATGATTAGACCTAAAGTGCATTTTAGTCTGTATTCCCGTATGCATACTGAATTCTAAAACTGAGTTGGAGTTTCATCCACGTCTCTCAATCCAAACCGCTGTGTGTGGAGAAACAGCATCCTTCTGCACATTGGAGTTTGCTTGTCAAAGTCTTAACACCTGCTACGTGCATGTGTGCTCAGTTGCTTCAGCCGTGTCCAACTATGTGTGACACTATGGGCTGCAGCCTGCCAGGCTCCTCTCTCCATAGGATTCTCCAAGCAAGAATACTGGAGTGTGTTGCTGTGCCCTCTTCCAGGGTGCACCTGCTACAGGGGAAGTCAAACGTGGAGTGTGAGGGGCGAATTCGGCCCCCTCATCTAAGGGCTGCTTCAATTCAATTCTAGGTTTGAGAAGGTAACAGGACACTGATTTGTGGATGAGCCTTCCCCAGGGCAAGGCCATGTATTTAATACATCCTCTGAACAGAGCTTTTTTACTTTTTCTCTTTTTTTTGGCAAAATTGAGAAGTTTAATAATATTAAGTGTTAACAAGGCTGTGGGTAAACAGATCCTTTGATACACTTCTAGGAGGAATGCAAATCGTTAGAGGCACTTTGGCGGTCAGTTGGATAATACTGTTTTACAATTGGTTTTGATTATTGATAATGGTTGGCATAACCACTCCCCTTTTGATTATCTTCCCCTGATTTCCAACTTCTCTTCGTCTCTTAGCAGAGCTTTTTTTCTTGGATACACAATGTCCTTTGGAGAATTTCTTTGTGGGTCCTAAAGGGAAGTTGTCTTCCATATCATAACCCCCAAGACAAATGCAGGAGTACAGTGAGTTTCAAATGCATTGTGAGGAGCCCCAGGCAAGGAAGGAGAGGTTCCAGTAAGAACTAGGGAGGAGAGAATGTCTGGTCTTGGAAAATCTAGCCCGTTGTTTCTTCTGTCTGGTCATCCTGCACAGTAATGTGAAGATGTTCTCTATGGTCCACCTGTAGTCATCTGTGCTACAGGCTGTCAGGGAGGAGGTGACTGAGTAGGGGTGGAGGGTAAGGAACCCACCATCCCTAAACCTCCTCTCCTCATTGTCTTGCCCACTGATGCTCCTGGATCTAAAAAATCAAAGAAATCTCTAAACAGAGAAGAGCATGGCTAAGATAGGAAGCATCCTTAGATGTTGGTGGGTTCCTGGGAAAGAACTATGCAATCTGCCTCTCCTGACCACATCACAGAAGGGTAGAAGATCAACAACAAAATTAGCAGGTGTTTGAAAGAATCAGAGACCAGAGGGTCCTGGGCTGCTGGTCTCAGACAGAGCTCAGAAAAGCAGCAAGACCCCAGGACACAAAAGACTGCTGGAGGCCTCTCATCCATGGGTCTAAGGGACTCTCATAGCTTTCCCAGACTTCCCAAGTGACTCAGTGGTAAAGAATCCACCTCCCAATGCAGGAGATGCAAGAGAAGCAGCCGTGAACCCTGAGTTGGGAAGATCCCCAGGAGTAGGAAATGGCAACCCACTTCAGTATTCTTGCCTGGAAAATTCCATGGACAGAGGAGCCTGGCGGGCTACAGTCCATGGGGTCACAAAGAGTTGGACACAACTGAGCGAATAAGTGCAGGGCAGGGCAGTGCATGGCTTTCTCAACTCTCAGAGCCTCTAAGGTGAAGAGAATGTTTCCTAGATTCCCAACAGCAGCACAGACTCAGCACAGAATGTCATGAAAGATTAAAAGTCTTTGCATAAGAGTTAACCTAGGAGATCTGAGACTGTTTGCAAAGGCTGGCCCTTGACTGGTATCTGGGAATTGAGATTTAGGAAGGATCCTCACCATGATTTAATTGAAAAGAGAAGCTTTTGGTGCCTAAGCCATTTGTACAATGTTTATTATGCTAAATGCCCATTTTCCTCCCGAGAGCCTGAAATATTGGCAGGTTCTAAGCAGAGGTGGTCTCTGTGATCAGCTCCCAGTAAAACTTTGGTCACTGAGTCTCTAATGAGGTTCCCTGATGGACAGCATTGTACACATGTTGTCACACCTGGCTGCCAGGTGGTGGTGGTTTAGTCACTTAGTCGTGAAATGGAAGGGGCTGGGAATGGAGGAAACTGGGAGATAATTTGGTTTTCCTGTATGTTGTGGGGGTAGAGAGACTCATCTTGCTCCCCAAGAATTAACATCTTGCCAGCTACCATCGCTGGATCTGCACACAAGATCCACAGCCTAGCACCAGTGCACTCAGTTAGGGTCTAATATCCAGAAAGCATTTATTGCCTTTCAGTCCTCAGATGCTTTAACAAAGCATCCATGCAGTATTTCAGCACTGGGAGGACCCAGGCCCCATTTCTCTTCTTAAATCTTGGGTCTTCCCCCTCTTTATATCTTATCCAGACTAGAGAGATTGATAGTAGGAAGGGTGTCCAACCACTTCTTTTTTTTAATGA
The DNA here is from genome assembly GCA_024291935.2 of Okapia johnstoni. Taxonomy (NCBI): domain Eukaryota; kingdom Metazoa; phylum Chordata; class Mammalia; order Artiodactyla; family Giraffidae; genus Okapia; species Okapia johnstoni. The sequence goes on along the minus strand of CM044307.1, from coordinate 142,256,646 downwards.
GCTCCCTTGAAAATTTCCTTTGTGGGAAGAATTACGAGGTTTTAAATCCATAAACCAACAGATTATAGTTCTAGATTCTGACTAAATTTAAAATGATGAACCTTAAAGCCATCCTAAGTCCTCTCCTGTTTTTCACAGCTAGGACTTTGGGCCACCAATCTAGTGTTCCCCATTCAACAGCCACCCCACCCCCACCCCCAGAGATGTACTGTAGCAGGCACGGTAGTTCTTGATGTCAACCTCAAAGGTAGCATTTTGAATATCCTTTAACTTCTCCGTAATAAGTTGCAATAGATCTATTATTCATTAGCTTATCTAAACCTTTTCTTGAAGCTCTTTATATTTTCAGCTTCTAATGGAGTCATATTTCTCAGAAGATAATTAAGGCTGAAGGTAGTTTGGACCTTTATATAAATTCCTTAGCCAAGTAATTCCATCATGAGGCTCCCCCAGAGTACAGTAATGTCTCAAATGCCAGAAAGCTTGAAGACTCCATCTCAATGATGGAGCACTACCTGGAGCCTCTTTCCTCTCCTATGAGAACCTCCTATACCTGGCTCTCTCCATTCTCGAGAGCAGGTTCATCATCAGCTCCCACTCCTAACCACCGCCAAGCACTCCTCTCACCCTATACAACATCTAATACCAAAGACATCAACATGCAGTATTGCAAAAAGTGATTCTTTCCTCTTTTGTTTCACTGGAGTGGCCACTGAACCTGACTTGATACTCTAGTCCAATTGCTACAAGAACATCTCCACCATAAAGGCTTCATTTATCTCCATAAGAGTCTAAACATTCTACTTCGCCAGAACTTTCTTCCTCTCACTCTTTATGTTAACAGGGCACTTTAACTTTCTCTTGCTTTGAATGCTTTATTTTAATTACCAGAGGAATGATTTTGTACATGAAAGGCTATAGGAAACCAGGCTGAAAATTCCATTTCTTTCAAGAGTATCAAGTGTGATAAGCTTTCTTACACTGAATACAAGTATAATGTATTCTGTTTGTTGGGAGTACAGTGTGTGTCTTTCAAGAGAGTATTATTCTAATAAGAAAGACTAATCATATACAGAGTCTCCCATTCTACAAAGTGCTCTTCTGGTCATGATCTCAACCCTATGGAAAGTGAGGGTCAATGCGATACGGGATGAGGGAACACGCTAAGCCCTGGGACATTCACAATCAGGCCTATTCTCTGGTCATGATACCATGATGCCATCAAATCAGGCAGGTTTGATGCTCATCTAAAACCTGCCCACACCCAAACTGACCTCAAGTGCTATAAACACTTGACTTTACACACATGTACACAAATGCTGCTGCTGCTAAGTCACTTCAGTCATGTCCGACTCTGTGTGACCCCATAGACGGCAGCCCACCAGGCTCCGCTGTCCCTAGGATTCTCCAGGCAAGAACACTGGAGTGGGTTGCCATTTCCTTCTCCAACGCATGAAAATGAAAAGTGAAAGTGAAGCCGCTCAGTCTTGTCTGACTCTTTGCGACCCCATGGACTGCAGCCTACCAGGCTCCTCCATCCATGGGATTGTCCAGGCAAGAGTACTGGAGTGGGGTGCCATTGCCTTCTCCCATATACACATATAAGTGCATGTAAAACAGGTAAAATCTGAATAAGGCCCAAAGATTATTCTTTTTTTTTTCCTTTGGCCACACTGCGTGCAGTAGGCAAGATCTTTGCTCCCTGACCAGGGATTGACTCCCACACACTCTGCAGTGGAAGCTCAGAGTCTTAATCACTGGACCACCAGGGAAGCCCTTCAAGGATTATTCTAACATCAGTTTCTTGGTTGGGATACTGTGCTGTGGTCCTGGAGAGACATGGCCATTGGGGAAACTGGGGGAAGTACACAGGATCTCTCTCTACTGTGTCTTGTAACTTTCTATGGGGCTTTCCAGGTAGCTCAGTGGTAAAGAAATTCACCTGCCAATGCAAGAGATGTGGGTTCTGTCTCTGGGTTGGAAAGATCCCCTGGAGAAGGAAATGGCAACCCACTTCAGTATTCTTGCCTGGGACACCCCATGGACAGAGGAGCCTGGCGGGCTACTATCCATGGGTTTGCAAACAGTCAGATACAAGTTAATGACTGAAAAAGAACAACAACAATGTACCCATAATTACTTTAAAATAACACATTTAAAAAAATAGATTTCACTTGAATTTAAGTGTTTAGAGATCTACTTTTTCAGAAGAATGTTTAAATTTGTTTTTTTTTTAAATAATAACTCTGCTAATAAAGGCCCAAGTAATATTGATATGCCCTATTCGACTAAGAATTCATTTAACTAATTACATCTACAGTGACCCTATTTCCAAATAAAGTCACATTCTGAGATTAAAGAGTGAGGACTTAGACATATCTTTTGTTGGGGGTCTGGAGGCAGGGATAAAGGGGAGAAAAGATGCAAAGACAGACATGCACACCGGAAGAAGGCCGTGTGATAAAAGAGGTGGATTAGAACAACACATCTACAAGCTAAGGAACACCAAAGACTGCTGGCAACTCTAGAAGCTAAGAGAAAGGACTGGGACTGTCCCCCAAGAACCTTCAGAGGACCCACCACCCAGCTAACATCTTGGTTTCAGACTTCTAGCCTCCAGAATTGTGAAAGAAGACATGTCAGCTGTGCTATACCAAGACCAAACCAAGAACAAAATAATGGATTCCATTGTCAATTACTCACACACAATAATACATTGCTCCACTCCACGAGGGAAATAATGGCATACTTTTGTCATATTTAAATTATTTTTCACCAATGAATTCTAAAATTACTACCTCAATGAGCTCCCATAATACAATTCCATGAAATACAATGGAAAATTATTTCAAAAGATTGTAGCAAGGAGTGACATAAGATAACATTGAACAAGGTTACACTTAAAGCGTGCATACACAGGTTTGAGTGTTTGAAGCCGCACATGAGTCTCCATGTGAAACAGCTGCCAGCAGGGCTTGTATAGAGCAAAGCTCACTCAGAGCAACCAGCATGGCCTGGTTATATTCAGACTAGCCAGAGAACACCCACAGTACCACTATCCTCACTCTGGGGCACCACAGCTTAAGAGGGACATCAATTAACAGCAGCTGAAACCAAGGAGAATGACAAAATTTCTCACTCTAAGGAATTGGTGAAGAAATATTTTAATCTGGAGAAACAGATATGTGAACAGAGCTTTGGAGCTGTCTGATATTTCAAGGGCTGTTACATGGAAGTAAGATTAAATCAATCTACAGAAATCAAAGCTAAAATCAGAGATGGATGTTAAACTATGGACCACTTGGCTCTATAGAGAGACCGAGTCTCATTAGGACTTGCCTGCTCCAAATAAGCCCCAAATGGCCCTGTATGTTACTTAGAGTCCCTGCCACTCATGTCACCCCCGCCTCCCAGGATAAGGGAAACTGCAGAGGATTTCTATTACTAATGACCTAAGAACGACAACATCACAAACCATTAGGTCCTACTCACACATTTGCACAGATGACCTTCATAAATTAGGTGTCACCTATCAAAGCAGAAAACCAGTCCCTGAGAGAATGGGACATGCAATAAATAAGTGTACAGGAACTTGCAAAGTGGGATGTGTTCCAGGGAAAGAGTTTTAGAGGAAGGATCATTTCAATATGAAGGACGCATTGAAGGTTCTTCCTTCAAAGTCTCAATTGTAGATAAGAGGGGTTTCTACCATCCTCCCTTCCATTCCAAGATGAACTGCTTCCAAGAGAAATCCTTTGCTTTACACACACACACATGCACACACATGACTGCCTGTGAAATAAGTGAATCTGTGTAATGATTATGTTCTAATGTTAAATCCTAGTTGTAACACGCTATCGTCACACAAGACATTACCACTGGGGAAAATAGATGAAGGGTACATAGGACCTCTTTGTACTATTTTTGCAACCTCCAGTGACTCTATTATTTCAAAATAAGTTTTTTAAAAACTTTGACTTTAGTTGAATTTCATTTCTTTCATTTCCTTTATTTTTCAGCCGAACGTTCACAAATTTTGGGGACAATCTTTGGATTCAATTATCAATCACACTTACACATGCCCAACATACCTGACACCAAGACAAGTAATTGGCTGTCCCCTCGCCTCACTCTAAGGGCTTCCCTGGTGACTCAGGTGGTAAAGAATCTGCCTACAATGCAGGAGGTCTCGGTTCATCCCTGGGTCAGGGAGATCCCCTGGAGAAGGGAATGGCAACCCACTCCACTATTCTTGTCTGGAGAATCCTATAGGCAGAGGAGCTTGGCGGGCTACACTCCATAGGGTCACAAAGAGCCGGACACAGCTGAGTGACTAACATTTCCCTCACTCTGGCGCACCTGTTCTGTGTCCCTCCCCTTGAGCGATGACAGACCCAAAGACACTGCTGGTGGCCACCCGTTCAGTGGGAGGGAAGGTATGGAGGCAGGAGAAGGAAATAGATCAAGCAAAAGAAGAAAGGGGAGACAGAAAAGGGAAAGACAAAGGAGGGAAGCAAGCAAGAAAGAAAAAAGAAGAAAAGCCAGCATTTGTCATTCAAAAAGATAAACATTTTACAGCCCAGCTTGACTGTGTCAAGAACACTTGTGTTTTAATAGTATGCCTGCGAGCTTTCAAAACAAGTGTTTACCTGTCACAATAAACAGTCATGAGTGAGGAACACAAAATAGAGAGAACCAGGAGCTGGCAGGCTGCCAGCCCTGCTGCCTGCTGCTCGGTACTCAGCCTGTCATCCAGGCGACAACAGCTCAGCATCTCTCGTCTCCACGGTGAGGACCGCAATCCCAGGGTCACAGAGCCTCTAAGGCTCGGGGGAGGCCAGTTAGAACCAGAAGGGGCCGGGGGAACCCAGTCCTTAAAGGACACACAGAAGCAGTTGCCAGCTCGAGGGCAGCCCACAGGGACCAATAGGAGGCCACAGGTTCCAAAAGATGGGAACCCCCCAGAGGCTTCTGGAAAGATCCTTGATGGAGAGCTGGAACACGAAATGCCACACACTCCCTTCCTTCTTGTCCTTTCATCTTCACAACAGGTCCACGCATGAGGTAAGTCAACAGCAGTGTGGTGCTTCTACTTCCATATTTATAACTTGCAACTGGGAGCTGGCAGCCTCACAAAAACTAACTTTTATGGAGTAGGTTTTTCTGTAGGAAGAGACTTCACATACATCTATCTCAGTTAATCCTCACAATAATCACTCGTCATGGCCACACTAATAGGATCATCCCCACTTTGAGGAAACCGGACAAGTCCTTTCACCTATAAACCTCAAAGTCCATCATCTACTGACCAGCCAAGTAAGAGCTCCAACACATAAACACAGGGCTCAAACGAGCCATGGTTCTAAAACCCAGGTGTGCGGAAGAGTCTCTGAAGTCACTAGCTTGAAATGCTCCAAGCGTTTTAGCATCAGCAGATATGGGCTGTGACCCAACCGTCAGCATTTTTAAACACTCAAGAAGCTGACTGAGAGCTAGGTGACTCTGAAGCAGTCAGGAAAGTGTAATTTGAGAAGCAACATCACTAAAAGAACAAGCGTGCACCCCAGCCATTGTGAAATTCCTGTCTAGAGCCGGGCTGTCCGTCACAGTAGTGGGCCACAGCCCAGGTGGCCACTGAACACTTGAAATGTGGTTAATGACACATGTTGGAATGACATTTTAGATATATTAGGTTAAACTAAAATGTATCACTAAGGACTTCCTTGATGGTGCCATGGATAAGAATCCACCTGCCAATGCAGAGGACACGGCTTTGATCCCTGGTCTGGGAAGATTTCACATGCCTCGGAACAACCAAGCCCGTGTGCCGCAACTATAGAGCTCACACTGTAGAGGTCTTGAACTGCGACTACTGAGCCCACGTGCCTAGAGCCTGTGCTCTGCAACAAAAGAAGTCACGGCAGTGAGAAACCCACACACTGCAACTAGAAAGTAGCCCCCCTCTCTGCAACTAGAGAAAGCTCAGCAACAAAGACCCAGCACAATCAAAAATACAATTAGCTAATTAAACAACAAAAAAAATGTATCACTTAAACTAATTTCACCCTTTTATGTTTTACTTTTCAAAACATGGTTACTGGACAATTTAAAATTACCTATGGTAGAGAAACACATAGATGCCAATGGGGAATGGGGAGATGTGGGAAGAATTGGGAGATAGGGATTAACACATATACACTATTGATAATATGTATAAAATAATAACTAATGAGAACATACTGTCTAACACAGGGAACTCTCCTCACTGCTCTATGGTGACCTATATGGGAAGGAAATCCAAAACAGGGGATGCATGTAGATGTTTAAATAGGCTTCCCTAGAGGAGAAGGCAATGGCACCCCACTCCAGTACTCTTGCCTGGGAAACCCCATGGATGGAGGAGCCTGGTAGGCTGCAGCCCATGGGGTCGCGAAGAGTCGGACACGACTGACGTGACTTAGCAGCAGCAGCAGCAGTGGCTCAGAGTGTAAAGACTCTGCCTGCAGTGCAGGAGACCTGGGTTCAATCCCTGGGTCAGTAAGATTCCCTGGAGAAGGGAATGGTAACCCATTTCAGTATTCTTGCCTGGAGAATTCCACGGACAGAGGAGCCTGGCAGGCGACAGTCCATGGGGTTGCAAAGAGCCAGACACCACTGAGCAACTAACACACACACTCACATAAATGAATCATTTTGCTGTACAGCAGAAATTAGTACAACATTGTAAATCAACTATACGTCAATATTAATTTTTAAAAAATTTTAATAAAATTACCTATGAGGTACGCATTATATTTCTATGAGGTAGCCCAGGTCTAGAGGAAACCAAGAGGCACATGGAAGGCAAATTTCAACACATTAGAGCAAACAGCTAAGACAGAAGGATAGGTGAGTCCAGTAGCTCTGAGAAGACTCTCAGGAGGTGTTTCCTCTCTGCCCCATTTAGTCTCAAAAGGTGAGCAAGAGCAGGAGGAAGCAGAATAAACAGCATCAGTTCATGATGCGTTCAAGGCTCTCACCAAACCACTGGGTATCACTCAAGGGACCAAAGATGGAGCATGAGTGGCAGGCAGGAGCCCATCAGGGAAGTCTTGAAAGTCAAGCCAGGGACTTCCCTGGTTGTCCAGTGGCTAAGACTCTGTGCTCCAAATGCAGGGGCTCTGGTTCGATCCCTGATCAGGGAACTAGATCCCACATGCTATGCCTACTAAGTTGCTTCAATCATGTCCAACTCTTTGTGACCCTATGGTCAATAGCCCACCAGGCTCCTCTGTCCATGGGATTCTCCAGGCAAGAATACTGGAGTGGGTTGCCATGCCCTCCTCCAGAGGATCTTCCCCACCCAGGGACTGAACCCATGTCTCTTATGTCTCCTGCCTCCATAGTCAGTTTCTTTACCACTAGTGCCACCATGCTGCAACTAAGAGTTCACATAGTGCAACTAAAAAGCCTACATGCCAGAACCCAAGACCCCTAATGCCACAAGGATTGAAGACCCTGAGCGGCACCACTAAGAACTAGTACAACCAAGTCAATAAAATAAGAAATGAATACTTTTTAAAAAGCCAAGCCAAGAAGCATAGAGATGGTCTTGAGCAAAATGGATAGGCATTGAGGAGAAACTAAACATGGTCAAAACTGGCCCTGAGACCATTCACTCTGGCTGCAGTGCTAAGGATGGATGTAAAGGCAACAAAATTAAGAAACCAGTTAGTCCATTACAACAATAACCAAGTGGGAGTAATAAAGACCTGAATTGGGGCAGTAGTTAGAAACTTGGAGAGTAAGATACAAAGTCCAAGAAATGCTCAGGAGATAAGACCGAGCAGATGTTGACAATGAACTGCATCTGGAGAAGGAGGGGAGGGAGTCCAGGCTCTGGCGATGGTGAGGGGGCCTGCTGGGCACACAAACTAAATCTGGGAGCTTAGAAGGTAGACCGTTTGTTCATGTGGAAGGTGCTGTTAGTTTCATCACATATAGGTTGCACACTGGAAAGGCCCATGTGAATTTCACATAGCTATGTTCTGTAGAGAATAAGGAGGACACGTGAGCTCCAAGCTCAGAGATGAGCGGAATGATATTCGCATTTGGTAATCATCTGTGTACAGAGAGGAAACAAAACCAGGGAAGAGCAGATTGAAATTCCAAAGGGAGAACCAGACATGGAGCCAAGAATGCAACGCTGGGACTCAACAGCGTTTGGTCCTCAAACTCAGCACTGTTTAGTCTACACACCGACACACACCCATCTGACTCATCTCAACTCCCCACCACCACCACCCCCATTGCCAAACCAAATGCCTTTCACCTGAACCGACTGGCTCAGGGGATCTCACCAATCCAGGACAGGAAGCCACTTTGGAGACTCCTGGCTGTCTGGGAGTGGATGGCATTGTGGCTTTGCCTCAGCAAACTCCAAGAAGAGTTAGGAAAAGACATTCTGTTCTATTTCTAGAACTTGATATGCATTTTTTTTTTTCTTGAATGCTGAAGTTACACAGAAAAAATGTAATGTTACTGAGCTTTTTCACATCTTTTCAAGTGTTTTAATAGAATATAAGCTCCTAGGGACAGGGACACATATTGGGTTCCACTGTTGTTCAGTTGCTAAGTCATCTCCGACTCTTTGTGACCCCATGGGCTGCAGCACACCAGGCTTCCCTGTCCTCCACCATCTACCACAGTTGGCTCAAACTCATGTTCATTGAGTCACTGATGACAGCCAACCATCTCATCCTCTGTCACCCCCTTCTCCTCCAGCCCTCAATCTTTCCCAGCATCAGGGTCTTTTCCAATAAGTCGGCTCTTCACATCAGGTGGCCAAAGTATTGGAGCTTCAGCTTCAGCATCAGTCTTTCCAATGAATATTCAGGGTTGATTTCCTTTAGGATTGACTGGTTGATCTCCTTACTGTCCAAGGGACTCTGAAGAAGCTTCTCCAGCACCACAATTCAAAAGCATCAATTCTAAAGTGCTCAGCCTTCTTTACGGTCCAGCTCTCACATCTATATATGATTACTGGAAAAACCATAGCTCTGACTAGAAGAAAAGCCGTGACAAACCTAGAGAGCATGTTAAAAAGCAGAGACATCACTTTGCTGATGAAAGTTCTTATAGTCAAATGGGTTTCATATTGTTAAGGGGAAAAAAACCTGAATGAACTTTTTGGCCAATCTAATATTTAAAATTCTTTTGCATTTTCCTCCCATTCCTGTTTTCAGAGATGAACAGAGTGCCAGATACTTAGGAAGATACAGCCTCTTGAAAAGTAGGCTTTCAATAAATGTTTATGGAGAAAAAATCTATACTTCATCAAGATACACTGAATTATGGTGAATGAATGAGATGGCTCTTCTGTTAATGGCCTTGGGCTATATATCAAGAAGAGCATTAAAACAGCTACAAACTAGTCATGTCTTCCTAGGTAAACCCACTCTGTCCCATGGTTCAAATAACAGTACACAACACTTATTCTCATTTAAACTCCAAACACATGCTCCCCGTTGCCTACTTGGGGTTTTCACTTGCAGTTGTGGAAGAAATCTCAAAGTTAACATAAGCAAAACAGGACTCTTGGATTTTACCTTCAAAACTGCTCTTCACTACTCTTCCCTGGTTGCTCAAACACCAAGGAGGCATCCTCAGCAGTCCTGAATCCACCCCAGGACCCTGCTGTTGGTCCCTCATTGTCAATGTCAAGTCCCTCGTTCAAGTCACCCATGGACTGTGGCCATGGCCTTGTTGCTTCTTCTCCTGAACCCTAGAGTCCATCCTCCAGTCTTTGACCAAAGGGAGCTTTTGAAAATGTAAATCAGATTGAGTTACTCCCCATTCCTCCTCCCTAAAACCCTCGAGTGATTTTCTGTTGAATTTGAAATAAAACCCAAACTCTTGAGCAGGGTCTCCACAAGTCTCTACAACATTTGAACATGACTTCTTCCCCAATATAATTTTCAAACTTTTTCTCTTCTTTCTATCTTCTCTCTGGTTCTCCCGTCTATATAGAATTTTCTTCACAGGACTGACTCCTTCTTGTTATTCATAATTCAACTTAACACCCTCTTCAGAGGTACCTTCCCTAATCACCTACTCTAATTTTAGCCCATAAGGATTAGCTCTATCCTACATCAAAACATAATGTAAAGACTGTATAATTAAAACAGTGAGGCCTTTTCCAAGGAATACAGAGACAGACCAATGAGCCAGAACAGAGTGCCTAGAATAGACCCAGCTACATATGGATAAGCCTCATCTCAAATCTCTAAGGAAAATATGGCTTTGCAAATAAGTGATGTTGGAACAACTGGAGAGTCCTGTGGGAAAAGAGAAAATGGTAACACTTCCATGCCCTTCCTTTTGATAGGCTGTGAGCTCATAACAGCAGGAACTGTATATTAATCCTGATGCTGTTACTGGTTAGTCACTCAGTCATATCCGACTCTTTGTGACTCCATGGACTGTAGCCCTCCAGGCTCCTCTGTCCATGGAATTCCCCGGGCCAGAATACTGGAGTGGGTAGCCATTCCCTTCTCCAGGGGATCTTCCCAATCCAGGGATTGAACCCAGGTCTCCCGCATGGCAGGCAGATTCTTTACCAGCTGAGTCACAAGGGAAGTCCAAGAATACTGGAGTGGGTAGCAATAAATGTTTATTATTGTCATGACCACAGGGCTAGGAGAAAAAAAAATGTTTTTTTAACTTTATTTTATTATTACCATGATCCTTATTAGTTATTATTGTTTCTTGAAAAAATGAAATGTTAAAAAGAATTTTCTAACTTTACCATTTTCCAACAATCTATGATCTTCATCATCCCTGAGCCTGGGTTTCCTTACTTATTCAATCCAAACAATAACATGCAGCTTACAGGTCTTTGCAAGAACAGAAGAGAATGTGTATTTAAAAATCAACTATACGGAGAGACTTCCCAGGTGGCCCAGTTGTTAGGAATCCACCTTGCAATGCAGGGGATGTGGGTTCAATCCTTGATCAGGAAACTAAGATCCCAGATGCAACTAAGCAACTAAGCCTGAGCACCTAGAGCTGGTGCTCTGCAACAAGAGAAGCCGCCACAATGAGAAGCCTGTGCACTGAAACTAGAGAGTAGCCCCCTCCTCCCCCCACTGCTCACCACAACTAGAAAAAGCCCGTGCTCAGCAATGAAGACTCGTTACAGACCACAATTAATTAAACAACAATCCAAGAAAAAAAATGTTCCTATAGACAAATGCTCTCAGAAGCTTGCATTGTGATTCCCAGACAGTGCATCTTGCTGTGTAGCCAGTCTTTCCATCGCTCAGCATCACAGCAGCAGAGATGAGCAAAGACTAAGTAAACCAATAGGCACAGGCCAAAAGGTCAGGGCCCTCAACCGTGAGCATCCAAATTACCAGCCCCGGGCAGAGATTGAGCTTCGGCAAGTCACTTGAAAATGCACTTCAAGTCACAGAGAGGTTCTGCTTTTAGGAAAGCAATTGAGTCCCTCAGTCCTCTAGGAGATCAAAGGACACTCTTTGTCCTTTAATGAATAAGCTGTTAATGAATAAGAGGAACAATTGGATTCTGAAGTGAGAGGACAATTAGGCAACAGCATGATTTCCAGCAGGTTGCTCGATGAACCACACTTGGAAGCTGGAAAAAAAACAGCAGTACACATGTGATTGAAGGAGACTCGGAGACGTTTGTTACTAAGGATGTAAAATATAGCCGGTCTTCACTGCTCAGCCCAGAGTTTCCGTGGACTTCTTCTCTGATTGGAATCTTAAAATGAGTGCTGATGTTGAAACACAGCAGGACCCTGTGGGGCCTCCTGGGTATGAATCCTCTCCGCGTCCCCCATTTCTGTAGGAAAAAGACTGCAGCCTCCTAGACGTTCCCGGAGTACCAAAGGGCAGGTTCCAACAGTTACTGATCAGGAAGTGAGGGAATGTAGAAGGAAAGGAGCAATAAGGAAATAGTGCAGGGCTTCCCTGGTGGCTCAGTGGTAAAGAATCTGCCTGTCAATGCAAGAGACATAGGTTCGATCCCTGATCTGGAAAGATCCCAGAGCAACTGAGCCCGTGTGCCACAACTACTGAGCCTGTGTGCTAGACCCTGAGAGCTGCAACTACTGAAGCCTGAGGGCCCTAGAGCCTGAGCTCCACAACAAGAGAAGCCATCACAATGAGAAGCCTGTGCATGGAAACTGGAGAGCAGCCCCCACTCTCTGCAACTAGAAAAAAGCCCATGCAGCAATGTAGACCTAGCACAGACAACATTAAATAAACAACTTTAAAAAATGAAATAGTGCAGTTGTGGGGCCAGGTCCTGGATCCCACTCAAGCGATCAACGTAACAATATCTTTGAGTTCTCCTGCAGGAATTAAGATCCACAACCAGGGGGAGGATAGTAACTTCAGGCTGAGCACAAGAGTCATTGAACACTGTTACCTCACTACCAACCAGGGTGTTTGAAGGAAGTCAAACACCCTGCAGCTCTCATCCCAAATCCTGCCTATAAAACTTAACCCTTGTAAACCTTTGGGAATTTTTTTTTTAAGCACATGCTACTCATTCTCCCTACTTGGCTCTGCAAGAAACCTTTCTCTGCTCCAAACTCTGACTTTTTGGTTTGTTTGGCCTCATTGGCATTAGACTCACGCATCTGATAACAGTGTAACTAGGTGACTCCAGTGGTTAAGAACCTGCCTGTCGATGTAAGAGTTGGGGGTTCCAGGCCTTGGGTCAGGAAGATAATCCTGGAGGAGAAAATGACAACTCACTTCAGTATTCTTGTCTGGAAAATTCCATGGACAGAGGACCCTGGCAGGCTACAGTACATAAGGCTGCAAAGAGTCAGACACAGCTGAGCACAGGAGACATTTTGCCCTCCCTACTGTGTCTCTCACCCCAACCATCAGTGGATGTTTTTGAATGGCTTACACAGCTCTGCCAGGATATAATGGGTATCAGCATAAAATGGTCAGCCTCAGTCCAAGCCCAGTTCATCTAAATGTAAAGCAATTCTGAGTCCACTAGTACAGCTGCAGGGAGAGGAAGGATAGAAGGTAAGGGTTAATAGTAAAGCTGTTAGGGACCCGCTGGCCAAAACTGGCTGCTAGGCAGAATGATGACTACTTGCTTAGGTTATCCGGCAACAAAAGATCCTGATAAAGAACACTGGGTTGCTACAGAAAATTCACCGGGAATGGGACTTCCCTGGTGGTCCAGTGGCTAAGAGCTTGCTCTCCCAATGCAGGGGGCCTGGATTCAATCCTTTGTCAGGGGACTAGATCCCACATGCCGCAACTATCAGTTCGCATGTCCCAACTAAAGACACTGCATGCTGCCAAGTAAGACCTGGTGCAGCCAAATAAATAAATTAAAAAGAAAATTAACCAGGAGAATTCTGGAGGAGCCATAACAAGGGAGGAGATGTCAGTCCATAAGTCCTACCAGCCTCCCAGAATCCTCTGCACTGGAGTCATTCATCTCTACTGAGAGATGCACAGAGCACCAGGAAGGACCCTGAGTCAGACTGGCAGAGACACCTCGGAAACTAATCCCATCACCATAAAACCTGAACCTGTGAGCCACATGGCCTAGCAGCTCTCCTGAGTTCCCTTACCCGCCTCCTCCCAGGCGCCCTGCATAATAAAGTCGTTTGCTTTTGTCAGCACGTGTGTCTCTTTGGACAATTAATTTTTGAGTGTTAGACAAGAGCCTACTCTCAGACCCTGGAAGGGGTCCCCCTTCCTGCAACAAAGCCAGAGGACATAGAGGCTAGAAAGTAGGGAAGCTGGAGGGAAGGGGAAAGAGAAGCCAGCAGGATTAAAGGAGACAGGTTATATGAGGCAGCTGATAGCTCAGGGCAACTCCTACCATTGAGATAATTGCTAAGAATGTTGTGTCCAGTTTCACAGCTTGCACTTTAATTCCTGCCATCACCTCTGGGGGAGTGGTCCTGCCCACGCACACGGGGCCTAAGGTCTTTCAGCTCTCTTGGTCTTTGGCTGTGACAAAGCTAAACACATGTGCTCAAGAGAATCTGCTGCCCTAAGTCCTCCAAAGGAGAAGGAAGGGATAAAATTAGGAATCTGGGAAAGAAGCCTTGGTTGTCTACCTTTCTAAAGTTCTCAGCAAAGCATTTTGCACAAAGAGATGCTGGTTCTGGAATTTTCTGGAGGTGGGTGGGAATTTTCTGGACCAGCAGCTACAGCAGCACTAATGAGTACTTACTGTTTATTCCCAGGGAGCCTGGCACGTTGCCAGTACCAGATGCCTGCATCCTTTATCCTTCCTTGTCCCTCCACTGGGCGGAAAGCCTAGGTTATCTTTAAACTAAAGGCAGAAAATAATCAAAGCTTCATGTAACATGTTCACCTTTACACAGTAAAAAAGAGAGAAAGATGAGAATAAAGGAGAGGGAAGGGAAGGAGAGAAGAAATACAAAAAACATGCTAATACTATGACAGACCATTTAATTTTTTTCAACTTGTAATAATACATTTTATTTAACCCAACATATCCAAAATATTGTCAGTTCAAAATAAAGTAAAAAAAGAAGTAAAATGTGATCATGATACATTTTACTTTTTTCTTGTACTGTCTGAAATCCAGTCTATATTATATACTCCCAGTACATCACAATTTAATCTAGCTACCTCTCAGGCACACACTGGGCTGGGGGTTGTCAGTTGGGATCACACGCAGCTAGACTGTGTTCCCAGTTCCATTCTTGGCCATTTCTACCTATAAACATTCATTTAAGAAAGTCAGTACATATTGCACCGGTCCTAATGCAAGAGCTATGTTACTCTCACTAGCCTAGCAAAATGGATTAGATATCTAATGACCTAAAATATGCACGACTATAAACAAAGCAACCTGTGATATGGTCAGCTTTGAAAACTCCTCCCAACAATAATGACTACGGTCTACTGAGTCGATGAGATCTCTTCATTGAAGAATTCAAACTTGAGACAAAGGCCATCGACAGAGGAATGGATAAAGAAGATGTGGTACATACATGCAGTGGAATGTTACTCATCCATGAAAAAGAATGAAATAATGCCTTTGTAGCAACGTGGATGGATCTAGAGAGTGTCATACTGAGAGAAGTAAGTCAGACAAAGGAGAAACATCATATGGCATCCCTTATATGTGGAAGCCAAAATGAAATGATACAAATGAACTTACAAAACAAAGAGACTCACGGACTTAGAAAACAAACTTACGGGTGTGGAGGGGAAGTTGCAGCTAGGGACTTTGGGATGCTCATGTACACACTGCTATATTTAAAATGGATAATCAATAAGGACCTATTGCACAGCACACAGAACTCTGCTCAGTGTTATGTGGCAGCCTGGATGGGAGATGGGTTCAGAGGAGAATGGATACATGCATGTGCATGGCTCAGTCCCTTCAGTGTTCACCTTAAACTACCACAACATCGTTAAACAACTCTACCCCAATACGAAATAAAAAGTTTAAAGTGTGAAGGGAAAAGAAAAAGCTCGAGCCAAAGAGAAATCATTCAAGCCTGTTTCAGACCGTTGAGGCAGATACCCGAACTCCCCAACCTCCCACCTCCGTCTCTTCAGTCACTTTCACTGCCCCCACCTTCATGGTCTGTTGTTCTCCCAGATAAGAAGGGCTTTACTTTCCAGAAACTGAACATAACAAAAATAGATTAGCCAGGTTGCAATTATTCACATAAGAAAAAGATTTCTAGCTTCAAAAAATATTTGACTATGGGGTTCATTTCAAGAGAGCAATTTCCTTCTATTTTTCAAATATGATTAGATTTACATGCAACTTCTCTCAGGCAAAATGAAGTCCAACTATAATGGGATTTTTCCAATATCTCTGTTGAATTACAAGTGGCCAGAATTTATAAACTTCAGTGCTTTGGGGTTCAAATCACAGTGACCCAGGATTCCTACATTAAATGAAAAGATGGAGAAAGAACCAGACAGATGAGGCCCGGTGGCGGTCAAGGCGCCCACTTGGATGGCCTCGGGCCCATCACATCTCCCCTGTAAGTGTCAGTCTCCTTACTTGCTACACGGTAAGGTAGGGCTGGATTTCTCCTCTGGATTTTTCAGGTCCAGGGATCAGTGAATGATTATTCAACTTTCTATTTGTGATCCCCCCTCCCTTGGATTAATTCAGAAGACCTGGATGCACTGAAGACTGCATCTCCACTCAACAGACTGGAGTAGAAATGCTAGGTTCTGGGCGCAAGTGAGGCAGACATAAATACAGTTGGGAGACCACTTCCTGAGAGCTGACAGGGAGTGTACAGGAACATGGAAGGCAGGCTATAGACAAAAGCCGAGAAAGGGTCTATCTGAGTCATAGCAGAGCGCACCAGAAAACAGCTCAGCTAACTCTTGCATCAAGGCAGACAAGGGAGAGCATGGTGGAAGGCTTCTAGCTGCTGTTGCTGCTGTTTAGTCGCTTAGTCGCGTCTGACTCTTTGCAAGCTCATAGACTGCCGCATGCCAGGCTTACTGTCCTTTACTATCTCCAGGAGTTTGTGAACAATGTGAATAATGCAAATAAATAGAGGGGGGAAATAGAATGGGAAAGACTAGAGATCTCTTCAAGAAAATTAGAGATACCAAGGGAACATTTCATGCAAAGATGGGCACAATAAAGACAGAATGGTAAGGCTTCCAGTAGAAAACTTAACCATTTACTACACCCAAGAGTTACCTAATGACCAGTCCTAGCTTAACTCTTTTTTTTTTAACTTTTTGTTTGTTTCTTTCTTTCTTTTTGGCTGTTCTGGGTGTTCATTGCAGTGAGCGGGGGCTCCTCTCCAGTTGCAGCGCTTCTCATGATGGTGGCTTCTCTTGCTGCAGAGCAGGAGCTCTAGAGTGCCCAGGCTCAGTAGTTGTGGCTAGGTTGCTCCTTGGCATGTGGGATCTTCCCTGACCAGGGATCAAACCAGTGTCTCTTGCATTGGCAGGTGGACTCTTTACCACTGAGCCACCAGGGAAGGCCCTAGCTTAACTCGTTAGCTTCCAAAATGTACCAGCCAATCTTCCGATGAATCTTAGGGAAAGATTTCCCTATAGGTGTCCATCATTCCAGGGAGAGAGGTTGGAAAGATTCTCCCACCCCAACAGCAATTCTGATCAACCTTCTCTTACACTGCATGAACTTCTAATCAAGGTCTAGGATGCTGCATTCATTAATTTTAATGAATTGCTGGAACAGTCTGAACGAGAGCCCTTGCTAATAAGGCCTTGCCTGAGTAAGATGCCATGGATTCTTCTGAGCAGGGGGGGGAAAAAAATCCTTGGGAAACTTAAAAATAAAAAGGTTGGCATGTTAAGGCCAAACTGGAAGGAAAAATCACTCTGGAATCTCTGGTTTTCTCAAGTCACAATTTACAATCTACATTTCAAGGTCAATTGAACCACTTGATGGCCAATTTGGGGACAAGGAAAGAGCTACATGAGGAATTATAAATGGGCATAAGAGTTTCTGACACCAACCAGACCCTCACAGCCACACTTGACTGAGTCTGTAATGATCTCAGGTCATTCCAAAAAGCGCAGGTCAAAGGGGCTCTGTGAGCACAGGGACCGAACTGTTGATTTAACACCAGCCTGGTGACATCCGTTCTGCTCACTCTGTGGGTGAACTTTCCACGTGGAGACATGGCACTAATGAGGTGTGGAGGGAGAATGGGGATTTAAAATGTTTGTGTAAATCTGACCCTTCTCTGACAGCCCAGGGCTTCCTTTTCCATTCTGAAACATGCATCCTGTTTTAGAGACAACATTCTAGGTATTCAGATGGACCGTGATGGTGGAGGAGTGAAAGGGATCCTCATCCATGGAGATGTGACAGTTGTTCACAGAGTCATTTGCGGGACGGGATTAGAGAATGTGGCTTCCCAGATGGCACCGTGGTAAAGAATTCGCCTGCCAAAGCAGGAGACTTGCATTTGATCCCTGAGTCAGGAAGATCCCCTGGAGCGGGAAAAGGCAAATCACTCCAGTATTCTTGCCTGGGAAATCCCATGGACAGAAGAGCCTGGTGGGCTACAGTCCAGGGGGTTTCAAAGAGCTGGACACGACTGAGCATGCAGGCATTAGGGAAGGTGCCTGAGGAACCAGAAGAGAAAACTGGTCTCTATGTTCAAACATGTTTCTCACTGTTAATGGTCAAGGGAAGCCACAACATTTTTGAGTGTGTGTGTTGGCGGGAAGGGGGACCTAACTCCAAGTCTGCACTAAATGCCTCCATAGACATTTAAACATAAATTTATTTGGTTAAATTTATTTGGGTGCTGTCATTTGAAGCAAAAGGTGAAAGGAGTTGAAAGTACAAATTACCAGTTACAAGTAATCAAGTCTTGGGGATGTAATATACAGCATGGTGACTATAGTTAATAATACTGTATTGCATATTTGGAAGTACCTGAGAGAGGAGAGCTTAAAAGTTTTCATCACACACATAAAACAGTTCTGTAACAAAGTTTGGTAACAGATATTAACTAGACTTATTCCTTTGATCATTTCATAATATATACAAATATTGAATTGTGTTGTACATCTGAAACTAATATATTATTTTGTGTCAGTTATACCTTAACAAAAATAAAATCAGGCCATAATAAGACAAACAAAGAAGTAAATAATATGACAGTACAAAAAGTGAAAACAGTGTACTGGATTAATACTTCTTAATTACACTGATGCCTTTTTCACAAAATAGGGAAGACTCACCCCTATATATTGGTCTGACACAGTGATGCATAATAACATTATGGTTTAATAATGAATAATTTTAATTATAGTTTAATTTTAAAGATATTATTCAGTTAATAAAATATTTCATCACCGAGTTAAAATTTGAATTTACCAAACAAAAATATTACACTGAAAAAAAAAATTAAGAGCGGAGATAAGGATAAGACTAAGTATTTTTCTTAACTTGTCTAGTCTCTGGGAAATTCAGGCATCATGGAATAAAAATCCAGATGTCTAGAACTCGAAAGATAAAATCAAAAAGAAGTCACTAAGCCTTGTCTTCATAGAATTTGTCTTGAGATTATGAAGTGTTATAGCAATTGTCCCCAAATATTTGAAGACAGGATGTGGTTGCAATCAGAATCACCAGGGACATTTATTAGACATGCAGATCCTTAAACCCATTTCCAAAGATTTGAGTTTAGTGAGTCATCAGCAGCTCAATTCTCTCACTGCTCACTGGAGGAAACTGAGTACTAGAAAATATATTTGTCTCTCCTGATAAATCTCATTAAATTGTTGTTGAGAAAGGCAGAGCATAAATGCATGTGAAACGATGCAGCCAATCCAAGACTGAGCCGTGATCTTCCACCTCTAGTCCAGCGTTCTTTCCTGTGCCAATTCACTTTTTGTGTGTCCCTTTAGAGAATTTCCTTCCTCTTAGATCTCCTGTTTGTCTAGCTGAAACACCCAGTACAGGGAATGTCATATAGTCTTCCCCTTGAAACCCAAAACAGACCTGTGCTCTTGCATTAAACCCTACAACTCAATCTTGCACTTCATCAAAGCCTGTGCTCAGCCACTAGGCTCACATGTGCCCCTAATACATTGTGACACCCTATTACTATAGCGCCTTTATGAGCTTCAAGGGAAATTACATTTTAAATTATAGCATACAAGTATAATGGAAAATCTAATTGTAGCAATGACAGTTTATTTATCAATCATTTATCATTTTGATTTATAAGGTGCCCAACTTGATTTAAAGGTAGCTAATGTTTAAAAATCTCAAGGCACCCATACAACCAAATACACACTGAAAGCAACAAAGTGAATAGCTCCTGCTTTTCTGCAGCTCATCTTTCCCTTACCCAAGGCTAGAGCTAGAAGCACGATGAGGTCGATCCTGCGGAACTGAAAGGCAGCATCTCAGAACCTCTTAACATCAAGTCTCATTGATTATAGAACTTGGCAGACGTAAAGCATCAATGTTAACATAGAGTCAGGTTCTTTCATATTAATATTCCTGCGTCCCAAGTCTGGGTTTCCCAGGTGGCTCAGTGGCAAAGAATCCACCTGCCAAGCAGGAGACACTTGTTCGATCCCTGGGTCGGGAAGATGCCCTGAAGGAGGGCACAGCAACCCACTCCAGTATTCTTGCCTGGAGAATTCCATGGACAGAGGAGACTGGTGGGCTAGATCCCTGGGTCGGGAAGATGCCTTGAATGAGGGCACAGCAACCCACTCCAGTATTCTTGCCTGGAGAATTCCATGGACGGAGGAGACAGGTGGGCTATAGTCCATGGGGTCACAAAGAGTTGGACATGACGTAGTGAATGAACAGCAGCAGCAGTCCCAAGTCCACAGAGCTTGAGAATTGAGAGGTAGAAGGGACATCCAGAGACAACCTGATTCCCACACCTCCTTCCATCCTTCTAAGGAGTGTGCCTTTAAGATTCACAAATAGGGGTCGATAGGTACAGGTCGGTAGCCCTTCAATGCAACCCACTCCATGGTATCATTTCCCATGGCTTTGCTTCAAACCTTTCCTCTCTGCCCTTTCTCCCTGGGTTTTCCTCTAGGCTCTGAGTACCTCTCTGACTCTCAAATTCATCCTTGCTTGAACTGGGTATCACCTGCCCAGCCAGGCTCTGGCCCAAGCCCACCACTGCCTGGGCTTAACTTTCACATCCCATGGACAAATTCTGCCTTACACTACAGTTCACCTTGTCCTGACCTGCCACCTTATGGTCCCCTTCTGGTTCTGAAAGCTCTGAGTGACTTCATCCCAAAGCAAGACCCCAGGTAAAGCATCAGAAGTCTTGGGAAGTCTGAAGTCCAAGACTTGCTGTAGCAACTGAATCAAACTCAGTCTTCGAGGTAGTTATGCCTCCAGGCCAACTTCAGTGGTCATAATGGGGCTTTCCAGAGTTTCCAGCTCAACTTAGGGCATACGTACATGCCAGGCACCTAGCTTACCAGTCCTGTCATGAAGGGATTTTCCCAGCCCCAAATTTGTTCGAATTCCAGTCTTCCACCTTCAACAGCAGTATTTTTCCCACTGCACCCTTCCCTATTCACCAATTTAGCATATCCCACTTTATTTGCTATATTCAACCACCTTATTTATAAAAAAATCTTAGGTTCTCAAAACTGTTGCTCTGAGAACAGAACTCTCATTTCATTCTTTGGGGCTATGATATTTATCTACCATAGAGGAATACAGTCTGGTTCCAAATATTAGAACACTTGGTTGTCAATAGCAGTCTGATTTCCAAATGCCTTGATCACTCACTAATCATCACTGCTGGAAAGATGCTAAAATGGTGTGTAAGGACTCATCCTCTTCCCCCAGCAAGACTGAGCTCTGAAAATAACTGGTGGCTGAACATCCTCCCTCTTAAGCAGGATGTGAACCCCTGGTGATTCACAACAAAATTCCCCACACTGTATTTCTTGCAACAAAAAAGTAAAGAGTTGTGAGAATGTGGGGAAATTGTAACTCTTTGCACACTGCCAGTGGGCATGTAAATGGCTCATGCCTCTCTGTACAACTGTTCAGCAGCTCCTGAAAAAGTTAAACACTGAATTACCATTTGGCCCAGCAATTCCACTGCTAGGTAAAGAACCATTTTGAAAACAAGTGCTCAAACAAGTACATGTACACCTATATTCATACTGACCAAAAGGCAATGGGTTGGCCAAAAAATTTGTTAAGTTTTTTCATAAGATCATATATGGAAACAAACTTTTTGGCCAAAGCAATAGAAACAGCCAAAACATCCATGAGCAAGTGAATGTATAAACAAATGGCATCATATCCATGCCATGGAATATTATGCAGCCATAAAAAGGAATGAAGTACTGACACATCCAACAACATAGATGAGCCTTTAAACATTACCCCACGTGATAGATGCCAGACACAGAAGGTCACATATGGTGCAATTCCACGTACATGGACTATCAAGAATAAATAAATCCATAGAAGCAGAAGTCAGACGGGTAACTGCCAGGGAATCATGTAGGGAGGTGTGGGATAAAGTTGCTTAATGGGTACAGCGGTAGAAATGTTTTGGAGCTAGGTATTGAAGTGGGGGTTTCATAACCTTGTGAACAGTGCTAAACGCCATCAAACTGTTTGCTTTAAAATGATTGATTTTACGTTAGGTGAATTTCAACCCAAATTATTTTTTTAATTAAGCAATAGATGAATTCACTCACCTTATGATAATGAGTTCCAGTGCCAGTGTACATTATAAAGATCCTTTTGCTAGTCTAATTTTTGTCTTTCCATCTGTCTGAAGTAGAAGGTGTTTTTAAGCGGCATTGAAACCCACCCAAAGAACTGAAGCCAGTGTCTTCCTCAGGCTTTGCACAAACACAGATGCTCTAATCCTAAGTCTTAGAACCTGCCATCTGGATGCAGACCTGGCCCAGTGAAGTTTGATCATCCCACCCTCAGGCCCAGGCCTGGGTAGGTAATCGCTGGCCTAGAGGGATGTGTAAAGGGAAGGTGTTACATCAAAAGCTAGTAGTTGTCCTATTCATAGGAAAAATGCAATTATGAGAAAGGGGCTGGTGAACTGAGTCCAACTCTCTGATCTCCTGGATCTTAGATTCTAGTCTGGGACACAGACACTAAACCCAACAGACCAACAACTCAATGAATACAGAAAGTAGGCCAGTGTTCTTAATTAGAGAGGCTTGCTTTCTAGACAAGAAACCAGAATAACGTGGTCAACAGTGGTGGGGGTGGGTGGTGTGAATTAGGTCAGGGAAACCCACTCTGAGGAGGAGCCCAAGGTTTGGGCTGAGACCTAAACCTTGGGAAAGAGAGTTCCAGGTGGTGGAACAGAGAGTGCAGAGGCTCAGATGGATGAGTCCCTTGGTGGCCTGTTGCTTCCCTCTCATGTCTTCTAAAAAGCAAGCCTATTTCCTCTACTCACAACCCTTTTGACCCAAATGTGTTGTTTTCCCCCTCTCATTAGCAATTCTAACCCTAACCACCCAGAGTCAGTGGAGAACCCACAGTTTAAGGGTTCAGGCCCACAAGACCAACCCCCACAATCACAAGTAGTAAGTCTCCAGTTTACTAGAATCTTCCCAAAAGAAAAAAGAAAGTGAAAGTCGCTCAGTCGTGTCTGACTCTTTGAGACCCCATGGACTGTAGCCCGCCAGGCTCCTCTGTCCATGGAATTCTCCAGGCCAGAATACTGGAGCGGGTAGCCAATCCCATCTCCAGGGGATCTTCCCAACCCAGGGATCGAACTCAGGTCTCCCACACTGCAGGCAGACTCTTTAACTGTCTGAGCCACCAGGGAAGCCCAAGAATACTGGAGCGGGTAGCCTATCCCCTCTCCAGCAGATCTTCCCAACCCAGAAATTGAACTGGGTGGGGTCTCCTGCATTGCAGGCTGATTCTTTACCAGCTGAGCTATCAGGGAAGCCCAACATTCTGCCCAGCTTGGCTTCAAATCCAGAATTCCCAGGACTCTCTGTGGGTTTGATAATTTGCTATAAAGGATCACAGAACTCAGGGAAAACACTTTCTATACCAATACTGTTTACTCTAAGGGATGCAACTCAGGAACAGTCCACCAGAAGAGATGCACAGGGCCCGGTGTGAGGGGTGACAGGCATGGACATTCCATGCTCTCTCTGGGTGCACCACCCTCCCGGCACATTGATGTCTTAACCAACCCAGAAACTCTTCTAACCCCAATATTTGGGCATGATTGATTAAGTCACTGACCATGGGCAAATAACTCAGTCTCCAGCTCTCTCCCATCCCCAGAGGTTGTGGGGGAAAGCTGACAGTTCTAACCCTCTAATCATTCCACGGTCTTTCTGACCAGCTCTCACCCTGAAGCTCCCTGAGGACCCCAACCTCTGTTCATTTCAGCAGCATAAAAAGACACTCATCACTCCAAGGATTCCAAGGGTCTCAGAAGCTCTTATATCAGGAACCAGGGACTCGGATCAAACACCATAACTAAAGATACTCCTGGGCTTCCCAGGTGGCTCAGTGGTAAAGAATCTGCTGGCCCATGCAGGAAACACAAGTTCAGTCCTTAGGTCGGGAAGATCCATTGGAGAAGGAAATGGCAACCCACTCCAGTATTCTTGCTTGGAAAATCCCATGGACAGAGGAGCCTGGCGGGCTATAGTCCATGAGGTCCCAAAGAGTAAAGCACAACTGAGCAACTGAACAACAACCAAAGCAGGGGAGGCAATGCCTTCACAGCAGCTACAGAGCCAGTGATCGGACACAGGGGCCCTCAGTGGTACAGAGACAGGGCTGTCAGGTGCAGAAGGGTGTGAACAACACCGGGAGGGCGCTTCGCTAGATGGAAGGGCAGGCCTGGTAATCTGAGCCAGCCGAGATACTCTCGCCTTGCAGGCTGCATGTAGCCTGACCCCCACATCTGTGAGAGAGGGGGACACCAAGTGATCCAGAAAAGACCTTTAAACATGACCTTTTCTTCTGTGTTCCATGGTTTTCATCTTCACAGCAGCAGTCGAACAAATGCTAGGCCCAAGGCAGCAGCGGCAAACCCTATATTCCCAGATTTCTGCGTCATGTTCTTATTTTAACCAAATCAGGCCATCTAGTTGGAAATAGCCTCAATGTCACATCGGATCTCAGCTGGAACATTTCCACTGTTCCTGGGCGTGAGGCCACACCCCCCAGCTGGTGACCGGGAGCAGGAAGCTCAGGGCAGGGCTGGAGGGCCCGGCATTTCGGAACCAGCCTCAGGCCACCTGTGCGGACATGCAGCTGCCCTGAGATGCACCAGCTCAGGCACACAAAGGCGCCTGTCTTTAGAAATGACTTCTCCACTGGAAAACTCGAGGGAGACCCTGACCACCAAATGCCTTCCCAGGAATCCCATTTTCTAGGCTGTGCTTCTTCTCATGGTTTCTGAAATCATCTCCATGCATTCTGCCTGGATGACTGTCTTCAAACCATCTGCTCTCTCACCTCCATCAGCTCACCTCCATCCGTCCGCACCAAGAGGAGCCCATCTACGTCCTCATTTTTTAACTGTCATTTGAAAAAATGGGTAACGAGATTAATGGGTTCTCAATTAGACTATTTTTCAAACTTAAAATAAGAAACTTCTCAGAAGCAAGCAACTTATTTAACTATATTCTTGAGCCCTTTATTTAATATTAGATGTATCATTTATTGGGCTTCCCTGGTGGCCCAGAGGATAAAGAATCTGTCTCCAATTTAAGAGACCCAGGTTCGATCCCTGGGTTGGGAAGATCCCCTGGGGGAGGGAGGGCCTGGCAACCCACTCCAGTATTCTTGCCTGGAAAATCCCATGGACAGAGGAGCCTGGCGGGCTATAGTCCATGGGGTCACAAAAGAGTTTTAGTTGTGGCATGTGGGATCTAAGTTTGACCAGGGATTGAACCCACATCCCCTGCATTGGAAGGCAGATTCTTAACTAGTCGACCGCCAGGAAAGTCCCAGCAATGCCACTTTTAACTGCGGCCATGAATATGTCTCTAAACCTCCATTTTCCCATCTCTAAAATGGGACAAGTCATGACCCCTCCATGAGTTGACTATAAGGTCTAAAGAGATCAAGCCATGTCAAAGAGCCAGCCTAGGGTCCACGACATGAGACATGCTTGACAAATGTCATCTCCCTCCTTTCTAATTCCACTCTCCTTACTGGACAAGTCAGAGACCAGGTGGGTCTGCTGAGAATCTGAGGATGTCTCCTCTTCAGAGGAGGCGGAGGGAGCTGCACAGCAGGCCAGGACAGGTAAGCCACGCAGAGGTGGCAGGGGCCATTAGGAGATAATTGACCAGGGAGAGAAGCCACACAGCCCAAGGTGAGCCACAGGGCACTTTACATATCAATAAGGTCAATTATCAGGGAGTGTCGGCTTCCTTGGTGCTGCTATTAACCTATATTGCTCTTATTAACCTTTCAGATGAAGAATCTTTCAAAAATAATTATATTAAAGCACAATTCTCTGCTAGTTTAAAATATGTGAACGTTCCATTTCAGTACTCCTGTGTCATGAGATAATGAACACCTGATTTCCCGGGTACCGCGATGAGGTTTTTAATCAGAATCCTTTCCCTTCTCTGCTGCAGGCTCTCAGATCAGTCCTGGGAGGAGGGGAAGTGCATCTAGGGAGTGTTTAAGGGCAGGACTGAGACAGAAGAAACAGATTTTGAGGAGAAACAAAGGGCCATCCACTCGGGGTGTGTCCTGGGGTCCTCAGAAGGACGTGGGAGGGGACTCTACCCAGTGATGCTGAGAAATGGAATATTTGGTGCCATATCAATAAACAAAGATGTCACAGTCACCAGTAATTGCAGCCACCATGGATGCTGAGCTGGTGAGCCCTGAGGAAGCTCAGAAAGCAAAAAATGCCTGCAATCTGGCATCCATCAGACTGCAGTCACACTCTCCAGAGTGAGGCTTGAGGAACTCAGGATGTGAAAACAGGGTACTGGCCCCAGATTGCTAAGGTGTGTATGAAAGGAATGATTTCAGGGAGCCCAGACTCTTTGCATCTTCCCATCTTCCTGTACATAGAAAAGCCACTGAATTCCTTAAATTGGGTTATAGGGTTTTCTTTAATTAACAATAAGCTATTGATGATTAGACTACCTGCCCTTTGTTGCACAGCTTCTACATGACCTGACTCCGCCCCTCACCACCTCAAGGCATTTCTCCCAGAGTTACTTGAGACTCTGTCTTCTGGTTTGAGTGCCTAAAAATTCCTACCGAATAAAACTTAATTCTCAACTTTTAAGTTGTGAGTATTTTTTAAGTCCACCATACCCCAAAACTTACACTGGACTCTTTTTTTTTTTTAAACAGAGGACACAATTTGGTTTCACATTGAGAAATCATAAGTCAAGAGTGATCCCTGTAGAAACAGAGAACTGACTGGCTACTCACACATATTAATTCCGAATATATATTGGAAGGACTGATGCTGAGGCTGAAGCTCTGATAATTTGGCCACCTGATGCGAAGAGTCGACTTAATTGGAAAAGACTGATGTTGGGAAAGACTGAAGGCAGGAGGGGAAGGGGGTGACAGACGATGAGATGGTTGGATGACATCATAAGTGCGGGTGAGGGATACCAAGGTGCCAGACACCTAAGCGGGGGCGGGGGGTGGGGTGGGGCTGCGCATGCTGGAGGACCAGGAAAGGGTGGAGACAGGACCAGAAAGGAAGAATGGCGGGTGGACGTGTTTGGACAAAACTGATTGACTTGACCCATTCCCGTAACTGCCATAGATCAAGACAGGACATAGACGCCCCACCTGGGAGTCAGGCAGCCCCCGAGCTGAGCTGTCACCCACTCACTGGCTGTTTCCCACATGCAGCCTCTGCTTGGCTGTGTGCTCACAGCTGCAGTGTCAGCAGCCTCTACGGTCCAAGAAGCACCATTTCAGGGGCTGTTTCACGCCTGACAGTTTGTTGCAGAAACCAGTACTCGAGAAACCAAGCACCACACTCGGAGAGTTGGAGAACTCGGGTTTATTACGCTGGAGGGCCCAGAGGAATTAACACTCCAGGCTCTGAGCCCCAAACAAAGGGTTTACAGAACTTTTATACATGGACAGGCACGATTAAGTGGGTTTGTGGGTTTGCAGGGCCTGGGCGATTGCAAAAAACAGGACAAGGGTGAGTGAGCTAAGCTCCAGTTCCTAGTATTGTGAGTCCCCACTTTCTGAGACCTACGTGATCTAGACTTTGCAAGGAGCAAGCTGAGTTACAGAGGCAGAAAGAGCAGGAAGTTATGTAAAAATTTTAACTTTTCCTCTTCAAGTTGAGATGCTGGCTTTCTTTCTCCTCCCCAGCTTCCACCCACCACAGGAGATTAACCTGTGCCCCTGAGACTTTAGAGCTTCCAGAAAAAAGCCTGGTACACAGAGTCCTCAGTGTCACCTCGTCTGCAGGAGAAAGTGGACGTGAACATGTGAGGAGGACTCGAGAAACCTCTAAGGGTTCAGACTTTAAGCACAAACTCAAAGTAGGTGCTGGCCACTTTCCATCCTAAATCTGCCAACATCAGATTTAGTCACCAATTTCTCCAAGAAGCACCTTTCCAACTTCATCACATGAAGTCAGTGGGAAATGGGGTTCCCTTCACATTCCAGGCACCCATTCATATTCACTTAACTCACAGTCTTCATGGACTAAATGGAAGGAAAATATTGCCCCTAAACACAGGCCAGAGAGATAGACATAGGAGTCAGCAAAGCGATGAACAACTCTAGACCCAGATCATAGCAAGCATATGTGATGGTTACTAACCTCAACCCATTTCATAGATGAGGAAACTGAGTCACGGAGAGGTTAAAGAACTTTCCAAAAGTCATACATCTGACCTTGGAGTAGCAGAACCAGGATTCCCATCTAGCCTTTTGGCTCTCAGAGTCTGTCTTGGTTATTAATTTTTTTTTTTAGCCATTATTCTCTACTGTGTTGTGAAGATATGGAAGGTTGATAATTTAGTCCACAAGTATAAGCAAGATAGGAGCAAATCAAGGCAAGGACTCTGAGATGAAAGAGAATTTCAGGTGACTGGATGTGACCTCACTACAAACCCTGTGGTCATAAAATGTGCCAGGAAACACTGGTAACCAAGAAAGCTAAACAGCAGGGTTGAGAAAGGGACTAGGATATTGGCAAGCAGGGGTCTCAATTCAGGCAAGAATCATGTGGCAGTTTCAAAGATAAGGTTATCTCATGAACCAGGCTTTATCTCAAGGTTGTTGTTTCTTGTTTTACTCACATCCTACTCTTGGCGACCCTATGGACTGCAGCCCATAGCATTCTCCAGGCAAAAATATTGGAGTGGGTTGCTCTTTCGTCCTCCAGGGAATCTTCCCGACCCAGGGATCGAACCTGGGTCTCCTGTGTCTCCTGCATTGCAGGCAGATTCTTATCTTCAGGCAGATAAGCTATCAGGGAAGCCTTATCTCAAGGTAGATGCCCAGAAAATGAGCGGCCAATACTTCCTCATGAACTAAGTTGGGAATATTAGGGTGACAGGGTACCCGGAGCTTCTTACAGTTGAAAGACCCAGAAGGCAAACAAGGCAAATACCAGGAGTTCCAAGAACAAACCTGGTAAAGCTTCATACTGTCTCCAGGCCAGACAGGAGAGCCTGCCCTTCAGAAAGGCAGTACGCATAGTGGCTAGAACACATGCTCTAGGGCTGAGCTGCCTGCCTGGCTTCCCAGCTCCTCCACGTACCAGCTGTGTATCCTCAGGAAAATTGCTGAACCTTTCTGAGCCTCATTTTCATCACTGTACTAAACAGGACTGCTGGGAAGATTAAGTAGGTTAAAACAGACAAGACTTAGTTCCATTAATGCCCTCTACATCAGTTCAGTTCAGTTCAGCCGCTCAGTCGTGTCCGACTCTCTGCGACCCCATGAAGTGCAGCAGGCCAGGCCTCCCTGTCCATCACCAACTCCCAGAGTCTACCCAAACCCATGTCCATTGAGTCGGTGATGCCATCCAACCATCTCATCCTCTGTCATCCCCTTCTCCTCCTGCCCTCAATCTTTCCCAGCATCAGGGTCTTTTCAAATGAGTCAGCTCTTCACATCAGGTGGCCAAAGTATTGGAGCTTCAACTTCAACATCAGTCCTTCCAATGAACACCCAGGACTGATCTCCTTTAGAATAGACTGGCTGGATCTCCTTGCAGTCCAAGGGACTCTCAAGAGTTTTCTCCAACATCACAGTTAAAAAGCATCAATTCTTCTGCTCTCAGCTTTCTTTATAGTCCAACTCTCACATCCATACATGACTACTGGAAAAACCATACCCTTGACCAGATGGACCTTTATTGACAAAGTAATGTCTCTCCTTTTTAATATGCTGTCTAGGTTGGTCATAACTTTCCTTTCAAGGAGCAAGCATCTTTTAATTTCCCTCTACATATCAGCACTAAACCCACCTGGGAAGAAGTTGTTCAAGAACAACTGCAAAGAAACCAACACTTAATGGAAGAGAAGAAAGAAAATGTTGGTCACTCAGTTGTGTCCAACTCTTTGCAACTCCACAGCCTGTAGCCCGCCAGGCTCCTTTGTCCATGGAATTCTCCAGGCAAGAATATTGGAGTGGGTTGCCATTCCCTTCTCCAGGGGATCTTCCTGACTCGAGGATCAGAGCTGGAGTCTCCCACATTGCAGGCAGATTCTTTACCATCTGAGCCACTAGTGGAAGAGAGAGAAGGGGAAAAATACCAAATTCACACCAGTGCCATCTCACATGCAGAGGCAATAGGGTGGTTCCAAACACTTCCCACCATGCCTACAGGAGTCCTGGACATATTTGGAACTAAGTGATCAAATGGGAAAATAATACTTGTCCTGGGGACTTGTAAGGATTACAGATAATGCAGACTGGGGCTGACACACCCAGATGCCCTCAGGAGTCTGAACAGACCACAGTACAGGGGGACCACGTCTCCAGCATGGTTGTGCGAGCATCCTCTGAAAGGCTTGTTAAAAACAAGCTCCACCCACCCACCCCCCACCCCGGAGATTCTGAGTCATGGGGCGGGGGGTGGGGGTGGGGTTGTTGCCTAGAAACCACATCTCTACCAGTTCCTAGGTGATGCCCCAGTGCAGCTGGTTCCCAACCACGGTTTGAGAACCACTGGCATGGAACATGAGATGGTGAAACTGTGGAGCACTGAATACTGCCGGGTAGCAATGTGGCCTCCAGTTACCGAATCTACATATGTTTGAAAGAAAAGTCATAAATTTGGACCTCTTTGTGCTATAACCGGTTACCTAAGAGTCCAAACGAAACATGGCGGCAATGAGCAACTCCAAGTAGAATATTCAGGAAGGACGACAACAAGGGAAGAAGTGGCCTGGGTCTGTGCAGACGATGACAACGGCAGGAAGCGAGTCAGCAAACGAGGAGGTAAAGTGGGAGGCAGGTCAGATTTAGGACTTAGATGCTCTGCCACTGTTATAATGTCAGCGAAGTTGAGCAGCTTGTGTTTTTGTCTGAATTTAGAAGCAAGTTTTCTTGAAGAGAGTATGTAAATGTGATAAGAGGGAGGAAAAAAAAAAAAACCCTGAAAGCTGTAGATAACACTCTAATAAAAAGAAAGAGGGGGCTGGGTGGGTGGGGAACCAAAGATGGTTCAGAGACAGACAGAGATATGGGAAAGAGGAGCTAGCATTCTAACAAAGCACACCTGTCAACTTTTAATGAGAATTTCTGGGACAATGCATTAGGGATCTCAGAGAGCCTGGCTGCATTAACGATTTCTTTTTCTTTAAATTCTGGTTTCCTTTTCCTTTCTTTCCAAAAAAGACTTTCTGAGAACCACGGAACGCCAGAGACTCAGAAACACCCCTAGACTTCCAGAAACATGTTGTCATTTATGCAGGCTTCCATGAATAGCACTTGCTAATGAAATTCTCTAACTGTTCCTGATATTAAATAGGAATACACATTTCATTTCCACTGGAATATATCCATCAAGCCAGTAACACCAGGCTTTTTTCTTTACATTTTTAAAAAATTAATTTATTTTAATTGAAGGCTAATTACTTTACGATACTGCGGTGGTTTTTTGCCACACATCAACAGGAAACAGCCACAGACATCAGGCTTCTTAAACGACGATGTCATTTCCCATTGTTTTTATGAGAAGCATTACCCTTATGACAGTCAAGGTCTTTGTGATTTTAATACAAGATATAAAGATTAATATTTTTTCCAAAAGTTCAGGAAAGAGAATTTGTCCACATTTTGCTAATCAGTTCATTCAAATACACAGAAATCTCTATTTTGTACAGGCTTTTTTAAAAATTTGCACTATTTAGACCTCCAGAACTAAAATCCAATGATTTCTACTTACCATTCTAGCTACAATTTAATTAAAATCAGTTCTCTACTAGCTGAATTCAAAGTCCAAACTATTCAATGTCTATGTTAAAATGGGGGTTGGTAAATGTTTCTTACTGAGGATTTTGTTTGCCTTACATGCTTTATTATCAGTTTGGTTTGAAGGTAGATTTTAGGAGTTTCCTTTCAGAAGTGGGACTAAAGGCAGGCACAAGAGACAATGTCCCAAACCCCAATTGGGCAGCTATTTGAAAGTCAAACTCAAATCTGGCAGCTGTTTGAAAGGTTCTAAGAATTTGATACTCACTAGTTATAGGAGACGGCCAATGATCATTCCTCCAGGTACCGGAGGAAATTTGAAGTGTGAAAAAAATCAATCATACTCAATATTCATCAACAGATAAATGGGAGGGTTGGTCAGACTTAGCCAGTGTCCTCACTATGAGCACACTTGGGTTGTGTAAGAAAGACAAGAGCAGGGTCGAAAAATCACTGACTCTCAAAGTGGCCTTAAGAGTCATCTCGTCCACACAGTTGTCTGTCTCTTTTTGATTGTGTCTTATGCTGAGTCCCTTTAAACTGACACCTGTGCAGCTGTATTGTAATTTCTGATTCACTTAATCACCTATGCTGTGCTCACTATTCAAGGCTATATATATATATATGTATATATATATACTCTTCTTTAGATTTTTTTCCCATATACCTGAAACTAACACAACATTGTATATTAACTATGTGCTGTGCGGCGCTTAGTCACTCAGTCGTGTCCGACTCTTTGCAACCCCACTGACTGTATCCCTCCAGGCCCCTCTGTCCATGGGGATTCTCCAGGCAAGAATACTGGAGTAGGTTGCCATGCCCTCCTCCAGGGGATTTTCACAACCCAAGGATCAAACCCAGGTCTCCTGCATTGCAGGCAGATTCTTAACCATTTGAGCCACCAGGGAAGCCCAAGAATACTGGAATGGGTAGCCTATCCCTTCTCCAGGAGATCTTCCTGACCCAGGAATCGAACCAGGGTCTCCCGAATTGCAGGCAGATTCTTTACCAGCTGAGCTACCAGGGAAGCCCTATACTCTAATACAAATATATAGATTCCCGGTGGTTTTCCCATCCTCCTTAACATTCATTTTCATGCCACCTTCATCAGCTGTCCTGGACACTCCCATCTCATGGAATGTTCTCCATGCCAAGTCAAGAGGCCTTCAGCATAGGCCATAAACCCAAATCATAGCCACAGGTGCCACCTGCCTTGGCAGTATCCATATCCTCCTTTCTTCCCGGGACTCAGGTGTCGGTAGATAAAATCCTTGAGAACACCACCTCCTGGTCCTCAGTCTCCTAAGACATCATGGTCCCCAGCAATGCTTGTCCCTCTTCCTGCATAGTTTTAAAAATGATAACCCTCACAATAAAAGATGGAAAATGTCACCACGCAGCAAAGACCATCAGGCTCCAGGAATTCAGTGTATCTTCAACTTTTTTTGGTTAACTCCATCATTTAATGAAAGTTTAGGGGTGGAGAAGTGACTGGGACACCGGGGCTCAAAGGGGGCTCAAAGGGTTCTTTACTTTCACAGTGAAGAGACTAAAGTGGTACAAAACAGATATCGTTCTCATTCTGGTTGTACCAGTTACAAGCAGGACGACTTTAGGAGGACAACCATAGCCTCTCTTTGCTGTTATTTAATATTCAGCAAAGTGAAGAACAGGATCATTGCCTCCTAGGGTCACTGTTCAAGGGAACAAGAGTGTCCTTGTGATGGACCTCAAGCGCTCTGTACACAAGTTGTTGTTGTTCAGTCACTAAGCCACATCTGACTCTTTGCAACCCTAAGGACTGCAGCATGCCAGGCTTCCCCATCCTCCACTATCTCCTGGAGTTTTCCCAAGTTCAGGTCCATTGAGTCGGTGATGCTATCTAATCATCTCATCTTCTTGTACCCTCTTCTTTTGCCTTCAATGTAAGCAAGAGATGCTTACAAAGGCAATTCTTTTGTGTGTGTGTATCCACTTATGTTTTAAGTAGGAGCACCAAGCAGTAAAACAGGCCATCTCTTGGGCTTTCCAGGTGACCCAGTGGTAAAGAATCTGCCTGCCAACGTAGGAGATGTGGGTTCAATCCCTGGGTATGGAAGATGCCCTGGAGGAGGAAATGGAAACCCACTTCAGTATTCTTGCCTGGAATATTCCAAGGACAGAGGAGCCTGGCAGACTACAATCCATGGGGTCGCAAAATAGCTGGACACAACTGAGCGTATCAGTGTTACTTGGAAGCCAGATTTTGGAACTAAATTATGGATCCATCATTTGCCTATGCTATTGCACTTTCTGAGCTGTGATTTTCTTGCCCACGAATGGGAAATTCGAGGTTTACCTCACTTTGCTGACATGGCACCAGCACAGAGTAGGCACTTGATACACATTTATTCTTTTCTCCTTTGAGTTCTCATCTTGGCTCTGGTTTGTATTTCTATGT
Organism: Okapia johnstoni; assembly: GCA_024291935.2. Classification (NCBI taxonomy): domain Eukaryota; kingdom Metazoa; phylum Chordata; class Mammalia; order Artiodactyla; family Giraffidae; genus Okapia; species Okapia johnstoni. Next base: position 142,222,319 of record CM044307.1, on the reverse strand, counting down.
ACCCTTAGGAGAATTATCTAACCTTTCTGGATCTGAATTTTCCTACTCATAAAACTAGGGGGTTTGACGAGATTCCCTTTGAATTTCTTTCCAACTCTTACATTCTGTGATTCTGTGACTTTGAGCCACCCAAGGGATATGGTAATGGGTTACATTACACAAAAGAATTGGATGTAATATTATGAGCTGTAACAATTGGCTTCCAGCAAACTCCCCTGTTCTCCCCAGTAGAATTCCCTATTGTTCTGCGTGTAATGAATAATCCAACACCACACATGCTCTATCTGAGCCCTGCCCTTGTCCACACTGGGGGCCAGCCGGAGGCAACATTGTAAAGCTGAAGAAGGATGCTGTCAACATCTCCCCTTTCCCTGGCAATGCCCCTGCCCAGGTGAATGCATCCAGTTACTCTGATATCACCCACCGAGGCCGATATCTCATGCTCTGATTACCCCCTGCTCCCACAACAGATTCAGAATTCCCCATCCTTCTGTTCCATTCCTTTGGGACCCAGTGTGCTGCCTGATGGGGCTTCCCTGGTGGCTCAGAAGTCAAGAATTCACCTGCAATTCAGGAGATGCAGAAGACGTGGGCTCGATCCCTGGGTTGGGAAGATCCCCTGGAGAAGGGCATGGCAACCCATTCCAGTATTCTTGCCTGGGAAATCCCATGAACAATGGAGTCTGGAGGGTGCCAGAGTTCATGGGGTCACAAAATGTCAGACATGACCAAAGCGACTGAGCACACATGCCCACAGGCATGTGCTTCTGGTTCATACGATGCAATGATTCATTGAAGTACATATCACTTTCTTTGAAAGATACAAAGGTGAACAAGACAGAGTACTTCTCCAGAGCCTTCAAACTTAACACACAATTATCAATTGGAAAACATCAAGTCCAAAACTGAATTGCATTCTTTCAGGAAAGGAAGAGAATATTACTCCCTAAAGTGAGAAGAAAGGTCTTTGGAACAGTGGCATGTGAGCTGAATGTCAGGGGTAGGTAGAATCTGGTAGGCAGTGATGGAGGATGAGATGATGATGAGTAGAGAAACAATAATAAACAAAAATATTAAGTCAGAAAGTATACCATGAGTTTCAGAACCGAGACTAATCCGATGTGGCTGGGCTGCATGAAAAGAAGCAATGAGGTTTGCAAGGTGGTTGAAAACCCCATCATGAAGTTCCGGGGAAGCTAACCAAGGCTTTTTCCCGTAGATAATGGGGAGCTATTGAAAGTCAGGGGGCAAGGGCATGGGTGGGGAGCAGGGGTGGAGGGGCAGGTTAGACAGTTTCTGTAAGAAGCTTAAGCTTCTGTTCGGGAGGATTGAAGTAGAAACCTGGGAAGCAGGAAGCAGATTAGAGGACCTGTAAGTGACCAGGAGGGAGATGCGGAGATTTGAGACTCAAGAAGCAGCCAGGAAACAGGAGAGAGGAGTGTTAGAGGGAAATCAACCAGCCTGGGCTATGATGACACAATGAGGCAAAATATGTTAAAAAAAAAAATGACACAGAATCAAACACTCAATGACCCAAAACACAGAAAGGAGAAGTCAGGCAGAAGATTGGGTTTGGGTGGGAAGACCATGAATTAGGTTTGCCAGACATTGAGTGTTGACAACTTTGGGGGGACCAGGCGGGGTGTGTGGATCTGAAATTAGAAGAGCAACTGGGCTGAAAGCCCAGAGTGGAAAGTCAGCTGAACAGAATGAAGTCAAGAGATAGGCTAAGTTCTAAATTGTGCATTACGAGAGAAGGGATGGGCGCTAAGCACCGAGGCTTGGGGAAAGCTACGCAGATGAGACAGAAGGAAGAAAAGGAATCAGAGTAGGGTGTGGGCATGTGGCCCAGGTCAGCCCCATGGAAGAGCAGGAAGCAAAGGAATTCCAGGAACCGTCCTGGTTGCTGGATCTGCTCCCAGGCGTGTCTTCACTTTCATCCAGAAATACTGCCTCCTCCTGTGGCTCCTGGGTTCACCTGCTGGCGGGAGTGATTCAGGACAGGCAGCCCTACCACCCCTCTCCTGGGTGGCTCAGCCCTGCTCTGGCTCAGGTGGGAGCCCCAGGCTTTCCCAGCATCTTTGTCAGCCCCCATAGAACAGCTCTGTGTGTGCCCCTATAGAACAGTTTTAGAGATAGTTTCCTTTTAACGGAATCCCTTCTAGAAGAGCACAGCTGTGTCTGTAGGAAGAACTCAGTGCCCACAAGGAGTAGGTGAGGTGCTGCAGAAAATATTCACGAGCAGATGGGAAGACAGCATCTAGGGTGAACAGAAGCTACTCTGCACAACAAAAGGGGAAGAATGTGAAGCTCCACAGGGCAAGCTGGAACACAGAGGCTGAGGTCCTGAGATGGGAGCACAAGGATTAGTAGCTCTGTCGTGTCCAACTCTTTGAGACCCCATGGACTGTAGCCCGCCAGGCTCCTCTGTCCATGGGATTCTTTAGGCAAGAATACTGGAGTGGTATTTCCATGCCCTCCTCCAGGGGATCCTCTCGACCCAGGGATTGGACCTGATCTCTTGCCTTGCAGGCAGATTCTTTACCATCTGAACCACCAGGGAAGCCCTGAAATGGGAGTGGGAATGAGGAAAAGGAATGTACATGCTGCAACAAGCCTGGGGGTGGGGGGAACACTTTTAAGAATTGATATTTACCTGGAGGAACCTTAAATGCATATCGCTAAGTGAAAGATGCCAAACTGAAAAGGCTACACACTGCACAATTCCAATCATAAGACATTCTGGAAAAGACTAAACTATGGAAACAGTAAAAGGACCAGTGGTTGCCAGGGGTCAGGTGAGGGCAGAGGGCACACAGGCAGGGCACAGAGGATTTCTAGGGCAGTGAACCTGTTCTTTACAGTAATACAGTGGTGGATACATGTCATTATCCATTTGTCCAAACCCATAAATGTACAACATCGAGAGTGAACAGTAATGTAAACTATGGATCTTGGGTGATAATGACATGTCAATGTAGGTTCATCAAGTCCAATAAAGGTGCCACTCAGGTGCTGGGTGTTTATGGTCGGGGGAGGCTAGATGAGGGGAGGGGTATATGGGAACGCTGACTTTCTGCTTAACGGTGCCGGGAACATAAAACAGCTCTAAAAAATAAAAATCTATGTAAAACGAAAAAAAAATTGATATTGCTTCCTTGCAATACGTGTTGACGCTGCTGCTGTGCAGACCTCTCTTCAGCCAATTCTTTCTTCCAAGCCTCTCCCACCAAGACCTTATCAGAGTACACAGAAGCCAAAACATCCTTAGCAGACATGGGTTTCTTTTTCTTTACTATGTGAGAAACTAGTGAAGAGACTCAATTTGAGGAACAGAGGTCATCTTCACAAGCCCAGGAGCCAGAGGGGGCCAGGAGAGATCAAGTCTTGGAGAAGTTATGGAAGTTGGAGAAAAGTCTGGATTTTCCCCAACACTGAAATCAGAAGGGTGAGACACTCTTATCCAGACCTCAAGCCCGGGGCAGGGGTGGGGGGGGGGGCTCTCCACTGACAGTCTGATGCCACCTGGAAGGCTCCAGCTTGGCCACGTTCATTGCAGCTACATTTTGTAACTGCTGTGATCCCGGAGAACGGGTTGGAGTAGAGAAAAGGGCATCCCATGAACTGGGAATAGACAGACTAGTCTCTTATCTGAGCTCTGCCATGGCCACCAGCTTTGACCTTGACCAAGCACTTGGCTCTCATGATCCTCTCTGCTCCAGAATTCTACATTCCTAAATCAGGACTTCTGCCCTCCTTTGACTCGTCCGAGAGAGAGAAATATGATTAGTAAGCAAGTGAAGCAGAAGGCAGTCAGCCAGCTTCCCAATCACCTGTGTTACTGAATCTCAATCTGTACAGCATCTCCCTCCAGAAACACAGGGCCCCGTTAGCCTTGGGGATCACCAAGCGGCAAACACAGGCCCCGCCTGCCCGCCCCAGAGGACTGATGGAGCTCCAGGTTCACCCTGGGTTGCCGCTGCACACAGTCCTCTGCAGCACGAGGCAGCTGTCCGGCCGGCGGTGCAGGAAAATGCCCAGCAGCCCTCTGTGAGGCCCTGGGTAGCCCTGTAAGCACTGCGCCTGGTGAAATGGTCTTCCCCGACTTTTATTCATCTCTCCAGGGCCCCCTGAGGTCAGAGATGTTTAAACAGCAGTGGAGGTTGAACCTGCTCACCAGCCCAGCTCCAACTCATCTTAACTCCCCACCCAGGGCCACAGCCTTCCTCAGTCATGGCTAAACTGCCACGTGAGCAACAGGTGAGCGGCAAGGTGTGCAAATATCTGGCTTCATCCATGACCAAATAAATCATTTTTCCTTTCCCTGAGCTCTAGGAAAACCCAGCAAAGCTCCTGGACCTGCCCAGGAGTGAAGACTTACACAATAAAACACACCCTGCTTGAAGGACATTCCAGGCTGTAGAGAGAGTCCATTTTTCCACACACGCAAATTACAACTGGGATCTCAGCACCTTGCCTTTCCAGATATACACCTTTGCAAAGCATGTCAGCCTGTGCAGAGCAATAGATGAAGTGATGCAGGGAAATAAAATACCTCTACATGATGAGTTAACGTGAGAGTTCATTTCCAAAACAGCTCTGTCATATTTATTTGGGCCCATGTCTACCGTGTGGGAGCCAGTCAAGGCTTTCACATTTCTCAGAAAGTCCTGAGTCCTGGATCTTCAGCAGTTGTCACAGCTCTGCTTTGTCCCTTCCCTGGAGGGCAACCAAGGCCAACTTTCCTGTGACTCCCAGGCGGCCAAAGAAAGCCCTGCTGTGCTTCCCGCACAGCATTCCAGATCCCAGAGACTGTTTTTTATTTTTGCTTTTAAAGTTAATTTACAAAGGGTACTGCTATGTATGCATGCACGTGTGCTAAGTCACTTCAGTCATGAACAACTCTTTGCAATCCTATGGACTGCAGCCCACCAGGCTCCTCTGTCCATGGGATTCTCCAGGCAAGAATACTGGAGTAAGTTGCCATGCCCTCCTCCATGGGATATTCCCGACCCAGGGATCGAACCAGTGTCTCTTGTGTCTCTGGCATTGGCAGGTGTGTTCTTTACCACCAGCACCACCTGGGAAGCCCTGCCTGGAGCCTGCTTTTATTCCTTCCAAAGGACACTAGACAAGCCTGGAAACAAAGGGGAAATGTTTAGTCAAATTGCTTTGTGGGCTTCATCTTTACCAGTTTCCTAAGATGACTTACTCCAAGAAAATCCCAGTGTTGTCTCTTTCGTGCAGACAGCTCTGATTGAGTGGGTTTGTGTATTTTGGTGCAGTCTCCTACTCCTGTTTCAGAGTACACAAGGCAGAGACTATGTGGGAATTCATGTACTTTGTGTGATTTTTTTTTTTTTAAATCTCAGCTCGTCCTGTTTTCCCAAATGGATAGTGCCAGCCTGCTGCCTCAGCTACCTCTCTCTCCTCCCCTTCCTCCTTGTGGACTCTCGTAAAGAAGGAAATGGCAATGATCCAGTACCAAAAGACATCAACACATCCGGGTCCAGCCTAAATGTGGGTAGCCCAACATAATGAAACCACTCACCAAAGCAAGACTCCCCACCCTGGACTCGAGTCTGATTCATGATCGCTGCATAAGGGATAAATAGCATCTTCCCTTGGGTTGTGGTCTTGGAACACTGCTCACCCCTTCCTCAGCCACCCTCCGTCCTGACTCTCCAGAATCCTCAACCAGACATTGCTATTTGGGATGTTCAGATTGCTTTACTATAAGGAGACAAACAGGATGTCAGGCCGTAGCCTTCCTTCTCATACAAGTTCAATCACCAGTTTCTTAGGACCGGTGCTCTGGAAAAGAGAAGAGTCCTCTCTCTGGAACACTGACATTCAGCCAGGTTCTCACACTTTAAACTGCATTGCCCGGGGACTTCCCTGGCAGCCAGGTGTTTGAGACTCAATGCTTCCACTGTTGGGGGGTGAAGGTTCGATCCCTGATCTGGGAACTAAGATCTCTAATACCATACCCCCCCCCCAAAAAAAAATTGCATTGCCCTGTCTTTCTCAGGCGCCATCCCTGTGATCAGTCCATCAGAGCTGAGTCTCTGGATCCTTCTCTGACTGGATTCATGCTCCTCCACCAACTCTCTTCACTTTCTGCTTTCTCTACTCCTTTACCCTGGTTTCCTCCAAATGTTTCCTCAGGCACTTCATGTCCACCACTGAGTCAGTGAGGCTCCCTGTCTTCTTCCCTTTCAACTTCCTTTTAAGTCGTTACAGAGTGACCATGCCCGAAACCCACATTGGCTTGTTCTGCTCTCCTTCCAAATGAAAACTCTTAACTCTCAAACATTCATCACACTACTGAAGTCCCAGTTCCTCGACAATGCCAATTTCCCGCTTCTAAATGAACTTAACCTTGTTAATATTCCTAAGTGGGCATAAGCCAAGACAGACTGATGAGCCCTGCAGACCATCACCTCCCTGGGCTGGCACTCTGCTCCTATTAATATGCTCAGTGTGGCACGGGTTTCTTCAGGAGCTGCTCAGCTGATGGCCTACACTGAGCTTGAGGCTTCTGTTAAGTCAGCTCATTCATTCAAGACAAGCATACTGACATCTTTTTCAATGACATCCAACCTCTCTGTAGAAGTGAGCAGAGAGATTAGATCCCAAAAGACAGCTCAGAGATGTCTCCTGACAGCGCTGGGTCAGAAATCAATTTTAGTCTCTCATCTATAATTTCAGGGTGAGGCAGCCCTTAGATGACTCCAGCCTCATTAGCAAAGCAATGACACAGGTTCCCCAAGCATCCACGCATCTGAGTTGATTACTTTCCTATGACGACAAAGACAATTGGCATTAAAGAGTTTCAAGGAAAGGTGCTGGAGCAATATAGTGCTAAAAATGTCTCCCTCAAAACTACATTCACAAAAACTGGAAGAAACTCTAGAGGTTTACCCAGGTTTCCAGTGGAGTGAAAAGACCATGGATTCATAATTAAAAGATGTAGATTGGCTTCCTGACCCTGGTACAGTGGAAGCCATGTCAGGGGCACACTTAATCCCTCTTGGCCTCAAATCCTTTATCTACAGCTGGATTATATCTGCCTCGTAGGGCTGTGTGAGAACCAGGAATGATGAAAGCACCTGATCCAATGATAACCACATAGTGGACAGTGACCATTAGCACTATCTAAGCCAGCCTTCAGGGGCTTTTCAGGTGGCACAAGTGGTAAAGAGCCTACCTGCCAGTGTAGGAGACGCGGGTTCAATCCTGAGGTCAGGTAGATCCCCTGGAACAGGAAATAGAAACCCCACACCAGTATTCTTGCCTGGGAAATCCCATAGACAAAGGAGGTTGGCGGGCTACAATCCAGGGGGTTGCAAAGAGTCGGACATGACTGAGCACACGCACACAAGCCAGCCTTCAATCTGGGCAATAAGTCACCTCTGTGATATCCATAGTTAACAACAACAACAACAAAACCTCTTTCAGAGTGTCTAGTCATTAACTCACACCTGTCATTTCTTAAGGTTTCTGGAAATCTGTTTTCCTGAATCAGTCACACAGCTCTGGCAGGGGCCGCCGTGCCCTCAGTATTACAAATGACAAGGCAGCTGGTCACCTCCCTCCAGGTTCCCATCACCTCTGCATCCTCAGACGATGCCCATTCATCTTCCTTAAGTCCAGCGGCTCCCCACTCGCTTCCCCCGTTGTCTGAGCTGCGAAACTGCCAACAAGGCAAATCAAGAATTCATGACAAAGAGCCTGGCTTCTGGGAGTTTCCAGACTATAAAACAGCTTAGCTCCCATTATTCACATGATCCATGCAGCCCAGGGTAAAATTGGTGAGGTAAGCAGCAATTCTCTTGCACTGTGGATTTGATTTGTCCATGAAAGAGCCACAGATGAAGAAGCTTCATTGGGAGAGTGATTCCAATAAGGATTTGATGGGAGAGCTGTACTCAGATTCTAATCAAAGCAGCCACAGGTACAGTTGCCCCCTCTGTGGTATGCTTCTGACCTGTCTCACCATCCAGACAAACCAACCCAAGCAAAAGGCTTCTCCAAAGCTGTCCCTGAAAGCACACAAGAGATCCACTCTTCTGGGCTTCCTAGTGGTAAAGAACACAACTGCCAGTGCAGGAGACATAAGAGATGTGGATTCGATCCCTGGGTCAGGAAGATCCCCTGGAGGAGGGCATGGGAACCCACTCCAGTATACTTGCCTGGAGAATCCCCTGGACAGAGGAGCCTGGCAGGCTACAGTAGCAAGGGTCTCAAAGAGTCAGACGCATCTAAAGCAACTTAGCACACACATATTCTTGCACCCCAGATGCTAACCTTCATTAAATGCTAATATTTTTTAGGAGCTGACACATTTTGCTTGACCAGCATTCCCACCTCTAGATAAAGTATGTAAGTCAGTCCAGGAGTCACTCTTCGCTTCTCACTTTCCCTCATCTCCCACATCCAGTCCATCAGCAAGCACTGTACTCATTCCCAAACGACATCCCACGGCTGCCACTTTTCATCACCCACCTCCAACTCAGTAGCCTGGGAGCATCTCTCCGGCTGAGTGCAGTGGCCTCAGGGTGGTGCTCAGGGGAAGTAATGTTGCCCCAGATAAAAGAGCCTGTGGCCTAGGAGATTGTGGATCAAAGAAACAGTATCATGGTCTGTTTGTTGAATTACTGGGTCAGAAGACATATGACTATGTGCTAAATGTCCATCTTCCTCGCGATGCAGCAAGTGCTACAAGGGAAGGAACTGTGTCTCTGTTCACTTCTGAATCCCCAGGACTCTGCAAACACCTGCTACTGAACAACAACAACAACAGTAATAATAGCTAACATGAGGGAAACTGACCGTGGGGTGCTTAGTAAATGTTCCTACTGGTGAAGGCTCAGTAAGTATCTATTCAAAGAGTGAGCTGATGGATAAATAACAAGAATGGTGAGAGAATGCTGCACGGTAGCAAGGTCCAGCTCAGGAGGTCACGGGTCAGCAAAGAAGGGTGACTCCATCCAGAAGGCAATGGGAAAGGGCATCACAGGGGTTAGGGGTTAAGGCAGAGAGTGAAAGGGTTTGCAGTTCACTTTTAAAAGTTCACTCTGGCTGCTACATAGAGAATGGACTGGAGCAAAGTCAGAGGGGAGATAGGGCCCCCAGTTGCATGCCACGCAAGATGAAGAATGAGTGATGCTAGAATGGTGGAGAAAGGCCAGTGCTCTCCGAGCTAGGGTTTTTTTCAATTCATTGATTATCTATTTGGCTGCACTGGGTCTTAGTTGCAGCACACAGGATCTTCAGTCATGTTGCATGCGGGAATCTTTGTTGCTGCATGTGCAACCTAGCTCCCTGACCAGGGATGGAACCCGGGACCCCTGCACTGGGAGTGGGGAGTCTTAGCCACTGGACCACCAGGGAAGTGCCAGAGCTGAGTTTTTAAAAGGAAGAAGATGGTGGATGTCATACACCATAGATCAAATACTAACAGTTCCCATTAGAAAAAAGCTGGCATTTTTTGAGAGTTTGTTCTGGGCCACATATTATTTTCAGTGCGTTATACCAGTTAGCTAATGCAATCCCCAAAACAAATCTATCAGACAGATGAGGTAATTACACTCAGGTACCCAGTCACAACTGAGCGACTTTCACTTTCACTTTTCACCCAGTCAATACCCACATTCTAACTAAAAAGCTATCTTCCCAGACTGACCTCTAGTTATGACTTCTGCCTCTCAAGATACACACAATCCTTTATTTCATGAATCTGTGGTCCTACACGGGCTTTCCTGATAGCTCAGAGTGTAAAGAATCTACCTGCAATGTAGGAGACCCAGGTTTGATCCCTGGGCTGAGAAGATCCCCTGGAGAAGGGAATGGCTACCCACTCCAGTATTCTTGCCTGGAGAATTCCAAGAACAGAGGAGCCTGGCAGGCTACAGTCCATGGGGTTGCAAAGAGTCAGCCAGGGGAGAGATAAAGGATCTAGAGAATGAAAATTACTGGGACCGGTGGATAGGACCAGCTTCAGCACCATGAACTCAGGTGGTCCCAAAACTGAGAAGGGCTTGGAACTCAAAACATGGTTACTTAGTTGCATGCACAGCTGTTGTTGTCTTGAGAACCCCCTACTTTCATTTTGCACCCAGCCCCATCCATGATGTAGCCAGTCCTACCAGTGGATACAAAGTTCAGACAGCAGATTTCAGACCCACATGGAGAAACTTTTCTTCCTTCATGCAGAGTGATTAAATTGCCTCCAATTTCAACATTTCCTTTCCATGCATATATTCACCCAGACGCTGAACAACCACATAGCAGAGATGTTATAGAAATAATTTACTCTTCGAGTAGAGGGTTCAACTAGGTCATCTCCCCAGAATCATCCACATCATTCAGAGTAATGATAGCATCTCAGATTATAGTCAATTGCCTACAGTGACTAGTCCTTTATGGCTATGGATTTTAACCAGGGGTACCAACCAGAATCACTTGGCTGAAAGTTTTTTACTTTTTCAAGATAAATGTGTCCAGGCTCTACTTGAAACATGAATCCAAATCTTTAAGAGTGGGACAGGAGTGCAGATATTCGGAAAGGCTCTCCTAGTGATTTTTAAAGGCACCCCTGCTTCCTAGGTGGCTCAGTGGTAAAGAATCTTCCTGCAAGATATGCAGGGGAGACTCCCAGAAGGAGGAAATGGCAACCCACCCTAGTATTCTTGTCTGGAGAATTACAAGGACAGAGGAGCCTGGCAGGCTACAACCCATGGGGTGCAAAGACTCGGACACCACTTAGGGACTAAGCATGCTGTTTAGAGACCACTGCTAAAAGAGAAGCCATCTCTGGCTCCTGTTCATCTAGACCCCATTTAAAAGGCGTGTCACGCTTTGGTCAGTGAGAAGGGAGTATTTGGCCCAGATCCCAAGGGGAAGTTATCAGTTCTTAGGTCTTTCATCTGCAGTAAAAGTACAGCTATGCTGAAACTCCCCTTCCTCTAACATCTCAACTATCCAATACTCTAAATGACTCAATAAAACAGAAAATGGCCCCTAAACTTAAAAGGAAGATAGACTCAAAGACAGAGCATGTTTGATCAGTGCCCCCCTTCACCACCTCATTGCCTGAAAGAAACCAGCAAACCCTCTGCTTTATCATCCTATAGACCTTTCCATCTTCTCAAGTTTCTTCATTATAATAACGTTCTCCCACAGTGGACTAACAGAATCATGTACGGGTTAACAATCCTGCTGGGTCTCCAGAGATAGCCTAAAACTATAAAGAATGAAGTGAACAGAGCAGGTGAAGGTAAAGGTTAACCAGCTTAGGTACCCCAGACCTACATCATCTCAGCAAACTCACGTGACCACCCACTGCCCTATAGGAGCAGCCACCTTGTTCCTTCAAGTTCCGTCTCCTTCCAGTAAAATGCAAACAATGTTTTAACGTTAAGAACCACCTGCAGACGAATGGATAAGGAAGCTGTGGTACATATACACAATGGAATATTACTCAGCCATTAAAAAGAATACATTTGAATCCGTTCTATTGAGATGGATGAAACTGGAGCCCATTATACAGAGTGAAGTGAGCCAGAAAGAAAAGCACCAATACAGTATACTAATGCATGTATATGGAATTTGAAAGATGGTAATGGTAACCCTATATGTGAGACAGAATAAGAGACACAGATGCATAGAACAGTCCTGTGGACTCTGAGGGAGAAGGTGAGGGTTGGACGTTCTGGGACAATAACATTGAAACATGTATATTGTCATATGTGAAGCAGAACACCATTCCATGTTCTATGCATGGGACGGATGCTCAGGGATGGAGCGTTGGGATGACACTGAGGGATGGGAGGGGGAGGGAGGTGGGAGGAGGGTTTGGGAGGGGGAGCACATGTGAATCCATGGCTGATTCATGTCGATGTATGGCAAAAACTACTACAATATTGTAAAGTAATTAGCCCCCAACTAAAATAAAAAAAAATTAAAAAAAAAAAAAAAAAAAAGAACCACCTGCTGTGTTTTTCTTTAATGTGATTTGAAACAGTACCGTTCCAAATTACATGAATCATCTCTAAATTTAGAAGCCAGCTCCTAATACTCATAGCCTGTTCTGAATGGTAAATAATCTTCCAGTTTTCATGTGAGAATCATTGCCAGGAAGCTCTTAACTCGCTGCCTCGTGATCCTTGAGAGGTGAGCATGAAACTACTTGCTCCATTCGGCAGACACACCGAGACTCTGTGTGTGGCACAACAACCAACGGTTTGGCCAATTCTAGGTAAAAATAAAAAGTCCCCCTGGACCATGTGGAACAGTGGCTTTCAACTCGGGAGGTGTTACAGACTGGATTTATGTGTCCTCCTAGAATACACAAGTTTTGTTTGTGCTCACTCAGTTGTGTCCAACTCTTTGCAACCCCATGGACTGTAACTCATCAGGTTCCTCTGCCTATGGGATTTTCCAGGCAAGAATACTGGAGTGGGTTGCCGTTTCCTCCTCCAAGGGACCTTCCCGACCCAGGGATCGAAGCTGCGTCTCCTGCATTATAGGTGGATTCTTTACCGCCTGAGCCACCAGGGAAGCCCGAGAATATACATGCTTGAACCTCTGATCTTCAATGTGATGGTTTTTGGAGGCAGGAATTTGGGGAGGTAATTAGATGAGGCCATGAGGCTGGGGTACCCATGATGAGACTGGTGTCCTGGTAAGAAGAGACTCAGAGATCTTGCTCTCTCTATCTACCTTGTGAGGACAGTGAGAAGCCAGCCATCAGCAAGCAAGGAAGAGGGCTCCCACCAGGAGCCTGACCGGCCAGTGCCCTGATTGTGGACTTCCCAGCCTCCATCTCCATGAGAAATAAATGGCTGTTGTTTGCGTGATGTTATGGCTAGTGCAGGCAGTGTATTACCTGCAACTCAAGCTTCTTACAGAAAATTGCAGAGGAAAAAGTTGAAAGAAGTCAAAGAAATAAGTAGAATTAAGGAAAAGCCCTAGAAAAGGAGGCCAGAAATGAATGCTAAAATGGTTCTCCCAAACTCATGAGGCCAGAAGTTAGATTTGCAAGCCAGAGTCTAGAGCCATGGAGATAATAGCAAGACCCCACCTTGATAGTGAACCACAGAATGCTTCCTGTCCATAGCTGGCCTTCTATCATCATTAAAGGGCCAAAGACAGGACTTTCCTGATGGTCCAGTGGTTAAGAATCCACCTACTAATGCAGGGGACATGGGTTCTATCCCTGGTCCAGGAAGATTCCATGTGCTGCAGAGCAACTAAGCCCAAGCGCCGCAACTATTGAAACCCTCACACCTAGTGCCTATGCTTCACAGCAAGAGAAGCCAGCACAGTGAGAAGCCCCCACACCACAATGAAGAGCGGCCCCCGCTCGCCACAACTAGCAAGGCTGCACAGCAACGAAGACTCAGCATGGCCAAAAAGTCATTAATTTTAAAATAGACAAATATATATTTTAAAGGGCCAAATATATATATATCTTTTAAATAAATAAATAAATATATTTTTTAAAGGACTCTTTGAGTCTGATCCATTCACTGAAGTGGGTGAGACTGTCCTTCCCTAGAATGTTCTGATTCTCTGCTTCTTTTCATGTTCTCATATGCACAGTGCACACACACACGTACACATGTATGCACACACAAGTACACCACATCCCCACTATGTTTAACAGAGCTATGAAGTGCCTTGGTTTCACACCCCGCACACCTGCACTGCTCACCAAGACAGACCTTCAGAGAAACCTCTCCATTCTTCTCCCAATAACCCAACAGCTATTTCCCATACTGGTACCCATCACTACACAGTAGCAGGTGGCCACTCAGGGCTGTTTGACATATTACTCCCGGGGCCAAGTCCACATACATCACTGAGGCAACCAGCACCTTTATTGCAATCTTGTTCTTTGATGCCTGTCCTTTGGTCATTAACCGTAACCATGTCAACAGTATTCACAACCCCAAGCCTGAATTAACTCTCGAGACAGGCTTCCCCCAGGGACCAGAGCAGTCACGCCATAACTCAGCCTGCACACCCACAGTCTGAACTGAATTCTCCCCACCAGTAGGGAGGGCTTGCAGAAAACCAGAAAGAAAAAAGGGACTGGCCTTTCAATCCATGAAGCTGTTGTACCAGCCTGATGCCGATATGGCCTGATGGACAGTAAAAAACCTTGTCTAAGTCATGTGGTCATTTGGGGCCACATGTCATAATAAGTAACCATAACAGATAAAACAGTAAGTAGAATCAAGTAAGTAGAACAATTATCAAAAATTACCTGCTTTCATGGAAAACTGAGGGACAACTGGAATAGCCCTTGTGCATTGGGCTGGACCCCTCATCACTGATCTCTGACCCACTGGAGAAGCAGCACATAAGTAACTTTTAGTGTTCTGATTTTACACGTAAGAAAAGTAGGTTCAGAGACTAGCTTGGCCAACACCCTGATCACGTACTTCCCAACCTCAGAACTGTAAGAAATAAATGCCTATTGTTTAAGTGAGGTTATGGCTAGTGCAAGCAGTGAGTTACCTGGGACCAAAGCTAAAAATGGGACTTTATTACAGAGAATTTCAGAGGAGAGGGCTAAAAGAAGTCAGAGAAATGAGCAAGAATAAGCAACTTATATTGCATAGTCAGTACATGGCCAAACTGAGGGTATTTTGAACCCATGACTATTGTGGTGGACTAAATAATGTCCCTAAAAGACATTTACATTCTAGTTCCTGAAACCTGTGACTATGTTCCCATAGCAAAAGAGGAGGTAATTATGCACCAGAAAGTGGAACTCTTAGGAGGTCACCTTGGAATTCTGCCTACTGCAAACATCTATTAGCATACATCAGCTGAGTTCACCAAGCTTGACTCCACGCTCTACCTACTACAGATTGTCTTTCTAGGTGAGTCACAAAAAACTTTACAGGAAAAACCACCCAAACTCAGTATTGACCTGCCTGTCTCCAAACGCCAGTCCATACCTAAATCTCCCTCTGTTTTCTCTCTGTGATCATAGCCTTTTACATGCACCTTGTTGGAAACTGAGTAATGTTAAGATCTAACTTGTCAGTAAAGAATCTGCCTGCGATGCAGGAGAACCGGGTTCGATCCCTGGGTTGGGAAGATCCCCTGGAGAAGGAAACAGCAACCCACTCCAGTATTCTTGCTTGGAGAATACCATGGACAGAGGAGGCTGGAGGACTGTTAGTCCATGCGGGTCACAAAGAGTCAGACACAACTGAGCAACTAACACAGCAACAACAAAAGATATAATTACAACAAACCTTGTTTGGAGCACTAGGTACTGCTCTAAGAATCATGTGCCCAAAAAAATCTCTGAAGTGAGTATTAATATCACTCTAGTTTTTCAGGTGATAAAATTGAGGCAACAAGAGTTTAAGGAACACAATTACCTCTTAATCATGGAGCA
Source organism: Okapia johnstoni (assembly GCA_024291935.2). NCBI lineage: Eukaryota > Metazoa > Chordata > Mammalia > Artiodactyla > Giraffidae > Okapia > Okapia johnstoni. Next base: position 142,206,895 of record CM044307.1, on the reverse strand, counting down.
GAGCTGGGGCTTCTCAAGTGCTGCTAGTGGTAAAGAACTCACCTGCCAATTCTGGAGACATAAGAGACATGGGTTCCATCCCTGGGTCAGGAAGATCTCCTGGAGAAGGTCATGGCAACCCAATCCAGTATTCTTGCCTGAAGAATCCCATGGACAGAGGAGCCCAGAGGGCTACAGTCCATATGGTCACAAAGAGCTGGACACAACTGAAGTGACTTAGCATGCACGCATGCAAGGAGCAGAGTTAGGTTTATAAAGCAAGTCATGGGACTCCACTGGGGGTGCAAAAGAGTTGGACACGACTTAGCGACTGTGACAGCACCACCAAACATAGGACTCTGCAGTAAAGCTCTTCAGTTGTTAATTTCTGGGCAGGAAGAGGAACACTGGAGGATGCTCAGTTTTGTGGATCTGGGGTTGACCTTGCCAATTCTGGGAATTTCTCCAAGGTGGATATTTTGTTCCTCCTTTCAGAAACAAACAAATTCACAGCATGTTCTAAGACGCTTGGGGAATAAGGGGAAGATTTGACCTACTCAGCCCTTTTTTCCAAATCCAATGAAGAGTCCTCCTCCCCCTACCTTCCACCCCCAGAGTTTCCATGCAGGAGAAGTACAGGGACATCTGGTCACCCACTCTTAGCAAAAGCCAGCTGAGAGCATCACCCCACACAAACCCCACTATGCATGCAGAGAAGCATAGAAAAGGAAGCAGAGACTTTGCCAAGAAATAATGTGAGTGCCTCCCCCACACACAGAAGGTGGGGTCGTGTCAAAAAAGTCTGATCAAGTGCTTTCTCCAGAAGCTATGGTTTCATCATCTTTCTTAGGACCCCTGCTGTACTTATCATATGGAGAACATATTTAGAAATTCACCTTGTGCTTTGCAGGGACAACCCTGCTGCTGCACTAGTAACTGCTCACCTGTTTAGGTCTGGGTTGGACCTTTGGTCTGAGGGCAGGTGCTGTGCCCTGCTTTTCCTTTCATTATCCTCGCTATCAAACTCAACTAGGACTCAATAAAATTCATTGTTGGTAGACTGACATTTTTCTCAAGGGCCACAGACCCTCCAATGGCCGATCTGAATCCAATTCAGACTGTGGGCGTGCAGGCTGAGTTACGGTATGACTCCTCCAGTCTCTGGGGGCAGACTGCCTCGAGAGTTAATTCAGGCTTGGAGTTGTGAATACTATTGACATGCTACATGCTCTGTGTTTTGGCCATTGTGATAGTATTTGTCTTTATGGAACCATATGCTTTGCTCTGCAGGGTCCTACAGCCACAAAGCCCAAGTCTCTCCTCTCCTTAGTGACTCCCTGTTGGGGCAGCAGCCATGATGGGACTTCAGTCTTATGAGAATCATTAGAACATTTTTTTTAAATATATTTATTTGGCTGCCTTTTCTTATTGTTTGAAATGGTTGGATGGAATCACCACTTCAATGGACATGAGCCTGAACAAACTCTAAGAGATAGTGTAGGACAGGGAAGGCTGACATGCTGCAGTCCATGGGGTCACAAAGAGTCAAACACAACTTAGCGACTGAACAGCAATTTGGCTGCACTGGGTCTTAGTTGTGGCATTTGAACCCTTATTTGTTGCATGTAGGATCTAGTTTCTGGACTAGAAATCAAACTACATTGGGAGCTTGGAGTCTTAGCCAGTGGAACACCAGCAAAGTCCTAGAGAATCATTAAAATCTTAATGTGCTTCTGATGCTACACCTGACTATTACTTTGTTTCACCCTCATCAGATCTTATGTGATGGGCAGGCACACAGAGGAATTCAGGAGACTCTTCTAACAGCAAACTTTTTCAAACTATATGGCTCTCTGCCCTCATTATTTCCAATACAATTCAATTCAGGAAATTTTCACAAGGATGTTCACTATTTGTAAAAATTTCTAACATGGTTCCGAGTCATTCTCAGCATCCCCACCTTGACCACATGCACACATACAAAGATACATGCCAGATGGATTATTCTAGAATCATGCCAGTGATCATTATTAACAAAGAGTTGACACTTCATTCCCACAAAGGTCAAAATGGAAATTTGATTTAGAAATCTGAGTTTAATCACTCTGCACAAAACAATCTGAAGGGAAACAGTTGAATTTTCTTGGTCTTAAATTACTTTGGAAAATGAGCTTAGTTGGTAGCCAGCATTCTGAATTCATTCAATTGCTATTTTTCAAATAGTCTCTTTGTCACTTTAACTAAATTGAACTCTTCTTTTTAAAAAATAAAGCATATTTTCCAGGAGGACTTATGTTTTCAGAGTTCAGTGAAGATACCATATAACTTTTCCACCCCCTCTGTGAGTTCCAATATTTCATGTTTTTAAGATTTAATGGATGTAACTTATTAATCAAATTGGATATGTTTGGTTCCCTGTTTCTTCCTGGTGGTAGAGGCTACTGGTTGCCTTCCAATATCTTTTCTCTCCTTTCCTAAGAACCTAAGTTCATACTGTATTATCTGGAATGCAGATGTGATATCTGGAACTCTAGCTGCCATATCAAAACATAAGGAAAAGGGTCACAGGCTTGAGATGGCAGAGTCTGGATCCTGATAACTTGGAGAAGCTGCCACTCCAGCCCCGCACTACCATATCCAGATTACCTTAGCTTTAGAGAAAAGGGGTCATCTAGTTTTCTCAAACCATTCTACTGTTGGACTCTTTGTTATATGCAGGCAGCTCTAATTACAACTGATTCCAATAATAACTTCAAATACTTTTTCCAGCTTACATATTCTAGAATTCCAATGTGTTTCTTCTTAATTTATCCTTGGCTCACCACCACATATCAGAGAAAATTAAGCTCAGAGAGGCTAAGTGTCTTGGCTAAGATGCCACAAGAGCAGAACCTGGAATCCTCTGACAAGTAGATCTTGCATTTACCAATGCCTCTGGTGATAAGAAGCTTCAAATGTCAACCCACAAACACATTACCATTCATCCTGATGCCAAATCCCCTAATGCTTTTGCATCTGGCTTCTTAGAAAAGTACAGCTTTCTAAAAGCTAAATTATCACAGTGTACCATCAAGTAGAATAGCACTCAATGGTCTTCCCATCCATCATTTCTTTTCCTTTAAACTGGTGTGCATCGATCGCCCAGTCTAGAGAATTGTGACAATCAATAACTTTCTGCAGAGAAATAATGGGTGAGACTAAAGAAATTAGCTTATTTTGTAGTGGAAAGAAACAAGATGTCAATCAAACTCCTTAAACCTCATCTCAAATAAGTGCAGATACCAATACGAGAAAAATCTAAGTCATAACTGCCTAACGTCACCCTGATGGGAGAAGACTAGAGCTCACATGCTGACTAGCCATGAGGGGATGGGACACAGAATGTCCCGTCATAGTGAGACCTCCTGTCCTGCGGGGCACCTCAGAGGATTCTCCACCCAAGGGCTCCACCTCCCCACTGCAACACCTGACGTCACAGCCCATGTTCTGGTTACCACCGCTGATGAACAAATTACCCCAAAACGTAGCAGCATAAGACAACCACGTCTCACAATCTTGTGGCTCAACTGGAAAGTTCTAGCTTGGGATCTCTCACATGGTTGCCCTCAGATGCTGGCTGGTGCTGCCGTCATAGGAAGGCCTGATGGAGCTGGACATTCAAGATGGTGCATGCATGTGGCTGACAGTTAATGCCAACTGCCACCTGGGATTTCTCAAATACCTGCGTGTGGCCTGTCTGGCATGAGGGTCTCAGTGTACTCAGACTTATGTGACAGATGTCTTTCCCAGAGAACCAGAAGGAAACTTGATGGCCTTTTGTGAGCCAGCCTCGGAAGTCCTAGGCCATCACTCCCACTGCATTCTCTTGGTTGAAATGGCATCTGGGTTGCATCATCCCATTCTCAAGGTGAGAGGACTTAGATCCCACTTCTCAATAGGAGGGGACTTCCCCAGTGGTTCAGAAGGTAAAGAATCCACCTGCAATGGAGAAGAGCCAAGTTGGATCCCTGGGTTGGGAAGATCCCCTGGAGAAGGAAATGGTTACCCACTTCAATATTCTTGCCTAGAGAATTCCATGGACAGAGGAGCCTGGAGGGCTACAGTCAATGGGGTCACAAGGAGTCAGACAGGACTGAGTGACCAACATTTTCAGTTTTCACTTTTCTCAATCAGAGGCGTATCAAAAACTTGCAGTTGCTTTTGGACACCTCTTTGCAGACCAGAATTCCAGGGAAGGGGAATGAGGGGGTTCCAAAGGAGAGAAACAAGAGAATGGACTTTGAGAAAGTGTTCAGTTAAACTTGAATGATTATATTTCTCATGGTGCTGTGATGTTCCTCAAGTTCACATTTCCTTATTTCCTTCTCAACTTCAGCATGCTGTGCTCTGTTCTGTCCATCTACTCTGGTCCCACCTGACCAGGCTTTGCTGGCCTGTCTCTGTTCCCCAGGCCCTCCAACCCACATCACTCATCTTCCCTCTGTGTAGCACAAGCCAACTACTCAGCTCCAGGTGGGACATCTCTCTCCTTTTGACAGGTCACAATTTTAGTAAAGCCTGACTTCGACGTATTTTCAAAGCGGAAAGTGAAGTAGACCCTGAACGCAAAGAAGAAAGAGTATTAGAAAGTCTTTGTCTAGCTGTCAGAGCCAACACTGCTTTGCCAGGCAGAACACGTGTAGGAACCAGAAGAGGAGCAAAGACATTCCATCCTGCCTGAGATGTCACTGGTTGAAAGGGGCAGACAGCATGCAGGCAGAAGACAAGGCTATCCTGCCATCGCCCTGTGAGGCTAGAAGTTACAATTTCCCTGTCAACGCCATCCCATCCAGGGTTAGACCTTGGGTTCCGAGTCCCCACCTTGATCATCTCCCTGTCTCCATTTCCAGATTCATCTCCCACTACCTACAAAGTTCTCCATGATCTACCAAACTGAAATACTTTGACTGGCCAACTCAGAATCGTACACAAGGAAGGAAAGATAAGAGAAGCTATGTTCCCAAAGCAGCTCAAAATTCCCCTGTGCTAAATAGAATCTTTTAAAAGCCCAAAACAGACAGCTAGTGGGAAGCTGGTACATAGCACAGGAAGCTAAGCTTGGTGCTCTATGATGACCTAGAGGGTGGGATCGGGGGTTGGGGGGGAGAGGGTGATATATATACATATACATATAACTGATTCACACTGTTGTATGGCAGAAACTAACACAACATGGTAAAGCCATTATACTCCAATAAAATTTTAAAAATAAATAAATAAAAAGCCCAAGGCTGGGTTCACACAGTATGAAAATAATTCAGTGTGCTCACCCATGTACCTCTCCAGTGTGTTGGGTGTGTGCAGGTAGAGATGTGAGGACCCCAGAGAAGACTGGCAAGCTAAGTTAACAGTTTACCTTTCTTTCAGCTCAGTCACTCAGTCATGTCCGACTGTTTGCAACCCTATGGACTGCAGCACGCCAGGCTTCCCTGTCCATCACCAATTCCCGGAGCTTGCTCACACTCACTTACCTTTCTTTCAACAAACACGACTGAACAAAATCCTTGATGCTCAATATTTAAGTTTATCACAACTAAAAACAGTATTGCTCGGTAAATCATGGATGACACCGTCAGTGCTCAGCCCAGATCGCCTTGGATCCTTTGACCTTTTCTTCGTGCCTCAAAGAAAAAGCTTTGGATTCTTCTGCGTCAAATAGCCAGCACTTGCAGCTCTCCTCAGAGGATGTGGGTGGGCTACCCACATGGACAGAGTGGGTCTGCCTCAGAGCTCGCTCCCACCCCCACCCCAGGGCGCTCTCAGCCAAGGACTGGAAAGTGTGGCAGAATGAAAGCCCAGCTCCCTGCTTCAAGTTAGGACAAACTCCGAGGTGTATTCACGCTCCAGACTTCCCCTGTGGAATCAGGCTGGGACTTCACTTGCAATTACACCCTCGTGTAGTTCTTCCTCTTCTCCGCTCTGATTCCCCTGTTTCCTGACTGATTTCCCCAGGAGCACATCCCCAATAAATCATGTGCACATGATCCCTTGACTCAGGGCTCCTTTGGGGGCCCATGAGCTGAGAAACTTATTAAGAAATTAATTGAATTCTTCTTGCCCCACTCTGGCCAGGAAATGTGATCACTCCAAAGATGGACAAGTACTGAGGGGTCAAGGTTCATCATGGGAGAAACAAGGAGCCAGCATCCAGAGCAGAATATTATGGGTACAAGTGGACAACCAGGGTCATGGATCCTAAGGAGAGGAAGAATATAAAAATGGGCTCAGAAGAAATAGCTGCTGGCAAGGAGAGTTTATGGAGAAGGAAAATCTAATCAGGGCCTTGAAGGAAGAGGAGGGTGGAAGGCATTCCAGTGGAACGAAATAAGGTGTATCAGTCAGGGTTCTCTAGAGAAACAGAATTAACAGGAAATACACATAAGAGGAAGTTTAAAGAATTGGTTCCTGTGATTATGGAAGCTGTGAAGCTCCTGCTATCTGCCCTGCTATCTGCAAGCTGGAGATCCAGGAAAGGCAGCGGTGGTGTAGTTCAAGGCCTGAAATCCAGGGAACCACTGATGGAGACTCTCGTCTGCAGGTCTGAGAACCAGGAGCACAGAGAACAGAAGATCAGCGCTCCAGTGCACTCAGTCAGGCAGAGAACAAATTCATCCCTCCTCCACCTTTCTGTTCTATTCAGACCCTCAGTGGACTGCATGGCGCCCACCTATGTGGGGAGGCCATGTGCTTTACTCAGTCCACTGATTCAAATACTAGACTCTTCTGGAAATACCCCCATAGAAACGCCCAGAATCAATGTCTAACTGGCCATCCCCTAATCCCATCACATTCACATGTAAAATGAACCACCAAGGAAGGGCATAAGCAAAGACATAACATAAGGAAAGAAAAGCATGGATCAAGGCTGATTATTCTCAAGGCACAGTTCTAAGATTCTTGCATGTATTAACCATTTCAGACTCACTGCAACCCAATGAGACAGGATCTATGGTCATCCCCATCTTACAGAGGTGAAAAGGAGGTACAAAGTGATCAACAACTTGCCCCAAGTCACACATATGGAGGTAGAGCCTGGGAGGTGGACCCACTGGTAGACCCAGATAGGTCAATGCCACAGGTCAAGCTTTTAGACACCATTGCCAACTCCTCTAAGCTGAGCAGTCTGCCTGGGAAAGGATCAACAGAGGTTGCTGGAAAGAGATAGTGAGACCAAATCATGAGGTGTCTATATGTCAAATACAGTTGGGAATTCTATACCTCATTCATTTAACAAATATTTACTGAATAACTATTATCTGTTGGCTTGGTGGGAGTAATGTCATACACCAGAAAGACATGGTCCCTCTTCCCATTGAGCTTACAGTCTTATCCATCTAGCTATTAACACTTCCCTCAAGAGAAAACATGGAGAAGGAAATGGCAATCCACTCCAGTATTCCTACCTGGAGAATCCCAAGGACAGAGGAGCCTGTCAGGCCACGGTCCATAGGGTCGCAGAGAGTCGGACATGACTGAAGCGACTAAGCATGCAGACATGCACAAGAGGAAACAGAACAGATTGGTGCAGCAAAACAAAATTGGAAGAAAAGTTAAAGTTATTTTGGCATCATTTCTTTTTAAGTTAACAAGGGTTGTGGGGGGACATAATCGCCCACCTTCTAAAGACCTGGAGCAAATCACATTGTGGATGAGTTAGGGCCCTGCTGGATGTTGCAACAAAAATAATTTTTTATTGTTTAGTAAAAAAGAAATTTATGTTTGACAGATGTTCCTCACTGGCCAGTGGCTTTCCTCCATGCAGTGAGTCAGGGACACAACCTCCTTCTACTTCCAACCCCCAAGTTCTTCCAACCCCTAAGTTCTTCTCATCCTTATCCCACTGACAGTAAAGGACAGAGAGCATTAGAGAAGGTATGTGTTTTTTTTTTTTTTTTAATTTTTATTTTATATCAAAGTTGGGCTTCCCTGGTGGCTCAGACAGTAAAGAATCTGCCTGCAATGCAGGAGACCCAGGTTTGATCCCTGGGTCGGGAAGATCCCCTGAAGAAGGGCATGGCAACCCACTCCAGCATTCTTGCCTAGAGAATCCCATGGACAGAAGAGCCTGGCGGGCTACAGTCCAGGGGGTCACAAAGAGTCGGACGTGACCAAGCGACTAACACTTTCACTTTCATATAGCAATTTACGACCTTGTGTTAGTTTTAGGTATACAGCAAAGTGAGTCAGCTATGCACACGCATTATCTATTCTTTCTGAAATTCTTTTCCCATTTAGCTTGTTACCGAATACTGAGCAGAGTTCCCTCTGCTGTACGGTAAGCTCGTGTTGGCTTCTTAAGTGACCTCAGTCAGCTTTGCGCCCATCGTGTCGGTTAGTCACACTCATCCCATGGCCACACCCAGACACCCAAGTGAGCCATGCGGCTGTTTCTAGAAGTCACGTCCCAGCAATAACTGCACGCTGTGGAAGAGGAAACACAAATGTTGGTGGAAAAGCTAGTCTTCTCTGCCCCACACCCTGTCCTCTCCTCTGTCCATAAACTGTCATTGAAACACGTTGAAACAGACCCAACTCCAGGACCAGCAACTTCAAGGCCACCTTCAGTGTGTGAAAGAAGCCATATTAGGACCATGTTCAGTACTGAAGCAGAGTGACTGGATGCAAACTGAAGGAACGGGAGTTTATTAACCATAACGTTCAGTTGCTTTTGTGTGAGTGTTCCCCAAGCCTACAGTTGATAGTGCCATTTCCTTAACATGCTGCCTGCCTAACATACTTCTCCAAAGCTCGCAGCAGAGATAGACGTAAATTTTGAAGTTTGGGGAAAACGTCCCATTCACCCACCCACATATGCTATTTTCCACTCTGCTTTTCAGACTCTCCCAGTTTAAGAACAACTGAGCTCTAGAACTTCCCTGGCCGTCCAGTGGCTAGGATTTTGCCTTCCAGCACAGGCGGTGCAGGTTCAATTCCTGGTAGAGGAGCTAAGATCCTACATGCCTTGAGGCCAAAACACCAAATCATAAAACAGAAGCAATATTGTAACACATTCAATAAAGACTTTAAAACATGGTCCTCACCCCAAAACTCTTAAAAACTAAAAATCCGAGTTCTAGCTGAATACTTGAAGAGCTAAATTCTAAGAATCAAGATGGAGGAGCATTAGGGGAAAGTGCAAGGAGGTCTAATTTTTTTTGTTCTAGTTAATTAATTTTTGGCTGCTCTGGATCTTGGTTGCTGCACGCAGGCTACTCTCTAGTTTCAGTGTGCTGGCTCCTCATTGTGGGGGCTTCTCTCGTTGCGGTGCAGAGACTGTAGGGTGTGCATGGGCTCAGCAGTTGTGGTGCAGGGGCTTAGTTGCCCCGTGGCATGTGGGATCATCCCAGACCAGGGATCGAACTCATGTCCCCTGCAGTAGCAGGCACTGCACCCAACCACTGAACCACCAGGGAACTCCTTGGAGGCCTTATTTTAATACAGGAGGATCCTAGACCAAGACTGTCTGATGTTCCCCCAGCACAGATGCTTTGGAGTAATTTATAACTTTGATACGCCTCTCTTTTTGCATATGGGAACTCCTGATTGTATTTGATGATTCCAGAAACAAAGAGAATCTTCAAAATCATCTATTCCAATGTCTTTATCTGATGGATGAAAAAACCCTGAGATCACACAGCTTAGGATGAGCAAACAGTGGGGTGTCACTGGCTGGGGGGTTTGCATTCTGTAAATATCAGTGACCAAACTTCCCTAGGTCTGCACAGCCTTCTCCCTGTCCTAGCTTATCTCTCCTGCTTCTTCTCCAGGCTGACAGTCTATGACCAACTCTATGACACCAAACTGTCATTCTGCTACATTCTGAAGAATCTGTCAACAGAACTGTAAAGGTTTAACTCAGCTCACATGTCACCTTCCTGTCAATTTCTCTGGCAAGGGAGCCAATAATAGATCTTGGCACTGCCAACTCTATCCCATACCAGGGTTATTTGGAAGGGCTGAATTCAGACAAATAATCAGCTAGACTGAGTCTCATGTCATTGAAACTCCGAATCATTTGGTTTGTGCATATCTAGTCCCATTACTGGAGAAGGCAATGGCACCCCACTTCAGTACTCTTGCCTGGAAAATCCCATGGACGGAGGAGCCTGGTAGGCTGCAGTCCATGGGGTTGCACAGAGTCGGACACTACTGAAGCGACTTAGCAGCAGCAGCAACAGCAGTCCCATTACACATTCACACTGATTTGGGCAGACATGACCATGATGGTCATCCCCCAGAAGACACTCAGGTGTCCTGATCCTTTTCCAGGTAAACCAAAAACTGGAGAACCATGGTATGAGGTTCCTGTTGAAATAACAAGCCACCCAGTGGAACTTTCACCCCAGTTTCATTACGGCTGCATCTGCAAATCCAAGAGACAGGCTGGTGGGGAGGAAAACCTGCAGCTGTTTTTCAAGAAATTAATTTCTCTCCCTGCAGTGATCAGTCCTGGTTAAGTGAGAGAATCAAATTATCTAAGTTACTTCTGCTGGGAAGGTCGGCTGCTCTGAATCCTGATGAAAAATAACACAATGGTGCTATTTAATTTAAAACCTCCGTCTGCTTCTCTTATAATTCATAATGATTATACTTCGCGTTTATGTAGTATCCGAGGATGGCAAAGAACTTTGATGGCATAAATGATTCATCCTTGGGACCCCACAGAGAAGCAAAGCTGGCCTCTCTATCTCCATATGGACAGCGAAGAGAAGAAAAGCCTGGTAACCCAGATTCCCAACTGACTTTTCAACACGAATCAGCACTCCCTCTCCAGTTATTTAGGACTTGGCATCAATTCTGACCAGACTAATACATTACACAAACGGACATCATGATATCGGGAGCGTAAAAGAGATAAGAAGTTATGGCTTGCAAATGTAAATCAATAAAAACTGTGGGCTTCCAGCCATTTCTTTCTACGAAAAAATGCTTCTATTGCTTCCAGCAGCCTGGCCAGCATATGGTAGCCTTCTACAGGAAAGTCTTAAATGTTGATCTAATGGGTTCGTGCATTCCAGAGACAGAATGAACTGTGTAAAAATAACAATGAGCACGTGGCCTGCACTTTACAGTTTACAGAGCACTTTTGCTTCTATTCCCTCATTTACATACTCTTCTCTTGTTTTACCTTCTGTGCTCTGCACTCCTGGCTAAAACCGAAGTGATTATTCACACCCCTCTGGGCAAAACGCAGGGCTCAGCTGCCCTCACCGCTCTACACTTGCATTCAACAGCCGCAGAGAAGGTTGGCTTCACTCCACTTAGTTACTAAGTCACCAGAGGCAACACAGATTGATGTCAGGACAACTGGGGCACGCGGACTGAAGGACAGATGCTGGCTGATGGTCCACCTGAGAAAAAGCCACTTGTGCCCCCACCTCCCACTGCCCAGCCACAACGAATCTCTGGCTTGTTCCTCAAACACACTGGTCCTTGTGTCCCTTTCTGCCTGGAACGTCTTCATCCTTCTCACTCTGTCTGTCCAAAAAGCTGCTACTCTTCCTGTTAAGTCAAGCTCATAGATTTTCTCTTTCGTGCAACTTGCTTGAATCTCCAAGCAGAAATAATCATTTCATCCTCTGTGATTTCATGATGTTTTATCCATACTTTATCTGATGGCCCTAAGAACATTGTCCTAGAGATAATCATCTATGTGTCTGTCTCTTCTATCAGACTTTGATCTCTCTGAGGTCAAAGGCACTGTTTAACTGTCTCTGCATGCAGGTCAAGAAGCAACAGCTAGAACCGAACATGGAACAACAGACTGGTTCCAAATCGGGAAAGGAGTACCTCAGGGCTGTATATTGTCACCTTGCTTATTTAACTTACATGCAGAGTAATCATGAGAAATGTCAGGCGGGATGAATCACAAGCTGGAATCTAGATTGCTGGGAGAAATATCAGTGACACCACCCTAATGGCAGAAATCAAAGAGGAACTAAAGACCCTCTTGATTAAGGTGAAAGGAGGCTGAAAAAAAGCTGGCTTAAAACTGAACCTTCAAAAAACTAAGATCATGGCATCCGGTCCCATCACTTCATGGCAAATAGATGGGGAAACAATGAAAATGGTAACAGACTTTATTTCCTTGGGCTCCAAAATCACTGTGGACAGTGACTGCAGCCATGATATTAAAACACGCTTGCTTCTTGGAAGAAAAACTATGACAAACCCAGACAGCGTATTAAAAAGCAGAAATATCACTTTGCTGACAAATGTCCATGCATTCAAAAGTATGGTTTTTCCAGTAGTCATGTATGGATGTGAGAGTTGGACTATAAAAAAGGCCGAACGCTGAAGAATTGATTCTTTTGAACTGTGGTGTTGGAGAAGACTCTTGAGAGTCCCTTGGACAGCAAGGAGATCCAGCAAGTCCATCCTAAAGGAAACCAGTCCTGAATATCCATTGGAAGGACTGATGCTGAAGCTGAACCTCCAATACTTTGGCCACCTGATGTGAAGAGCCAGCTTACTGGAAAAGACCCTGATGCTGGGAAAGACCGTAAGTCAGGAGAAGGGGATGACAGAGGATGAGATGGTTGGATGGCATTACCGACTCAGGGGACATGAGTTTGAGCAAACTTTGGGAGATAGCGAAGGACATGGAAGCCTACTATGCTGCAGTCCATGGGGCCGCAAAGAGTTGGACAGGACCGAGTGACTGAACAACAATAAAAATCTTCAATTTCAGGTCTTTGTGTGATAACATGATTACTTTTGTTTTTTTTTTTCTCCACACCCCCCACCAGGCTATGAGGTCTATGTGGAACCAGGAGCCTTGTCTAGGTACTTGCTTAGCCCCAGAATCTAGCTTAGCACATGGCACTTTTTTTCTGACAGACTGGACAGATAGATGGCGGGAAGGCAGGATGGGTGGATGAGTGGGTGGTTGGGTGGGTGGGTGGATGGATAGATAAAGAGGCATCTCTTGCATCTCCTGATTGGCAGGTGGATTCTTTACCACTGAGCCACCTGAGAGGCACCCATGGACACATACATGCGCCAGACTGCCCATTCTCATCACAACATCACTTCAACTCTGGGTCTACTTTTGGGGACACTTGCTCCTGTTCTAGGTAAGGAGAGACTACCAGAGGGAGAAGGCCTTTCCAGAATGGAGACATCTTGGCACTCAAGGCTCCATGTACACATCCCTTCCCACCTAGGGGACCCCTTGCATGCCCTACTTGACCTGGTGACCCTCTGCCTCTGCTCTTGGAGACCACATTATTTCACTAAGGGGAGAGGTTGAGGGCTGTTGGTTGTTCTGTTTAGATGACAGATGATTAGCAAAGTGGAGAGCAAGGCAGAACCACCGTGTGCTGGGCACAGTTCTCTTCCACTTTGGTTCCCTTCTTGCCCTCCCTCCCATCCAGCCTCTGTTATCTGCCTTTACAGCAATTGAGCGCTACCCTCTCCAGGCATCAGCCTGATAAGGGATACAAACAGACAGCTGTATCAGCTGCCTCTCCCAGCCCAGCCTGTAACCTCCACGGTGCCCACAAAAGAAAACAAGGACAGAGCATGCTTGCAGCCATGATTCTAATCACCTTATGTGAGTTGGGCCACATTCAGGCTTGCAGGATGGGGCTGTTTCCCTGAGGTGAAATGAAAGAAGTCAGGCTCTACTTATTTTCCTGTTGCTTACAGAATATTCTGTACCAGGTGGCAGTCTGCAGAGATAACCCAGGGAGTGAGGAAGCCCAAGATCTCTGCTCTTGGATAAGCTGGCTCTTGGATGAACCAGCTCAGGTTCTGTGGGACCAAGGCAGGAGCTCTAACCCAAGTCCCTGTATATTGGAGCTTTATGGATCCCTGAGTGTGTCTCAGCCCCCAGGGTATGCAAATTTCCTTATATGTACCTATATGCATTTATCTGGGGGATTCAAGGCTTTCTTTGGCTTTTTCAAAGAAACCCAGTGTCTTTTCTTTTTTTTTAATACAAAAATAACTGGCCTGGAGAGGAAAGCATTTAATTCATCAAGATTTTTGTTCACTTTCTGCATACCCTTGGGAAATGTAATTAAATAGCCTCCCCCTCCACCACCACCACACCCCTTACCTAAAAAGGAAAAGAAAAGAGAGGATGTAGATTGGGGTTGAAATTAGAACAGAGCCAACAATCTAGGGACCAGGGCATTACAAGCAAGAAGCCCAGATCTTCCTTACAGAGTCCAGGTAGAGAGAAAGAGTCTCATACACAGTCTCCTCTACACAGGCAGAGCAGAAATGATTTGCAGCTATATTAGAAAAATTAATTTAATTCAACCAATTTATCTCTTTCCAGACTTGTTACCTCTTGGTTCAAATTCTAACAATTTTTTTTTAAACATAAGCTAAACCTTTCATTTCTTGCCTGGGCTACTGCAATGTCCTCCTAATTGGCTACCTGTATTCATGCTTTTGGGCTTCTCCCGTGGCTCAGCAGTAAAGAATTCCCCCTGCAATGCAGGAGATGCAGGAGACACAGGTTCGATCCCTGGATCAGGGAGATCTCCTGGAAGAGGGCATGACAACACACTCTAGTATTCTTGCCTAGAGAAACCCACGGACAGAGGAGCCTGGCAGGCTACAGTCCATAGGGTCGCAAAGAGTTGGATACAACTGAATCGACTGAGCATGCACACAGGCATTCATGCTTTTTATTTACTTATTTAACTTCCAAACGTACAGAAGAGTTGAAAGAACTGGGCAATGAAAAGCCATGTACCCACCGATGAACTTCATAACACCTGTTCCCCACATCTGTGTTCATCTAGCCAACCTCTTTTTAACCATCACACTCACTTATTCCTTGTTGATGCTATTGGTGTGGGTACCTCCCTCTTTCCATTTTATTCCCCATACTGAAACCAGTGATCTTTTGTGGCATGTATTGAATTAAATATTACTCAGCCATAAAAAAAAGAAAAAATGAAATTTTGCCATTTTCAGCAACATGGACAGCCTTGGAGGGCACCATGCTAATGGGAATGAGAAAGACAAACAGAGGATTAGGAGATATAAACCAGACACTTCCCTGGTGGTCCAATGGTTAAGAATCCACCCTCCAATACGGGGGAAATGGGTTCAACCCCTGTTCAGGGAATAAAGATCCCACATGCTGGGGATGGGTAACTAAGCCCATGAGCCACAGCTAGAGAGCAGATACACTGCAACTACTGAGCCCACCTGGTGTAGAGCCTGGGCTCCACCAGAGAAATACACATGCCACAATTAGAGAAAGCTCACGGGCCACAAAGAAGAGCTTGGGCAGCCAAAATAAAAGAAAAAGGTAAAAGCCATTGAATATAAAATAAGCTACAAGGACATATTGTACAATACAGAAATATGTGCTTAGTCACTCAGTTGTGTCCGACTCTCTGCAACCCCATGGACTATAGAGCACCAGGTTCCTCTGTCCATGGGGATTCTCCAGGCAAGCATACTGGAGTGGGATGTCATTTCCCGCTCCAGGGACAGGAATATAGCAGATATCTTATAATAACTATAAATGAAGGATAACCTTTAAAATTTGTGAATCACTATATTGTACACCTGTAACACATAATACTGTATAGCAATTATACTTCAATTTAAAAATGAGAAACAAAGAAGTCAGTGATATTTTGGAAGCACAAATCTGATCATATCCCCCAACCTGCACTGCTCCTGTGGCCCAACAAGTCTTCACTGGGCTCAGTCAGGGAGGATGCAATGACATAGGCGATTGAATTCAATTGTGTGTACAAGTTACAGAGAAGAGTGCCAAGTGTACTGGTTATGCCACATTAAATTGAAGTGCATAAAACTGGTTAGGAAAAACGTTACATACACAACGCACACTAATATTACATAAGCCACAGATAAAGAGTTTTCAATTAAACCTTCCACTGATTATAAGTTAATGTTTGGGCTTTAATCAGAGTTCCTACGTTGCATTACAGACTAAATATGAATATCCTTCCATGGCAGCTAGAATTTCAGATGTTTCAGATTCGATGAGGGGAAAAGAAAAATAATCTCTGTCTTGCCATTGTTTTTAATATGAGTTCAATTCATCCATGCTGCCAAAACTGTAATGCATTGGGGCAAAACAAAATATGCGTGTGACTCAACTACCATATTACATTTAGACCAGCATAGGCAGCTGCCCTGGAGGTTTCCATAAGAGGGTCAGGGATTCACGTCTTACAAACAATGCTTTGTCTGTCCTCTGCAGTCATTCAGAATGTGATGTGATACAAGTTTCAATTGAAGATATGTATTAACAGATAAGAGTATCTTGCAGGACTTTGTTGGCATATCATCTTATTGTTATTATTGAGAGAACATAGGAGAAAAAAATTCTTCTGACAGATTACTCTAGGCACTGCTGCAAACTGGAAGGAGATCCAAAAAATAACAAATATGCCCAAAGAGTAACTTACAATAATTGTTCGTAGAGTTTGTGTGTGCTCAGTCATGTCTGACTCTTTGTGACCCCATGGACCATAGCCCTCCAGGCTCCTCTTTCCATGGAATTTTCCAGGCAAGAATACTGGAGTGTGTTGCCATTTCCTACTCCAGGGGATCTTGCCTCCCTAGGGATCGAACCTGGGTCTCTTATGCTTCCTGCATGAGCAGGTGGATTCTTTACCACTGTGCCAGCCAGGAAGCCCATTCTTATAGTTTAAATTTCTTTTAATTACAGAGCTGCCTCCAACTTTATAGAAAATAATAGATAAGTCATTAAACACTGCAAGACACAGTGTCTACATTTGGTAAATAAAACTGATACTTCTTGCCCTTAGTGGACTTAAAATAAAGAGAATAGAATGAAGTAATGTTCAGCCTTTTTGAAATATTGAAAACTCAGCAAAAAGTTATTCTTTATTCATTCATTAAACAGTTAAAAATTGAGTAGCTCCCATTCATCAGCACTGTGCCAGGTCTAGAAATTCTGTTCAAGAATAGGTATGATCAGGACTTCCTTGGAGGTCCAGTGGTTAGGACACTGAGCCTCCACTGCAGGAGGCAAGTGTTCAATCCCTGGTTGGGGAACTAAGATCTCACATGTCCTGAGGAGCAGTCAAAACAAACAAACAAACAAAATAACAAGTGTGATCCCTGCACTCTTGGCACCATTAATCTTACCATAGAGCCGCCAGAACTTACACAGGACTGGGGAAACAGACTCTTGGAGGGCACAAACAAAACCTTGTGTGCACCAGGACCCAGGAGAAAGGAGCAGAGACCCTACAAGAGACTGACCCAGACTTACCCGTGAGGGTCCAGGAGTCTCCAGCAGAGGTGTGGGTCAGTGGTGGCCTGTTGCAGGGTTGGGGGAACTGAGTGTAGCAGTGCATGCATATGACCCTTTGAAGAAGGTCACCATTATCTTTATTACCTCCACCATAGTTTGGCCTCAGGTCAAATAACAGGGAGGGAACACATCCCTACCCATTAACAGAAAATTGGATTAAAGATTTACTCAGCGTGGACCCGTCCATCAGAACAAGACCCAGTTTCCCCCTCAGTCAGTTTCTCCCACCAGGAAGCTTCCATAAACCTCTTATCCTTCTCCATCAGAGGGCAGACAGACTGAAAACCACAATCACAGAAAACTAACCAACCTGATCACATGGATCACAGCCTTTCTAACCCAATGAAACAATGAGCCATGCCATATAGGGCCACCCAAGACACATGGGTCATGGTGGAGAGTTCTGACAAAACGTGGTCCACCAGAAAGGGAACATCACTTCAGTATTCTTGCCTTGAGAACCCATGAAGAGTATGAAAAGGCAAAAAGATAGGACACTGAAAGATGAACTCCCCAGGTTGGTAGGTGCCCAATATGATACTGGGGATCAGTGGAGAAATAACTCCAGAAAGAATGAAGAGACAAAGCCAAAGCAAAAACAACACCCAGCTGTGGATGGTGATGGAAGCAAAGTCAAAAGCTGTAAAGAGCAATATTGCATAGGAACCTGGAATGTTAGGTCCATTAATCAAGGCAAATTGGAAGTGGTCAAATAGGAGATGGCAAGAGTAAATGTTGACATTTTAGGAATCAGTGAACTAAAATGGATTGGAATGGGTGAATTTAACTCAGATGACCATTATATCTACTGCTGTGGGCAAGAATCCCCTAGAAGAAATGGAGTAGCCATCAGAGTCAACAAAAGAGTATGAAATGCAGTACTTGGATGCAATCTCAAAACGAAAGAATGATCTCTGTTCGTTTCCAAGGCAAACCATTCAGTATCATGGTAATCCAAGTCTATGTCCTGACCAGTAACATTGAAGAAGCTGAAGTTGAATGGTTCTGTGAATACCTACAAGACCTTCTAGAACTAACACCCAAAAAAGATGTCCTTTTCATTATAGGGGACTGGAATGTAAAATTAGGAAGTCAAGAAATACCTGGCGTAACAGGCAAATTTGGCCTTGGAGTACAGAATGAAGCAGGGCAAAGGCTAATAGAGTTTGGCCAAGAGAACGCACTGGTCATAGCAAACACCCTCTCCCAACAACACAAGAGAAGACGCTACATATGGACATCACCAGATGGTGAATATAAAAATCAGATTGATTATATTCTTTGCAGCCAAAGATGGAGAGGCTCTATACAGTCAGCAAAAACAAGACCAGGTGACTGTGGCTCAGATCATGAACTCCTTATTGATAAATTCAGACTTAAATTGAAGAAAGTAGGGAAAACCTCTAGACCATTTGGGTATGACCTAAATCAAATCCCTTGTGATTATACAGTGGAAGTGGCAAATAGATTCAAGGGATTAGATCCGATAGAGTGCCTGAAGAACTATGGACAGAGGTTCGTGACATTGTACAGGAGGCCGTGATCAAGACTATCCCCAAGAAAAAGAAATGCAAAAAGGCAAAATAGTTGTCTGAGTAGGCCTTACAAATAGCTGTGAAAAGAAGAGAAGCTAAAGGCAAAGGAGAAAAGGAAAGATATACCCATTTGAATGCAGAGTTCCAAAGAAGAGCAAGGAGAGACAAGAAAGCCTTCCTCAGCGATCAGTGCAAAGAAACAGAGGAAAACAATAGAATGGGAAAGACTAGGGATCTCTTCAAGAAAATTCGAGATAACAAGGGAACATTTCATGCAAAAATGGGCACAATAAAGGACAGAAATGGTATGGACCTAACAGAAGCAGAAGATATTAAGAAGAGGTGGCAAGAATACACAGAAGAACTATAAAAAAAAGATCTTCATGACCCAGATAATCAAGATGGTGTGATCACAAACCTAGAGCCAGATATCCTGGAATGTGAAGTCAAGTGGGCCTTAGGAAGCATCACTATGAACAAAGCTAGTGGAGGTGATGGAATTCTAGTTGAGGTATTTCAAATCCTAAAAGGTGATGCTGTGAAAGGGCTGCACTTGATATGCCATCAAATTTGGAAAACTTAGTAGTGGCCACAGAACTGGAAAAGGTCAGTTTTCATTCCAATCCCAAAGAAAGGCAATGCCAAAGAATGCTCAAACTACTGCACAATTGCGCTCACCTCACATGCTAGAAAAGTAATGCTCAAAATTCTCGAAGCCAGGCTTCAACAGTATGTGAACCGTGAACTTCCAGATGTTCAAGCTGGATTTAGAAAAGGCAGAGGATCCAGAGATCAAACTGCCAACATCCGCTGGATCATCGAAAAAGCAAGAGAGTTCCAGAAAAACATCTACTTCTGCTTTATTGACTATGCCAAAGCCTTTGACTGTGTGGATCACAACAAACTGGAAAATTCTTCAAGAGATGGGAATACCAGACCACTTGACCTGCCTCATGAGAAATCTGTATGCAGGTCAAGAAGCAACAGTTAGAACTGGACATGGAAAAACAGACTGGTTCCAAATAGGGAAAGGAGTACGTCAAGGCTGTATATTGTCACCTTGCTTATTTAATTTATATGCAGAGTACACCCTAAGAAATACTGGACTGGATGAAGCACAAGTTGGAATCAAGATTTCTGGGAGAAATATCAATAACCTCAGATATGCAGATGACACCACCCTTATGGCAGAAAGCGAAAAAGAACTAAAGCACCTCTTGATGAAAGTGAAAAAGGAGAGTGAAAAAGTTGGCTTAAAACTCAAAAGAAAACTAAGATCATGGCATCTGGTCCCATCACTTCATGGGAAATAGATGGGGAAACAATGGAAATGGTGACAGACTTTATTTGAGGGGGCTCCAAAATCACTGCAGATGGTGACTGCAGCCATGAAATTAAAAGACTCCTGCCCCTTGGAAGAAAACCTATGACTAACTTAGACAGCATATTAAAAAGCAGAGACATTAGTTTGCCAACAAAGGTCCATCTAGTCAAAGCTATGGTTTTTCCGGTAGTCATGTATAGATGTGACAGTTGGACTATAAAGAAAGCTGAGTGCTGAAGAATTGATGCTTTTGAACTGTGGTGTTGGGAGAAGACTCTTGAGAGTCCCTTGGATTGCGAGGAGATCCAACCAGTCCATCCTAAAGGAAATCAATCCTGAATATTCATTGGAAGGACTGATGCTAAAGCTGAACCTCCAATACTTAGGCCACCTGATGCGAACAACTGACTCATTTGAAAAGACCATGATGCTGGGAACGATTGAAGGTGGGAGGAGAAGGGGACGAAAGAGGAGGAGATGGTTGGATGGCATCACTGAGTCAATGGACATGAGTTTGGGTAAACTCCAGGAGTTGGTGAGGGACGGGGAAGCCTGGCGTGCTGCAGTCCATGGGGTCGCAAAGAGTCAGACACAACTGAGTGACTGAACTGAACTGAATTGGATTATTTAAATAGACAAGGAGCTGATGAAGGGCCCTCAATATTGTCTGTGTGTTTTCCGTTGAATTCCATCAATATGATCCTAAAACATTAGTCTCAGGGCCTCTTTTTTTAAAAAGAAGGAAAAAAGTATCCTCATTGTAATAAAGCTTTCATATAATTTATCAGTAGAATGAGACATTTTTACTATTTAAATAGGGAACTATTAATAATTATTCCAGGAAAGGGGCATTAAAACTGAGAGGCTCCAAGAAAACAGACCATATGGACAGCCTGGTTATGATGGTGATTTATATGGTCAAAAAAAAATTAGGATATTAGGAACATGAAGATACAGATTAATAAGTCAAAAAGTTAACAAAACAGAACATCTCATTTTGCCAGGGCAAGAGAAACTGGGAAGTGATTTATGTTTGATGTAGAGGAAATCAAGCACTACACACTGAAAAATAATTTATTTTTCCATTTTTCCACAACTTCAGTATGTAAAGAAAAACCTACGTTTCTGGAAAATTTGTGGCAAGAAAAGAAACAACTGACACAGCTGCAGTTAGATGTGGAATCATAGATTACTATGAGACAGACTGATTTGTGCTGTGCTAAGCTGATCACCGATGCAATAGACATGAACTTGGGCAAACTACGGGAGATGGCGAGGGACAGGGAGGCCTGGCGTGCTGTAGTCCATGAAGTCGCAAAGACACAACTGGGCAACTAAACAACAACAAGCTGAAAGAAGACATCCATCCTTGCCTTGGCTAGTAAAAGAAATTGAAAGGCTACCCTTGTATATTAAATGAGGCTAAAATTTTTGATCAATAATTTTCTTCACAAAAGCCAAAAAGGAGAAAATAATTCTAGACACTTAAAGCCCACTACCAGCTGTCAGAAATACTTTGCAAGCAGCATTTTGAAAACCGCCAGTGAAATGGCCCAAATAATGAAAGGGATTTTTAAAACCTGTGTTTCATCATATTTTTCACTCCTTTTTAAAACTGAGACCAGAGAGGGATGTCAGAGAAGATGATATGCAAAGAAACATAGGTTACCAGGACTTCCCTGGTGGTCCAGTGGTTAAGAATCTGCCTGCCAATGCAGGAGACACAGGTCCAGGAAGCTCCCACATGCCGCAGAGCAGCTGAGCCCGTGCACTGCAACTACTGAGCTATCGCTCTAGAGCCTGTGAGCCCCAACTCTTGAAGCCCCTGTGCTCAGAGTCCATGCTCCACAACAAGAGACACCACCACAAGAATAAGCCTGCACACCACAACAAAAAGTAGCCCCCAGTCACCACAACTAGGGAAAGCTCACACAGCAACAAAGACCCAGCAGGGACGAAAGTAAATAAATAAATCTGAAAAAAAAAATAGCTTATCAGCTGTTCAACAAATGAGTTTGAGACATTTTGATAAAATGGCAAAGTTTTAAAAAGAATCTGAAAGATACACTGTGTCGAGTTTACATATCTTTTATTTACCTAAACATCCCTTTGCATTGAATCAGCATCCATATTTGTAACTTAAGAGTCCATGAAGGTTGCCTCCATCTGACCTCACACCTGAAAAGCTCTCTACCTTTTCTTCCTCCATCAAAACGGCTACAGATTCTTAAAAGTCCACAATATTCTCTAGTGTGGGTTAAAGCCTAAGCTCATTCTTACCATGGAAATAATCTATTCAAGTTAATTTCCTACATCTCAAATTCTACGTGTAAAATGGAAGTGATAACAGCTATTTTGATTAAATGACAAAATGGCCAGGAATAGACTAAACACAGACCCTAACGCTCAATAATTCTCCATAAAGATGACAACTTTATCCTTAGTCCCTACCTCCCTTTTTGCTCTCAGAAATTCAACGGAAGTCATTTGTTGAGAAGTGGATGGACCTAAGAGAGTGTCTTACAGTGTGAAGTCAGAAAAATATTGTATATTAACCCATATATGTGGAATCTAGAAAACTGGTTCAGATGAACTTAGTTGCAAAGCAGAAACAGAGACAAAGATAGATGGATACCAAGGTTGGGAGCAATTGGGAGACTGGTATATATATATACACTATTGATACTATGGATAAAATAACTAACTAATGAGAACATAATGTATGGCACAGGGAACCCCATTTAATGCACTGTGGTGACCTGCGTGGGAAGGAAGTCCAAAAGGGAGGGGAAAATGTATATGTATAGCTGATTCATTTTTCTGTGTGGTAGAAACTAACACAACCTTATAAGGAAACTATACACTAGTAAAAATTAATCTTAAAGAATTCAATGGACATCCAAGAGAGGTAAAAAATCAGTGTTAATCTTTTGTTTAATAAATGTTTTTTTGACATATAAGTGCACAAAACATTTATTTAAATGGTGTACATTTAGAAAGAAAACACATTGCATGCAACCAAAAAGAGATTAATATTCTAGACACCCCCTCCCCAAACCGCCCCCCATCCACCCTCTTTATCTGGTTTCTTCCATTCAATATCAGGTGTGTGAGAGTAATCAATTTTCTTGATGTGGCAATAGTTCATTTTCACTGTTGGGAGTATTTTTATTATATCAGCATATCATGAAGGATTTGTCCATTCTTCTCTTGATGAAGATTTACATTGTTTCCAATTTTGCTATTTTTAAAATGCTATTATGGACATTTTTGTCTTTGGGGGCATAGAGTCTACATTTTTGTTGACGATGTACTTTCAGTTCAGTTCAGTCGCTCAGTCATGTCCGACTCTTTGCGACCCCATGAATTGCAGCGCGCCAGGTCTCTCTGCCCATCACCAACTCCCGGAGTCTACCCAAACCCATGTCCATCGAGTCGGTGATTCCATCCAACCATCTCATCCTCCGTCGTCCCCTTCTCCTCCTGCCCCCAATCCTACCCAGCATTAGGGTCTTTTCCAATGAGTCAACCCTTCGCATGAGGTGGCCAAAGTATTGGAGTTTCAGCTTCAACATCAGACCTTCCAATGAACACCCAGGATTGATCTCCTTTAGGATGGATTGATTGGATCTCCTTGCAGTCCAACGGACTCTCAAGAGTCTTCTCCAACACCACAGTTCAAAAGCATCAATTCTACGGTGCTCAGCTTTCTTCACCGTCCAACTCTCACATCCATACATGACCACTGGAAAAACCATAGCCTTGACTAGATGGACTTTTGTTGGCAAAGTAATGTCTCTGCTTTTAAATATGCTATCTAGGTTGGCCATAACCTTCCTTCCAAGGAGTAAGCGTCTTTTAATTTCATGGCTTCAATCACCATCAGCAGTGATTCTGGAGCCCAAAAAAATAAAGTCTGACACTGTTTCCACTGTTTCCCCATCTATTTCCCATGAAGTGATGGGACCAGATGCCATGATCTTAGTTTTCTGAACGTTGAGCTTTAAGCCAACTTTTTCGCTCTCCTCTTTCACCTTCATCAAGAGACTATGTACTTACCAAGGGGATTGCTGGGTCATACAGTTACTGAATTTAACTCTAACAGTTTTGTCAGGGTTTTCCAGAAGAGTTGAACATTTACATTTTCAGTAGCAATGTACCAGAGCTCTAATTCCTTTATTTCCATATTACCAATACTTGCGGTCACTGGTTTGTTGGGTTTGGAGTTTTCATGTATTTTAAGATATGTGGTGGCGCATCATTTGCTTCCACTTGCATTTCCCTGATGAGTGTGTTTTATGTGCCTGTTCACCACTTGTACACATGCCATTGTAAGTGCCTGTTTGAGCTTTCTGCCCACTTCTGTTGGGTTTTAATAATTTTTGTTGATGTGTAGGAGTTCTTTATATATTCTGGGTATGAATCCTTTGTCAGTTTTGGGGACACTCACTCTGCCACTCCCCTTTTCACTCACTCAATGACATCTTTTGGTGAAAAGAAGTTCTTAATTTTTACAGTTTATTGTATCTTCTCCCTCATTGCACATAGATTTTTTGGCTTAAAAAAAAACACTTTGCCTATCCTACCATACAGATATGCCCCTGTTTTCTTCTAACCTTTATCTTTAATTAAAATTCCATTTGGAAGTGTTTTGATGTGGTATAAAGTGGAGTCAAGATTACTATTCTTTTCCATGGAAATAAACAATTGACCCAGCCCCAGATAACAAAAACAACTTCCTTTCTACATAGCATTTTCCTTTTTCATGTATCAGCCGGCCACTATGTCTAGGCCTTTTTCTACTCTCTCTCCCTTTGTTCTGTTTTGCTTTGAATCAAAAGCACATTGTGCTAATTATAGGGGCTTAGTAATAGCTTTTAGTACTTGGAGGTGTACGTCTTTACACTTTATTCTTCTTCAAGATCATCTTGGCTATTCTTGGCCCTTTGCAACTTCCTATGACTTTTACAAAAGAGCTTTTTAAATTCCACATAATAAGCCTGTTGAGTTTTTGATTAGAGTTCTAGTAAAACTTAGATCAGTTTTAGAAGAACTGATGTCTTTACTGTTATAATGCGTTAACATATAATACACCTTAATTTATTTAAAATTTCTCTTTAGTAATAATAGTAATTTTCTAACTTAACAGTAATGAACTTCTTTTTATAAGATTTTTATCTTCTAAATATAAGATAATATATATAAGATGTATATATTTATATATCTTATAAATATAAGGAATTTAATATTTTTTCACAGTAACTAGTATCTTTTAAATTTATTTTCTAGTTGTTGCTCATACAAAGAAATACATTTTTTACATATTGTCCTTTTATCTAGTGATCTTCTTGAATTTACTTATTAGTTTTAATAATTAATCTAAATAGATTTTTGATTTAAAACCACCTATGTTATCTGTGAATAATGTCATTTCTATTCTTTTTTCAGTCCTTACTTATGTCCTTAAATATGATTTTTTTCTTGCCATATTGCAAAGGCTAACAATCACAGTACAGTATTGAATAAAAGTGGTGATTATGCACATCCTTGTCTCATTCCTGACTTCAGGACAAATTTTTCATAGTTCAACATCAAATATTATATTCATTATAGTTCTTTTTTCGGTCATACTTCTGTTTCTTACAAGTTAAGAAATTCTAACCTCTATTTCTTGTTAAGAATTTTTTTTCCTTTTTATAGCATGCATAAAGGTTTATCATATATTGAATGTCATTAAATGCTTTTTTCTAAGTCTAATGAAATGATTATATTAGTCCATTCTTTGCCCTGTTAATCTGATAAATTGCATTGACTGATTATCCAAAGTTAAGCTTACCTTGCATTCCTAAAATAAACCAAACTTCTCATGGTATATTATCCTTTTATATATTGCTGTATTTAATTGGCTAAAATTTAAAAATGTTGCAAATTTTATATTCACAAAAATGATTACATAGGAATTTTTTCTTCTTTCAGTATCATGAAAATAGTTGAATATGAATTTTCTTTTCTGTTAGTAGCAAGATTATGCTGGCCTCATGATAAATAAGGAAGTGTTCCCACTTTTCCTATTTCCTGGAAAAATTAGTGTAACAATGGTATTGTGTCTTTCTCAAATATTTGCAAGACTTCACCAGTGAAAGCATATAAGTCTGGTGTTTTCTTTATGAAATATTTTAAATTAAAAGTGTTGCTTCTTCATGAAATATTTTTATTTAAAAATATAGCTTCTTTATTAGATCTAGGTAGTTTTGATTTTATATTTCTTCTATTTTACTTTTGTAAATCGTGTTTTCAAAAAATTATCCCTTTCTTCTAAATTTTCAAGTTTATTTATTTTTATTTTTTAACTAAACATTTTATTTTGTATTGGAGGATAGCCAGTTAACAATGCTGTGATAGGTCTAGGTGGACAGCAAAGGAATTTAGCCACACATATACATGTATCCATTCTCCCCTAAACTCCCCTCTCATTCAGGCTGCCACATAACACTGATCAGAGTTCCCTGTGCTCTACAGTAGGACCCTGGTGCTCATCCATCTTAAATACAGTGGTGTGTACCTGTCCATCCCAAACTCCATAACTATCCCTTTAAATTGTTAAATTTATTTGCAAGCTGCTCACTTTATCCTCTTCCTAACATTTAATGTCTAAGGGATCCTTTTGTCCTTAACATTGATCATGTGATATCATTCTTTGATTCAAACAGTTTTTTGGACTTTGGTTGTTTGATTTTTGAGTTTTTACCCATCTGTTCTAGTTATTCTTGGCTGGAAGGGTGGTCTGAGGCAAGCTACTTTATCACAGAAGAACATTAAAGTTGGGCTGGGCTACATTTTATCCCTCAATGTTCCAAGGAGATGAACTAGCAGAAAGCAACTCCCAAGGGAAAACACCCAGAATACAACCCCAAAGTCTCCTTGAAACAAAAGACTCCTCACAGTTCTCTCTAAATCCCCAGGGTCTAGCATCTTGCGCACTCTCAAAAAGCGTTTGCCAAATTTATGAATAGATGAAAGAATTACTGACATGCCACCCTGAGGGGTTGTGTATGTGCTCCTGCACACCAGCAAGCTTTTCCAACCTAGAGAACAACAGCAGTCAACAACAGGCTAAAGTGTTAGTCCCTCAGTTGTGTCCGACTCTTTGTGACAAAGGTACACAATCCTAAGTACCAGATAGCAGCCAAAAGGTCCACTTGGATCGCGCTGTTTCCTTGGCCAGATTCTTTCAATGACATCTCCATGGGCTATGCAAACATGTTAATCTGCTTTGCTAGAAATCAAGCCACCCTCTACAGTTTGAGTCAACCCTCCCATTTTCTTGCTTTAAGCATAAATCAGTTGGTCTTCTGATCCATAAACACTCTTTATTTTTTTAACATGCAATTTTTAATATGTATTTTCATTTTATTTATTCGGCTGTGCCAGGTCTTAGTTGTGGCACACAGGATCTTCATTCAATCTTTGTTGCAGCATATGGGGTCTCTGGGCTTCCCGTGTGCAGCTAGTGGTAAAGAACACACCTGCCAATGCAGGAGATGTAAGACATGGGTTTGATCCCTGGGTTGGGAAGATTCGCTAGAGGATGGCATGGCAACCCACTGCAGTATTCTTGCCTGGAGAATCCCATGGACAGAGGAGCCTGGCGGGCTATAGTCCATATGGTTGCACAGAGTCGGACACGACTGAAACAACTTAGCATGAACATGCATGGGATCTTTAGTTGGGGCATGCGGACATCTAGTTGAGCCATGTGGGATCTAGTTCCCTGAACAGGGATCGAACCTGGACCCCCTGCATTAGCAGCATGGCATCTTAGCTACTAGACTACCAGGGAAGTTCCCACAAACAGTCTTTTGTACTTTTTCTTTTCTGAGCTTTGCCTTGTATGCTCTCCTCTGCCTAGAATAACAATTTTGGTTCTCTACATGTTCACCTCCCATCTCTTAGTGTCTTCCTTTGCTAGTTTACCTGAAGTCTCCTTTAGATGACAGCAGGTCACTCTGGCAGACAACAGCCCTAACTCCAGCCCCTGGTCTGCCCTAGTTCCCACTCCTCTCCTCTGTCCTGCTGCTGAAATTCCAATGCGCCTGACTGCTCAGCCATCCCAGAGTTAAGAGGATCTGTCCTTCTGGCCAATAACCTCTTCTCTCTCTCCTCAAGTCCCAAAGCACCACTCGATGCCACATGCTGATTTGTTGATTAAAAAGGAGATGATGCATTTAAAGCATTCACACAGGACCGCTTTCATTTCTAGTCATCATAAATAATAATCACCATTGTTGTAATTGTAACAGATCTCAAGTCTCCCGCCAAGCTGGACAAATATCTGTTGAATGAGAAAATGATTGTATGAATAGATGGAGACCAATGAAGATAGTGGATATGTTATTATCACACTGGAGATCTTAGGAGGGAGACTTGTATATGTTTTATTTTAAAATTTAGACATATTTTAAAAAATTAAAATCCCCAAACATTGGAGAGGACTCCTGCTAGGGGCTTCACTGATTCCTCAATTTGCTAGCATTGCTCAGTTTATCAATAGCATACTGTTTTTCCATGAAAAGCGCTGATGTATCTATTTAGGTCCATGTTTTCACAAAGTGACACAGTATCTCTGATTTCATGATCAGTTCCTGGTACAAGGTAGAGAGTAGTGAGGAGCAAAGCAAGGGGAGGTGCCTGTGCTGCTGGTGACCAGAGGTGTGTCTGGCTGGGTGAGCTGTACCTGTCCTACTCATGGACATGACATGTGACACAGAAATCCAGGTCTCAAATTCCCATGGTGCCTCACGTTTGGTGAAAAATAATCAAAATCACAAATGTTACAGTCCTCAAATGACAAGGGTTCTACTATAACTGAATGCACTGAATCTAGTGAATGTCCAAAACATATTAAACTAAGCAGCTGTTCTATTTAGACACTTCTATGAAAGGCACAATTCATTGGTTTATATCTTGATATATATATATATATAGATAGATATACACACATATAAAATTTTAAATATCATATTTATATGATTTTAAATGCTCTCTAACAGGCTGGATTTATTTTAAAGCCTTCTATTGTACTAGGGTTAACGATCTGATCATCTTTTTTTGGCATTTACCACTTCACCCACACACAGATAGAAAGGTAACAAAGTGTTGTTAAGTTTATGTGGAAGAGTTTTAGCTACCACAAGAAAACATGCAATATTTATCTAAGTGTTGTATTTCCATTTCTGACTAGATGAGAATTAATTTTCGGCTTCCTCAGATCATGAGCAGCAGCCTTTAGTTTAGAGTTTTGGAACAGACAAGCTTTGATGCAATGAGCTGTGTTAAGCACAGACAACCAGCCAGGGAATTTGGTAAGCTGGGATGGGTTCATGCAAGCCGCCAGCACTAACTTTTTACAAACTCCTTTCCTGATAATAACAGGGAAGAGTAGACACAGGCTTGAAATTTTGGCAGTAAAATTAGCTTTAACATATGACTCATTTTTTTTTCCTTTCTAAACATAGAAAAGGGGAGGGAAAAGCAAACTAAAATGATTTAGAGCCTCTCTTAATGGGAAAAGCAGACACTAGCTGGCTAGCATTTCAGTATGCCCCAATTCTGTGTGCCATCTGAGACCCAGGATCTCTTCTCTACTAAAGTATCCTGGGGTTTTGATAACTGACAGTCACACTGTCTCCATCAACAAAGACTCTGAGTGAGTCACGGTGACAAGATCCCTTGTTATTAGGAAGTAAAATGATGATGGTGCCAGATAAACAAGGATGCCCATCAGTATTCACAGCCTCCTGGGGGAAAACCAGCTTCCCTGAAACTATTTCCTTTTCTGTATTCAAGTCATTCTAACCCAGAAACTTAACAACATAAGCAACATCACCTGGAAAAAAGAGTTTGCATGCTCTCGGTTTTCCATGTGTTGTTGGAGTCTTAGCTGCTATTACTGGAGTAGAAGACAAGGCATTATGGGTTTGGGTTTAGGCTCCAAGGTATCAGGGCTTCTCAGGTGGCTCAGGGGGAAAGAATCCACCCGTCAATACCGGAGACACAGGAGACATGGATTTGATCCCTGGGTTGGGAAAAACCCCTGGAGGAGGAAGTGGCAATCCACTCTAGTATACTTGCCTAGAAAACCCCATGGACAGAGGAGCCTGGCAGGCTATAGTCCATGGGGTCACAAAGAGACAGGTGCAACTGAGCATACAGGCAGCCAAAGTATCATCTGTGCATATTTCTTAATCTCCTTGTGCCTCAGTCTCCTTATCTGTGCAATGGGGGTAATGACACCTACACTGCAAGTTATGTAAAGATGAAGATCAATAATTATATGAAAGCATATCTGAGTGCTGACACAAAGATAGTCGAGAAATATCAGTTTATAACCCTACTTAAATTATTTGTATACTATTTGACACGAAAATTCATTCTTAGTTTTAACAATTATATTAGATAACACCAAGAGTTCTAGCTGGAAAGTGAAAAATTCTGGTAAATGGGTGACTTAGCATCTTATATCTGGACAACTGCTGCCAATTGCTACCACTTTGTTGAAGTTCAAGGCATCTTCAGTCACATTGGCTTCCCAAACTGCTTGCTATATATGCTGTTTAACATCACTGCACCCAAGTTCATTGCAGCTTTATTCACAAGAGCCAAGGTATGGAAACAAGCTAAGTGTCCATCAGTGAATGAGTGGCTACAGAAGATGTGGTACATTCATAAAACAATGCTATTCAGTCAGGAGGAAAGGAAATCCTGCTATTTGCAACAATATGGGTGAACCTTTAGGACATTATGCTGACTGAAAGAAGTCAGACAGAGAAAGACAAATACTGATTGAAATCCCTTATATGTGGAATCTAAAGAAAGAAAACAGAACTCATAAAACCTGAGAATGGAATAATGCTTACTAAGGGCTGGGGTATAAGAGAAGGGGTGATGCTGTTTAAGGGTACATACTTGCAACTGGTAGATAAGTAAGTTTCGGATACTCAATACATAGTTGAGTAATTACAGGCAACAAAAAAGTATTATAAACATTAAACTTGCTTAGAGACTAGATCTTAACTGTTCCCACCACTAGAAGAAATTATAGTTATGTGATGGCACAATAGAAGTGTTAGCTAATGCCGTAATAGCAATCACACTGTGATATAAATGTATCAAAGCTACATATTGTGTAGGAACAAAGCTATGGGCTTCCCTGGTGGCTCAGAGGGTAAAAGCATCTGCCTGTAATGCGGGAGACCCAGGTTCGATCCCTGGGTTGGGAAGATCCCCTGGAGAAGGAAATGGCAACCCACTCCAGTACTCTTGCCTGAAAAATCCCATGGACAGAGAAGCCTGGTATGCTACAGTCAGTCCATGGGGTTGCAGAGAGTTGGACATGACTGAGCGACTTCACTTTCTTTTTTCACATGTTGTATGAGCTTCCCTGGTGGCTCAGGGGTAAAGAATCCACCTCCCAATACAGGAGACAAGGATTCGATCCCTGGGTCGGGAAAATCCCCTGGAGAAGGAAATTGCAACCCACTCCAATATTCTTGCCTAGGAAATCCCATAGACAGAGGGGCCTGGCTGACTACAGTCCATGAGGTCACAAAGAGTCTGACACGACTTACCAACTAAACAACAACAAACGTGCTGTGCACCTTAAACTTACTCTATATGTCAATTATTTATCAATTTTTAAAAGTATATTAGAATATCAAAAACGTCTCTGATGTTCCAGCTTGACACTGAGTGCAGAAATAGGAGCAGACAATGTCAGGGTTCACCCCTGACCCCCACCCCACCATCCAGGACCTCACAGTGAGAATCCTTGAACCCCAGGGCCAGGAAAGAGGACCTGGGCTGGCCCCATGCTGCTCTGCAGCCACTCCCACTCTGAGCCTTAACTGGGATTCCCGGTTTTCACCCAGGCTACCCAGGTTCAATCCCTGGGCAGGGAACTGAGATCTGTCTTCAGGACCACTCACAGCTCTCTCTCTGAGGTCACTGCTAGGAGGAGGGGGGAGACAGTCATCACCCCCTTTTCAGTAGATGTTTGCTAGACAGAGCTTTACCGTCTGAGGCAGCAGGGAAGCCCAAACTCCAGTCTCTCTCTCTGAGGCCCTTTACCCAGTTGGTCCTCAGATGAAATGCATCCTGCCCCCACGGCATTTCCTGGTGGGACTCCGGAGATCATAGCCACCTCAGAGTTTACTTCTCACTCCTGAGCATAGGTCTCCAAATACTTTATTTCCTCCCCAAAGCTAGCAAACATGCATTTTCTCCTTTGAAAGACAATGCAGAAAAGAAAGGATTAGGTTAAGAGCAAGAAGACACAATTTATAAGAGTCTTTCCTTGTATATTTCTTGTTCCTTCAACTTAAGACATAGTGACTCATGATTTGTGCATTGATACCCTCTGGTTACAGGAAAGCTCTGTATATTGGAAGGAAATAGACACTCTGATGGATGTCATCCTATTTTTCTGTCATTCACTTAATAACATATCTTATTCCAAACCATAATAACAAGTAGTTTTTAGATTGCATCTTGCAGGGGAGAAAGTATGTGAGCAATGGTCTTTCTCTGCATAATCTTTTCTTCAATACATGTAGGAGGAAAGATAGTCACTGATTTACCTGCAAGCTCAAGAGGAGGGTGTCCTTGGATACACTGTGTGGGTAGGGGGACTAATTTGATTGTGGTTCATTTGTTTGAAATTTGAGTGTGGTCATTTCCTATGAAATAAGTTGACTCTGAAAATAAATTCCATCTAGGAATTTATTATTTTGTACTGACTTCAAAGATCTTCGATGTGTCCCTTACTGATATTTTTCCACTGTGAAGAGTCCTAAATTCCTTAGAACTTTCAAGAGTTATAGCGAAATGTCAGTGGTCTTGCCTTCTGGTCTTCTGTCTTCCTGCTCTCATTTCATGCAGTCGTCAGGCATCACTAAGTGTACCAGGGGCAGTGTGCCAGATGTGGTAGGGTGAACCAGGGCCCAGGCTCTACATTCAAACAGCTGCACATAGTGAGGAAGGTGGATTATGCAAATAGAGTTAACAGCCAATGTAAAGACAGTATCTCATTGGGCTAGTGTCACATTTTCCGTTTGTCATTACATCGGTCATACGGAAGCCTTCACTAATTCTACGAAAACAGCAGGAAGAGGGCAGGATGCTAATTTCCTGAAACAAATCTGGTTGATCCACACCCTAAAAGGATGTCCCAGGGCTCAAGTAAGCCTCCTGTCCTCATGAAGAGGCTCCCTCGAGTCTTGATCCACACTCTCTCTGAGGGCCTCGGGGAGACCTTGCTGGGCAGCATCTGGCACCAGGCTTAGCATGCTTGACATTCAAGGAAAGGTGTTCCAGGGTTTCCCCTTCATCCCACTGGTTTTGGGTGGATAGAGGTTTTTCGGTTTTTTTTTCCTTTACATTCCATCAGCAGAGGGAAGAGATGGGAATAATCATGTTAAGAATAAATGATATTCCAATCACTGCTTCTGTCTTGAGTTGGATCAAAATTTGGACTACCACTTAAAAAAAGAGAGAATGGACTTAGAGATTGTCATGCTGAGTGAAGTAAGACAGGAGAAATATATGACACCCCTTATATAAGATCATGGCATCTGGTCCCATCACTTCATGGGAAATAGATGGGGAAACAGTGGAAACAGTGTCAGACTTTATTTTGGGGGGGCTCCAAAATCACTGCTGATGGTGATTGCAGCCATGAAATTAAAAGACGCTTACTCCTTGGAAGGAAGGTTATGACCAACCTAGATAGCATATTTAAAAGCAGAGACATTACTTTGCCAACAAAGGTCCATCTAGTCAAGGCTATGGTTTTTCCAGTGGTCATGTATCGATGTGAGAGTTGGACGGTGAAGAAAGCCGAGCGCCAAAGAATTGATGCTTTTGAACCATGGTGTTGGAGAAGACTCTTGAGAGTCCCTTGGACTGCAAGGAGATCCAACTAGTCCATCCTAAAGGAGATCAGTCCTGGGTGTTCACTGGAAGGACTGATGTTGAAGCTGAAACTCCAATACTTTGGCCACCTCATGCGAAGAGTTGACTCATTGGAAAAGACCCTAATTCTGGGAAGGATTGGGGGCAGGAGGAGAAGGGGACGACAGAGGATGAGATGGTTGGATGGCATTACTGACTCGATGGACATGGGTTTGGGTAAACTCCGAGTGTTGGTGATGGACAGGGAGGCCTGGCGTGCTGCAATTCATGGGGTCGCAAAGAGTCGGACACGACTAAGCGACTGAACTGAACTGATATGCGAAATCTAAAATGAAATGATACAAATGAAATTATTTACAAAACAGAAACAGACACATAGACTTAGAGAATAAACTTATGGTTGCCAGGGGGGAGGATGGGGGGGAAGGGATAGTTAAGAAGTTGGGGTGGACATGTACACACGGCTATATTTAAAATGGATAACTACCAAGGTCTTACTGTATTGCACAGGGAACTCTGCCCAGTGTTACCCAGCGGTCTGGCTGGGAGGGGAGTTCAGGGGAGAATGGATACATGTATATGGATGACTGAGTCGCCCTGCTGTGCACCTGAAACTATCACAATGTTGTTAATTGGCTGTACTCCAATACAAAATAAAAGGTGTGTTTTAAAAAGCCAAATTTTCAGCCTGGTAGCCAAAGACCCAGATAGGTAGCATCTGGATATAGAGTCTAACCATCATCAGTTTTATCTGATTACAACTAAGAAGCAATTAATTATATATACTCTTTAACCTAAATTACAAGGTTACTTGGAGTTATAACAAATAAGCTTTGAACCTCAGCCTTCATACAAATCAGAGATTCTTACCTCCCTCTTGCCAGGAGTTGTGTTTAAACACCCCTGCCCCCTCTGAGCCTACAATGATGCCCTCCCTACCACCCCTTCAGTAACAAGCTCTCAAGGCTACCCTTTCAAAGGGCAATCTGTCACAAACCACAGAGGGACACAGCCCTGGACTAAAGGATACTGTTAAATATGATTTTGATTTAGTGGCTCTGATTTTATCTTTTGTACTGTGTAAAGAAAAAAAAAGACAGTAATGTTTTATCAGCAGCTACATGGTAAGCATATTGTACACCTCAATTAGATTCCCTTTATCTGGTACATCCTGCCTTAAGTGAACTGCTGCCTCACGTTTCTCCCGTCCCCAGGCAGGCACACGCAGCCCATGTTGAGGGTTCTAAGATGCTTTATTAAATGGAAAATTAATATAATGTTATTGTGTCAGCTGGCAGCTTCTTGAGAGTGAAAGACTTTGCAGTATTTTACTATCAGAACCAAATTCCAGCTTCTAGGAACTGGCAACCTAGAGACTTTAATATCCATGCTTCCCCAGGAGAAAATTGCCTAAGCCCCCACATGAAGCCCTGGCTACAGCCACGTGGAGCCAAAACAACAAGTGATTATACAAATTGAGCCAAACACCTGGCTCTTTCCTGAGCAAGAATAAAACTGGCCTTTATATGGTGTATAAACTGGTGGGATTTCAGGGATTTGTATAGATTTCATTTGCTTACTCAATAAATGTTTAAATGAATGCCTTCTATGCCTGGCACTGTAGGTCCTGGAGATGGGGGAATAAGCCATACTCTGGACTTCAACGAACTCACCATTTAGTAAGGAGAAAAACAGGAAACAAAAGAATTATAACACCAGATGTGGTGGAGGCTGTCGCCATTATCATTTATCAATACTCAATCCTTTCTCCCATTTTTCTAACTAACAGATGCCATTTGTGTTTGGGTTGGTGATGTCCTCAACTCTATACTCACTTTATCAGTTTCTCTTGTAGCTAGGAGTACACTAGTAACATAATTGTGGACAATGAAATATAAGCAGATGTCTAATGGGATATTCTGGGGTAGCTTTTGCTAGCTTGAATAAAGAGGATAGACATGACCAGTGCTGCAATAACTTTCACTTTTTGCATTGAGCATAGGTGTGATGCCTGGTGCAGTGGCAGTCATCTTGCAACCATGAGGTGACAAGGAGCACTAACACTCAAAGCATGGGAAAATATAAGGACAGAAAACTCTTGGCTTCCTGATGACAATACTGAGATCCTGAGTCAATGCCAGATACCACCAAAACTCTGGATGTTTTGTTAAATAAGAAATAAAAACCAAACACACTTTTTAAACTTAAGCCTTTTTTCATCCGGTTTTCTGTTAATGTATATCTATATTCCTAATAGTGACTGGAATAAAAGGAAAGGTGTATACAGATTACAGAGGAAGGTGTGAGTAACTGTTATTGAAATGGGAAAGGTCAAGGAAGGTCATACTCCCTCCCAGGGAAGATATATTTCCATGGAATGACATTTAGATTGGCTTTAGTGGAAGCACAAAAGTTCTCCTGGCTGAGGGGTGTCAAATGGAGAAATGCAGACTAGACTGAGGGACCAGCACATGCAGGGGTTGGGTAGCATGAAAAAGCAAGCATCCTGGGGAGACAGAATGGTTCAACATGAAGGAAGCATGCAGCACAAAGGAAGGAAGCATGGGTTTGGGGAAGGAAAAGTGATGGTATGTGAAGATGGAGACGTTAAGTAGACACTAGATTATAAGGGGTTTTGAAAGCAGATCAGGAACTCAAGAAAGGTTTTAAGCAGGTGAGTGATATGAGTTTGAAAGATAACTTGCTTCCATGGAAAAATGCAAGAGAGAAAAGGGAAGGGACAGAGAAGGTAGCTCAAGGACGATCAGCTTGAATGTACTTTTATAATTATCCAGAACTATTTAAACTCTGGTGCCAATAAGTAGTTTTTATAGTATGTGGGAGATAAATATCTTATTTCAAGCCTGGCACATAGACTATCTTATTTAATCTTTTTTTAACCCAGTGGGCTCAGTGTTGTATCTCCACTTTGGAGATGAGATGACTAGATGTCGGGAGCTTGAGTCATCGCCCAAGTTCTCACAACTACAGATAGGAGGCCTGGTTCCTAAGATCACGTGAGTCTGGTGCACCACCCCACTTTGACACCCCCCACTCCTATATGACAAAGGACTTTGCCCCCAGCTGGATTAGGGGTGCTCTGGATGCTAACACAGGGACCCAGAGATCACAGACATGGTGACCAGGAAATTACTCTCCCAACCCAGAGAAACATCTGTCTAGAGACAGGACACAGGTAGACTGATCTTGTCAACATGGTACAGGCATGTGTAGATAGGCTCTGCCAAAAATAGGTCTGCAGGGAAATCCCTCTTGATAAGAATTCCTTCAATCTGTGGGAACCAGAATCATTGTCTTCAAGCTTGTCCAAGATAGATCAACTAGAGACATTTTTTAATGGTACAACTCGTAATAAACTCTTTAAAAGTAACTTGCCCCAAATGCCCCAAGTGCCTTACATGCATTAGCTCATTTAATCAACAATAACATCACATGGGGAAACCTCCCAAGCAGAGTTTATGTTGCACGTTAAACCACTAAGAGGCTGCCAACATGGCTATGGTACCCACTGAGGGGCAGGGGGTGGGGGTAGGGAAAGGGCTGTCCCCACCTGCTCCCTGCTATTCAAAACCTCTGCAACAGGAGCTGAAATGTGTATTCCTCTGGAGAAAGGAATACAGTAGTTGAAACAGGCTGAAGGGAAGCAGGAGGAAAGGAAAACAGCCGGCATTTATAAGGATGTATTATACGGCTGAGCCAGAGCTGGGTCCTTTGAAAGCCTGTGCAAAATTGACTGCACAGTAACCACCCCTGAGCTAATGCTATCAAGAGGGCTGTTTAATGGTGTTACCCAGGAAGAATCATAGCAGTTTTGTTCCTGCCCAGCGAGGAAATCCATTTTCACTTAGGACATCAACCAGGAAGTTCCACCGCCAGCCAAATGGAATAAAGCATGGATCCCATGGCCCCATGTGGGCAGCACACTGGTGATAATTCTGATTGTGCACATTTATCTGAGTACATATACATGCCAGGCATGGCCAGGAGGGCTGTATGTCTGTTATCTCATTTAATCCATAATGAGGTGAGAATGCCACCTCCAGTTTATTGATGAGGAGAGGGAGGCACAGAGGGTTTCTGTAACCTGATCAAGTTTATCCAGCAGCTGAGTCATGGGTTAGGGAAGGGCCATGAAATACAAAAATAGAGAGTGGTCAGATCAATGAGAAGACAGAGCTAATAAACTGAAGGGTCCATTCTTGGAATGGCTAATGGGGGTCATATCAAATCATTGGATGGCAAATATGACACTAAGTAAGTAAGTGTTAGTTGCTCGGTTGAGTCTGACTCTTGTGACCCCATGGATTATAGCCCACCAGGGTGCTCTGTCCATGGGATTCTCCAGGCAAGAATACTGGAGTGAGTTACCATTTTCTCCTCTAGGGGATCTTCTCACCCCAGGGACTGAACCCAGGTCTCCTGCATTGCAGGCAGATTCTTTACCATCTGAGTCACCAGGGAAGCCCCCAATATGGCACTAGCTCTATCCAATCAGACTGGATGCTGGCTGTGGGCACCCACTGGAGTTGGTAGGTATTGAATGGCTGAATGTATGCCCAGGTGGTGAGCAGGCAGCCAGCATTAAGTCAAGTATTTTAGAAGGAAACCAGCTCTGCACAACAGAGCACAATAAAGATCTACTTCTTGGAGTAAACTTTGAACAAGTGTTCAAATGAAGACTGAACATCTTTACTAGGTTTTATTTCATGGCACTCATTAATTCCTTCACTCAACCAGCAAGCATTTGTTGAGCACCCACTGTATACCAGGCATGGCTGTAAATGCCTAGAATACAACTTCAAATAAGAAGAGACAAAAATTCCTGCCCTCATGGAGTTCATGTTCTAGTCAAGAGAGAGAGACATTAACTAAGAAAAAGTAATAACCTAGGTGAACTATACTGGAAGATGATATGTGCTATACAAAATAAAATAGGGAGAGGTAGATTGGAAGACAGGCTGGGTAGACAGGCTGGGATGAGGGTCAGGGCCCCAGTGAAATGGTAACATTTGAGCAACAGTTAAGGTAAAGAGTTAGAAGGTAGCTAGAGGAGCTTCCAGGCTTCGCTGGTGGCTCAGTGATAAAGAATCACCCTGCCAATGCAAGAGATGCAAGTTCAATCCCTGGTCTGAGAAAATCTCCTGGAGAAGGAAAGGGCAGCACACTCAGGTATTCTTGCCTGAAGAGCCCCATGGACAGAGGAGCCTGGTGGGCTACAGTCCATGGGGTCGCAAAGAGTCAGACACAACTGAGCAGCTGAATAGCAACAACAGAAGAGCTTCTGATCCAGGTGTTTGAAACAGCCAATTCATAGGCCCTATGTGACAGCAGTGTTTGGGCTTCACAAGGGAAGAGAAGAGAACCCAGCAACACCAGTGAGGTAGGAATAAAAGCCAATGAGCAGAACATCCCGGAATCTAGGGGATGGTGCCCACGTCCCAGCTCTACCAGGTTCTGCGCAAGTTCTTCACCTTTCTGAGTCTCAC
The DNA here is from genome assembly GCA_024291935.2 of Okapia johnstoni. Lineage (NCBI taxonomy): Eukaryota > Metazoa > Chordata > Mammalia > Artiodactyla > Giraffidae > Okapia > Okapia johnstoni. The sequence continues at coordinate 142,167,259 of CM044307.1, read as the reverse complement.
TTTCCTCATCTGTGAAATGGGAATAACAGCTGTAGCTGCCTGAAAGGTTCTTGTGAGGATGAAATGTGACAATATGCTTAAAGAGCTAAGCAAGCTCATGTGGGGCAGGCAGTGAGCCCTCAGCGATATCAGCTACACAGTGGCCTCTGCCCTCGGCACCTAACTCTATAGCAGCACTTCTGTGGTCACTTGTCTCCCCCACTTCCCTGAGGGGCAGGGACTGTGTCTTCAGACCCTCAATCAGGATGTGGCAAAGGGCAAGCCTGGGATGTAAGAGGGTATGGGATAGGGGACTGAAGACGATCCAGCAGGGAAACTGTAGATAAAATTGTAACTCCAGAACCTAATAATGCAAGTTATTGGGCTTCCCTGCTGGCTCAGTGGTAACAAATCAGCCTGCCAAGGCAGGAGACACGGGTTCAACCCCTGGTCCAGGAAGATCCCACATACCATGAAGCGACTAAGCCCGTGCACCACAACCATTGATCCTGCACTCTAGGCCTGGAAATGGGCCACAGCTACTGAAGCCTGAATGCTCCAGAGCCCGTGCTCTGCAACAAGAGAAGCCATTGCAACGAGAAGCTCACGCATTGCAGCTAGAGAGTAGCCTCTGCTCACTACAACTAGCCAAAAGCCCGCCAGCAATGGAGACCCCGCACAGCCAAAAATAAATAAGTAAAATTTGAAAGAAAATAATGCAAGTTATTGGCTGTCACATTGAACATTATAAACACTCTCTAAAGATGAGAGTCCGGTCACACACTCCAGACCTCAGGCTCTAGAGGCCGATGTGGCCATGGATGTGGAAGAACCACCAGAAACAGACGCTGACTGGAAGGGTACCAGGTTTGGCCTGGGGGGCCCAATACGATTCTTGGACAGAGGTGTGATTTGTCCAGGGTCTAAGGTCACTGCCGCCCGTGAATCAGGGAAATTCGGAGCCTCCCACTGGAAAATGCTGCCTCTTCCTCCACCATGGGCTGCCCACACCTCAATGCCAGTGTCTGCCCAGCGTGACTTCTCACGGTGTCACATCACTGCACAGAGATGCGCCCTGGTGAGCTGGAATTCAGCTCACACCTCGTTCACGGGATTTCTCTATTTCTGGTGACAAAAGCAGGCACCTCACACCCTCCCCCCGGAAGCCTGAATCTGTGTTTTTCATGTATGTCAGTCCTCCAATATCCCGGGGACAACTGGGCTTGTGTGCTCAGTGAAGAACAGAACAGGAAGAGGAGCGAAGGAAAAATCTATACTCAGTGGGGGGCTGGCCCCCACACCCATGATGGGGACATGGTTGTGCACAGGCTTCCGGGGCATCACACTTGGGCAGAAGGCACTTCAGGAGCTGCTAATAATTCCCAAGCCTCTCCTACAGCCAATTTTATTCCAACTCCTTGATTTAATTATGCTCCCGCGTACAATAGGATGCTTGCATTCTCCTAGATGTGATGAATATTAAGCTGATAGACTGTCATTTCCTCCACCAGGCGCACTCCCATTTTTTGCATATTGATGCCACATTTAGTTTGTTATTTTCTAATTTTCCATCCTCCTGGTCCTGTGCTCAACCACCTTCTCCCCATAATAATTTCTATCCACCTTTTCCCCATAATAATTTGGATCAGCAGAAGCACACATCCTGCCCTCCCTCTCTGCTCCAATCCCACCCAGAAGGTGAGCGGCACACACTTGAGCAGTCTGAGCCCCCTTTTATATCTGCCACAGGAGCAGAGAGAGGGCTCTGGGTTCTAATTGGAGGACACGTGGCCATAAATGGTCAAGAAGAGGTGATAAAGAATGGAGCTACAGCGATGTGAGGTGGTAGCTCATTGTAGTTTTGATTTGCCTGTCTCATTAGGATGGTCATCATCAAACAATTCACAAACAAAAAAAAGGCTGGAGAGATTGTGTGGAGAAGGGAACCCTCCCACACCATTGGTGAGAATGTAAATGGTGAAGCCACCATGCAGAACAGTACAGAAATTCCTCAAGAAACTAAAAATAGAGCTACCATACAATCCTGCAATTCCACTCCTGGGCATATACCTGGAGAAACACACGGTCCAAAAGGATACATGTACTGCAGTGTTCATTGCAACACTGTTTACAATAGCAAAGACACTGAAGCAACATAAATGTCCACCACAGAAGAATGGATAAAGATGATATGTATGTACATAATTCATGGGGTTGCTAAGAGTCGGACATTACTGAGTGACTGAACTGAACTGATATATGTATGTACATATAATGGGATATTACTCAGCCATTAAAAAGAATGAAATAATGCCATTTGCAGCAACATGGATAGAAGTAGAAATGGTCATATTGAGTGAAGTAAGTCATACAGAGAAAGAGAAATATCATATGATATCACTTATATGCCAAAGAATGCTCTAACTACCATACAATTGCACTCATCTCACACACTAGCAAAGTAATGCTCAAAATTCTCCAAGCCAGGCTTCAGCAATACGTGAACCGTGAACTACCAGATGTTCAAGGTGGTTTTAGAAAAGGCAGAGGAACTACAGACCAAATTGCCAACATCTGCTGGATCATCGAAAAAGCATGAGAGTTCCAGAAAAATATCTATTTCTATTTTATTAACTATGCCAAAGCCTGTGACTGTGTGGATCACAATAAACTGGAAAATTCTTAAAGAGATAGGAATACTAGATCACCTGATCTGCCTCTTGAAAAATCTGTATGCAGGTCAGGAAGCAACAGTGAGAACTGGACATGGAACAACAGACTGGTTCCAAATAGGAAAAGGAGTACATCAAGGCAGTATATTGCCACCCTGCTTATTTAACTTACATGCAGAGTACATCGTGAGAAATGCTGGGCTGGATGAAGCACAAGCTGGAATCAAGATTGTCGGGAGAAATATCAATAACCTCAGATATACACATGACATCACCCTTATGGAAGAAAGTGAAGAACTAAAGAGCCTCTTAATGAAAGTGAAAGAGGAGAGTGAAAAAGTTGTCTTAAAACTCAACATTCAGAAAACTAAGATAATGGCATCGGGTCCCATCACTTCACGGCAAATCGATGGGGAAACAATGGAAACAGTGGCTGACTTTATTTTTGGGGGCTCCAAAATCACTGCAGATGGTGCCTGCAGCCATGAAATTAAGACACTTACTCCTTGGAAGGAAAGCTATGACCAACCTAGACAGCATATTAAAAAGCAGAGACATTACTTTGCCAACAAAGGCCCGTCTCTTCAAGGCTATGGTTTTTCCAGTAGTCATGTATGGATGTGAGCGTAGGACTATAAAGAAAGCTGAGCACCGAAGAATTGATGCTTTTGAACTGTGGTGTTGGAGAAGACTCTTGAGAGTCCCTTTGACTGCTAGGAGATCCAACCAGTCCATTCTAAAGGAGATCAGTCCTGAGTGTTCATTGGAAGGACTGATGAAGCTGAAACTCCAATACTTTGGCAACCTGAGGCGAAGAACTGACTTATCTGAAAAGACCCTGATGCTGGGAAAGACTGAAGGCAGGAGGAGAAGGGGACGACAGAGGATGAGATGGTTGGATGGCATCACTGACTCAATGGACATGAGTTTGAGTAAACTCTGGGAGTTGGTGATGGACAGGGAGGCCTGGCGTGCTGCACTCCATGCGGTCGCAAAGAGTCGGACACGACTGAGCGACTGAACTGAACTGAACTGAATATGCAGAAACTTTTAAAAAATCATACAAATGAACTTATTTACAACACAGAAACATACTCACAGACTTTGAGAACAAATTTATGGTTACCAGGGAAAAAGTTTGGGGGGGGGGATAGTTAGGGAGTTTGGAATTGACATGTACACACTGCTATATTTAAAATAGATAACCAACAAGGACCTACTGTATAGCACAGTGTATTCTGCTTAATATTCTGTAACAATCTAATTGGGAAAAGAATTTGAAAAAGAATAGATACATATACATGTATAACTGAATCACTTTGAAACTAAGACAACATTGTTAATCAAGTGCATGTGCGCGTTCTCAGTTGCTTCAGTCATGTCCGACTCTCTGTGACCCTATAGACTGTAGTCTGCCAGGCTCCTCTGTCAGTGGGATTGTCTAGGCAAGAATACTGGAGTGGGTTGCCATGCCCTCCTCCAGGGGATCTTCCCAGCCCAGGAATGGAGCCCATGTCTCCTGCATCTGCTGCATTGCAGGTGGAGTCTTTACCCACTGAGACACCTGGGAAGCCCATAATCAACTATACTCCAATATAAAATAGAAAGTTCAACAGAAAAGAACGGAGCTGTGGGTGAGCTTCTGAGGGTGGATGAGGAGGCTAGAGACATCCTTGCTGATAGACCTAAGAGTCAGGCTTCCTCAGGACAGCTTCCTGTCAGCAGGTTTCTGGTATCTTGAAGGGAAGCAGAGAACAGTAACATCTCTCCAGGGAGGGAACAGGAATACAAGTCAGGAGCTGGCTGGGGGTCCAGAATGCAATGACCTCAAAGCCAGAAGCACTCGCTTTGGCACCCTGAGGTCCACCTTCTCTCTAAAGAGAGCTTGGTCAGCCAACCAGCAGAATTCTTGCTTCTGGATAGGGTGACTTCTTTCACCAGCTCTGACAAGTTCTTACTCACTGACTCCCCTTCTGTAGACTGGATGCAAATACTATTTGTCTATTACTCGAGTCTCTGTTTAGACAAACTGAGAGTGATGGTTTAGATTGAGGCTCACTTTCCTTTACACGCTCGTCCTGAGCACACTCCAGCCACGCCAGTCAGACTGAAAGATGTGCCAGGCTCATGGGATTGCCTGATGGTCCCCAAATCTCCTTAACAACACATTGATAAAGGCTCTTAGAATAGACTGCGTCTGCAGCTGACTAATTCCATCCATTACATGTTGCTTTTTACTGGTTCCATTTGGAAGATCTTTCCCTCTGTGAGCCTCAATTATCTCCCTGATAAAATGGGGGTCATTATTTAGAATGATGATGATAGCTTACCTCTAACATGGGATTGCTGTGAAGATAATCAAAGGAATGTATGTAAGAATGTAAACTGTCAAGTGCCCAACTGAAGCAGATGTATCTAACAGTCTACATGATAAAATGGAGCAAGCTCTGGGCTGGGAGTTAGAGTTTATGCAATTTCAGAGGCTGAACACATCACTTAACATTTCAGGGGCACACTTTCCCACCTGTGAAATGCAAGCCATAACCCTGAACTTTCTCCCTAGCAGGACTAGTATGGAACCCACGTGAACATTCTGGAAAGTCATCTGTAAACTGTAATGTGGTGTGCAGGCATACGGGATAGCCAAACTCACCGAGGAAGTTTCTGCCATGGAGAAGTCATATGGCAAATCCCTTTGTAAAGCAAATAATCTCCTGCTCACATATGCCTCAAGTCCAAAACACACTTAGGTTGCCATTTTAAACCAGCTCAAATGGATTTGCCAAGTGTTCCATACCAAGGTGAACTTTACTCGGTGGCTGTTTGATGGAAGAATGAATGAGTGAGTGAGTGAATGAATGACTGAACGATGCCAGGTATAATGAACAGATAGATGGCTTTCTTATGGCTCCAACTTCATGTGATGTTTTTAAATTCCTCCATATAATTAGTTTCGTGAACCACCAGGCAGCATAAATCTTTACTGGTACTAAGAAAATCTGAATTACTGAAAAATCATCTCTTCCTACAAAGTTTTATTAAGAAGTGTGACACATGTTATACGGCGTTTCTGTTAATTGAGCACCGAGTGAGGGAAATACACACAGATGCAGAGAACTCACCAGGTGAGCAGGCAAGACTGGCTTCTGCACCTGGTCTCATCACTGTCCTGGGTCTCTGTCCCCACCCAGCGCCCTGAGCTTTGCCGGCTACAAGGAAGACCCTGCCAGCTTCTCTTGTGATCAAGCTACTCTCTCTTTTCTCCACCCACTGTAAGCCCCACCGTTCAATGTCTGGGCTGCAGTCTCTTCTCACCCCATTCAAAACCACACAGTAGCATCATTAAGTAAGTAGCGCAGCATGAAGACAGACACATGTCAGTGTCCTCAGACGTCACGCACTGGGGTACCACGTGGTTCATTCCATGTGATCTATTACTCTGACATAAACCCATCTTTACTATACTGACAGTATATAACTTCAGTTTGTTAACTGTTTAAGCTGTATGTCTTATATGAAAATGTATAAAGGGGGGAATAGGGTGGTGTGAATGAGCTTTCTCGGACTCCTGAAGATGTAGCTTCCAAATTTGAACTGATTAAATGGCATCTGTATACCAAACAAAGCAAAACAAAACAAAAAACCACACACACAGTAGATGGTTCCTGCTTATTCTGCTAGCAATAAAGGGAGCCACAGCTGTCTGACTTCCTGGGTGCCTGGCACTGTGCTTGTCTTCCCTTTTGACCCTCTTTCTGGTCCCCCTTTACATCCCACAAGAACATCCCCTCCTGCTCAGTCCCCTGCTCAGTCCGACACCTTGTGTATGACACACCTGTGTTACAGGATGCTGTTCTCAGGTGCATTTTCTGGCCCTTCCCTAACACTGTTCAAAAACGTAATGGACTGGAGATTTGTGTCCAGTCCTCAAAGAACTTCCCTTAAAAAGCTGCAGTAGGAGAAAGCCTCATTCAACGGTGAAAATGATAACTAGCTTGGATGATGACCAATTCAGATAATTGGCCCTGGACCTCTAATCTTGCTGGCATCCCTCTGTCACTCAGCAGGGAACCAGCTGATCATTCCATCAATACATTGATTTTGTCAGCTCTCTCTGTGTGGCGCCCACACGTCTCAGCTGGGTGACTTAGGCCGAGGAGTGGAAACCTGCCAATATTAGAATCATTTCATCCCTATCACGTGCCTGTCTTGTCATATGGATTTTCAATGCATTTCTGCCTGGCTTGGCAATTCTAAGCCAGGACCTTGCTTTTAGCTGCTGGGTCCCTTTAATTATTACTACCAATTCCAACCAGCTTGAGTCAGTGCGTTTCCAAAGTGGATTAACTCAGTAAGTCCTACCCATAAGATTTCTATTTATTCTGTCCCACATTCCCCTTTATAAACACCCACACACACTCTTATCCAGTATCACTGTGAACTGGTTATTTCTTCTTAGCAGAGAATACATTTATGTACAATATACAAATTGATTTTCATGATTTTTCATGCACAATTTTTCCTAAGAGTAATTTTACTTCTGTTGGAAGGAAAGTACTAGATTCTTCACAATGTTTAATAACTAACCCATTGCCTGTTCAATCATGAAACGTGAAAGTGTTAGTCACTCAGTCGTGTCTGACTCTTTGTGACCCTATGGGCTATAGCTGGCTAGGCTCCTCTGTCCATGGAATTCTCCAGGCAAGAACACTGCTGTGGGTTGCCATTTCCTCCTCCAGAGGATCTTCTTGACCCAGGGGCTGAACCCAGGTCTTCTGCAGATTCTTTACCATCTGAGCCATCAGGGAAGCCCAAATACTGAGTCCTTCCTAAACCGGGTACCATTAAGTTCACAGTTGCACTTTGAGAGGTGAAGTAAAAAAAAAAAAAAAAAAAAAAAAAAAAAGGCCAAAAAATAGTTATCAGAGAAAAACTACCTATTATTTCCTTAAAACCCAAGCCAACTCATGGGAAATTCCCTGATGCTGGGAAAGATTGAAGACAAGAGCTGGCGAAGAGGGCAACAGAGGATAAGATGGTTGGATGGCATCATCGACTCAATGGACATCAGTTAGAGCAAACTCCAGGTGATAGAGGACAGGGCAGCTTAGCGTGCTGCAGTTCATGGGCTCACAAAGAGCTGGACATGACTGAGCAACTGAACAACAACAACAGTGAAATGAGGACATCACACACCTCACAAGACAGTGATCCTCATTAGCCTGTCCCGACCATCAGGACTAGGGACACACCACTGTGCTCCTCCCTTTATAGGAACCTTGCCTGCTGGTGTCCAGGTAAACAGCACTTCTGAGCATCACACCGACTAAAGTGATTTTGCTCTGATGTTGTAGACTGTGCATCCAGGCATGGAAGAGGGGTGAACGTGAGTTTTCAAGTCAGGTCTGTATTCAAACCAAGCCCTGGCACCTTCTGATCATGGATATGCTTCATCACTACACAACAGGAATGATAACAGGGTTGTCATCTGGGGTCAAGATAAATAATGCACACACACCCACATGCCCATAACAGAGTGTCTGTTACTTGGTAGCTCTTCAAAGGTCTATGCTATACCTGCCGCTGCTACTGCTTTTATCCCAGCTCAGTCATTACCCAAGTACATAAACAGCAATACTTGGAACTTATCTTGAAACAATCCTTGGACACTTAACCCTTCGAAAAACAATAACAATAACTAGTGTTGGGATGCTACTAATTAACTCCCAATATATATCACCCTTTTCTTTAATAGGGCTTCCCGGATTGGCTCAGGGGTAAAGAATCTGCCTGCCAATGAAGGGGACTCAGGAGATTAGAGTTTGATCCCTGAGTCAGGCAGATCCCCTGGGGAAAGAAATGGCAACCCACTCCAGCATTCTTATCTGGAAAATTCCATGGACAGAGGAGCCTGGTGGGCTACGAGGTGGACACGACTGAACATACACATATACCTTTTTAATAACATAATCATGATTTCCCACTAGCAATATTGTCAGTCACTTGGAAGAGTACATTCCACAGCCTCCCTTGAATCTATATTCAGATATGACTAAGTTCTGGACAATAAGATATAAGTAAAAGTAGTGTTTTTTAACACTATTTTTTAAATTTCAGGAAATATCTTTAAAAGAAGGAGGCATCCTCTTTTACCTTCCACTTCCTCCATCTTGTTGCTTGGAACATTTATGTGAAGACCGGTGCTCTAGCAGCCATACTGGACTATGAGGACAGTCTCATAGCCTAGGAACATGGGGTTGAAGAACACTGGATCTCTCACATCTTCCTGTAATGGCTCTATCATTCATGAGCCACTTATTCCAGGACTTCTTTTATATGAGACGGAAATCTATCTTATGTAAACCATCAAGTTATTGGAGGATTTCCTATTATAAACAGGCAAAGGAACTCATGTTCCTGATTGCCTCCATTCCTCTTCTCCTCCACATCAGCTTCAGTTGGGTTCTATTTCTTTTCTTTTCCCTTTACTTCAAAGATACTAAGGTCCCAGGACAGATTCTCCCATTAGCTGAGTTTAGATCAGGTGCCTGGCCTTTTTCCACCAGGGATTAGGGACACTGAATCTGGAGAAGAGGGCCTCCAGGGACTATTGGACTGACCACGCCTTCAGGAGGTGAAGGTAATATCCCAGAGGGAAAAGAAGGTGCCACTGACACAGGTCTGCCAGGTAACTTTCCATTCCTCCCTCTCCCGTTGAGTAGCCTGTCACTTCTGAGACCACAGCAGGAGCAGAAGTCAGTGCATGCAACTGTGAATGCTAACATCTCTGACTTTCCAAAAGGGACAAACAACACTTACATCATGGAGTGACTCCAGCAATGGCACAAGAAGTCACATATTTGTGGCACAGGAGAAGGCTGGGGACTTCTTTGTCCCAACATTTGCTGCAGGTCTACTAATGCCAGGCCTATTCTACACCCTAAGGACACAAGGGTGCAGAGTTAACTGGCCCGACTGGTTCCCAAAGCCTAGAGGCAGATGCACAATTGACAGCCAAGTGTGTGATACATGCTACAGTGGAGAGCAGGGTGGGGGTTTACAGGAGGGCGCAAAGCAGCGTGTAACCCAGGCTGGGAGGACTTAACAGAGGTGGGGGGGTAATTTCCCCAGTGAGTCCAACTTCAGAGCAGAACAGGAGCTGGGGGAAGCAGAGGACTGAGCAGGCTGGAGGCAGGGGAGGGAGAGAGAGCAGAGCAGTCTGAGGAAGTGCGAGTTACACCGCTGGTCTTACTGAAGCCCAGAGCGTGAGGAGGTGTCGTGGGCCAGGAGCAGGCCACGGAAGGCCCCGTGGGATACACAATGGAGGCTAGATTTATTCTGTAACCAAGAGAGAACCATTGCAGGCTCGTAATCAAGAGAAGTGACTTGATGAAACATGCATTTTAGAGTGATTAGAATGATGACTCAATGTGGAAAATGGATGGCAGTGGAGGGGGCCAGAATCAAGGCCAGTTGACCAATCAGGAGCCTGTCGAGACAACATAATACAAAAATAACGGTGCCCTGAAGTGAAAAGAACACTGCTTTACAGAAAAAACAAAACAATACAGCAATGTTCTGCTCCTGGCCAGTTCTTTTTGGTTCACCCAGAGAAAGTCAAAACCATGATGCTAAACACCAGGCACGTCTGCGGGCATCAGGGCAACCAGGACCAAGTGTACAGAGTGCTGGGAGCCCACTTGGTCCTCCAGTGGAGCATCAGAAAATGAGCAGTTCACTCAGTGCTTCTCGGACCATCTCTCTGGAATGTCAGTGACTTCCAATAAGCCCATCCTTTGTCAGGGGCCGGAAAGCTGACTGATAAGAATGGCACTGCTGGTGGGACTTCCCTGGTGGTCCAATGGTTAAGACTTCTGCTTCCAGTGCAGAGGGTGTGGGTTCAATCCCTGGCTGGGGAACTAAGATCCCACATGCCTGACGGCCAAAAAGCCAAAACACAAAACTTAAGCAGTAGTGTAACAAATTCAACGAAGACTTAAAAAAGCTTCCACATCGCCAAGAGAAGTGGGATGGGGTGGGAGGTAGGAGAGAGGTCAAGAGGGAGGGAATATATGTCCACTTATGGCTGATTCACATCATTGTACAGCAGAAACCAAAACAATGTTGTAAAGCAGTTATTCTCCAATTTAAAAAAATTAAAAAGAAAACTGGTCAAGGATATGAAGAAATAATTCACCGATGATGAACTACAAATTATTTTAAAAATAAATAAAAAGTTAAATGTTACTAGTGTTTAAAGAAAGTACATAAAAATACGATGCCATTTTCTTCCTAAAAAAAACAAAACAAAACAAAACGGTTGACATCAAACGTCTTTATAAGAAAAAAGAATAGTGTTGCTGGTTATACCAGCATTTTGAATGAATGAGGGAGATGCATGCATGCAAAGTCGCTTCAGTCGTGTTCAACTCTTTGCAACCCTATGGACTGTAGCCCATCAGGCTCCTCTGTCCATGGGATTCTCCAGGCAAGAATACTGGAGTGGGTTGCCATGACTTCCTCCAGGGGATCTCCTGTCTCAGGGATTGAACCCAGGTCTCTTATGTCTCCTGCAATGGCAGGCAGGTTCTTTACCACTAGTGCCACGTGGGAAGCCCCCAAATGAGGAAGGAATGAATGAATACATGAATTTATCAATTAATTGCATTTCTGGATCACAGTAAATCTGGTTTCCATAGTTAAACTTCAGGGTTGAGAGAGTTTTGTCTGTTTCCCCATCTCTGTCTATCTTTTTAAAAAAATAATGTTGCTGCTACTTAGTTGTTCAGTCATGTCTGACTCTTTGTGACCCCAGGGACTGGAGCTCACCAAGCTCTTCTGTCCATCAGATTCTCTAGGCAAGAATACTGGAGTGGGTTGCCATGCCCTTCTCCAGGGCATCTTCCCAACCCAGGTATCAAACCAGTGTCTCTTATGTCTCCTGAATTGGTAGGCAATTTCTTTACCACTAGTGCCATTATTGAACCATCCTTACCTCCTCACTCCACAGAAAGAACTAAGCAATTATCCTCCATCAGAAACAGTATCTGGAATGCAAATGAGACAACCTATAGCCTGAAATTTTAAATGATGTTAGAGCCTTTTACTGACAGTGGAGCCAAATAATTTAGGAAATGTATTTTTTGTAAATGCAGAATAAAAGTTAAGCAGATAGGTAACACATGGAACCTGAATTATCAAACATCTTGTTACTCTGTAAAACTCTTCACTGAGCTGTTGGCCTCCTCTTTGGAGCCCTGCAAGAAGGAGACTTCCTTTTCCAGGGATAGCACTTGTCCTGGTGGGAATGAATTCAGCCAGCGAAATAATGTGCCATATGCCTTGCTCATCAGTGTTTGTATTTATGCTGAATTGTCCATAATGGGTTTATCCACTCTCCATTCTGACTCTTAAACTCCTGAAAGAAGACAAGGAAATTGTCTAGGGTAAATCCACATACAGGATTATCAAGCAGAGGCTGGCCCACATCTCATATTCAGAGAATGCTATGAACATTTGCCAATGAATGATCAAATCCCTTCATTAGCAACTTTGGGCCTATTGTTTTTCAGTTGCTTAAGTCATGTCCAACTTTTTGCGACCCCATGGACTGCAGGCCTCTCTGTCCTTCACTCTCTCCCAGAGTTTGCTCAAACTCGTGTCCACTGAGTCGGTAATGCCATATAGCCATCTCATTTGCTATTGCCCTCTTCTCCCCCTGCCCTCAATCTTTCCCAGTATCAGGGTATTTTTCAATGAGTCAGCTCTTTGCACCAGGTGTCCCAGAAAATTCCAGTGGCCTTCTAGCCAATTTAAGTCAGGACACGAAGTGTTTGATCACACAAAATGACAGCACAGGACTTCCCTGGTGGTCCAGTGGTTGAGAATTGCCTGCCAATTCAGGGGACACGGGTTCAATCTCTGGTCTGGAAAGATTCAACACGTCATGGGGCAACTAAGCCTGTGTTCCACAACTACTAATCCCATGCTCTAGAGCCCAGTAGTCAAATCTACAGAAGCTGGCACACTAGAGCCTGTGCTCTGCAACAAGAGAAGCCACCGCAATGAGAAGCCCATGCACCACAACTAGAGAAAGCCCACCACAGCAATGAAGACCCAGTGCAGCCAAAAATAAATATTGATAAATAAAATTTTAAATAAAATTAACATTAACACTCCCTAACAGAGGAGCCTGGAAGGCTACAGTCCGTTGGTTCACAAAGAATTGGACATGATTTAGTGACTGAACAACAACACATAGACATGCCTCTACTAAACAATTAAATTTAATGAGCACAACAAAAAAGCTTAAAAAAATGATAGCACAAACTAATGTTAACCAAAAAGCACTTATGGACCATCTCAGACTCATGAGGATAGCTACTATAAGAATAAAAATGAATAAAAAAACAAAATAGCAAGTGTTGGTAAAGGATGCTGAGAAAATGGACCCCTTGTGCACTCTTGGTAGAAGTGTAAAATGCTACAGTCACTGTGGAAAACACTATGGTACGTCCTCAAAATTTTTTAAATAGAACTATTAAATGATCCAGCAATGTCACTTCTGGGTATGTATTCAAAAGAACTGAAACCAGAGTCTCAAAGAGTCATTTGTACACCTATGTTCATAGCAGCATTATTCACAATGGCTAAAAGCATTATTCACAATAGCTAAAACCCAAACGTTCACTGACAACGGATGACTAGGTAAACAGAATGTGGTATGTGTACATACATACCAAGGAGTATTATTCAACCTTAAAAAGGAAGGAGATTCTTTACCACCTGGGCCACCAGGGAAGCCCTGGAAGGAGACTCTGACACGTGCTACAACCTGGATGAACCTGGAGGACATTATGTTAAGTGAAATACATCAATCACAAAAAGACAAATACTGTATGATTACACTTCTATGAGAAACCTAGAGTATTCAAAAAACTCAGAGACAGAAAGCAGAACAGTGGTTGCCAGGGGCTGAGGGGGCAGGGCACAGGGAGTTGGTGCTTAGTGGGTCAAGGTTTCAGCTTTATGGGATGAAAAGTTTTCTAGAGATGGAGGTTGGATGATGGCCACGGAACTGAACTGTACGCATAAAAACAGCTGGGATGATAAGTATGGCGTTGTGTGCATTTTGCCACAATTTTAAAACAGAATTAAAAAGCATCAGTGGGCCTGGAGAAGAGAAGAGGTACCAGAGCCAATGTAAAGTGCATCACAAGACTGTTTTTTTATTTTAATTTATTTTATGTATTTATTCCCCTTCATAATCTCACAGCCTTGTCATGGCAAAGGGGCTTGTGTAACTCAGTGAAGCTACGAGCCATACCGGGCCGGGCCACCCAAGACGGACAAGAGTTTATTTATTTGGCTGTGTTGGGTCTTAGTTGCAGCACATGGGATTTTCATTCCATCATGCAAGATCTTTTGTTTCGGCGTGCTGGTTCTCTCATTATGACGAGCAGGTTTAGTTGCTCTGTGGCATGCGGGATCTTAGTTTCCTGACCAGGGATTGAACCTGAGTCCCCTGCATTCCAAGGCAGATTCTTAACCAGTGGACCGCCAGAGAAGTTCCCCTGTGACTTTTTAAACCTAAGGGAAACATGCCATCTCTTCTTGCCCTCTGCCCTCTCAGTCCTTGCCTTTCTTATCTACCCTGCTCACTTTGGGGCTACAGAGACCATCCCGGTGTTTTTAGAGCTTGGGAGCCGTGTACTCTACTCCCTCCCCCACCATTAAGGTCATTGCCAAGACTTCAGCCACCCCTTAGTTCACATCGAGCCCCAAATCGAACCTCCAGATTCCTCCTTTCCACTTTGTTTCAGACTCACATTGTCACTTGCCCACTGGAAAGGTCCCTCTGCAGGTTCCATGGAGAATTCATTCTCTGCCCAAATACATCCTCCTTCCACACTCTGATCTCAGTTAACAGTGTTACTCCTGTCCAGACTTCTTCAGCAGGGTCTTGGGGCTCTTTCTTGAACCATCCCTACCTGCCTGCCTCTCATTTTCTCATCTCTCAGGCATTGTCCTTTCATTTCTTTCACCAAAATGTTGACTCTCTTTTCTCCATTATCCCCTTCCAAGTTTCCTGGCACAGAGCCCTGTGCCATGTCACAGCCTAATTGATTCCTCAGCTTCCTGTATTCTCTGAATTCCTATGTTCTGGTTTCTACACTCCTTTTTAAAAACATAGGTGTGACAATGTTTCTAACCCTCCCGCTTGTGTGCTTAGTTGTTCAATCATGTCCAACTCTTTGCAACCCCATGGACTGTAGCCCGCCAGGCCCTGCTACCCATGGGGATTCTCCAGGCAAGAATACTGGAGTGGGTTGCCATGCCCTCCTCCAGGGGATCTTTCCAACCCAGGGATAGAAACCCAGTTCCTCACTGCAGGTGGATTCTTTACCATCAAAGCCACCAGGGAAGCCCTTGTAAAAGAAATCACCTCCAATATCCCAAGACAGAGGGCGGTATTTTCAAATATCTCAGGAAATGAACTAATTCTCCCAGCTCTGGGTCAGATGACAATTTTCCACTCTAACCACTTGTGACAAGAAGGCTGCGGTCATTTAGGAAGAAGGCAGTTGCGGGGGGCAGACTTCTAAAGATGACACCCCAAGATTCCTGGTCCTTGGTTGTTAAATCAAACATGAATCTAGGGAATGCTGAGAAGGGGTTCTGATAATGCAATTAAAATCCCAAATCAGTTAACTTTAAAATACAGAGATGATCTGGATGGGCCTGACCCAACCAGGTGAACCCTTTAAAGAGGAAGCTTCTTCTGTAGCAGAAGGTGGGGGATCAGAGAGAGTCAAAGAAAGAGAAGCATTCAATGTGCTGTTTTGGCTTTGAAGACAGAGGAACCACCTGCAAGCCCACAGACCAGCCCCTAGGAGTGAAGCGTGACCCCCCCCTAAATTCTGCCAACAACTGAATGAACCTGGAAGAATCATCTTCCTTAGATCTTTCATGTAAAAGCCCAACCTGGCCAACACCTTCATCTCAGCCCTGTGAGACCCCATGCAGACTACCCACTCGAGCCCATCCACACATCTACCTACAGGACTGCAAGCTAACTAGGTGTAAAGTACACAGGACCTCTCTGTATTATCTTTGCAACTTCCTGTTAATCTGCAATTTCTAATTAAAAGCTTTTTTAAAAAAATTCCACTTAAAATCTATTAAATAAAACACCTATGATTGAAGAAAAAAGAAAAAAAATAAAGGACTGCAAGCTAATGAAGGATCTGGTTTTAAGCCACTGCATTTGTGGCAATGTGTTACAAAGCAATAGGAAATGATTACAGCACAGCCACTCTCTCTGCATGTCTCATGGTGGGAGCAGGGAGGGCTCCCGGGAGGCCAGGGTGTCCTGAGCTGACAATTTCCTCAGTAGCTGTTCCACCCACCAACCCATGCACCTCTATCTGCCCTTCATCACTGTCTCTGCCCTTTATTAGATTCACTTGGAACTTCACGGACTTTTCAAAAACAAGTATAAAAACTGTAATTACTTTTATCCTAATCTAGATATACTTTGGATTGCCAAAGCCTGGTCTTTCCACATCATCTTTCCCACACATCCTTGTATATGCTTGTAATAAGCTTCATAAATCAATATCAACTACCCCATCCCCTACTTCTGTCCTCTCTCTCCGCCCACTCCAACACACACACACACACACACCACACACATACACTGCATGACCACATAATGCCTTTATCACCTTTACTTCTTAACTGAAAGGAAATAAATGACAATTTTCAACAAGAAAATAAAAGAGCACCCACCCTTAATCACTATCCACACTGTTTGCCAACTGTGGTTTCTGAACATGAAATTTGGAATCACTTAGAGAAAAATCTGAATCCCAGATGCCTTATTTAGTGGCTAAATGACAACCCTTAGTCTCAGTTTTATCATCTGCCAAATGGGTACAGTATCACATACCTCATAGCATTCCTATGCACGTACGCATACCAAGTCGTTTCAGTTGTGTCCAACTCTTTGCAACCCTAAGGACCAGAGCCCTCCAGGTTCCTTAGTCCAAGGGATTATCCAGGAAAGAATACTGGATTGGGTTGCCATGCCCTCCTCCAAGGGATCTTCCCGACCCAGAGATCGAACTTGCATCTCTTACGTCTTTTGAATCGGCAGGTGAGCTCTTTACCACTAGTGTCACCTGGGAAGCCCAGCATTCCTATGAGGATTGCTTAAATAATGCCCATAGAGCTCTCGGCAACTGCTTGGCATGGTACTGAGTAAGTGGGACCATTAACCATTACTGTTATAAAGGAAATGAAAGCATGTGAACCTTTAAAAGTAAGGAATTAGTATAGCTCAGGCTAGGTGGCCACAGTAGTTCAGTTTGGCTTGAGTTTTGAGTTTAGCCTAGTCTAAACAATTCTCTCCCTGGATCTGAGTCCATCTTTCTACCATATAAGCATTACCAAGCAACGTCCAGCTAGTCATTTTTGAGTTACACCTACAGACACTAGGATGGTGAGGAACTGAGAAAGGAATGCAGGTAGGAGCCAGCATCATCATCTCTTCTGTCTGGTGCATTCCAGAGCAAAGCCCAGAATCCCGAGTGCTAGAAGCACACGAATAAGCCTGCAACCAGTCAGGAGCTGCTCCTGTGGGCCGTGACTACCCTATCCATGCGGGAGGTCAGAGCAGATTACTGATGATGCCAACAGCAAATCACCAGAGATTAAATGGACACAAAGAAGCGCAGAGTGAGCCAGTAATTTCTCCGCATCTGATGTTCAAAAGAAAGAGATTGAGGACACAGAAAATGCAGTCAAATTTGACGTGGCCTTTGCTGGCCTTTGCTACCAGCAGCTCTTGGGACCTGGGCAGAATCTAAGGCATACTGTGGTCCCTAGTGTTCTTAGCCTGGCAGCGAAAATAACATGCTTAATATCGTACTCACCACCTCACTTTTGTTACTTTGGTTTTTCCTACCTGAGCCTAATCAAGGGAACTTTGAGCTGGAGGGCTCTTATATCATTTTCAAGGATTTGGAGTAAGTTAGAGCTACCTTTCAAATTCAAGTCCTGGGTGTATTATTTTAATAATGGTATTAAACTCTCTGGTTCCCATTTGTTCTTTGAAACGTGAGAACAAGTGATTCCCCCATGGAGCTGTCAAGATTAATCGAGAAAACACATAAATGGCACCTAGCGCATTGCCTTCGGCGTGATACAGTAGGTGCTTGCCAAGTGGTATATATCAGCTTGCAGGATTGCATATCACACCGGGGTGAAAACTTCTCCCATCATAAGATTCTCAGATGTCCTATAGGCAAGTGAGTGCATTGTTGGTATCATTTAGTCACTCAGTCGTGTCCGACTCTTTTGCGATCCCATAGACTGTAGCCCACCAGGCTCCTCTGCCCATGGGATTTCCCAGGCAAGACTACTAGAGTGGATTTCCATTTCCTTCTCCTGGGGATCTTCCTGACCCAGGGATCAAACCCTCATTGGCAGGTGGATTCTTAGCCACTGAGCCACCAGAGAAGCCCTAATGAGTGGGTAGGTTTGAGTAGATCAAACCCTCTGAACTCACACTGGATCCATGAGTGGATTCCAAAAGCAAGCCTGTTCCGGAACTTTGGGTTGGGTTAGAACGGTGGGAAATGCAAGCTGCCTTCACTGAATAAAAGGAGGAAGGGAGGGAGAAAATAAATGGGGACGCTTCATTCTGCAGACAAGCTAGAAAGTGATTCCAGGGCTTGAGAATTACCCAGACTTGCCCAATGTTCTGCCACCATGTAGGGACAAAACAACAAGACTGAACATGCCCACATCAGTGGCCCTGTCAACTCACTGAAGACTTTTGTACACGTTACCCGGGAAACCTGCGATGGGTGGGCAGGGTCTGAGAACATCTTGGGGCACCTCCATTTCTGGACATTAAATGCTCCAAAGTGAGCAGACAGGTACCATTCATCTCAGGCAGGAGGTCTTTACCTGGTGTTTGTAACCATAAATTTGGATGGAGGGGGAAAAAAGTACATCTCTAATTTTCCCTTACCTCTAACTGAAATCTAGCATTTCCTTCCATTTATGGATGTAGACAACACACTGCTGTAGAATCAGCGGTGCCTGAGACTTTATCCCTGATACAATCAAAGACATTTTCCTATCACATCATGCCTGTTGTAGATGTCACAAAATAGCAATTATGCTCTTTGTGACTCAAAATTAGACTCACTATTAGGCGCACCGCTAGATTGTGTTACCTAAGGTGTTAAAAAAGAAACAGATCCATTAGTAGTATCAGTCGCTCAGTCGTATCTGACTCTTTGCGACCCCACAGACTATAGCTCACCAGGCTCATCTGTCCATGGGATCTTCCAGGCAAGAATACTGGAGCCGGTTGCCATTCCATTCTCCAGAGGATCTTCCCA
The DNA here is from genome assembly GCA_024291935.2 of Okapia johnstoni. Lineage (NCBI taxonomy): Eukaryota > Metazoa > Chordata > Mammalia > Artiodactyla > Giraffidae > Okapia > Okapia johnstoni. The sequence continues at coordinate 142,148,193 of CM044307.1, read as the reverse complement.
ACCCAGGGATTGAACCTGGGTCTCCTGCATTGCAGGTGGATTCTTTACCATATGAACTAAAGAGACAGATCCATTACTATGTCACAAATTTGTTTTTGTAATATTGTGATAAATAGTGTAAGCATAATTGATTTCTTCTTTGATCTAAGGTATTTTATTCCTTAGAAATGATTTCCTGGGAAAATGTCTATAGCGGGGGTCCCCATTCCCCGGGGCCACAGATCGGTACCAGCCCATGGCCTGTTAGGAACAAGACTGCACAGCAGGTGATGAGTCGCCGGTGAGCAACTGAAGCTTCATCTGTATTTACAGCCACTCCCATTGCTCATATTATTGCCTGAGCCCTGCCTCCTGTTAGTCAGTGGTGGCATTAGATTCATATAGGAGTGTGAACTCTACTGCACTGGAATCATCCTGAAACCATCCTCCCCTGCAACCCCCATCCATGGAAAAATTGTTTTCCACACACACGAAAAAATGATCCCTTGTGCCAAAAAGGTTGGGGACCACTGGTCTATAGGGCTCACCAGACTTCCAAGTGGCCCATGACTTTAGTGGGGGGTAATGAACCTGCTGCCTAAGAGCCCAAAGCATCAGGACCCAGCCCTGAAGAATATGCCCTGAAATATGCCCAGGAAGTGATCCCTAAGGAAGAGGGTATGCTCTGCGCCCTGGGGAGGATGAGAAATCCTACAAGGCGAGGAATAAACGGAATTGACTTGATGGAGCACCCACTTCATGTCACATACTTTTTTTTATCTTTAATTTTTTATTTTATTTACTTATTTCTGGCTGCACTGTGTCTTCATCGCTGCATGCTGGCTCTTCTCCAGTTGTGGCGAGCAAGAGCTACTCTCCAGTTGTGGTTCTCACTGCGGCAGCTTCTCTTGCTGTGAAGCATGGGTGCTAGAGTGCTTGGGCTTCAGTAGTTGTGGCACATGGGCTCAACTGCCCTGTGGCATATAGAATCTTTCTGGACAGAGATCAAACCTGTGTCCTCAGCATTGGCAGGTGGATTCTTAACCACTGGACCACCAGGGAAGTCCTGTACTTTATTGAAATCCTGTAATCCCTTAGAGCAACATCATGAAGTAAGAACAAGTTCTCCCATTTTACAGATGAGGAAACTGTGACTCAGAGAAGTGCAATCATTCTGCTAGGAAGTAAAGGCTCTATTACAACTCTCACCCAGGTTAGCTTGACTTTCGACTCTCTGACCACGGCCGTGACAGTGACATGAAACTGTCACACGAATGGAGAGGTCAGTGCATCCACCAGAAAAGCAGCCACCTTGGGTGGCCTTGGAGGTCCACCACCTAGAGTGCCCCTTATGAGAACCTGCTCCGAGGAATCCAGCTTCAGCACCTTCAGCTCCTTGGCAGCATCTGCTCTGAGGACATGCCCTGCCCGGCCTCTCCCAGGGATGGAGGAGGGTGGGGCCATTCCTGCCTGCGAAGCACAGGTCTCCTGGGATGGATGATCTTCCTACAATCCAAGGCTTCTCCTATCCAAGGACACCCTCCCCGCTCCCCTCCGTCCTTCACAGATGCAGACCGGCACTGTGGTCTGAAGGCTCTCTGGCCTCTTCCTGCTCTCTCTCCCCTTCATCCTTCATGGGTATTTCCAGGTACATGGATACCTGCTTCCACCTTGATGCCTGTCTTGCAGGACCCGAATGAATGCAGCCCCCAAGTCTGGGAAAAGCTACAACCCTACCTCCCTCTGATGAGCAATCAAAGGAGAATGTGTTTCTTGTGAGAGATCCACGGGCCAAGGAGGGACACCCAGTGGCTCCTTCTAAGGGCCATTACGTGCAAAGTCCAAGAAATACATGTGGCAGGCGGCAAGGCTGTTAAGGCTGAAAAGAGCGTCATTATATTAAAAGTCAAGATAACGGTTACACTGATGAAGAATATTCTGGAGAGGAGGCATGAAAGGGGATTCCTGGGGTATTGGTAACATTCGGTTTCTTGAGCTGGGTGCTGAATACACAGAGGTGCTTTTTGGTGACAATTCATGGAGAAGTTCATTTGTGATCGGTGTAGTATACTGTCCATCTATTTTTCCTCATTAAAAAGTAAACACAAACAAACAAACAAAAAAACACTAAGTAGAGGGACTTTCCTGGCAGTCCAGTGGCTAAGACTTTGCCTTCTAATGTACAGGGTGTGGGTTCAATCCCTGGTCAGGGAGCTAAGATCTCATATGCTTCATGGTCAAAAAATCAATATATCAAACAGAAGTAGTATTGTAACAAATTCAATAAAGACTTTTAAAAAGATCCACATCAAAAAAAAAAAAAAACTAAAAAATCTAGATGGATTTGCAAAGCAGAAATAGAGACACAGACGTAGAGAATGGACATAAGGACATCAGGGGGTAGTGGGGTGGGATGAATTGGGAGACTGGTGTTGGCATATATAAACTTGCTGTTGTTGTTTAGTCGCTAAGTTGTGTCTGACTCTTTTGCAACCCCATGCACTGCAGCCCCGGAGAAGGCAATGGCATCTTACTCCAGTCCTCTTGCCTGGAAAATCCCATGGACGGAGGAGCCTGGTAGGCTACAGTCCATGGGGTCGCTAAGAGTCAGACGACTGAGTGACTTCACTTTCACTTTTCCCTTTTATAAACTGGAGAAGGAAACGGCAACCCACTCCAGTATTCTTGCCTGGAGAATCCCAGGGATGGCGGGGCCTGGTGGGCTGCCGTCTATGGGGTCGCACAGAGTCGGACACGACTGAAGTGACTTAGCAGCAGCAGCAGCACTGTAGCCCACCAGCTCCTCTGTCCATGGGATTTCCCAGGAAAAATATTGGAATGGGTTGCCATTTCCTTCTCCACAGGATCTTCCCAACCCAGGAATCGAACCTTCGTCTCCTGCATTGGCAGGCGGGTTCTTTACCACTGAGCCACCAGGGAAGTCCCATATATACACTATTATGTATAAAATAGATAACTAATGAGAACCGATTGGATAGCACAGACAATTCTACTCAATGCTCTTTGGCGACCTAAATGGAAAGGAAATTCAAGGAAGTGGGGATATATGTATACACATGGCTGATTCACTTTGCTGTACACCAGAAGCTAACCCAACATTGTAAAACAGCTATACTCCAATAACAGAAAGAACTAGGTATATTTCTAGTATTTAGCACCTCTCCCAGTGAGGTGAGATTTGAGGGACTGCTCTTTGTATATAGAGCTTCCCTGGTGGCTCAGATGGTCTTCCTGCAATGTGGGAGATCCAGGTTCGATCCCTGAGTTGGGAAGATCCCCTGGAGAAGGAAATGGCAACCCACTTCTGTATTCTTGCCTGGAAAATCCCATGGACAGAGGAGCCTGGTGGGCTACAGTCCATGGGGTCTCAAAGAGTCGGACAATGAATGAGCAACTTCACTTTCCTTTCCTTTCTCTGTATATACAGGATGCAATGTATTCATTAAATGGGGGGTGGGTACTTTGCACAGTCCACCACGAGCTCTGGGGAACCCTGATGTGAACTTGACTGTGGTCCTTAAAAAACCTTAAGGCTATTTATTTGGGGTCCGGAGTTGCTAACAGAGGTTCTTGACTTATCTGATATATATGCCCTTTATAGCCAAACGTTGGTTGAATAAATAAATGACTTACTTATATCTTGACATTTTGGAGATGTCAGAAAGAGAAGAAATAGGGAGTTCTACAATCTCCAGTATTGCCTGTGGCAGGATTCAGCGCTTGACTTTGAAAGCATGATGTGTAGCCTCGCCGAGAGAATGAATCTTCCCCGGGTGGAGGGATGTGGGTATATGTTTGACAAATCAATTCCATTCTCTGAGAAGAAGGGAGACTCCCACAGGGGTCAGGCAGCTCAATTACCAGAAGCAAAGTAGGGTGGCAGAGGTCTTGCAGAATAAGGTGGCCCCTTGTGCCGACGGCTACACAGGGACTGGCTAGCATCACCTGGTCAGCTGGGCACCACTGCAGGGAGCCTCTGAATTAATGACATCCTCACCTCCACCAGCGGGGCCAGCCTCCGCCTTCATTCTCTCAGGTTCAGAAACACCTCAAGGCTAAAAAGCAAGCAGTGCTCTGCTAAACAGGAAAAATGCCCCCAGCGGGTCCTGGGAGCCCGGACAACAGTTGCCTTTCTCTTGTTATTGGGGGGAGGGGGGGACCGTCTGCCCCAGGGGCTCTCTCCCGCCAGTGCCCGTGACTGAGATCATTTACTCTTCCTCCCAGGCAGAGGGAGCTAGTATTGTGGTACTCAGGGAAGTCATAGAGAATACATTTTCAGCTCAACAGCAGCACAAAAGAGGCGATGAATGTAAGAGTTAAGAGTGTGGGATAAAAATATTCTAGGGAATTCCCTGATGGTCCAGTGGCTAGCACTCCACGCTCCCAAAGTAGGGGGCCTGGATTCAATTCCTGGTCAGGGAACTAGATCCCACATATGCCACAACTAAGAGTGTGCATGCAGCAACTAAAAGCTGGCTCAGCTGAATAAATAAATAAATATTATATATATACATATATGTATATAATTCTACCACTCAGTAGCAATATAATCTCAGGCAAATTTTTTCACCTCTCCAAGCCTCCATCTTATCACTTATTACCAAAAGTATCTGTTATAGTACTTAGTTCAGAGAATTGTGAGATTTTAGTTAATATGTAGAGAATGCCATAAAAAAGTGCAATTGATAGACATCAGCTATTCCTATTGTAGTAATCATTAGTGTGTGTGCAATCACTTCAATCGTGTCAGATTCTTTGTGAATCTATGGACTAAAGCCTGTCAGGTTCCTCTGTTCATGGGATTCTCCAGGCAAGAATACTGGAGTGGGTTGCCATGCCCTCCTCAAGGGGATCCTCCCGACTCCAAGATCAGACCCACGTCTCTTATGTCTCCTGCATTGGCAGGTGGGTTCTTTACCACTCTTCCCACTAGGTGGGAAGCCCTAATTAGTGATACCCACCAAACATTTCCTGCTCTTTGTATTCAGGTACATGGCACACGGTAGATTTCTCCGGAAAGGTAAACTAGCCACGTGACTTGTTTTAGTCAATGAAATATATCACGTGTCATCTCCAGGAAGAAATTTTAAAAGCTGGTATGCAGTTCACCCATACTACTTTCTTCTTGGAAAACATGGCAACATAGAGATGAAGCTTCCCTTAGTCTGAGGGCTTGAGTGGGGAAGAGAAAAAGCCAAGATCCCAGCCCACCTTAGGTAGACCTGTAGTATGAACAAGAAGTACACCTCCACTGAAATGCAACCTTTATTTGCTTTGACATAATCTCATCTTTTCGACCTAAAGAAAAAAGCGGGGTTGGGGGGGCCTAAAGGGACTTCCTGGTGATCCAGTGGTTAAAAATCTGCCTTGCAATACAGGGAACGTGGGTTCAATCCCTGGTCGGGAAACTAAGATCCCACATGCCACAGAGCAGCTAAGCCCGTGAACCACAACTAAAGAGTCCAAGTGCCACAATCTCTTTGATGCAACTAAGACCCAACACACATATATATACATATATATGTGCATATACATATAGGTATAAATATGGTATCTAAAAATGAGATCCCCACGTGACATTAATGGTAAAGAATTCACCTGTCAATGTAGGAGATGAAGGTTGGATTCCTGGGTTGCAAAGATCCCCTGGAGAAGGAAATGGCAACCCACTCCAGTATTCGTGCCTGGAGAATTCCATGGACAGAGGAGCCTGACAGGCTGCAGTCCATGGGGTCGCAAAGAGGAGAACACGACTGAGCACAGACACACACACAACATAACACAACCCTCAAATACATGGAGCTAACTTATGACTCAAGGGGGTTAGTCTACAAAAAGGAAACCATCACTGGAGGCTGGAAGGGGCCACCCCTAAGATGTAGGGCTGAAGTATGTGGTAAAACTGCCACCTTCACTAACCTAGAATACAGGTAATATGTTATAGCTCCAGAGAGGTAAGTTACGAGACAAAATTTTCATTTTGATTGCATTGGCTTCATTTGGTCAGCTGATACAAGAGAGCAGCTCAGAAAAGCAGCAGCCAGGGACTTCCCTGGTGGTCCTGTGGTTAAGAATCCGCCCTCCAATGCACAGGACACAGGCTCGATTTCTGGTCAAGGAACTAAGATCCCACGTGCCTTGGAGCAACTAAGCGCACACGCTACAACTACTGAGCCCAAGCACCACAACTAGAAAGTCTGCTCACCAAAATGAAGGATCTATCTGACCCAATGAAGATCCCGCGTGTTGCATCTAAGACCAGATGCAGCCAAATAATAAGTAAAAATAAACAAATATTTTAAAAAAGAAACCTGAAATGGGGTGTGTTTTAAAAAAAAGAAAGGAAAAAAGAAAACGGCTAGTTTGCCAGCAGGAAGGACTAGAAATGCAAAGCCCCAAAATTCAGAGACTTGTAGATTTAGAAGAGTAAACGTTAGAGATAAAACCAAGGAGTACAAAAGCCCATGAAGACTTTGCAGCAAGATCAGATCAATAGTTTAGACTCACACCCATTGTTGATGTTTATGAACATCCTTACAACTATGCTTGGAACCCCAGCTCCACACAGGGGAACACAAGATCTTCTGCATCTGGGGTTTGGAGGGTGTGGACTCACTCTGGCCCACGCCTAAGTCTAAGACCCAGGGTCCTCCCAGAGACCTGGTCTGTATTCCCGTCTTATCTCACCTCCTGTCTCACAATTCCCAGTCCCTGTCTTTGCTCTCTGTCCAAAATTCCAGCTTTTTTTTAGCTCCCTGCCTTGCAAACCCCACCCTGCCCTTCTAGGGGTCTTTTCCTGAGCCCTGATCCTAATGGTTATGTCTCCACCAGCTCCTGTCAGGCCACTGGGATCCGGCAAACCTGAGCCTCTGGATATGACCCTAGCCAAGCAGTCTTGAATCTGTGACATTTACCTGTAAGTCTTCAATATGCCCCCAACTTGGTTGTCTTTCTGGGCTTTCTCTAGTGGTCGTAGGCCAAGGACTGGCCAGTTTATAACCCATAACTGAGCAAGTATCCCAGTGTTAGCACAGCGTGCCTGCATGTATGCTGTCGCCTCAGGCATATCTTTGCAACCCTATGGACTGTAACCCTCCAGGCTCCTCTGTCCATGGGATTCTTCAGGCAAGAATACGAGAATGGGTTGCCATGTCCTCCTCCAGGGGAACTTTCAGACCCAGGGATTGAACACACATCTCTTACATGCCTCCTGCTTTGGCAGGAGGGCTCGTCACCACTGAGCAACCAGGGAAGCCCGTTGTTAGCACAAGGATCCTTGATATTTGGCCACCCAGGGCCATGGGTCTAGGGCAGCATTACTTTCAAGGCTTAGGTTTGCCTTGCTCATATTTAGGACTGACTTCTACTCTGTTCCCCATGGTTTCCCTCCTGGTACTTTTTTTCTTCCCATCTCCACAAAACATTAGTTTGCAAATGTCCCATTTTAGAGAGCTTTTTGTCTTTAGAAAAACCCACAGTTCTGTTCTCCTGAATCTGGAAGTTAAAATGTGACATCCATGTTCCCAGCCGTGTGAGAAATGACATCCTGATGCATCACCCCTGACATTCAGTCTGCCTGGCTCACACACCTGCACGATTGTCAATTGTTTTAATTTTTCCTCCCTATCAGAAGAAACCTGAGAAAAGACACCTTAACATCTGCTGGGCTTTCAGGCAACTCATTATAGGAATTCAGCACCTGGGCTGCCTGTGGAGTGTCTGCTCAGTTTTCCCCAGAAAGAGAGTTCCTAGGGGGCTCTACACTCATCTATTCATCAGACAATTGATACAGGCAAATCTCATAAACGTCAAAGGAAAGTGGATCCAAGAAGCTTCCTTTAGTACATTTTTTAAAAGGTTTTTTTTCTTTTGCTGTGGGCCATTTTTGAAGTCTTTATTGAATTTGTTACAATATTGTTTCTGTTTCAAGTTTTTGGGTTTTTGGCTGCAAGGCACACGGGATCATAGCTCCCTGACCAGGGATCAAACCCACACTTCCTATATTGGAAGGTGGAGTCTTAACCACTGGACCAGCAGGGAACTCCCACTATATTTTAGCGACAACAAAGATCATCCTTAACAATGTATGAAGGGGAACAACACAGCAAGTATTTATTCTGGAAGAAGGAGAGACAAAGAGAAAGAATGTGGGAAGAATGGGGAAGGGCGAGAGAGAGCTGGGGGAGGAAGAGAAGGAGAGAAGAAGGCAGAGAGAGAGGGCGAGAGGATGAAGCTAAACTGGGCTGAGCAAGCTGTCCACTGGAGTCTACTCCAGAAATGTTCTAGACTGTGCAATGCAGAACCACATGGCAGACCATGTGAAGAGCACCCCAAGGGCATGAGGGTCCACTGCTGTCATCTAGCTTACAGTCACATGGTGAGGCAGGGCCAGGAAACATATCTTGTGAATGAATCACGGGGCCATTAAAGAGTGAAGACCCCCTAGACTGGTGAGACTACACACTGGCTCGGCCCCATAAATATTAGCAGTTCTGTACACCATAGAGAAATGCGGGCCACAGACTACATCACACTGTTGGAATGTGATACCAATAAAATCTTATAACTGTTAATAAATTTTCATCATAGGCAAGTGTTCTGGACAACAAAGTTATTGTCATATTATGCAGTTGGCCCTGAGTTAAGCATATGTTTCTATCTGAAATAAGTCAGTATAAAATCTTTTACAACATATTACCTTGAACAACAACCATAACAAGTTTTCTCTTATTTGTGACCATTGAATGAATATAATTTAAAAATAAAACTTTTCTGCTTTCCTCTGTGCAAACTGCCTACTCCTCACCCCACCCCCCTCCAAAAAAACCCTCTAAATTGTCAAGGGAATCTTTCAGCTGAATCATTCCCAACTCTGTCATCCTACCATTATGAAAGTGAACATGTTAGTTGCTCAGTCGTGAATGACTCTTTGAGACCCCATGGGCCATAGTCCGCCAGGTTCCTCTGACCATGGAATTCTCCAGGCAAGAGTAATGGAGTGGGTTTCCATTTCCTCCTCCAGTGCATCTTCCCAACCCAGGAATCGAACCTGGGTCTCCTGAATGGCCATTAATCTGCAAATGTCCTCACCTCTTTCAATTATCCAACATAAGTTTACATTGAAACATAATAGCTCATACCACAAAAGTAAGTCTACATGGAATTTTTAAAAAGGACTTGGAACAGTGTAAAGCCATTAAGTGGTTTTGAAAATTGAGTGGACAAACCAATCATCAACAAAGGAATTAAGAAATGAATTAGTGGCTTCCCTGGTGGTCCAGTGGCTAAGACTCCACCCTCCCAATGCAGGCAGAGCTGGTTGGATCCCTGATCAGGGAACTAGATCCCACATGCCCCAGCTAAGAGTTCACATGCCGAAACTAAAAAGATTCCACAGGCTGCAATGGAGATCAAAGATCCTGAGTGCCATAACTAAGACCTGGCACAGTCAAATAATTTTTTTTTTTTAATAAAAAGAAAGAAATGAATTAATACAAGAGCCTGAAATCCAATACGAAAGAAGTGAGAAAATGTGAATTGGGAACATTATCAAACTCTACTTTCACCCTAGGATCAGAACACTTATTATTAATTTTTTATTAAGAATTAAATTGTCACCAGACCAGTTGGTCTTAAGTTCTACATGATTTTTGCTTGTGCATGTGGAGAGAATGATTTCCAGAAACACACTCCTGTTGACCCCACAGAGTATGAGGTAAATAGATTGTCCTGGTGGTGTTGAGAAGTTGGCTTCTTGCCATTTCATGTGAAGGCAGGGAAAAAGACTGCTAGGGAGTCAGAAAGTATGTGCTAGGTGCAATTTTCAGTTCTCTGGATATGAAATACTCACCACTTTATATTTGAGGACTCACATGTGAGTCTTAATGTAGAAAGATGGAAAAAGACAAAATCATAAGGCGATATCTAATAGTGTGCTAGTAATCTAATTATTTTACAATTTGCCATGTTTCTTTAAAAGGCTTGATAAGTAGGCTATTTTTTTTTCTATCCAAGTCTGCCTTCTTGTTCTCCCTCTTGTTCTAAACAGGAAGAACAATCCTGATGATTATGAATGAAAATGCATAGTACCTGGTGGGATCATGGCTTCTCATTCTATTTCATCCCATTCATAAACCATCCTAGGTAAGTTACTGGTTGAATACAAGTACTGAATTATTCAGTGGAAACTGCATGGAAATATCCTGTGAAATAAGGGAGAGCCTATAATACGCATTTAGTATTCTTTCAGTCAACTGTCTTATGTCATGTCTACCTAATCCTTCTTCCTACCTTCAGCTCAGCAAGCCCTTCAGCTTGCACACACACACAGCACACAAATTCATTCTAAATAATCCTTCTCTGCCTTAACACAAGGAAGTCTTCTTTAACATACCTCATTCCATAATAAAATCCTTGTCAGGGCTATTTTTAAAATAAAGGACTGCTTTCAAAGAAAAAATTATAAATAGTACCTCATTAATCGAGACCCAGCCTCAGTAATTTTATGTATGTAAGAAGAGTGTAAAAAATGCCATATCTGATCCCTTATGAGCACAAATAATTTCCACTCTTATCACAGTCATCCTTCTATCCTGAGGGTACGGGTGGCCCATTTCTAAAGCAGGTGTATTTTAAAGAGTTTGGTTTACATGGTTCCAACTTGAATTAGCAAATGAAATCCAGGGACACATTTGAGTAAGAAAGAGAGCTACAAATGGAGTGAGGCTTGATTGAAAACTGTAAGATACATCTGAATCCAGCAAAGATTTTAAAAAATGATTTTGCTCTGCACTTTCCAGTAGTGTTCAATGAACAGAGTCATATCATAAACGGAAGAGTGGAAAGTGTAGGGTGATGATTTGCCTAGAGGAAGAGATAGAGGTAGAGATAAAAGGCCAGTGTTTGGGAGTCAAGAAGAAGGGAGGGAGGTGGGAAGGAGGAAGAGGAAGACCATGTTGGAAGAGGAAAGATACAGAGGGAAGAAGAAGAAGAAAATCACCATTTTAAATATCTGTAGGAATAATTATATTAGAAAACAAATCCATGAAGCCTTCAGTGGGGCCCAGGGCTGCTGTGTACAGGGTGCCTCCAGCATTCTGCACTCATGTAGCCAAAAGTAGGGTGTCCTGTGCTCACGGTAATGGTCCTCGCATGGAAAATAGTGTAAACTCCAAGTTCCTCTTGGAGTCCTGCAGGCTAGGGGCCCTGATATGCAAATGAACATCAGTGCTGGAAGGGACTTGATGGTCCTGACTCCTCCCTGGTCTACAGTCATTGTCGTTGCTCAGTCGCTCAGTCAGGTCTGACTTTTTGCAACTCCATGGACTTTTTCGCCAGGCTTCCCTGTCCTTCAGCATCTCCCAGAGCTTGCTCACACTCATGTCCATTAAGTCAATGATACCATCCAACCATCTTCATCCTCTGTCGTCCCTTTCTCCTCCTGCCTTCAATCTTTGCCAGCACCAGGGCCTTTTCTAATGAGTCAGCTCTTTCCATCAGGTAGCCAAAGTATTGGAGCTTCAGTTTCAATATCAGTTCTTCCAATGAATATTCAGGATTGATCTCCTTCAGAATGGACTGATTGGATCTCCTCACAGTCCAAGGGACTTTTAAGAGTCTTCTCCAACACCACAGTTCAAAAGCATCAATTCTTTGGCACTCAGTCTTCTTTATGGTCCAACTCTCATATCCATACATGACTACTGGAAAAATCATAGCTTTGACTATATGGATCTTTGTTGGCAAAGCAATGTCTCTGCTTTTTAATATGCTGTCTAGGTTACACTTTCATAAAGAGGAGTTATGTCACTGTCACAAAGATATACAATTGCTTCCCTGACCTGCACCTTGGTTATCTCTCCAGGTTCATCTTTGGCCATCTCTCACTTACAACGAATTTTTGTTTTTTCATTTTCTTCCCAGAGTCAGGTTCTTTATAAGAGCCTTCACCGATTTGTCTCCTTTTGCCAAAAAAATGCCCTTCTCCTCTCTCATCCCCTGAGTATCACTTATTTCTTCAGGAATCAAGCATCCTATCACCGGCCAAGGCTCTTGTAACTGAAGTCACAGAAACCCCAACTCAATTGGTTTATTTATAACAAAGATGTATTGTAAAACATGAAGTCTTTTTTAGATGAAAATATTACTTTGGTTTTTTAAAATATTTAATTGGTGGATAATTGCTTTACAATGGTTGTGTTGGTTTCTGCTGTATAACAACCTGAATCAGCCATAAGTAAATATATCTATGTCCCCTCCCTCTTGAAGGACAATGGGACAGAAAGATGGACAAAGCAGGGTCATTGATGACATTGTTGAGGAGCTGAGTTCACCAGCCTGAGAAGTCCCAGATGGATCCTTTGCCTATTTGGCTCCTTTGTAGTTGCAGATGGATGGTATGGCTGTATTACAGGCAAAACACGAGGTCACAACATCATTCAGAGGGGTTTAGGAAAGCGTCTCTCGGTCTCTGAGTGTCTCTCTTTAAGAGCAAGGAAATATTTCTCAGAATCCTCAATCAGACTTTCAATTCTCAGTGACCAGCACTGTATAACAAACCCATGCCTAAACCAATCACCAGCAAGAGAGGGATTACCATGATTGGATTAGTGAAGCACAGATTACAGGAACAGAATTAAGTCAGCCAGAAAAGAGGATGGTGTCAGATTGGCAACCAACACTATTTTCTACACCATCAAACGCTTGCATGTTGCTTTAGGGGACCATGTCCTGCCACGGCTCTCGATTTTGCCCCCTCAGAAATCTGAATCATCTATATTGTGATCAACTATTCACTTAGATGCACACATGTTATGTTGCTCAGTCATGTCTGACTCTTTTGCGGCCCCCTGGACTGTAGCCCGCCAGGCTCCTCTGTGGAATTTTCCAGGGAAGAATACTGGAGTGGGTTGCCATTTTCTCCTCCAAGGGATCTTCTTGACACAGGTACTGAACCCATGTCTCCTGTGTCTCCTGTACTGGCAGACAGATTTCTTTACCACTGAGCCACCTGAGGAGTCATTCACATATCTGTCTACCCATTAATTTTACCCATTAATTTTAGAGCTTCTTAAAGTTAGACACTATGGCTTATTCACTCTTACAGTCTAGAACCTAGTACAGGTTTGGGGCTTAAGAATGAATGAATAAGTGAATACATGAATGACTGTATAGAAAGTAAAATGTGAGGCGCTCAGTCATGTCTGACGCTTTGCAATCCCATGGACTGTAACCCATAAGGTGCCTCTGTGCATGTGACTCTCTAGGCAAGAATACTGGAGTGGGTTGCCATTTCCTTCTCCAGGGGATCTTCCTGATCCAGGGATCGAACCTGGGTCTCTTGCAGTGCAGGCAGATTCTTTTCTGTCTGAGCCACCAGGGAAGCCCAAATCATTGTATAGATGATAGCTATTGGATACATGGGTAATCAATAACTTTCTAATGTAGCCATTCTTTTTCCCATTCTACACTTGGGTGAATTCCCCTTCAGAAAGAATGAAAAGCTTTTCCACCCATCATCATGCTATGGAACAGAGCCAGAACTTAACTTCAGAGGCTCTAAGCTGAATGCTGCATCCAACAGAAATGAGAAAAAGAAGGCCAGAGTATTAAAAGACCTTCCCAGTGTCCGAGAGTAGCAGTGCTTGGAATTCTTTTTTTTTTTAATATAATTTTATTAACATGTCCAAAGACCATTTAAAACATTGAGTATAGACCCACACATAATCCTAAGACTTTTATTCAACCTGACTCAAATCTTACTCCGACTTTAGCTTTTTTTTTTCATCCCAGAAACATTTATATAACAAATGGACCATGATCTTTTGCGGATTTGGCTTGCAATCCCAACAAATTAAGGACCCTGAAGAATCAATTATTTTTACTTATCTCCCAGGCTAAAGGAGAGGAAGCCCTACATTTCTGGAACTTTGGCTTGAAACCTCTTGAAAGCATTACAGAAAAGCCAAGGGAATTAGACAATAAGAATTCTTTCAAAACAGTAGGATTTAGAGGATCTTATTACCTACTTTATAATCTTACCTTAAGGCTGTAGAAAGTATTAATTGGAGCCAAGACATCCATAAGGGAAAAGCGACTGTAAGTCATCTACATTGTTGAAGTCTGTCTTTTATCTCTTTAATTTATTACATTGCCTCACCCTGGGCATCTCTTTCAGATAAACCTCCCCACATCTTGACTCCCTAGTGTATTTCTTTTTTCCCCTTGGGACACAGACAGGAAAAATAAAAAGAGCTGGGCCAAGTGAATCAATGGCACTTCAAACTCCATTTCCTGCCCTGTTCAGTGGTTGATCTCTTCAAGAAAAGTGGGTTGGAGAACAGAGTAGGCACTAGACACGAAGAAAAACTCTGAAGTATCTCTAGAACTACCTTATATAAGGCCTGAATCCCCAGCATCCAGTTCTAACTAGAAGTAATACACTGTTGCTCAATAGAAAGTGTGAAAGATTTTAAAGTAGGTTGGAAGCCACCCTGATAAATGAAAGCAGGATGTGCTAATAGCATCCTGTGGTTCCTTACTCACTATGCCTGGGAGACCACCCCATCCCACTCACACATTTTTGTAGCAGGATTGGAAATTTTTTTTTTTTGAAGAAATCATCTTTGGCGAAAAAAAAAAAAAAAATCATAATCCCATGGAAAATGGCTGGAGGAAAAGGGACTTTTGATCTTCATAAAGGGACCAAAAAGCCAAATCAACCCCTATTTTAAGGAAAATGGGTCTTGGTATAATTTCCTCTCCCAATTTGTAAACGGTTTCTCAGTGCATTAGGCTAACACATAATTCCCTCTTTGCAGAAAATTTCTGAAGGCAATCAAGGGTACCGAAGTATTCCTCAAAGTGCAGTCCTTGATTCAATCGAAAAATGCCAATTCCTGGGTGCCCCTCCCAGATCCTCTGACTCTGAAGTTCTGAGTGATAGGGCTAAAAATCATAAACAGCTCCTTGGGTAATTCTTACGTATGCTAACGTTGGAAGACCAATAGGCATGGTGAATGAATTCATGGACTTTGGAGTCAGAAAGCACAGGATTTGAAGGCTGTAAGCTTAATAAACAAGAGAAATCAACTCATATGAGGAAGGGAAATACATTTCATCTTTATTGGTTTAACTAAGTAAACAGGATATTTATGAAGCCTGGTGGCTGCTGAATGTCAGGTTCACAAAGATTTTATTGATGACAACCAACCAACCCTCGGTTCTGTGAAACTGATTTGTGTGCCCTGTCTTTCTCAACTCCTGTCAATTTGTCATAACTTATGAGTTGGGCCCTTCCTTTTGCTTTTCACCTGTTCTGCACACTCTCCAGACTGGACAGGTGCCTGTGAAGGATTGTTTGGATTCAGACATTTAACCTCACCCGTTATTTTGACTCTTTTTCACAGATTCTAAACCAAGAAACAGCCAAAGGGCTGACCCTGCCCCCCTTCCCCCAAGGCCTCCCCCCAAAAGAAAAGCCTGAGATTGGCACTGGGGGTTTCGATTGGTAGGGATTCCAGAGCTATTTTCTGAGTCTGGTTGACACTCGGCAGGGCCAAAGTCCTCACATGCAGTGGTGAACTGGGTTACAGAAAGGATCTGTGTGAGACTTCCCTTGTGGTCTAACGGCTAGGACTCCAAACTCCCAATGTAGGGGTCCCAGGGTTCGATCCCTGGTCATGTAACTAGACTTCACAAGCTGAAACAAAAGATCCCATGTGCCACAATGACGATCAAAGATCCTGAGTGCGGCAGCTAAGACCTGGCTCAGCCACATAAATCAATCAATTTTAGAAAAGAATGGGGCTGGGTATTTCTTAAATTTGCTCTGATTGGAATCAAAGAACACAACTGGAGTGAGCTTAAGTAGATAATGATGATGATGATACAACTGAGGCAGTTCAGAGACTCCAGTGAAAATCTAAACAACCAAGCCAATAGAAAGATAGGAAGCCAGGGCTATTCCCAGGTTTTCAGCAAGGAGAGTGGGTCACTCTTTGTTCCAGGATTCTGGTTTTACTTGACTCTGCTCTCAACATCCACTCTTACAGGAGAAAGACTCTGATGACCTCCCCGCCAATCACTTTCTCCATGGCCTGGTGGGAAGTGTCACACAGTGGAAAGTGACATTCTGCAGCCACCAAGCTTCTTGTGAGTGGGGTGGCCCACTCCAAACAGTAGCCCCAGGCAACCCCACTGGCACTTACCACGATCTTAAAAAAATACGGTAAAATGCAACAGAATGTAAACTCTCAGCAGACTGACAAACTGCTGAGGGCAGATGATCTATGCCTGACTTATCCCCCA
The DNA here is from genome assembly GCA_024291935.2 of Okapia johnstoni. Classification (NCBI taxonomy): domain Eukaryota; kingdom Metazoa; phylum Chordata; class Mammalia; order Artiodactyla; family Giraffidae; genus Okapia; species Okapia johnstoni. The sequence continues at coordinate 142,131,885 of CM044307.1, read as the reverse complement.
ACACCTCCTGTGAGGGTTCAGCGCCTGGAAACAGTGGGTTTGGACTCGGCCTGTCACAATTTGAATTGTCATTCTCCTTACCAAAGTTGCTCATTTGATTTTCAGTATATCTCAACTCTCAAACTACTCTATTCATTTGTAAAATAAGACAGTGCTAGTACTTAATTCTCAGGTTATTACAAGGATGAAATGTGAATACCGGCAACCACCTAACAAGGCATCACCAGGTAAGGAATTTCTTCACCTCTCAAGCTCAACTGGGAAAACTTTTGTCCACAGCCCAGGGGGAAAGGTACAAATCTCATTAACAGACAGCAGCTGTTATTAACAAAGACCCTTTATTAACAAAGACTCTCATTAACAAAAACTCTTTGTTCAACCTGAACCTCCTGTTCAGTTCAGTCCAGTCGCTCAGTCGTGTTCGACTTTTTGAGACCCCGTGAATCGAAGCACGCCAGGCCTCCCTGTCCGTCACCAACTCCCGGAGTTTACCCAAACCCATGTCCATCGAGTCGGTGATGCCATCCAGCCATCTCATCCTCTGTCGTCCCCTTCTCCTCCTGCCCCCAATCCTTCCCAGCATCAGGGTCCTTTCCAATGAGTCAACTCTTCGCATGAGGTGGCCAAAGTATTGGAGTTTCAGCTTCAACATCAGTCCTTTCAATGAACATGCAGGACTGATCTCCTTTAGGATGGATCAGCTGGATCTCCTTGCAGTCCAAGGGACTCTCAAGAGTCTTCTCCAACACCATGGTTCAAAAGCATCAATTCTTCGGCGCTCGGCTTTCTTCACCGTCCAACTCTCACATCCGTACCTGACTACTGGAAAAACCATAGCCTTGACTAGACGGACCTTTGTTGGCAAAGTAATGTCTCTGCTTCCAAGGAGTAAGCGTCTTTTAATTTCATGGCTGCAATCACCATCTGCAGTGATTTTGGAGCCCAGAAAAATAAAGTCAGCCACTGTTTCCACTGTTTCCCCATCTATTTGCCATGAAGTGATGGGACCAGATGCCATGATCTTAGTTTTCTGAATGTTGAGCTTTATGCCAACTTTTTCACTCTCCTCTTTCACTTTCATCAAGAGGCTTTTTAGTTCCTCTTTACTTTCTGCCATAAGGGTGGTGTCATCTGCATATCTGAGGTTATTGATATTTCTCCTGGCAATCTTGACTCCAACTTGTGCTTCTTCCAGCCCAGCATTTCTCATGATGTACTCTGCATATAAGTTAAATAAGCAGGGTGACAATATACAGCCTTGACGTACTCCTTTTCCTATTTGGAACCAGTCTGTTGTTCCATGTCCAGTTCTAACTGTTGCTTCCTGACCTGCATACAGGTTTCTCAAGAGACAGGTCAGGTGGCCTGGTATTCCCATCTCTTTCAGAATTTTCCACAGTTTATAGTGATCCACACAGTCAAAGGCTTTTGCATAGTCAATAAAGCAGAAATAGATATTTTTCTGGAACTCTCTTGCTTTTTCAATGATCCAGCGGATGTTGGCAATTTGATCTCTGGTTCCTCTGCCTTTTCTAAAACCAGCTTGAACATCTGGAAGTTCACGGTTCACATATTGCTGAAGCCTGGCTTGGAGAATTTTGAGCATTACTTTACTAGCATGTGAGATGAGTGCAAGTGTGCGGTAGTTTGAGCATTCTTTGGCATTGCCTTTCTTTGGGATTGGAATGAAAACTGACCTTTTCCAGTCCTGCTGAGTTTTCCAAATTTGCTGGCATATTGAGTGTAGCAGTTTAACAGCATCATCTTTTAGGATTTGAAATAGCTCAACTAGAATTGCATCACCTCCATTAGCTTTGTTCGTAGATGCTTTCTAAGGCCCATTTGACTTCACATTCCAGGATGTCTGGCTCTAGGTGAGTGATCACACCATCGTGATTATCTGGGTCATGAAGATCTTTTTTGTACAGTTCTTCTGTGTATTCTTGCCACCTCTTCTTATTATCTTCTGCTTCTGTTAGGTCCATACCATTTCTGTCCTTTATCAAGCCCATCTTTGCATGAAATGTTCCCTTGGTATCTCTAACTTTCTTGAAGATATCTCTAGTCTTTCCCATTCTATTGTTTTCCTCTATTTCTTTGCATTAATTGCTGAGGAACCTCTTGAGTGATGAGTAAACTGTCCCTTTAAATCTAAAAGAGATATGCCAAGGGTAGATGTCCAGAGTTTCCAAAGAGGCCCCTTAGCAATGAAGGTGTCTCCATGGTGAACTATGTCCAATCTCCCTCCAATAAGGCCTTGACAACCACTCTCATGCTCTGCTTCTGCTTTGGGAATTATTCAAATGCTTGATTGGCATAACAGGGTGAGAAATTAGTTGAAATCTTGCTCTCCTCTTCACTCATTTCCAGACTCTTCCACTCAGGGCTGGAAATAGAAATAGGGTCTGGAGTTCCACTAAGGGGAAAGTCCTATGGCCGCACTTAGGAGGAAACTGGAGACACCAGAATGTATGTAGGGCACGGGGCCAAGGCTTAGAGCCATGAGGCTTAGGGCCACACCTTGGAACTTCAGCAGCATGGGTGTTCTGGAGGTGCATCCCTGGTGCCCGACTCGGGGACAGTGCTGGACAGCACTGCAAGAGGTGTCATGGCTGTCCCCAGCTAGCATCCCACCCTGGTTGGGGAGGGGTTGTGACTGAATGTGCTAGGTGGCTTCAACCCGACATCCCTCTGCACCTACAACTATGGATGAAGGTAGAATGTGGCTGGAGTGAGCCCATAGCTCCTGTTTCCCCCACAGAAAACCAGTGAATCCTGGCCCCTACAAAAAGGATCCAGGGTTTGTAAGGTCCAGAAACAGAGAGGCCAGGAGAGGCCGTCAGAAAGGGACCAGCAGCAGAAAAGATGGGCAGAGATTAAAAGGGAGGCTCAGACAAGAGCCAGAATAACCAGCCAGGGAAGGCGCAGAACACCAGCATCACAAAACTAATTCTAACCTGAGGTCCTATTAGTTGTATTCATAGTCATTACATTTTATGATGATCTAGGCACTGTGCTAAGCTGTTTAGATATATTAATCTCACCTAACTCCCTAAACAACCTGGCCAGATAGTATTAAGAACTTCACACTATAGAGGAAGAAACAGAACACGGAAGTCGCCCAAGGCAGCCAGCTGATAAGCAAACAGGGAGAATGGAACTCTGGCTGGGGTGAGGGAGCCATGGGGCAGGGCCAGAAGGAAGGACTGATGCTGAAGCTGAAGCTCCAATACTTTGGCCATCTGATGCAAAGAGCTGACTCATTGGAAAAGACCCAGATGATGGGAAAGACTGAAGGTGGCAGAGGAAGAGATGGTTAGATAGCATCACTACGAATGGACATGAATTTGAGCAAACTCTGGGAGATAGTGGAGGACAGAGGAGCCTGGCGTGCCACAGTCCATGGGGTCACAAAGAGTTGGACATGACTTAGCGACTGAACAACAACAGTCACCACTCATGATTCATTGTAATCATGTCCCATAAAGTCATGGCAAACACCGAATTAGTGAACACCGAATTTGCTCCTGAGGGAAATACATTTTCATCAACCAGTCAACAAATGTTTTATCCGGGTTTTTTGTTGAAAGACACCTTACTGAATATATATGTGTGTTAGTCACTCAGTGTGTCCAACTCTTTGTGACCCCTTGGACTGGGGCCCGCCAGGCTCCTCTGTCCTTGGGATTCTCCAGGCAAGAATACTGGAATGGGATGCCACTTCCTTCTCCAGCAGATCTTCTTGATCCAGGGACTGAACCTGGGTCTCCTGCAGTGCAGGCAGATTCTTCACAGTCTGAGCCACCAGGGAAGCCCCATAGGATTTATACCTGATTCATTAACATTGAATTCACAGACAACAACACCACTGTAACCCTGCCTGAACAAGGCTAATCTGACACATGCACTTTCTCCATAAGACACATCCCAGCCTTTCTGTACTTGGGAACACCAGACAGCTCTTTAGCAGTATGCATGGTAGCTGTTCGAAACAGCAAAATCCCAACCCAAATCATAGAAATGTGGAAAACGTGACACTAAATACACTGTGAAAGGGACCCTCGTCAAAGTCTGAGCAGAAACAACAGTGTCACCTTGATAAACCTCAGCCAGGAATGTATGCTTTTGACAACTCAATTTTTTTTTTCCAGATCTATTATGTCCATCAGTGCCTGGGAAAGAGCAAGTATCAATTTGATGATTACAGATAAGTCTTAGCAAGTACAGTAAGTAGTGAACTTTCACAACTTTCAAGTTGTGAACTTTCAAAGATGGAAACGCACATTCACATGTCTAATCATGTACATTTGGAAGTTTATTCACGTATCTGCATTCTCTACAAATGGTGGTGCTTTTGTGAACTTTACAGTCTTGTATATAGTAATGCAGTATGTTTATTTCAAGCCCAGAACCTTCCATCAGTGTCAGATACGAGTGAGATAGAAGCTTGCCCCTCCATCTCCTATTGCTGACGATCCTTCAGCTCTACCATCTCCCACCTCCCCTCCCTCCTGCAGTCAGTAACTCTTCTTGCCTCTTCACTCAGTGCCAGCCCATGTATGGAGCTGTTGTATGGTCTTTCCAGTGGTCACGTATGGATGTGAGAGTTGAACCATAAAGAAAGCTGAGCGCTGAAGAATTGATGCTTTTGAACTGTGGTGTTGGAGAAGACTCTTGAGAGTCCCTTGGACTGCAAGGAGATGCACCCAGTCCATCCTGAAGGAAATCAGTCCTGGATATTCACTGGAAGGACTGAGGTTGAAGCTGAAACTCCAATACTTTGGCCACCTGATGCAAAGAACTGACTCACTGGAAAAGACCCTGATTCTGGGAAAGATTGAAGGCAGGAGGAGAAGGGGACAACAGAGGATGAGATGGTTGGATGGCATCACCGACTCAATGGACATGAGTCTGAGTAAACTCCGGGAGTTGGCGATGGACAGGGAGGCCTGGCATGGTGCAGTCCATGGGGTTGCAAATAGTTGGACACGACTGAGCAACTGAACTGAATTGTACTTTTCACGGTACTGCGCTGTAAAACGAAAAATGTTTACTTTCTGCATTTGTTTTTTGTGTATTATTTGTGTGAAAAGTATTATAAACCTATGATAGTAGAGTATTGTATAGCCAATTGTGTTAGTTGGGTACCTAGGCTAACTTTGTTGGACTTAAGAACAAATTGGACTTACGAAGGCACTCTCTGAACAGAAGTCTTTCTTATGCAAGCGAGTTAACAAGTGTGGAATCAATGAGCCATGACGGTTGATGATAGTTTCTCCTCTAGCAGTGCTGCCTTGAGCAGCAAAAGCACCTAAGCCCACTTCCTCATCCGTAAAATGGGGCTTACATTGCCTTCCCTCAAGGTTGTCAGGCAGTATGAGGGTGTTCACTCAGGGAAGCAGGTGAAAACGGGTTCAGAAAACTTTCACCCCTTTCTGCCTCTCTCCAGAGACATGGTGGATTATCTCCCATCCCTACACTGATGAGAAGCCTCAGCGAGACTGAGTGATTATTCAAGGTCACACAGCTTAAAAGCATCTGACCCAAGATGCTCCTCAAGGAAGAAGGACTCATTTGAAGTCCTCCAACCCACTACCCCAATAACTGCAACATGAATGGTCTTGCTTGTGCGTGTTCTTTTTCTTCCCTTCCCTTCTTCAATTCCTCTTCTCTCAGCCCAGGGAGACAGGCCACAGGGAGGAAGAAAATGAGCCCATTAGTCTGGGCTGGGCAAATACCATTACACAGCAAGCCTGCCGGTAGGGAGTTCATGGAGTCAAGCGTAGACATTGAATCCCAGAGCATCACAGCACTGAAGTCATCTTCATCTTTTAGCTTCTTTCCAGGACATTCATTCACCAAATAGACAAATATCTGCATTTTTGTAGATAAAAATGAAAGCAGAAGGAGCCATTTCCAAAGATAGATGACTGTCCTTTTTCCTTCAGCAAAGTTTAAAAAGGTAAAAATTATCATATTATGGGCTCAATGGTCATGGAGAGAAAATGAGGCCACTGCTCAACGGGGGAAATTGCTCTCCTTGCTCAGGAATGTTTTAGCATTAAATTAACTCTCCTATCTCCTGCCTGCTAATAGGAAAGCTCTCACCTCTCTGTTTGGCAGGGGATCTACATTTGCATTTAGATGGAGCTGTTGTAGAGATGGCCCTGCACAGAGGCCTCCATCCCTTATTTACAATAGCAGCCGAGTGATAAAATGATTATCACATAAGAGGTTGTTTCACTGGTTTTGATAGAGCTGGAACCAGAATGGGAAAACCTGTCATGTGAATTAGTCAATGAAAGGAAAGGATGGTTTTTCGGCCTGGTGAGAGCCCCGTGGCCTCTCTGACAACTCCGAGGCACGCTAGCTCCCCGCTGTCTGCCAGAACACGGCTGTCCAGACACTTATTGTTGTTTAGTTGCTAAGTCAGGTCTGACTCTTTGCGACTTCATGGACTGTAGCCTGCCAGGCTCCTCTGCCCATAGGATTTTCCAGGCAAGAATATTGGAGGGGGTGCCATTTCCTTCTCTAGGGGATCTTCCTGACCCAGGGATTGAACTGCACCTCCTCCATTGGCAGGCGGGTTCTCTACCACTGAGCCATCAGGGAAGCCCAGCCGGACACTGGCTCCCTGTAAAAAGGTAGCAGAGGCTATTGCTACTTATGCTACTGCTGCTTCCTGGACAGATTCCAGGTTACAGTTTGCAGATTTCTTCACATCTCATGGGGGAGGCAACATGTGGATTGATGCTCCCAATTTTCAGGTGAGGAAACTGAGGCTTGGGGCTGGGGTGCAATGATTCTTCCTTGGCCATACCAAGAGAATGAGGGTTTGAAAGCAATCCTAATCCCAACACAATGCACTATCTGTTAACAACAAACTGCCTTAATCATCCATCTATCCATCCTCCTCCCAGCATCTTCTTAAGCTCCTAGAACAGATCCCTCTGAAGTGGATCCCACTGAAGTGGGATCCAGAGAACTAAAAGTTGTTCTGATTTCTGCAGTTCATTGTGTGACATAGGGCAGCTCCTCCTACACTCATGCCTTTCTTATGTCTCAAAGTTTTTATCTGTAAAAGTTAAAGATTTGGACAATGTATCAATAAGAAAAGCTTGCATCTCCTGTCTGAGTGTTGCAGCTTGTTCCAACATACATGAGCCTGTCCAGCAGACTAAGAAAATGTTCAGCTGTCAAGGGAATAAGTCCATTCCCAGTTCCAGAGCAGTGTTTCTCAGGCTTAAGCTGCCATCAGAATCACTTGAAGGGCTTGTTAAAATACAGTTTGCTGGTTCACAGAGATTCAGATTCTGTAGGTCTGGGACAGAGCCCAAGAATTTGCATTACTAACAAGATCCTGGGTAATGCTGATGCTGCTGGTCCAGAGATGGCACTCTGAGCATCATTGCTTTAGACATAAGAAAGTTCATATCATTGCAGGAAGGACTCTGACTTGTCATTTTTTGAGCCATCACTAGAGCTTTGTCCATTCCTGCTGTTTTGCCCACCTGTGATGACATTAGATGGCACAAGCCCAACCAATGAGATATCTCACCATCCATTTGCCCTTATTGGCTAGGGAAATAATGACCACAGCAACTGACCACACCAACAGATGGGCAACGTGTGAGGCAGTGGTCTTGAAATGTTTCAATGGGAAAATTCTTATTATTAATACTTTGCAGAAACTATAAAACCAAGTCAAGCAAAGTCTTTGGAAAGCTGGTCAACTGAATATGTTGGTTGTCTGTCCTGTACTAAATAGCAGCATTAACTTCCCTTGAGCTGGTGATAGATTCAAAAAGAGACAGATTTGATATGTAGGATGGATAACCAACACGGTTGTACTATATAGCATAGGGAACTATATTCAATATCCTGTGACAAACCATAATGGAAAAGAATATGAAAAAGAATGTATATATATGGGGCACCCCAGATGGTGCTACTGGTAAAGAACCTGCCTGCCAATGCAGGAGATGAAGATACGATCCCTGGGTTGGAAAGATCCCCTGGATGAGACCATGGCAACCCACTCCAGTATTCCTGCCTGGAGAATTCCCTGGGGAGAGGAGCCTGGCAGGCTACAGTCCATAGGGTCGCAAAGAGTCAGACATGACTGAAGTGACTTGACATGCATGCACACATATATATGTATATGCACAACTGAGTCACTTTGCTGCAGTGAAGGAATTAACACAACATTGTAAATTAACTATACTTCAGTAAACTTTTTTTTAAAAAAAGATAGATTTTGGCCCAGATCAACCAAATGGATCCAGAGGAGGAACATCCAAGAAGACCCAAGATAACATCCAAGAAGAACCTGTCAATTTAAGAAATAGTCACAACCTGAAAGTTGAGAGTTCTGTTTTATTCAGTGAGATTTTTTAGGATTTCAAGCCTGGGAGACAGCATCTCAAGTAACCCTGAGAGAACTGCTCTGAGAAGGTTAGGGAAAGAGTCAGATCATATAGAAATTTTGCAACAAAGGGCCGGTTGTCTGAACAACAAAAGCATTTTTATGAATTAAAGAAAACCAAATATCCGAAGTTAAGGAGTTTAGTGCTTTTCTATGTATGGGGAAATGCTCACTGAAATCACTCCTTTCACGTGCATCCCAGCTATTCATCCAGTCCCATCACTTCATGGCAAATAGATGGAGAAACAATGGAAAGTGACAGACTTTTTTTTCTTGGGCTCCAACATCACCGCAGATGGTGACTGCAGCCATGAAATTAAAAGACACTTGCTCCTTGAAAGAAAGGCTATGACAAATCTAGATAACTTACTAAAAAGCAGAGACATTACTTTGCCGACAAAGGTCCATCTAGTCAAAGCTATGGTTTTTCCAGTAGTCAAGTATGCATGTGAGAATTGGACCATAAAGAACACTGAACACCAAAGAATGGATGTTTTTGAACCGTGGTATTGGAGAAGACTCTTGAGAGCCCCTTGGGCAGCAAGGAGATCAAACCAGTCAATCCTAAAGAAAATCAACCCTGAATATTCATGGGAAGGACTGAAGCTGAAACTGAAGCTTTAATACTTTCGCCACCTGATGAGAAGAGCCAACTCATTGGAAAAGATCCTGATGCTGGGAAAGACTGAAGGCAGGAGGAGAAGGGGATGACAGAGGATGAGATGGTTGGATGGCTTCACTGACTCAGCGGACATGAATTTGAGCAAGCTGCGGGAGATGGTGAAGGTCAGGGAAGCCTGGCGTGCTGCAGTTCATGGGGTCACAAAGAGTCGGACATGTCTGAGCAACTGAACAACAGACAGCTATCCTGGGCCAGTATCCCAGGTTTTCACATTGTGAGCTCCCTTGGGCTCACCGTAGGTAGTGGCTGCAGGCTGATGGTTGTTAGACCAGAGGTATTTTCCTCCTTCCTGAGTGCCCTTAGGCTCACAGTGGAGAGCTGGAATTGCTGATGACTGTGACATCCTTGTTTACTGATGTGGCAGGAAATACTCCATTTTTCAACCTTCACAGCAGGTACTCTGCTGTGTGTCCCTCTAGACCCAGAAAGTGGTCTTGCCAATTGGTTTCTGTCTCACAGCATACAAACTGGAATCCACTCATACATACATCCCAGCCTGGGAGAGCATGATTGGGAAAAAAAAAAACAACAAAACTCCTCCAGTCTGTGCCTGGGTATCCAGAACTCCTAGCAAAATAGGATCATAAGATGGTGTCCCAGGCTTCCAATGTGTGCTTAACTCTCAGAGAAGTCTGACTCTTTGTGACCCCATGGCCTATAGCCCACCAGGCTCCTCTATCCAGGGGATTTCCCAGGCAAGAATACTGGAGTGTATTGCCATCTCCTTCTCCAGGGGACCTTCCCAACCCAGAGACTGAACCCACATCTCTTGTATCTCCCGCAGTAGCAGGCTAATTCTTTATCACTAGTGCAACCTGGGAAGCCCGGAGATCACAAGTAAGGGAACTTTAACTCATCATGTAGTGTGTATAAATTATTGCTGATCCTTAAACTGAGATTTCAGCTTTCATTAAACCATTCTGCCTTGACAGCACCCAGAAAACAAGGTCAGCAGAGATGCCTGGGTAAGTGAATAAGACTGAGTGGCTGTGCTGGACTCGGGGAGGGGGAGGGTTCAAAGACTGCCACCTGCTACTGCTGCTTCCACCTCTGGCCCCCACTGCGAGGTAATGACCCCTGAGAGAGAAGGAGGCAGGCCGGACAGAGTGTGGAGGGGAAATACAGATGAAAAGAAATCAGAACACTTTTTCTTTCATGTTTCAAGTACCAAATTATGCTTGACATTTGAATTTTCCCCAAGGCTCACTTCCATAAAATCATGCCAAATTACCTTGAAAGGGTTGGAGCTTCCCGGAGAGACTTTTGACTGTAATCAAACAGGTCTCCTCCATTGTTTCAGACAGTCTGAAAGGATGTGGAGGAGAAGGGGTGGAGGGCAGGTGATGGGACGCTGGCTAAGGAATGGTGTGGAGGCTGCAGTTCTGGTCAGAGACCCACCACCATAAGACCGGACATAGAAGCAGCAGACGTCCTGGGATTCAGGCATCCCCAAGAGCTGGGAGAATACGAAGAGATCAAAACATTCTAAGGCAAAGGGATGTGTAATAATCCTCATATTGGCTAACATTTATGGAGGTTGATTGCAAAACCACCTGGAGAAAGAAATGGCAACACACTCTGGTATTCTTGTCTGGGAAATCTCATGGACAGAGGACCCTGGCGGACGATAGTACATGGGGTCACAAAACAGTCAGACAGGACTTAACGGCTAAATATTAACAACAACAATATTGCAAGACAGGCACTGTGCTGGGGCCCCTACTCAAAATTTGAACTTCATGACAGCCAGGGGCTATTATTATTCAACCTTTGAATATGAAAGCTGGAGACAAGAAAAGATGAAGTAATTGATCCTCTTCCAGATGCCAAAACCTGAGCGCAGGTGCTACTGTATTGCCTGAATGACCAGGTGCAATGCCAATGCCCCAGGAAGAGGAAAGGGGCAACTCAGTACCAAAATATTGTGCTATGCTCTACTGTGATAAGTCACTTCAGTCGTGTCCAACTCTTTGCGACCCCATGGACTGCAGCCCACCAGGCTTCTCTGTCCATGGAATTCTCCAGGCAAGAATACTGGAATGGGGTGCCGTGCCCTCCTCCAGGAGATCTTCCTGACCTAGGGATTGAACCCTCATCTTTTACGTCTCCTGCATTGGCAGGCAGGTTCTTTACCACTGCTGCCACCCAGCACTGAATATCAAACTATCAATGGGTGGAAGTTGCCCAGAGGCCCAGTGGTTAAGATGCTATACCTCCAATGCAGTGGACACATGTTCAAAGCCTGGTTGGGGAATTAAGATCCCACATGCAGTGCAGTGTGGCCAAAAAACTAAAACATCAATGGGCATCCTTATTTGATTGAATCAACCAAATCATCCAGTTTCGGGGGCTTCATCTAGACTAACACACTCATTGACCAGAAACCATTCATTTTATCACATCTTTCTCCTGCTGGACACACCAGTGTTGATGTTGGATGGGAGTGGACACCAGGCTGGGAAAAATCTTTAAGACCAGTAGAACCTCACTATTGCAGGAGGCCTTGGCCCTTCCCAGAAGTTCCTTCTGGATGTTGCCTCAGAAGGTGGACCTGCTTCCTGTGGACTCCTTGCTCACTCTACCCTCTGAGTCACCCATTCTTGTGGGCGACTAGGGTTTCCATTCTTGCTTTCACTGGACTTGGGTCTTTGCTCTTTCCAAGCAGCACTTCCCTCCTCATGCTCTGACACCACCTTTGTGGGTCTCCACCATTTATTCACATGGATTAATGCTGAAACCTCCTAACAATTCTCCACGCCAACTCTTGACCTTTCGGCAGTTCTGCCAAAGACATCTTTCTAGAAGCAAATATGATCATACCAGTTGCCTGCTCCAAACCCTCCCACAGCTTTTGAACTCTTCTGGGATCAAGCCCAGGTGCCCCATGGGCTGCACAAAGATCCTCGGGCTCTGCTCCCCTGGACCCACCTCTCTCCAAGCCCTGCTTTTCTCTGTGATGCACCGGCTGTCTACCATCAGCACGTCTACAGACAGACAGTGCTTTCTGTATCCCCCAGAGCTTTGTGGGACACCTGCTGGACACACCAGTGTTGATGGCTCAGCTGGTAAGGCTTCTGCCTGCAACGTGGGAGACCTGGGTTCACTCCCTGGGTTGGGAAAATCCCCTGGAGAAGGGAATGGCAACCCACTTCAGTATTCTTGCCTGGAGAATCACATGGACAGAGGAGCCTGGTGGGCTACAGTCCATGGGGTTGCAAAGACTCATACACAACTGAGCAACTCACACTTTGACACTTTCTTATCCTCAGGCAGATAAAGTCGTGATGGTGGTGGGAGATGTGTTCCAGGCAAGCCCCTGCCCATTCTTCAGTTCTCACTCAAATGCCACCTGTAGGCACAAGATCCATATATCTGTCTGAGCAATTAACAACATGAAACAACCACTTCCACCTCATTTCTACCCACTGGAAGCCCCCATGGGATTGACAGAGGTGACTGAGTGGGAGTTTCAGCCAAGTGTGATCTGAATAGGCAACACATGGAACCAACCAGTCATCCAGAGAAACATCCAGGGAAAAGTTCTCCAGCAGGAAGCAATTCTCTAATTGCATGGAAATCAAGGTGAACATTACAGAAAACGCCAGCTCTAACTCCCAAGTTATGGTGCTCTAGAGAAGCAAACTTGGAAAATACTGTATTCATTGCTAAGCAGACTTTGCTCAGCTTCATGGCAGAGACAACCCCAGTGAGGTGGTGTGCCATGTGCCCATCCCCTGGCAGATGGATGCCTGCCTCTGTAGGTTTCCTCCAGGCTCAGATGCATCAGTTCAGTCTACATGGCACGTGCCTTTCCATTCCTGTCTAGAAGCCTCTCGGAACCCCAGACCACCTTGACCTTCTGTCCGCAGTTTCCACAGAGAACTGAAGTGAAGTGAAAGTCACTCAGTCATGTCCAACTCTTTGCAACACCATGGACTGTATAGACCATGGAATTCTCCAGGCCAGAACACTGGAGTGGGTAGCCTTTCCCTTCTCCAGGGGATCTTCCCAACCCAGGGATCAAACCCATGTCTCCCGCACTGCAAGCAGATTCTTTACCAGCTGAGCCACCAGGGAAGCCCAAGAATACTGGAGTGAGTAGCCTAACCCTTCTCCAGGGGATCTACCCAATCCAGGAATCGAACTGGGGTCTCCTGCATTGCAGGTGGATTCTTTACCAGCGGAGCTACCAGGAAAGTCCCTACAGAGAACTGGGCCCCCACCTATTTTCTGGCTTCCGCTCCCACTGAATGATAAGTGCTCCCAAGGTGCTCCCAGCCTGTGGTTGCTTAGTTCTTCCTGCCTTGAACTCTACACTAACCCAAATCAATCCTACATCTTCACTGTCCCTTTGAATACCTAAATTTGAACTTCTATCTTTTGGGGATAAAGTCCTGATTCACCTAACCTTGGGATCACCTGCTCTTGCCATCTTCCCCAGTCTTTGACTCAAAAAAAATTTTTTTTTCATTATATTACCTCTCTCTCTATACAGGACATATTGAGGCAATTTGCAAATGCCTCATAACATCACTCAGCTTGGTGCTTTACGGAAATAGGTTTTCAATGAATATTTGATTTGAAACATGAATGGTTTTACTTCCCAATGATGAGTTGTGACTGTGAGATGGAGATGATCACTGCTAACAGGCCCCAGTGGATGGCTGAGCTTAGAGGGCACACCAGGGCCTGACCAGTGCTGCCCCAAAGTGGGACTCCTGTATGGGAAGTCTCTGCACTGGAGCTCCTATTGTTGTTCAGTTGCTAACTCGTGTCCAGCTCTTTGTGACCCCATGGACTGCAGCACACCAGGCTTCCCCATCCTCCACTATCTCCTGGAGTTTGCTCAAACTCACGTCCATTGTGTTGGTGATGCCATCCAACCATCTCATCCTCTGTCGTCCCCTTCTCATCCTGCCTTCAATCTTTCCCAGCATAAAGGTCTTTTCCAGTGAGTCAGTTCTTTGCATCAGGTGGCACAGTCATGAAATGAAAAGACGCTTGCTCCTTGGAAGAAAAGCTATGACCAACCTAGACAGCATATTAAAAGGCAGAGACCTCACTTTGCCAACAAAAGTCCATAGAGTCAAAGCTACAGTTTTTAAGGTAGTTGTGTACGGATGTGACAGTTGTCGCTTCTGTGCACCTGGCTAAGAGCTCCAGGAGCTGCACTAGAGTCTCAAGCTCTTCTACCCTATCTTCCTTCCTCCCTTCTTTCACATGCATCAGGCCTGCATAATCGGGCAGCTTTCCCCGCCCACACCAGAAAACCTGAAGGCTCCACAGGCTCCTCCTGTCCTGTTTTCACAGATAAGGCTCTTGTACTTCTAACTACACCTGGGCACTCCTTCCAGGAGGGTCAGCCCTGATTCAGTATCATTCCATCATTCCACAGACAAGGACACTGGGATTCAGAAGCTAAATATCATCCCTTACGTTGTCAGCCAAGATGATATGGAACAGAGAGAATTTACGTCTTGAGAGATGAATATCACAGTCTAAAGCAGCAGTTCCCAACCTTTTGGGGGCACCAGGGACTCATTTCATGAAGGCAATTTTTCCAGAGATGGGGTGAGGGGAACAGTTTCAGGATGATTCAAGGATAGTAGGGTTAGTGCTCCTGTGAGAATCTAATGCTGCCACTGTTGATCTGACAGGAGATGAAGCTCAAGCAATAATGCAAGTGCTGGGGAAAGGCTGTAAATACAGATGAAGCTTTGCTTGCTCGCCCACCCACCACTCACCTCCTGTGTGTGGCCTGGTTCCTAACAGGCTATGGACCGGTACCAGGTACCAGTCTGTGGCCTGGGGGTTAAAGAAATTGAAAGTGTTAGTCGCTCAGTTGTGTTTGACTCTTTGTGATCCCACAGATTGCAGTCCACCAGGCTCCTCTGTCCATGGAATTCTCCAGGCAAGAATACTGGAGTGGGCAGTCATTCCCTTCTCCAGGGTATCTTCCCGACCTAGGGATGGAACCTGCATCTCCTGCATTACAGGCAGATTCTTTACCATCTGAGCCACCAGGAAAGTCCATGGCCTGGGGGCTGCGGACTCCTGGTCTAAAGCTTGACAACTCCACCCCTGTTAGTGGATGAATTGTCCAAAGTTCCAGATAAGGATGGTTGAGGCTGAATCTGTTGTGGTTTGGGCTGGGCAGATATGAGAACCAGCAACATTCAGGTGTGTGCCAGAAATCAGCAAGCAAGCAGAAGTCCAGTCTGCCACCCTGGGATGAAGCAGTCAACACACATATCAGGAGATCATTAGGAATTGTAAAAGGAAAATTTTGAAAACTTCAAGTCCAAAATGACAATCCACAAATAAGACATAGCAAACAGAAAGAAGGAAGATGGGGCTGGCCAGAGTCATGCTTCCAAGGAGGTCCATGGACCGGAATCTCTTTCACCTTGGGCTGCCTGTACCAGCCCTCCATCTCCTGACACTGCAGAGGTAACCTGACAGATGGCAGTTGAGAAAAGCCAATTTCCCTCTGTGCCTTATTTCCTTCCAGTTAGAGCAGCAGGGTTCAAAAGCACAATATGGATGACCATTACTGAGCTGACATCATTTGGTCATTTTTCAAGTTGATGGGACTTTGAGAGTGGTGCATCATTTATAGGCTCATGAACCACAGAAAACAGAAAGTGTAATTGAGTAACACCTCCCACTGCATCTTCAAGGCTTCCCAACATTTCAGAGCATGGGGTACTCTTTATCATCAAAAAAAACCCAAAGAACCTTATCCTCCAAAATGGTAGTCATTATACCCTGTATCCAGAGAAGGCAATGGCAACCCACTCCAGTACTCTTGCCTGGAAAATCCCATGGACAGAAGAGCCTGGTAGGCTACAGTCCATGGGGTTGCTAAGAGTCGGACACGACTGAGCGACTTCACTTTCACTTTTCACTTTCATGCATTGGAGAAGGAAATGGCAACCCACTCCAGTATTCTTGCCTGGAGAATCCCAGGGATGGGGGAGCCTGGTGGGCTGCCATCTATGGAGTCACACAGAGTCAGACACAGCTGAAGCGACTTAGCAGCAGCAGCAGCAGCATACCCTGTATCTATTGTTTGAGGAAACAGGAAACAACTACTATGAATGAAGCAATTCTTTAAAATATGTATTTCATGAATCTCAAAATTCACAGTGATTAGAAAATTGGTAATACATAGATGGGCAAGATGTGTTACCTATTTGGTTGTAAGACAAGGCTTTTCTGAATGCAATTTTTGCATATATGGTATTATACTGCATTGCTACAACAATCTAGATGATCCTCATTTTACAGAAGGAAAAACTGAGGCACAGAGAAATCAAATAAGTTGATAAAGGCCACTTAGTGGAACTTTGATGATATACAAAGTTCTTTCTAAATCTGCCAAAAGGGCACTAAGTGTGGTGTGTCAGACTCTTCCTGGCCATACATGTAGAAGACAAGAGAACTTCAACTGCCCAAAACAATATTGTCTGGGTTTTAAACAAAAAATGGTCAATTTTTTAAAAGGAAAGTAAAGTATTCCCAAGTCCTCCTGTCAACATTTCCCCCCACCCAAGCTGTGGTGGCCGCCCACTGCTGACCTGGCTACCCTCCCTCTGTCTACACATCTGTACAGCTCAGAATCCTGTCCATCTGCTCCAGTGGGAATGACCTGAGATTAGCCAAGGTGGCCTGGGTCTCTGTACACCCTTAACATCCAGCACAGAGTAGCAGTTTAATAAATGTTCCTTGACTGTGGAGTGAATGAATCTGAGAGTCCAAGTCAGGATAGAACTTCCATGGACCGGAACAAAAACTCAGAATAAATCCAAGTCACTAAGCCACTAATTCAAGTGCGAAGGCCCTGCACTTTGCTCAGACAGAAACTGGGAAATCCCACAGAATCCTGACCCTGGACCTGTCACTCAATGACAACCCGTCAGTTGAATGAAAACCTGATCTTGTGGTCGTCAAAAATCCAGTGGGTGGTGTTCTGAATACACCAGCATCATGAATTTTTAAAAAATGACTTGCAGACTCACTATACTACCAGGCTGTGTGTACCAAGTGCCAAACAATAAATTACAAAGTAGAGTGGGGAATATGAGACAAATGGGTGTTTTGAGTACCGTAGAGAAAAAATTTCTCCAGCCACAGCCATCTGTGTATCGAGACACAACAAACCATTCTGTGCTTTCATTCTGAGCAGAGAGCACTGATCAATTGCCAGGTTGTCAAGCTCTTTAAAGTCTGTTTTTAAACTCAAAGGCCTGACATTCCAAAGCATAAGTGTTGTGGGTTTGCCTACGGTGGCCTGGTGTGTTTGCAGTGTGGCAATTCCAGACGTGTCAGCAATTCCCCACCAAAGGCAGAATTGAAATGATGTCTTTCAAGCCAGAGGATTCCACATCCACATGCTTGCCTTGGCATCTACCTTCCTCTGGAAGGCTTGAGGGAGGTGATGTGACACCATGTCCTGTTTATGAACTTACCACAGCAGCACCCCGGCCTGCACCTTGGGGAAACTTGGCCGCTGCTTCACTCTTTTCATCAGTCTCTCATCCACTGGGAGCTGGGCAGTAAAGGTGAAAGTATTAGTTGCTCAGTCACGTCCGACTCTTTGCAACCCCATGTACCACAGCCTTCCAGGTTCCTCTGTTCATGGAATTCTCTAGGCAAGAATACCGGAGTGGGTAGCCAGCCCTTTTTCCAGGGGATCTTCCCGACCCAGGGGTCGAACCGGGGTCTCCCGCAGTGCAGGCAGATTCTTTACCTTCTGAGCCACAGGGAAGCCCCAAATGCTGGGCAGAAATGAGCCAAGGTTCTCTCTTTTGGAGAGGTGTCATGAGGGAAGGGGCTCTCCTGGGGAAGATCAAGGAGATCGTCCTGGGGATTAAATTTAAAAGGTTTTATCTAGGGTGGGACTTCTTCCCTCTGTCCGTAAAGCTCTGCTTTCTCTCTCTGAGATACACAAACCCAAGTGACTGCAACTTTCCAGAACTATGGCAGCCAGTTGTACTGATAACAAAAATAGCTGACACGGATTGAGCACTTACCAACTGCTGAATTCCTTCCATGCTCTCACAGCTCGCCGCCAGCACAGAAGTGGAGCCCGCACCAGGGAGTACAACAGCAGGACCTGAGTGGGAGGAGTAGATGCTGATGTGTGGAAACCAGTCTAGGAGGCATCCCAGAGAGGAGCAGCAGCAGCAGGGCACCAACCCTTCTGCTTTTTCCCATTCGACCCTCCAGCCACACTCAGAGCATCTCAGAACAACCTGGATCTTTCCAGCTGTGACCTTTGTGTTGTTCACTGTTTGCCACTTTGATAGCCAGGCTCACTCCACTCTGTCCTTCAGTGTCTGAGAGGCTTCTTTCTCTGCTGCCCTAGGCTGCCTCAATTCATTCTTTCTCTGTGCCTCCAAAGCCCCTCGGAGAGGCAAAACATAGTCAATATGCAGTATGCTGCCACCTCACAAGAATGGGAGCTCCTTGAAGGTGTGTGCGTGCGTGCGTGCGTGCTCAGTTGCTTCAGTCATGTCTGACTCTTGGTGACCCCATGGACTGTAGCCCACCAGACTCCTCTGTTCATGGGATTCTCCAGGCAAGAATATTGGAGTGGGTTGCCATACCCTCCTCCAGAGGATCTTTCCAACCCAGGGATCAAAATCAAGTCTCCTGTGTCTCCTGCACTGGCAGGCGGGTTCTTTACCCACTGAGCCACCTGGGAAGCTCTCTTGAAGGTAGGGACCAGGAATAAGTCATCATTGGTCCCTGATTTGGCACAAAATAGATACTCAGTAAATACAAGCTGAAGGGGACTCCCCTGGTGGTTAAGGCTTCACCTTCCAATGCAGGTGGTGTGGGTTCAATCCATGGTTGGGGAGCTAAGGCCCCACATGTCTCACAGCTACGAAAACAAAACGTAAACAATAGAAGCAGTACTGTAACAAATTCAATAAAGGCTTTATAAATGGTCCATGTGAAAAAGACTTTTTAAAAAAACACCAGTTGAAGTCTTTCCTGGTAGCTCAGGTGGTAGAGAATCCGTCTGCCAATCCCGGAGACACAGGTTCAATCCCTGAGTTGGGAAGATCTCCTGGAGAAAGAAATGGCAACCCACTCCAGTATTCTTGCCTGGGAAATCCCAAGGACAGAGCAGCCTGGTGGTCTACAGTCCCCGGGGTCAAGTAACACAGTTGAAGGACTAGACAAACTAATGGTATAGTACACAGCTTCATTATTATTTTAGACACAAGAAAAAGGTCCCCTGACATTCTATAGACTCCAAAGCATTCCATAATTATATGCTAATAAAAATATAATTTAACGAAAAAATGCTGTATCAAAGACTTCATTTTTTTTTCACTCCCATCCTCTTTAGAGCATGAAGAGATACAACTCAAGAACTGCTTAAGAGATCAAGTTGATCCTTGGTATCCCTTTTCTTACCCTTGCTACCATCCTGCAAGTAAAAGTGAAAGTGTTAGTCGCTCAGTCGTGTCTGACTCTTGAGCCAAGCTCCTCTGATCTTAAAATTCTCCAGGCTAGAATAGTAGAGTGGGTAGCCATTCCCTTCTCCAGGGGTTCTTCCTGACCCAGGGAACGAACCTGGGTTTCCAGCATTGTAGGCAGATTCCTTACCATCTGAACCACCAGAGCAGCCCATTACCATCCTAGTCTTGGGCTGTTTGTCTATATAAATTTCTTTGAAAATTTCAAAATTCACTGAAATAGGCTAACAGCAAGCAACCAGCTAATGATTGATAATAGTCATTTTTAAAATAACCCATTTTTGAGCTGGTTGTAGCTCAGGCCTTGTTGGGTTTCCTGGTTGTTTGAGAAGGCAGTCTGTACACATAGTCACGGCCTCTATAATTATTCCCAAATGCAATTACATTTCCAACAGGAAATCCTTCTCTAGAAGTCATCCACAGCCCAAGCAGCTGGACCATCAAGCTTGTGGAACACTGGGTGAGAAGGTCAAAGCCTCGTTTCCATCCTAGTGGTGACTCCAAAGCAGAAGAGTGCTCGAAAATGTCCATAGTAGTGGGGTTAGAGTTGAGATTTTTCTTATGTTTTCCTGTTTCCCTTTCAGCATAATGAGGATTTACTATTTTGATCATAAATTTGATTATATATTATACTATAGACATAGTATTCGTGAGTATATCGTGTGTGTGTGCCAAGTCACAATGGAAATAGCTCATCAAAGTCTTATATGACAGCTAGTTCTGCTAGCGGAGAGGTGAATTTTTCTGTTGGCCTGAGCTGACCAGCCAGGTTTTGCAGACAGCTCATTACCCCCTTGGATTTGCCAAGTCAAGAACACACAACCCCCAGGGTAGAGCCACCCCAGGTCACCCCTCTCCACCATTTGGCATCCACCCCATCCTCTCATGGTCCTTCTGCTGACTATCTGTCCTCCTCTAGTTTCTGTTCTGCCCCCTCCTCCCAGTTCAACCCAGCATTTAGCTGCTTTCCCAGTTCTAGACTTGCTCCTCAGACTCAGTTGAGCCTTTTCACTTCCTGGTGGTGAAAAGCTTCTGCAAACTGGCCAGTCAATCTTCAAAGTCCCTGTGCCTGTCGGGGAAGGAGAGGGTGGAACGAATTGGGACAGTAGCGTTGACATATATGGGCTTCCCTGGTGGCTCAGCGGTAAAGAATCCACCTGCAACGCAGGAGACAAGGGAGACATGAGTTTAATGTCCAGGTCAGGAAGATCCCCTGGAGAAGGAAATGGCAACCCCCTCCAGTATTCTTGCCCAGAAAATCACATGCTCAGAGGAGCCTGGCAGGCTACAGTCCATAAGGTTGCAAAGAGACATGACTGAGCACACATACCCATATTGACATATATACACTGGTGGTGGTGGTGTGGTGGTGGTGGTTTAGTCGCTAAGTCATGTCCGACTCTTGTGACCCCATGGACTGTAGCCTGCCAGGCTCCTCTGTCCATGGGATTCTCCAGGCAAGAATACTGGAGTGGGTTGCCAGTTCCTTCTCCAATATATACACTACCGTGTTTAAAATAGGTAGTGGGAAGCTGCTGCACAGCAGAAAGAACTCAGCTCAGCACTCTGAGATGACCTAGAGGAGTGGGATGGGGCCAGGGAGGGAGACTCAAGAGGAAGGGATATATGTATACATAGAGCTGATTCACTTTGTTGTCCTGCAGGAACTATCACAACATTGTAAAGCAATTATACTCCAATTTTTAAAAATGTCTGCATGCCTGTTTACGGCATGGGTCTGGTCCCCCGCCCTTCCTGCCTTCCTGCTCTTCACATCAGTCACCCTCAAGTGAAACCAGAGAAAATAAACAGTTGCTGCGCCACATGATCAGACGGTGACCTAGAGCAGTGCTCCTCAAAGCTGGCACCTCAATCAGTGCTGGTCCACTTGACCCACCAAGACAGACAGGCAGAAGCCAACAGCAAGCTTGCCAGAGCTTTGACAGCATTGCCAGGACAGCCAGCCATGGGAGCACTGAATTTGCTCCTTGTGCAAAGTATAGACTAGCTCAGGTGTGGCTGCCTCAAGGTGACTCACAGACAGGCTAAGCTGCTGCCTACCAGTCCTATGCTGGAGGATCACTTATCAGTGCCTGATGGAGTGGGAATCTTTAGAAAGGTCTTTCCCCAGTTTGGTTTGGAAGTACAGTCTGGAGCCTTGCAACCGTCTCTTGTCTGAGCATAATAGCACCATCAGGGATTGAGTTCTTACTACTTTCCAGACACTGTGTGAGACAAATTGCCCATGTTTTTCATGTAATCACACCCACCCCAGGAGGTAAGTACTACTACCATAGTCCCCATTTCACAGCTAACACAACAGAGTCCCTGGGTAGTTCTGCATCTTCCTCTAGGTCTTCTTGTGCAGAGGGCAGAGGTAAATGTGCCAAATTCGCTTTAATCTAAAACCCATGCATTTACTATCGCCCTCCACAGAGTAGCAGGACGATGTCTGCTGGACTTAAGGAATCGGCAGGAAACCGCAGGCTGTTTGTCCTTGATGAGGAGGAAGTAATACGTAGCTTCTTCCCCTGCCTTCCCTACCTCAGTTCGTTACACTTAGAGCTTGTTATTCCTGATTTTAAAACAATTGTTCCCATGGCAACACGCTGGCAGCTTCTCTTAGCAACCATAGCCATCTTTTCCCATTTTCAAAAAGTTGGTTCAAATACAAAATTGCTTTTTGAAAGAGTTTTCAGAAGCAAAAACCAAAGTGACCAGTTAACCAGAGCTTGACTTTTTATATATCTTGAGAAAATCAAGTGGCAAGTTTTACACATCTTAGGAAAACAACTTTCGAGTGGTTTTTCAAAACTGGGTGAAAAGGGAAACACTCAGGTTTGCAGGTCAGGTAGTGTTTGAAATCTAGACAATAATATGCAAACTCTCAGATGTGAAATTTTCCTCGAGTTGATAAAAGTTTCACAAACTGAGAGTATTTAAGGTTTACAGGTTTTTTTTAATTAATTTTTTTTTTACCGGAGTATAGTTGCTTTACAATGTGTTCGTTTCTACTCTATAGCAAAATGTATCAGCCTGATACGTATACAGGTAGCCCCTCTTCCTTGGATTCCCTTCCTCTTCGGGCACACAGAGCATTGCGTCGAGTTCCTTGTGCTATACAGTAGGTTCACGTTAGTCATCTATTTTACAATAGTATCAATCATGCATATCTGTCAGTCCCAATGTCCTAATTCATCTCACCCCTCTGCCTATCCTCATGGTGTGCATACACTTGTCCTCTATGTCTGTGACTCTATTTCTGTTTTGCAAATAAGATAACCTATACCTAATTACTAGATTTCATACATGTGTTAATATACAATATTTGTTTTGCTCTTTCTAACTTCACAATGTATGACAGTCTCTAGGTCCATCCACGTCTCTACAAATGAGCCAATTTCATTCCTTTTTTATGACTGAGTAATATTCCATTGTATATATGTATCATATCTTCTTTACCCATTTCCCTATGGATGGACATTAAGCTGCTTCCTCATCCTGGCTATTGTAAATAGTGCTCCAATGAACAATGGCGTGCAGTGTGTCTTTTTGAAATTATGGTTTTCTTTGGGTATATGCCCAGTAGTGGGATTGCTGCATCACATGGTAGTTTCATTTTTAGTTTTTAAAGGAATCTCTATTAGTTCTGCATTGCCGCTGTGACAATTTGTTGCCAATTTAGCAGTTAAACAAAAAAACCCACAAATATAACATCTTACAAGTCTTACAAGTCAGATGTCTGACATGGAAGTCACCAGGTACAGGCAGGGTGCATTGCTTTCTAGAAGCTCTAAGAGAGAATCTCTTGCCTTGCCTTTTTAAGCTTCTAAAAGCTGCCTGCTTGCCTTACATCATGGCTACCTTCCTCCTCCTTCAAAGCCAGCGACATTGAGCTAAGTCCTTCTCAGGCTGCCATCTCTCTGACAACTCTGCCAATTTCCTCTTCCCCTTGCAAAGACCCTGTGATTACATACGGCCCTCGGATAATCCAGGCTAACCCCTCTATTTAAGGTCATCTGATGGACAGGCTTCATTCCCTCTGCATCCTTAACTCCTCTTTGCCATGGCACCTAACCCAGCCACAGGATCCAGAGATTAGGAGGAGGACGTCTTGGAGGAGCTATTTTTCTCTCTACCATAGTGGATACTACAGCCTACACAATGTTTCCTAATGAGTAAGAGAACGTGGGCATAATGGTGGACTAACTCCTCCTCCTCATGGCATCTCCTCACCTGCAGCCACCGTGCATCTCTTTGGCCTCTTCCTCTTGTGTATCTGGCTATCAGCTAAAGTATGTACTTAAAAAAACAAGTGGCCAAAAGTCTTTTCCCCAATCTTTACCCCAAATGGCAATGGTCAGTGCTGAGCAAAAGGTCTGTGGAGCAAGACTAAGCCTCTCAAGCATTTGTTACCTGGACATGGGGCTAGAGTTGGGCACTACCAGGTTGCCCACTAGGGCAAGACAAGCTGGCAGTGAGCAGCTCGGGCTCAGAGCTGCTGACATTGGCAGCTGACCGTGTTGGATGTTGGAGAAAGGGCTGACTCCACGAGGTGCAAACCTTCCCTGAAACACAGTGACAATTATCCCGTGAAGACATTTATGTAGCAGGACAGAAAACAAATCCCCATTGTGATCAATACAAACAAACCGAAAGCTGTAATTTCCCAGGGACAAATGGCTTCCAGGGTGGCTGAAGAATGCACAAGCAAGTCATCAAGTCCTGTGTCCGGTTCTGACACCTTGGAAGGAAGTGATGGGGACCAGGGCCCTCAGGAATCTCCCACCCCAGCTCGGGAGAGGAGATACAGATTCCAGCAAAGCTAATCTACAATGGAAAACATGCTATGCAAAGAGTCAAAGAGTTGTGAGCTGCTTTTTAAAGAGTCAGAGGAGTTTGGAAGAGATGGAGTCACTGTGACCTGGGAGAGGGCAGTGAGGGGTCGGTCAAAAGAGGTAAGGAAGCAACAAGCAGTCGGTGGCGAGTAGGGCTCTGCCAGCTGCATGCTTTGGCAACTGACTTGATCCCAGGTGACTCAGTTTCCCTGTCTGTGGAAAGGCAGTGATATTAGAACTCTTGGGTTTACCTGATGAAACAAGACCCCGTGCACAATGCTGGGAACATAGTAGATATCCTGTGTATTGGTTTTCGATGTTGGGTGTTTTTTTTTCAAGATTTTTGATGTGGACCATTTTTAAAGTCTTTATGGAATCTCTTACAATATTGCTTCTGTTTTATGTTTTGATTTTTTGGCTCCAGGCATGTGGGATCTTAGCTCCCCCAACCAGGAATCAAACCTGCACCCCCTGCATTGGAAGGCGAACTCTTAACCACTGGACCAGCAGGGAAGTCCCTGTGTTTTGTGGTAAGAACACAGAGCATGAGATCTACTCTCTTAACAGATTGATGGTGGTGGTTTAGTCGCTAAGTCGGGTCCGACTCTTGCGACCCCATGGACTGTAGCCGCCAGGCTCCTCAGTCCATGGGACTCTCCAGGCAAGCAATACTGGAGTGGGTTGCCATTTCCTACTCCAGGGGATCTTCCAGACCCAGGGATTGAACCCCTGTCTCCTGTATCTTCTGCCTAAAAAAGCCCCTAGAATGCCCCCATGTGAGAGTGATCAAAAGATCAAAAGAGAGACACTAGGCCATCTGCAGCTTGCACAGTGGGGGATACTCTACAATGCATGGTTTTCTAGAAAAAGTCAGACACTCTGAGCCCATTTCCTCACCCACAAAGTAAGGATGGCAGTCACCTTCCTCAAAGGGCAGGAGTGAGGATTAAATGCAGAAATGTCACATACCTGGGGTTGATTCATGTTGATATATGGCAGAAACCAACACAATATTGTAAAACAATTATCCTCCAATTAAAAATAAATAAATTTTTAAATGAAAAAAAAATTTAATGAGGAAATAAAGTGCTCAGCACAGTGTCCAGGGTATAGTAAGTGCTCTAAGGTATTAATTATTATTATTCCAAAGGGTGTGTAATCATCTTTTTTAGTAGTTTCCAAATGTGTTTCTGTTGATTTTAACAGCAAAACATTTCCTCTCTCCCACAAGCAGCCTCATGTGGTGGAAGAGGGCAGGCCTGGTCGACTTGGGGGTCAAGGCCCAGAGCCTGCCTTGCTCGCCTCCTCTCTGCCCCCAGGGCACCCGCCTGGAGAAGGCGTCCCTGTGCCCTTTTGACCCGGGCTGGCCCCGCTGCTCCACTGCGGAGGCCCATGGAGGAGGGTGCCTTGTCCACCTGGAGCTGAAGCTGAATCAGTTCGCTGAGTCAGTTTGATAAAAGTCAGTGCACTTGTCATTCCACCAAATGCCGAGTCATCAGTGACTAATTTCTGAGTTTCCCAAATCATCAAAAAGGTGCTCCCGTTTTAACTACTTATTAGCTTTAGAGCTATTCATACTGGACCCATGGGTGTCGCTGTGAGGAGCCAGAATACTCCTTAGCCAGGTTCCTTCTCATCCTTGGCACAACCCTTAGGGCTCCCTCGCGCTGGCCCCCAATTCTACCTCCGGTACCACCAGGAGCCTCTCCCCAACCAAGTCCTTGCCCTTTGGAGCTCCAGGTTTCCCCATCCTTACCCTTCTCACCTTGGTTTACCCTGCCCTGCTCTCTGCTGCTCAAAGCCCCTGTGGGCTCTGCAGCCCAGGCTGTGTTCTCAGCTGACCCTTCTCTCCACCTTCCTCCGGCAAACCCTCTGATCCGTCTCCGGAGCTCCAGTCACTGTGGGAAGCTTGGGGACAGACACACCATGAAGAGTTCCTAAATTCTTCTTCTGCAAGCTGATCACCTAAAACTTCCCGGAAATCATCTAAACCTTTTGTTTTAAAAAAATCAACCAACAGTTTAAAATAAACACAATTTTGGGAAATTTTGCAAATTCTTTGAATTTGTTATTTGGCAAGTTAAACATATGATGAATTAATTCTCTGTCATTCTATTGTTTTTTGGAAAACTGACCTAAAACTGGAACACAGATTTCTAGTCCAATTCACTTTCTTCTAAATAATACTTCTCAGTACTCGTTTGTAAACACAATCAGTATGTCTTTATTGGTATGCTTAAATTTGGTTTCTCTTCTCTATTTTTGGCAACTTGGTTTTTGCAAAATGCATTTTCTCAATTTTTTTCAAACTTGCTTTCTTTTTAAAAATGCAATGTTTTTAAGATGCTAATGGCCTCATTTTAATTTGCACATATTCTTGTTAATAATGAAATCTCCTTAATGTGAGTTAAAACTAAAAGCCTGTCAGAGTAATTCACAAACATTTAAAAACTCTGTAGCAATTCTAGGAGGATTCTCTGTTAATATTCTTAAGGACTTTCAATGGATATACTAAGTGGGCCTTGGTATTAACAGAAATAGCAAACAAATTAAAATTGGACTCTCGGTAACAATTGGGAAATAATGAACATGCACAGCCTTCAGCATGCAACTGAATCTAGTTGTACAAGAGCCTCCTACACTTTAAGAATATCTTTATTGAATAACCATCATGCTAATAAGTATCACTTAAGACTGGTATTGTGTCACCTGACTTCTCTGTATTTCTTTCAGGAATGCACAAGAGAATGACATCAATCAAATTTAAAATAACGCAAACCTCATTTGGCATTGAGGCTAGCTACAATCTCTATTTGCAGCATATAGTACATTTTCATGTGAGCAATGTAATTTGCAAGGAATTAAAATTCCAGCCTAAGAGACATCTCAAAATCCATTCTCAGGCCTTGGCGAATATCCCGATGATCCATGAGAAATGTCAGAATGATCCACCGTTTCCACAGTGGATTACAACTTTGACAACAGTGCCCACGGCTGCAAGGATAAATCGCTCTTCAGGTTTAATCTCTTTGAAAATTCAGTTTATACTAAAAGAAAAACACTTTGCTATGTATTTGTATATTAAAAAAAACAGGGTTTAACATGGAGCTTTAATACATTATCCTGTTTAATCTTCACAACAATCTTTGGTGGTAGGTATTACAATCACCACTCGAAAGATGAGATACTTGAAGCTCAGAGAGGCTAAAGGACATTCCCAAGTTCACCCAGCTAATGAGAAGTAGACAGGCATTAAATCTAAGTCTCCTGGCTCTGAGCCAGTTAAGTTAAAACAACAAGCATACATTTCTTATCATATACATAGACCCTCCTCTTTTTTTCTTTTCCCCCATCTTTATTGAGATATAATTGACAAAGACCACAGTGTAAGTTTAAGCTGTACAACATAGTGATTTTATGTATGTATATATTGCAAAATGATACCACAACAAGGTTAGTTACCACATCCATTGCTCACACAGTTACAGTTTCTGTGTATATGGTGAGAGCTTTAAAAACCTACCCTCTCAGCACCTTTCAAGTTTCCAGTATGATATTGTGCTCACTCTCTTCAGTCATGTCCGACTCTTTGCGACCCTATGGACTATAGCCGGTCAGGCTCCCCAGTCCACGGAATTCTCCAGGCAAGAATACCAGTGTGCATTGCCATTCCCTCCTCCAGGGGATCTTCCCGACCCAGGGATTGAACCTACACCTTTTATGTCTCCTGCATTGGCAGACAGGTTCTTTACCACTAGCACCACCTGGGAAGCCACTAGTAGCTATAGTCACCATGCCATGATCTTTATAATTAGAAGTCTGTACCTTCTGACCACCTTCACTTACTTACATTTTGTCTAGCAGTGGCTTTGCATTACAAGGACGGACCTGGGTAGTTGCAACTGAGACTGTATAGCCCACAAAATGGAAAATACCTATGATATAACCCTTTGTAGAAAAAGTTTACTGATGCCTCTGCTGAAAATAATGGCAAAAATGAATGTCAACTTGTAGCCCTACTGAGAGGAGGGGGGGGGAAATCCTATGGGAATCAGGGACTTGAGTTCCAGTCTAAGCCATGGGACAGGCTTAGTCTTATCCTGCCTGTGCTCAGTTGCTTAGCTGTGTTTCATTCTTTGCGACCCCAAGGACTGTAGCCCACCAGGCTCTTCTGTCCATGGGAATTTTCTGGCAAGAATACTGGAGTGAGTTGCCATTTCCTCTTCCAGGGGATCCTCCTGACCCAGAAATTAAACCCATGTCTCCTGCATTGGCAGGCAGATTCTTTACCACTGAGCCACCTGGGAAGCCCAGCTTAGTCTTAGATATTGGACAAAGCAGTTCCCTGTCTGGACCTTAGTTTCCTTATCTGTAAGATAAATTAGACTAAATCACGATTTTTAAACCAAAGTTCTTTCCCTCAATGCTATCTATAGTAAGCGCTGTGTGTATAGCAGACACAAACACATCTATTTGGATAAACAGCTGGGGTTGGAGGCTACAGTCCTAACCTATCACCTCCCAACCTTGCCCATGTGCTCAGAGCTTGGGGGGGGGGGGGGGTAGGGTGTGTCTCACAGTCCCCCACAGCCGCAAACACAAAGGCCACTGAGCTAATCATTCTCTGTGTCCCTTCCACAGTCGATGTTCATGATTTGGAATCCTATGGCACTTTGTAAAACTCCCAGATTTAGAACCCTCCAAAACTAAACTGCATCTTTGAGAACTGTCTTCATAACCAAACCACAGCTGAGATAGACTGAAAAGGAAATACATACATACATATCTGCCATTTCCCCTACTTAGCCATAGGACAGCCTAACGTGTATCTTTCTGCTTTCTGGAATGAACTGGCACTCTCTGTGATCTGTCTTGAGCATTTTAAAACACAAAAGCAGAGTGTCAGCCTTGGGGAGCTATACAACATGAGGGATTGTCACTCCAGTGACAGCACTCCTGGGGACAGTGCTGCTTCAAAAGGCATCAGGCAGGTAATGACACTGCGAATTATTCGTTGCCTGAGCAGGGACTAGTTTGAGCAGCTCACAGGTGCATTGGAACTGCATCAAAGAGTGTTTTGGTCCCTAAGTAGGGGGCTTTGGAGAAAGAGAGCTGGTCAGAGGTTCTAAGAGCCCTGAGCTCTGGACGAGAAGTCAGGGCATTGGCACAGCCTTCCCTCTGACACTCTTCCTCGTACCTGAGTCAAGTTTTCTGGGCTTTCTGGGACTGTGACATGAGTAGGCTGCACCAGATGATAACTGTGGGTCAGGCTCTGTGCATACATAGCTCAATCAATGCTCCCAAACTCTCTACACACATCACATCTCCATTTCCTGACAAAGGTAGGAGACTGAGTCTTATTAAGTTAAGTAACTTACCCCAAATTACACAGCTAGTCAGTAGGGCAGCAACGCTTTAAACTAGCTATAGGAAGCAATTTGTAAAAAATGGTTCAAGTATATATGTGTAACTGAATCACTTTGCTGTACACCTGAGACAAACTCAGTGTTGTAAGTCAACACTGTAAATCAACTACTTCAGTGTCATTGCTGTTTCGTTGCTAAGTCATCTCCCACTCTTTGTGACTCCCATGGACTGTAGCCCGACAGGCTCCTGTGTCCATGGAATCTCCCAAACAAGAATACTGGAGTGGGTTGCCATTTCCTTCTCCAGGGGACCTTCCCAAGACAGGGATCGAACCTGCGTCTTGTGCATTGGCAGGTGGATTCTTTACAGCTGAGCCACCAAGGAAGCCCCTATACTTCAATAAAAACATTTCAATAAAAAATTTTTAACATTCAAGGTATGGCTGTGAAGTCAAATAGCTTCTGTTTGGATCCTGCTTTTGCTACTGGTAGGTGTGACACTAGTAAGTTTCTGAAGTTGTATCAACTCAGTTATACACCACATACATCAGAATCCCTTTCTCAATCTCTGAGATTAATAAAAATGAAAACACAAATCTGTATTTATGGGAAGGTACAATTTTCAGGATTTTAAAAGCATAACTCATGCAAATATAAAATGAATGCTTGTCAAAGATTTTATTCTACTCATTAACTACTGAGGGAAGCAGTGAGATGTTAAGATTGGTTCAAATAGCATTTAAGCAACCAGGTCTTTATAGGCAATTAAGTAAAGGGCTATTAGGATAAAATTTCTGGACTAGATACAAATCCTTAAATGTCCACTAGGGCAGTAAGCTATAAACTTCAGATTTTCTGTTCCATTGGACACAAATCATTTGCATCTATGCTGGACAAAAATCTACAAAAGTTAACATGTAACTTCACTAAATTTGAAAGCCTGAATCAATAAAAAGTTGAACAAGATAAACCTCTCTAAATTTATGTGGGCCTGTGCTCTATCAAAAGGATGTATCAGTCCATTTTTTTGCCTTATTTTCAAATTATGGACAACTCAGAAGTCTCTCCACTACTTTCCTTGTATCATATATAACCTCCAAAGTGGCTGGTATCAGTATCTTTGGCTTGCTTACTCATATATGTAGGGGAAAAAAGGTCTTTAGTAACCAGACATGACTCCTTGAATATGCTTTAGAGCCCTTCAGAATGGAGCAAACTTCTGTGTTGAAATTTGTATAAGAAATCCTAGACGGGACTTCTGGAAACCTCTATTATTTTTCATCTATCCTAAGGCTAGAAAAACAAGTGCAAGACACTCTCTCCACCAGATTTCACCTGGTGGTACAGGTGCTTATATTTGGGGATGAATTCCTCTCTTCTTGAGATCCCCCAAATTTGTGACATCCCTGCCCTAGCAGGGACCTCAGATGTGCAGATGATACCACCTTTATGGCAGAAAGCAAAGAAGAACTGAAGAGCCTCTTGATGAAAGTGAAAGAGGAGAGTGAAAAAGTTGGCTTAAAACTCAACATTCAGAAAACTAAGATCATGGCATTTGGTCCCATCACTTCATAGCAATAGATGGGGAAACAATGGAAACAGTGAGAGACTTTTATTTTGGGGGGCTCCAAAATCACTGCAGATGGTAACTGCAGCCATGAAATTAAAAGACACTTGCTCCTTGGAAGAAAAGCTATGACCAACCTAGACAGCATATTAAAGAACATTACTTTGCCAACAAAGGTCCATCTAAGTCAATGCTATGGTTTTTCCAGTAGTCATGTATGGATATCAAAGTTGTACCATAAAGAAAGCTGAGTGCTGAAGAACTGATGCTTTTAAACTGTGGTGTTGGAGAAGATTCTTGAGAGTCCCTTGAACTGCAAGGAGATCAAACCAGTCAATCCTAAAGGAAATCCGTCCTGAATATTCATTGGAATGATTGATGCTGAAGCTCCAATACCTTTGCTACCTGATGAAGAACTGACTCATTTGAAAAGACCCTGATGCTGGGAAAGATTAAAGGCAGGAGGAGAAGGGGACAACAGAGGATGAGATGGTTGGATGGCATCACCGACTCAATGGACATGAGTTTGAGCAAGCTCCGGGAGTTGGTGATAGACAGGGAAGCCTGGCATGCTGCTGTCCATGGGGTCACAAAACTGAATTGATATGTATATAAAGAATGGATATGTGTGTGTGTGTGTGTGTGTGTGTATATATATATATATATAGATAGATAGATAGATAGAGAGAGAGAGAGAGAGAGAGAGAGAGAGAACCTAATCACTTTGTTGTATATCTGAAACTAACACAATATTGTAAATCAACTATATTCTAAGACAAAATAAAAATTAAATTTGAGAAAAAAACTACTATCAACAATATTGCAGACAAACAATCCAAAGTAAATGTCCTTCCTCAGTCTATTCCATCCCATATAATTAATTCCCTTTCTGCTGGTGTGGGTAAGCAGTCTGCTTTCACATGTTAAACTGAAAAGAGTCCTTGAAATCCTAACTCTGTCTACTGATGCAAACTGAAAACGGGTTCAGCTATGTCAGATCAGAAGCATGTGCCTTAGAGTCTATTCTTAGCCATATCAATACTTTAGAGTATTTGGCATAATCATTTTCTAGGAGGCCCTGAGGTCACCTTTTTTGTTGAAGAGACAAATTCTAGCCTGTAGAACCTATGGCCAAGACTTAGGAGAAAGCAGAGACCTCTTTGATTATGAAACTGAATGACCCTGGTTAATGTATTACAGCAATCAATAATATCAGAATGAAGAAGAAAATTCTATATTGTGGTAGAGTGTATACCCATTTTGTCAGAATTTGATGGCTGTTTCCCCTGAGGGTGAGAACATGTTATGGATACCGAGCGTTATTGACCAGTCTCCAAGGCATTCTTATAACATATAGGACTTTCAAAATATTTGAACTAATATCATTCTAACTATTGAAACTTAACCTAGGCTGAGCTGAACGTCTCTTTTGATTTGACAGTTTTTCCCATGCAACTCTATGTTAATGTAGAATTGATTTAGAGATTTGTGTTCAGTGCTCAGTCATGTCCAAATCTTTGCAACCCCATGGACTGTAGTCCCCAAGGCTCCTCTGTCCATGGAATTTTCCAGGCAAGAATATTGGAGTGGGTTGCCATTTCCTGCTCCAGATTTAGAGGTATGGAGACAACCAAAAAAATAAATAGAAACCTAATTATTTCTAGTATCTTTTTTTATAAGGCACAAAATCAAATCTTTATGATCTCCAGGGGAACTCTTGAAAATCTAAAATATTGCACTAGATGTAAAAAATATCCTGGGAATGTCATTTTATTTTTCTCAATTTAGGATCCAAACTTGGGAAAAATCAAAAGAGCTATCAAAGGAGATTTAGTCACTTGATTGAGACAGAATCATGGTTGCCTGAGGGAAACAACTTGGTTACCTATTTAATCAAAGTGACAATATAATATTTTAAAGACAACATGATTATAAAGAACCTGAGCTTGTGTGTATGGGGAAGAATCTTTTTTCTTTGTTGCTCTTGTTTTTAAAGAGTGAAAAACATGATAAAGTCAACACAAAGACCAGAAAATTATCCTAGTGGGATACAGAATCCCTGACAACCACTGGTCTGTTTTCAGTCCCTATACTTTCACCTATTCCAGAATGTCTTAAAAATGGAATCCTCCAGCACATAGCCTTTTAAGTCTGACTTCCTTCACGTATAAGAATGCATTGAGCTTCATCCATGTAGTTGCAGGTCTCAGGAGTTTGCTGAGCAGGGTTCCACTTCATGGATATACAATAGCTTGTTTATCCATTCATAAGTTGAAGGATGCTTGGATTGTTTCCATTTTTGAACAGTTATGAATAAAGATTCTATAAATATCTGTGTACTGGTTTATGCATAAACATGAGTTTTCATTTCACTTGGGCATATCTAAAGGGAGGTTGCTGGATCTTATGGTAAATGAATGTTGAACTGCCAAACTCTTTCTAATGTGACTGTACTATAATCTTGCACACTCATAGGAACACATGAGGGTTCAAACTGCTTCACATCATGGATGGAGAGTCATTCTTTTGCATGTGGGTGTCCAGTTGCTACAGCATTTGTCAGTATGACTGTAATTTCCTTAGTGTTCCCTTTCTGCCTTTGTCAAAATAGATTGACCATACATGGAAGGGTCTACACCTGGATTCCTCTCTGTTTCACTGACCTATGTGTCTATCCTTTTTGACAATATCAAACTGGTTTGAGGTCTTTTGTTTGTTTGTGTTTGGCCATGCCTTGCAGCAGGTTGAATCTCAGTTCTCCAACCAGGGATCAAACCCGCATTCCCTGCATTGGCAACACTGAGTCTTAACCACTGGACCACCAAGGAAGTCTCTAGTGTATCTTTACAATAAGTGTTGAAATCAGGTAGTGTGATTCTTTCAGCTTTGCTCTTTTCTAAAAATGTTCTGGCTCTTCTGTATTCTTTGCCTTTGTTAATGTTAGAATTAGCTTGACAACTGCTACAGAAGTCTTTCTGGGACTGGCTGGGGTTGACTTGAATTTATACATCAATTTGGGAAGAACTGGCATCTTGACAATATTGTGCCTTCCTATCCACAAACATAAATCCATTTATTTAAACCTTCTTTTATTTTATTGACAATTGTACTATAATTTTCAGCATAGAGATATTCTACATAATTTGTTAGATTTATACCTAAATATTTCATGGGTTTTTTTATGTCATTATAGATGGTATTTTTTAAATTTATGAATGTTCATTGCTAATCCACACAAAAATACACTGATTACTATACATTGACCTTATATCTTGTCTCCTTGCCAAACTAATTTATTAGTTCTAGGAGCCTCTTTGTGAATTCTTTAGGATTTTCTTTATAGACAATCATCCCATCTAAGAGAAGAAGCACTTATTTTTCCTTCTAATCTATATGACTTTTATTTCTTTTTGCTGCTTTTTTTTTCTTACTGTTATGACTAGCATGTCCATGATGTTGAATGGAAACAATTAGAACACCCCCACCAATACCTTTTAAACAAAATCATACCTTTTAAACAAAAAAAACTCACTTCAACCAAAATAATTTCACAGAGAAAACTAGAAGGAGGGAAATTGAAAAGTCACTCTTGTATACAAACATTTTAGTAAACTATCAAATTTCATGAACACAAAGGACAGAACTAACTAGAGCTTCACACTTCTGTGCTCCTTATCAATGGGATAAAAATGAACACGTTTCTTAATGGGGCCACCCAAATACAGCCACTCTTTACTACATAAAAGTAATAAGCCAAACATATAAATTTAAAATTATGCTTAGTCATCAATGTTTCATTATCCAGTCTTAGAAAATATCTAGGTAAACAACAATTATCAATTAACTCACTTTAATATTAATTCAAGGTTTCAAGTTACCTGAAGATGTTGGAAATTATGTCCAAGCTGACAGACTACACTGCATAAATACTGCTATGAAAATATTTTTCACAATTATCACTCAATTTAGTTAAACAAAATTTACATCTCTTACAATCTTAAAATCCTATGTATGGGTAATGCTAGTTTATTTGATCAGCAAACTAGGTTAGAAAGTCTATGAGAAAAAATACTAAGATCTTCATAATTATAAAATCAAAGGAAAGATACGTAGTTATTGCTTATAAATTAAGCCAAAATTACTGAACCAGTCTAATTTTTCCAAAGATTTATCTTAACTATGTGAAGTTGAATTCTTACACAAACATGTTTATGAGCTAACATTTTCATTAGGAAGCATTTTAAAAACCTACTACTTTAAAGTGTAGTTTACCTATTTTCTGTATCTTTGGGGAATATGAGATTTCTATGAAATTTATCTATTTCTGAAAGCCAGTCAGATCAAAGTTCCCCTATTTTAAGACAGAATAATCTAACCTGGAGATAAGAAAACACTTCCTACGTGTAAAATGAGCCTTTTCTGTATCACAGACACACAGACAGCTCATAGCTTCAGCCTCAAGTTAAAAATAATCATAGAAACAAAAATTCACCAGTTCAGATCTCGAAGAACTGCTCTTTCCAGTGAGCATGAAATGCTTAATTGATTGTGCTCACAAGTAGACAAACATACAACATAAATCTTCTCAAACTAGAATGTCTGTCTTCCCAGCAGAAAATAGATAGATCTCCATCATTCACTCACAAGAGATCATAAAACCAAATTCCCAAACAAACAGAAGAGATCTAGAGAAATAGAAAACCAGAAAAGTTAGAGTTCTGTTGCCACTGAGATTCACTCTGCAAGCAAGAAAAGATGCGTCTAGGCTTACTCGGCCTTTGAAATGCACTTTTCAAGCAACATGGTTTAATCAGCTCTGTCAGGTTAGTCCACTTGGGCATCTCTGTAGGGCAACCTACAAAAAGCATAATTTTCAAAAAGATAAAATCTTGACTCTTGTGTAAATATAAAATGAACTCATGTCAAAGATTTTATTCGATTCATTCATTAATGAAGGAACCAGTAATGTGCTAAGACTTGTTCAAAGAATATTTGAAGAGCTAGGTATTTAAAGATGATTTACTACAGAAATGTTAAGATATGATTTCTGGGTTAGATACAAAACCATTTGAAGTTCAATGGGATAATAACCTGTAATATTTGGGGTTATCAGTTCAATCAGACAGAAATTACTTGTATCTGCACTGGACGAAAAAAATCTCCAAGTTAAACATATAATGTCACAGAGTCTGAATCTTTAACCAATAGCAAGCCGACAGTTGAAAAAAATACATTCTCCACCTTGGGTGGGTGTGTTCATGATATTCAAGGGACATGCTACTCAGTTTATTTTGAAATTCTGAATAATTTTTCTGAGGGCTCTTCCCTGGTGGCTCAGATGGTACTGTGGCTGCCTGCCATGCAGGAGATCCAGGTTTGAGCCCTGGGTTGGGAAGATCCCCAGGAGAAGGGAATGCCAACCCAATTTTTCTGAACACTAAATAAAAGCTGTCCTACTTGGGAGTTGAAAGCTTCATGCCATAGTATTCTTGGAGAGCAAAAACAGTCAAATTGATTGTTCTTGACTGATGAAAAAATTCCCTTCCCTTTTGCCCAAAACCTCAAAACTACTACAGGTCATGGCTGAGGCTAGAACCCAGCATTTCAGTGCCCTCCATTCCACATCCATTGTTTGAAATACTACTCTCTAAAAAAGGTCGATGGGTTCGTTAAGATGCTTTCAAGACAGCAAATCAATAAAATAAAGGAGCTAGACACTCAGTGTTAACTCACAGGCATCCATTAGAAGAAACTGATTAAAGAGTTTGACCTCTTTCTGAAAGGATGGAAAGAAGTTCGTAACAGTAAAACGCCCTGTGTCATCCACCCTACTTTCCCCTCTGGCCCTGAATGCCTCCTTCCAAAGATACCATAGACCCCAGCCTGAGGAATTTCCATTCAGCCAAGTCCCTGGCCTGGTCAATGATCCTGGAAAGCCAGTGTGGCATAGATGTGGATCCCAAAATGAGACTTGTGGATTTGGTTCTCAAGCCCTCCCCGTCCACCCTCTGCAGCATGGCCCAAGGAGTGGTTTTTCTGTTCTGCTTGATTTCTGAGGGTTCCTTAAATCACCCTTGGATTTTTCAGTTTAACCTTCTCTCTGCTTGGCAGTAAGGCATATACTTTTAACATTTATGTAACAAAATAAAACTGGGGTGCAGATAACCATATGAAAAACTGGTACTTGGCCTAGTGAATCGCTACAAAGTGAGCATTTCTATAACCATCACCCAAGTCAAGAAATAGAATTCGGCCAGCCACCTCAGAAACCTGGTCCCTTCTAAAAGTTACCTTGCTGGACCACGTTTAAGTGGAGTGGAATAGAAAAAAATGGTGGGTTTGCTCAGCAGTAAAGACTCTGCCTGCCAATGCAGAAGATGCAGGTTCGATCCCTGGGTTGGAAAGATCCCCTGGAGTAGGTAATGGCAACCCACTCTAGTGTTTTTGGCTGGGAAATCCCATGGACAGAGGAGCATGGTGGGCTACAGTCCATGGGGTAACAACGAGTCAAAAATGACTTAGCAACTAAACAATAACAACATGCAAATGAGCTAAGCTTTGTATTCTAAAACTTCTGTTTCATGTAATTTTTATGTCTAAAGTGCTGATACTGGGCCACAATTTCTCACTGCAGATCACAATCTAAAAAAGTTTGATAGTCGCTGCCATTGGTATCACCCCATCTACCAGATCACCAGCAAAGAAAATGCTGCAAATTTTGTCAGCCCCCCCAGAGCAGAGGTAAGTACAGGCTTCACTTCATTTTACAATGACTGTAGCATTTTCTTTTCCCACCTATCAGAACATTTCAGAAAAAATAAAATATTTTTAAAGAAGATAAAATATCTAAGATATGAAAAAAAATGAATATGGAATATTATAAAGAAAGCAATTAATCCTCACTTAAAACTAATTGCCTAACCCACTGGGTCTTTAAATTATTCATTAGTGCTATTTAAAAATAATTGCAGTTTATGAGGAAAACCCATTATGGATTTCTTTTAAGAACTAAAAAGAAAGGGTTTCCTATTTTATTTACCAACTGCTTATGGCCCTTGAAACCAACTCATTTTTTAAGCCAGTTTAATAGTCTCATGAGCCCCTCCTCAGTCTAATCAGCTTTAACATTTATCACACCAACACTTTGTGAGGGTCCCTATAATAGATTCTGAGCTCATGGAGAGGATGATGATATTGTTCTCAAAGAATATGAAAGATGGGTCTGGAAAGGAAGAGAAGAAAAAGACTCAGAGAACAAAGCAGGAAACCAAGATGCAAGTGTTTTCAAAGGTGGTTCAAGCTGGTCCCTCCACTTGCAACCAAATGGCTCAGGTTCCCTGCCCTGCTTGCTCCTGTCGGCCAGGACTTGTGAGTCCTCCCTCTTCTCTCCTCATTCACTTCATGCCTCAAGTTCCTTAATTTCTCCATTTCCTTCAAAGAACACTCAGAACTATGGCCATGAAATGGTAGGACTACAACGGACTTTTGTCTAGTTTAGTGGCTTTTACACTGTGTTCACCAGCACCTCAGAAGTTCCCAGTAGGAAAGGACTGATGACCCAACAAGGCTCAGTGATTTCCCAATTCCGCGCCGACTTCCCACTCCCCAGGAGCCAGCAGAAGAGCCCACTCTGAGTCATCTAAGATTCCACTCTAAGGAAGCATTTTTCTGCTATAAACAAAATTTCAAAGTGACTCTCAAGGTGTATCTAATACCATTGGAGAAGGAAATGGCAACCCATACCGGTATTCTTGACTGGGAAATCCCATGGACAGAGGAGCCTGGCGGGCTACAGTCTGTGGGATCACAAAGAGTCAGACATGACTGAGTGACTAAACCACCAACCACCAAGAATACCATAGCCCAGAAGAGGAAGTGACTTGCCCAAAGAAGGACAGCCAATTACGGAACTGGGTGCCAACCTGGCCTCCTGACTCCAGGTCTAATGATCTACCCCTCCATCAGGCAAGGTACACCAAAAAGAGCACAAGCCTTGGGTCCAGAATGATCTGGATATAAATCTGATCTCAGTCCTAGTTTTTTGTCCTTTGTTGTTGTGGTTGTTCAGTCACTTAGTCGTGCTTGACTCTTTGCAACCCCATGGACTGCAGCACGCCAGGCTTCCCTGTCCATCACTGTCTCCCAGGGTGTGCCCAAACTCATGTTCATTGAGTCAGTGATGCCATCCAATCATCTCATCTTGTGTCACCCCCTTCTCCTCCTGCCATCGATCTTTCCCAGCATCAAGGTGTTTTCCAATGAGTCGACTCTTCACATTAGGTGGCCAACGTATTGGAGTTTCAGTTTCAGCATCAGTCCTTCCAATGCATATTCAGAGCTGATTTCCTTTAACCCTGGCTAAGCTATTGTACATGAAAACACCTTACATGTAATACCACAAACTAAGTGCTCAGGTGTGAGCAGCATCTTTATCAGAGATGTTCCTTAAGCACCCCACTGGGAATGTGCTTGTGATGGCCATCACTGTGCCAAAGTGAGAGTGCACATGCACACACACACACTCGTGTGCACACAGAGTTATTATGACTGTACGCAGATACAAAGAAGATATGTGGGCGGCAGTTTCACTGACCACCCCCTATCTTAACAGTGTGGGTCTGTGGGTACCCAATCCTCTTAGAGCCCTCCTACCCACACCAACACGTCTTCCTTCTTCACTTCCTTAAAAGCAAACAAACTGGGGGTGGGGAGGGCAAAATAAGCAGAATGGAGTCTTTTGACAGTCATGATAAATATCAATTTGCAATAGTAAGCAAATAAACATAGTTTGGGAGGGCCTAACAAAAAGATGGAATCTGGTTAATTAAAGGAATGACTATAAGCGACACTTGTCTTGCCATGCCATGCTTAGTCGCTCAGTCATGTCTGACTCTTTGTGACCCCATGGACGGTAGCCCACCAGGCTCCTCTGTCCCTGGGGATTCTCCAGGCTAGAATACTAGAGTGAATTGCCATGCCCTCCTCCAGGGGATTTTCCCAACCCAGAGATGAAACCCAGGTCTCCCAAATTGCTGGCAGATTCTTTGCCATCTGAGCCACCAGGGAAGCCGGTATCTTACTGACACCTAAGATTTATGCTTCCTTCTTATGTAACAATACTCTGACTTTTATGGTCTTAGTTTCTGGAGCCAGCTCTCCCATTCATTGTCCTTCTGTTTGAGTAGGACTGACCCCACCCCTGAATCCAGAAGGGGATCCTGATTAGCTGAAGCCAGTGGGCATATCATCCATGCTTCTGGCCACAGTAATTTGTTCTAGGATGGGACAGAACTCAACCAGGGCATGGACAGGCTGTGGACATAACTCACCCAGACAGAAAAAAGGATGTTTGCTGGAACTACTGGGGGAAAGCACCTTTCTTCAACTGATTCTGAATTTTTCTTTTATTTGAATATTTGATATTCTGTTCATCATGAATTTCTGCATTTTTTTACACATATTATGAAAATATTGTTTCTTGATTAATGAGGTTTTTTTTTGATATACATTTAAATTTTGCATCAAGGCAAAATTGCCTCAATCCTTTCAGCCTTGTCCTGGCCCTGGAGGAGGCTCACAGCTGACATAGCTGTTCTTTTTTTGCTTGAAGAGGAACTAAGGAGGTGAGAGGGGGCCACCACATGGAGCTTTGGGAGGAAAGCATGGGAAGTGCATGGGATCAGGAGAAACCAAGTCCCAGTGATCTGAGTTACCAGATCAAGCTTTGCCTAAAGCTTAGCCCTCCTGCTCGAGAGTTTACAAGCACCAGTAAATTCTCTTCCCTCTGACTAATAACCAAAATAATGCAAACTGACACAATGGCTAATTACAAGGAGTACATCTGAATGTACTGGGGGGAGTGTTTCTAAAAGTCCGAGTAACACTTCCACCTTTAGACACACGATCAATCAAACAGAGTCAAGTGTCTTCCTTGGCTGTGGTCAGTTTTCTGAACAACAGCTGTCACTTGTAGAGTACTCTTTTCTTCTACAATTTATTAAGTCCCTTTTACATGTCAGGTACTGACATGTACCTGACATGTGTATATGTGTGTGTGTGTGTGTGTGTGTGTGTGTGTGTTAGCTGCTCAGTTGTGTCTGACTCTTTTCAACCCTATGGAGTATAGACCACCAGGCTCCTCTGTCCCTGGGGATTCTCCAGGCAAGAATACTTGAGTGGCGTGTGCTTACAATTCTGGTTTAGAGTTTCTCCCTTCATTTCCAGCCCTTAGATTGCAGATGTTTCTTTTCCTTATCTTATTTTTTAAAGTATATCTGTGTGTATAAAATAAATGTTTATTACATTAAAAAAAAAAAATACTTGAGTGGGTTGTCATGCCCTCCTCCAGGGGATCTTCCCAACCCAGGGATCGAACCCGGGTCTCCTGCATTGCAGGCAGATTGTTTACCGTCTGAGCCACCAGGGAAGCCCCAGGCACTGTATAAATACTCTGTATACGTTATTTCCTTTCATTCTTACCACCCCCTCAAAGTGGTATTGGGTCATACTATTATTACCCATATTTTACAGGAAAGGAAGCCAAAACTGAAAGGCAAAAAAAGTAGGACGTACAAGGTCACAGGAAAAGAGGCAGAGGAGGGGTTCACAGCCAAATCCACTGGTACCAAAGCTTATGTTCTTAATGGCCATCTGATACAGTCCCAAGATTTACAAGAAACACCTGTTACAGATGCTCCATGTGTATTTGAGGGAATGAATAAATTTGTTACTTAATTAGTTGAAAGGTGAAATGTTAGCCATTTTGATATCCACTCATTTCATTTCAATTTACCTCCTTCTATAAATAGAGTGTGAAACACAGCCTCTTTAGGTTATGTTTGGGTTAATAGCAGTTTTTCTATTAGGGATACTATTCTCAGGAGTTACACATCATCAACATTTTTTAATACAAACTGATGAAAAAGCACACACAGATAGAATAATGGCTCTATATCGAAAGAAATTCTGTGGTGAATTTGGTCTCCTCACTTCAAAGATTTGGTGTGTGTGTGTGTGGCGGGAAGGGATCAAACCAGGTCAAGGACTTTAAAATGTTTTCTAAACTCTGAGGCAAATACACAACTCATTATTACTGTGTTTTTATGTTTATTTTCTTAAGGTAGGGACTCAGTATCCAAAACCCTAATTGAATATTAAATTTCTCTCCCTCTATGACTGAGAACAATCATTTGATGAGTATGTTTGCAAGACAAAATCAATACAATCTTAAGCAATAAATTTATCTGACAAAGGTAAGTATCACAGTACAAGAGTTCCAGGTTTTTAGCACTCTTAACCAAAGCACTAAATAAACAGACTCCTCCCAAAGCAAAGATGGAAATATAATTATTCAGTCTCTCCATGTCAGATTTGCCCAGAAATTGAAATATTGTTAGCAAACACGGATTTAAATTTTGTGCTCCAATGAATTGGTAGATCTCTTAGTTTATTGTTTTGATTTCCCTGCATTCTACCACATGGAAATTATGCAAACTCTCACACTACATGAAAAGAATACTGATAATTACAGAATTTGCCTCTTAGCTGGAAGACCATTTTGCAAATCTCTTCTGATCTATTGGCATGATAGCCTGTGTACATCTGTGTCACTGCTGTTTTTAAGACTCGTGATCTGACACACGTGTTAAGTGTGCATGAAACTGCAATGCCCAGCCAACTGTTCAATTCAGCAAATAAAAATCATCAATAGCTGGTTTTCTCTGAGGGGCTGGTTGCTTAACAGACTTAAGTTATCCTAGAGTCCAAGGTTGGAAATCCACTGTTTGCTTCCAACTACACCTGCAGGTCAGAAGCCCTTGGAAAAGCTTCATGAAACACAAACCCCAGGTCCCTCTCTAGACCGGCTGGGTGCTCATCAGAGCCCAGAGAACCTGCCTTTAAATACACCCTTCAGCAAGGTGACTCCTCTGCACTGCCAGACAGAGAGCGCTTCTGTGTCCATGATCCACAGAAGAGGTGGAAATAATGCCATCCTTTGTTTTGTCTGCATGACACTTAACCTAACTACTTTTTGCTGTATTTATTCACTTATTTATTTTTTAATAAAACCTGTTGGACCCCACCCTCCCCCCAACCTTTCCCCTGACTGCTATAACGTCATGGAGATACAAGCTCACAGGCTTTGTTTCCATCTGGAAAGTCTATGCTGCTTAAAAGCTGAGAGAAACGTATTTATCATGGAGTCTTAGAGGGTGTCCGTTTCCGGTGTTCCCTCTGCATTCCCTATGGTAATTCTCTGTTCAGGTTCAAAGTCTTCTCTCATTATAAATAATAACCCTTCAACCTTTCTATGAAAGCAGCAAGTCTTTCAGTTAAACATCTCTTTTCACCTGGCCATCCTAAATCAAAATATAATGGAGTGTACAAAAAAAATACACGGGCTTTTAATCCTGCACTTACTACCTGGCAGACTGTTGAGTCCCATTGTGACTCAGTTCCCTCATCTGCAAAATGGGATTTAATGGCATTATTATAATATACATACCTCATGGAATTATAAGAATTAAATGAGATAACTCATGTAAAATGTATGCACTAAATGTTGTTTAGTCACTAAGTCATGTCCGACTCTTTGGTACCCCCATGGACTGTAGCCCATCAGGCTTCTCTGTCCATGGGATTTCCCGTGCAAGAATACTGGAATGGGTTGCCCTGCCCTTATCTGGGGATCTTCTCAACTCAGGGATGGAACGTGCATCTCCTGCACTGGCAGGCGAGTTCTTT
The DNA here is from genome assembly GCA_024291935.2 of Okapia johnstoni. NCBI lineage: Eukaryota > Metazoa > Chordata > Mammalia > Artiodactyla > Giraffidae > Okapia > Okapia johnstoni. Next base: position 142,087,770 of record CM044307.1, on the reverse strand, counting down.
ACTGCTGAGCCACCAGCGCAGCCCATGATTAAAGAGATGGTAGCTCTCATGGGAATCGGGCTTTCCAGGTGGCCCTAGTGGTAAAGAACCTGCCTGCCAGTGCAGCAGATGCAGGTTCCATCCCTGAGTTGGGACGATCGCCTGGAAAAGGGCATGGCAATCCACTCCAGCATTCATGCCTGGAGAACCCCATGGACAGAGGAGACCGGCTGAGGAGCCTGGCAAGCTACAGTCCATAATATCGAAAATAGTTGGACATGATTGAAGTGACATAGCATGCAGCAGGCATTATGATAATTGCTATGACTAAACTTTGTTTTCCAGGCTGCTGAACACTGGAGTTCTGTATTAGATGTGGTTTAATCTACTGTTTTCTTACTAAAGATGGGAATATAATCCCAGTTATGGTTTGTCTCCAAGCAGTGTTCAATAGACAGATTAGTTTATTTAGGATTGGGGAGGTCATACTCTCCACATTCTTTTCTCTGGTCAGAAAATGGAATGATACAATTATTTCTGTATCACCCCCTTGCAGAGATATATTGACAGGGTTTCCCTAGTGGTCCAGTGGTTAAGACTTCACCTTTCAATGGAGGAGGGGGTGCTGGTTCCATCCTGATAAGAGAAGTGAGGATCCCACATGCAAATGGAACAAAAGCAACAGAAGTAATGTTGTAACAAAAACTCAATAAAGACTTTAAAAAGAAAGAGTCTAACAAACTGCAGTGTTGGCGGAAGTGTCCAGGAAGTGTTGGAAACCAAGACTGCATTCTGCAAGAAATATTTTAGAATCTGGCATTCTTAGCTAGGAAAAGAAAAGCCATCAGGGCAAGTAAGACAGTTGTCTTCAAGTATCTCCATAGCCGTTCCAAAGAGATAGAAGAGGCTTGCTGAAACGGTCCCAAGAAATAGAATTAGAGATGAACTACAAGGCTTCCCCAGCACTCAGAATCTCAGGATTTCCTGTGACCTGAGCACGCTGCTTCTCTTCAAGCTACTGAGAATTGAGTGTTAATTTTTAAAAAGTCATATTACAGTGCTGCCCTTTTTGAATATTCAAAAATGGCTAGGGTTCCTGCTGGGAATGGTAGCCTGCAAATTAGAAAGGAGTTGCTGTAATTCATATGAGCAAAACAACCCCCCAAACATAGACATATGAGTCACAAAGGCCAGCTGGCTGGTGGATGATTTAAGGGGGTCCAGAAGCCCCATTTACAGGCATCGGGCTCTCCAGACTGTTTAGAGCTCTCGAACATCATGATTGCTGGTAAAGGGGAGAGGGGGTTACTACACAAATGTCCCTGGCTGCTCTACAAAGCCCTGGCCACAGGAAACCCATCCAGAGAGGGTGGGTGGGGACTTTCCTTAATCTGAAAAACAGACCATTGTTTAACAGGACCTGAATCCCCTGAATTCAGGACAGAATAGGAAAGCTACTTTTCCTTCAACTTGATTTTTGTGATTCAAGGCATGATGCAGTAGATAGGAAGCTCTGAAATCCCTAAGTTTAGTCCATAAAAATACAACAACTTATGCTTTGTTTGATAATAATGCCATTGTAGGGAATTTCCTGGCAGTTCAGTGGTGAAGACTCCACACTTCCAATGCTGGGGGCACAGGTTAGACCCCTGGTTAGGGAACCAAGATCCTGCATGCCATATGGTAGGCCAAAAATAAAAAATAAGTACTATTAGAAAAATAAATAATGTCACTGTACTAAAACCCTTCCCAGGTGGCACTAGTGGTTAAGAACCCACCTGCCAATGAAAGAGACCCTGATTTGATCCCTGGGTCGGGAAGATCTCCTGGAGGAGGGCATAGCAACACACTCTAGTATTCTTGCCTGGAGAATCCCATGGACAGAGGAGTCTGGTGGGCTACCCGTCCATGGGGTGGCAAAGAGTTGAGCATGACTAAAGTGACTTAGCATGCATCAAAACACATCTTTTCTGGGAAAATAAAAGTCTAACAAAATTGTTATGCCTACTATAAAAACAAAAGAGTTAGCCAGTCTAGATGATATACAAGCAACTTTCTTGCAGATGAATTCCATGCCTCTTTGACTCTCAGGCATCATATTCTCTAAACATAAACCATTTATGGGTACTGTGGTCCTTATGTGTCCCCCTAAAATTCATATGTTGAAACCTAACCCCCCATAGTGATTCTATGGGGAGGTAGGGCCTTTGGAAGGTGATGAGGTCATAAGGATAGAGTCCTCGTGAATGAGATTAGTGCCCTCACAAAAGAGGCTCCAGAGAGCACCCTCATCCCCTTCAGCCACGTAAGGAGACAAGAAGAAACACAAGGAAGAGAGCCCTCATTTGACCATGCTGACACCTTGATCTTGAACTTCCAGCCTCTAGAACTGTGAGAAATAGATTTCTGTTGTTTTTAAGTCAGTATATGTATGGTACCTGGGGTTCCCAGGTGGCTGAGTGGTAAAGAATCTGCCTGCCAATGCAGGAGCCACAGAAGATGTGGGATCGATCCCTCGGTCGGGAAGATCCCCTAGAGGAGGAAATGTCAACCCACTCCAGTATTCTTGCTAGGAGAATCCCATGGTGAGAGGAGCCTGGCAAGCTACAGGCCATGGGGTCCCAAAGACTTGGACATGACTAAAGTGATTGAGTATACACACATGCATATATATGGTATCTTGTTTTAGTAGCCCAATGGACAACATCTATGAGAGAGCCATCTAAGGAGGAAGACAAAGGGGAATAAAGGTTTATATTCATTGCTCTGGATGGTGCAATGGAAATGGCAGAACGGGCACCAAAACTCAAACCTGCTTCTCCTACTGGTATGTTACAGACTGAAGAAGCCAGAGACCCTGGAGAGGGCTGTTGGGCAATGTGGCCAAAATGCCAACCTAACCTAGGCTAACGCAAGGCAACAGAATAAACTGGAAGGGTGCCATGTTAAGACTCAAGGTTTGAAAGAGTGGAGCCAAGACCATAAATGCCAGAAGTGAAGTGGAAGATGGGAAAGAGGCTCTTTGGAAAATCAGTGCTGTTCCAGATATTCTAAGAGGTGCTCTCATACTGAGTAGAGACTTGGCATTTGCAAAGTTAACCTGAGTTTCTAAATCTTAGGTTCAAAATCCTGTGAGTAATTGGAAAATCTTACATGATCACAAACTAGACCTCCACAGGAAAAGGTAACACTACCATTTTACACAACTCTAAGAGACACATTTTACAATACGGAACATGTCTTCTAGAGTTTGCGACATGGCAGGCCTACAGCACAGTCGGTATTTTAGCAGTGATCTGAGCTAGTGACCAAGTCTAACTCACTGCTCAGCATCTATACCTTGGTGTGGCCTTTTTGCTTTCTCTTCAGCGTAAAGTGACAGACTTCATTTTCTTGGGCTCCAAAATCACTGCAGACAGTGACTGCAGCCACAAAATTAAAAGACTCTTGCTCTTTGGAAGAAAAGCTACGGCAAACCTATACAGCATAATCACTTCACTGACAAAAGTCCGTATAGTCAAAGCTGTGTTTTTTCCAGTAGTCATGTATGGATGTCAGAGTTGGACCCTAAAAAAGGCTGAGTGCCAAAGAATTGTTGCTTTCAAACTGTGGTGTTGGAGAAGACTCTTGAGAGTCTGTTGGAGAGCAAGGAGATCCAATCAGTCAATCCTAAAGGAAATCAATCCTGAATATTCATTGAAAGGACTGATGCTGAAGCTGAAGCTCCAATACTTTGGCCACCTGATGTGAAGAGTGGACTCATTGGGAAAGACCCTGATGCTGGGAAGGATTGAAGGTGGGAGGAGAAGGGGACGACAGAGGATGAGATGGTTGGATGACATCACGGACTCAATGGACATGAGTTTGAGCAAGCTCCGGGAGATAGTGAAGGACAGGGAAGCCTGGTGTGCTGCAGTCCATGGGGTCTCAAAGACTCAGACACGACTGAGCAACTGAACAACAACATGGGAGGGTAAAAAAGGATGACGCTTATAAGCCAGTTGCAAATATCAATAACGGAAATAGAAATCGAAAAGAAGTGTTGAATAAATTCAAGGGTAAAATTTGAATTTGGTAGTTGCTTCAAGGCAGCCAGTACTCTATAAGGAATCAAGAAAAAGTAATTTCTGAAACTGTTGAGCGAGTGTTCCATCAAGAATTTATTTTAACTGCTTTATAAATTGCTTTAATCCTATATTTAGGGAATCATTAGGGGCCTGAAAGGGTCACTTAAAATTTTCACTTATGCTTAACTAAGTTTTATAGAGAAAATTACATGTTTTAATAGTATTCATAGAATCAGGGACTTGTAAAGGTCTCGAGATGTGTCCTTTTAAAATAGCAAAGGTCTGTGACTCAATATCACTTAATTCTCACAATAGCCCTGTGAGATAAAGATAATTATTCTTTTTATAGATGAGGCAACTGACCCTCTGAGGGTCTGAATTATTTGCAAAGTAAGCAATTTGAAGGAAGGATTCTACCTTATTCATCTTTCCATCTCAAGGGTCTGGAATGCAGCAGACACTCAGCATTATTATTTCAAGGGTTCTCAAAGCATGGTCCCCAGACCAGCAGCAGCAGCATTGCCTGGAAACTTTTTAGAAATGCAAACTCCCAGGCTCCACCCCAGACTTCCTGACTCAGACACACCCAGTACAGGGCAAGCCCTCCAGGAGACAGGACAAAGGTCTGTATAGTCAAAGCTAAGGCTTTTCCAGTAGTCACATACAGATGTGAAGGCTGGACCATAAAGAAGGCTGAGCATCAAAGAATTGATGTTTTCGAATTGTGGTGCTAGAGAAGACTCTTGGGAGACCCTTAGACTGTAAGGTGATCAAATCAGTCAATCCTAAAGGAAATCAACCCTGAATATTCATTGAAAGGACTGATGATGACACTCCAATACTTTAGTCACCTGATGCAAAGAGCCAATTCATTAGAAAAGACTAATGCTGGGAAAGATTGAGGACAAGAGGAGAAGGGGGCAACAGAGGATGAGATGGTTGGATGGCATCACTGACTCAATGGACACGAGTTTGAGCACACTCTGGGAGACAGTGAAGGACAGGGAGGCCTGGCGCGCTGCAGTCCATGGGGTTGCAAAGAGTCGGACATGACTTAACAACTGGACAACAACCAGGAGATGGTGGTGCACGTGAAAGTGTGTAAGAAGACTGGTTTTCAGTGAGCAGTGAATGAAGTGTATCCAGGTGAGAAGGCACGTATCCAGGCTCCTCAGAGCCCTAGGAGACACAGGGGAGCAAGTTTCAAAGAGTTAGGATAGTAACACCCCAGTTCTGGACTGATCTCTGCTGAAGTCTCTCTTGTTCTCATTCTCAGAAGAGCCACATGCCCTCAAGCCACAGTCTGCCAGGATCTGCTCACAGCTGCCATGCTCGCAGCTCACCTCACTGCCAGCAATGTGCACAGAATCCCAGTCCCTTCCCTGCAATGAATACAATTAGTCAAGTTTCCATCTTTCTTTCTTCTTCCCAAATCCCCAGCAGTGAAGGCCACCTGAGGAAAGAAAATTTCATCTCGCACAAAACCAGATTTATCTCTGTTCTTTGCACAACAATACAATGAAAGCCCAAATGATTTCTCCACATTTGGTAGCACTTAGAAGCTTTTCATCAGCACAAGAATAAGGAGTACAACTATTTTCCTCATTTCTGTTTACACCAGCGATACAGCTGAAAGAAAACAATTTAAATCTATCAACTGCAGAGATGTTTTTGACTTAGGACAAGCACCAAAGTTTCAGCGTTTATCTTGCATCACAGCTCATCTGAGATGAAAAGAGCCTACGAGATCATCTATCTAGTCCCTGCAAGATGATATACAGTGGTACCCAGAACAGTTTCTGTTAAAGAATTATGTATATATTTTAATATGGATCAGGAAAAAAAACATGTAACTTTCATATCATACCCACAATTTCACGGATATTATTGCTTGTGGTGCTGATGCACTTCCTTCTCCTTCATGCTCATGTGCTCAGTCATGTCCAACTCTTTGCGACCTCACGGCTGTAGCCCACCAGGCTCCTCTAGCCATAGGACTCTCCAGGCAAGAATACTGGAATGGGTAGCCATTTCCTTCTCCAGGGGATCTTTCTGACCCAGGGATCGAACCTGCGTCTCCTGCATTGCAGGTGGATTCTTTACCCCTTGAGCCATCAGGGAAGCCCTCATTATTGCTCCGAGTAAAGCTAAAGTAACTAGTGAGTCAAAAACAAAAGTGAAATGATTTCAGAAAACATCTATAAATAAGCAATAGCCCAGGTGTTATGCAGATATGGCAGAAATCATGAAAGTGATACACAAAGTTTGGGGATTAGGTAATCACCCCTAATAGACTGCTGGAAGGAAAGAGAATTCACCCCCCTCCAGATGGTTCAAATGGAGAATCTTCAATGAAGGCAATTCTTAGGGAATTGTGGGCAGCATTAAGGGAACTGAAGGTGATGCTGAGGCATGTGGGGATCAACGGGTGGAGGAAGTCATCCCCGCTCCAAGGCTGAAGGGACAAGGGAAGGAAATAGTGCAGCTGGAGCAGTGGAGGAAAAGTGACCTGCCAAGTGCCAAGACAGAGTCCTGGAGCGAAGGAGCAGTGAGAAAACAGCTCAAGCTTTCCTCCTGCCCTCTCATCTCCTGCCTCTTCTTCCCACTGGCCAAATCTAACTGGAAGCCAGAGGCAAAGGAGCCAGGCAGTCCCTGTGGGAGAGGCCAGGCTCCAGGACACAGGTGGCACAGAGGATGAGCACAGTGACGGAAAAGACAACGGCTAGTGACAGGGAGACCGGAGTCTACTGCATTTGCTTCTTTTAGACGTGCAGACCTGTCTGCCCAGCAGGAAAGGCAGGCCAAGGGGACTTCAGGAAGAATCACTGCTCAGAAATATGACTGCAGAGATTGGTAGATCTCAAAGAAGTGCCATAAGATATCTGCACCTCAGTTTCTCTATCTGGAAAGTGGGATGATTATCTCGCATTGCAGGTTGGTTGGGAAGATGACAAATCACCTGTCACGTTGCTGGTAAACACAAGATGCTCAATAAAAAGTAGCAACTTTCATGCCAAATGAAAGAAACCAAACACAAAAAATCACACATTGTATGATTCCATTTACATGAAATATCCAGAATAGCTAAATCCATAGAAACAGCAGATTGGTGCCTGCCTCAGGCTGGGGTGAAGGGAGGCTGGGGAGTGACTGCTTAAGGGGTCGATTTCGTTTGGAGGGTGCTTAGAGGAGGATAGTGAACTCGTGTTGGAACTAGACAGCTATGTTGGTTGGACAACATTGTGAATATACTAAAAGCCAATGAATCACTCACTTTGAAATGATTATATTTAATACTAATTTGCTAGGGCTGCTATAACAAAGTACCACAACCTTGAGTGCCTTAAACAACTGAAATGTATTGCTGGATTGGGAAGATCTGCTGGAGAAGAGATAAGCTACCCACTCCAGTATTCTTGGGCTTTCCTTGTAGCTCAGCTGGTAAAGAATCTGCCTGCAATGTGGGAGACCTGGGTTGGGAAGATCCCCTGAAGAAGGGAAAGGCTATCCACTCCAGTATTCTGGCCTAGAGAATTCCATGGACTGTATAGTCCATGGGGTTGCAAAGAGTCAGACACAGCTGAGTGACTTTCACTTTCACTTTCTTTCTGGAGGCTGGAGGTCCAAGGTCATGGTGTTTCATGTTAGTGCCAGGCATCTCTCCTTGCCTTGTAGATGGTCAACTTCTGTGTGTCTCTATGTCCAAATTCCCCCTTTGTATAAGGGTATCAGTCATGTTGGATGCAAGGGCCTAGCTACTATAGTAGGACTGCATCATAACTTAACTAATCTGCAATAACCCTGTTTACAAATGAGGTCAGTTCTGAGATTCTGGGGACTTCAACATAGGAACTTAGTGGAAGAGGGAACAACTAAACCCTGAATAACAGTTAATTTTATATTATATGAATTTCACCTCAATAAAAATATGGGAGAAAAGTAACTAATTATTATGATCATTATTATGAAAGTCAGTGGCCCATTATCTCAAGGTCAGGTGTAGCATAAAAACCCCTATCAAGAATTAATTCTTTGCAGGGCAGAAACAGAGACAAAGACATGGAAAAACAGACTTGTGGACACAGTGGGGGAAGAAGAGGGTGGGACGAATCGGGAGATTAGGATTTACATATATATACTACCAGGGTTCCCAGGTGATGCTAATGGTAAAGAATCCCCCTGCCAATGCAGGAGATTTAAGAGATGCAGATTCGATCCCTGGGTTGGGAAGATCCCTTGGAGGAGGGCATGACAACCCACTCAAGCATTCTTGCCTGGAGAATCCCATGGACAGAGAGAGGAGCCTGGTGGGCTACAGTTCAAATGGTCTCAAAGAGTCGGACATGACTGAAGTGACTTAGCACGCATGCATATACACTATCATTTGTAAAATAGCTAGCTAGTGGGAAGCTGCTGTATAGCACATGGAGCTCAGCTCAGTGCTCTGTGTTGACCTAGAGGTGTGAGATAGGGGTAGGAGGGAGGCTCAAGAGAAAGGGAATATATTTATACATACAGCTGATTCATGTTGTTGCACAGCAGAAACTAGCACAATATTGTAAATCAGTTGTACTTCCAACTAAGAAATAAATCATATCAATGTATGGCAAAAACCACTACAATATTGTAAAGTAATTAGCCTCCAACTAAAATAAATAAATAAATTTTAAAAATTTAAAAAATAATAATTAAAGAAAGTAGACTGCAGCCTAAACATTTAAGGGATTTCCAATTAAAAAAAAAAAAAGAATAAATTCTTCATGGGCCCTAATGTAGTCTCTTCCAGATCACTACTTTGACTGTTGTGGGTAATGCCCACCCAACCCACGCACCTTCAAAAGTACCTGGAGATATAGATAATGAAGATGCCATGGGGATATTAAGAAGGTAATTCAAATGTTTGTTGAAGACACTTACTGTTACCCTGGAGTGAGAACTGTGTACAGCATAGCATGTTCTAGCAAACATAAGCAGCCACAGCAACCTACTCAGTGAGCTTACTGTCTATTAACTCCTCGCTAGAGACACTGTGAGAGACATTGTTGGAGAAGGGAATGGCAGCCCACTCCAGTATTCTTCCATGGACAGAGGAGCCTGGCAGGCTACAGTCTATGTGGTTGCAAGAGTCGGACACGACTGAGCAACTAAGCACAGTGACATTGTGGTAACACTTAACTTATTACCTGGGACTGTTCTGCTCTGGTCTACACCGGCCTCATCTCCAGCCTGTGCTGACTGAGTCCTGCTGAGCCCACTCACTCCTTGGGGGTCTCATAACACTCCTGCACCTTGTCACTCTGTGCTGTGACCGTTGCTTATATGTTGCCTTTATCATTGTCTGCAGTCGGACTTGTGTCACTGTAAATGCTCAGAGTTCTCCTTAAGCATGGGCCTGTCCTTCCTTCCTAAGTGCTTTATCAGATGGGAGTGATCGATTCATCTGTGAATCCTAGAGATGGCATCTATTTGGCCCTGGAGTCCCCTTTCTAAACTTAGACCTCTGTCCCAAGTCAGCATGGTCTCTGTCTGCTCCACTGGCCCTCCCACATTTTCTTATCACAATTGTTAACATTTACTGAGGACTATGTGTCCAGGGCTGTTATTATCTATATTTCAGAGATGAGGAAACGTGGACCCAGTAGGGTTATAAATCCCAAATAACAGAGCCAGGACGTATCAGAAGGAAATGAACCCTGGCTCCAAAGCCTCTGTTCCTACCCACAACACTGGACTGTCTTTCAATACCAGGAACACGATTAACATTGCTACCCTACTAATAATTTAAATGTGAAGAGCGCATCACAGTTTACACAACATGTTAACAGAACTAAAGAAATGCGTCATTGAATCTAGTGTTGAAAGAGCATCAGGGACTAAACTCAAATTCAACAAGTATTTATATACTAACTGACTTTAATGTTTTTCCTCATCTACAATTTCACAAATATTGCCTAAGACAAGGAATAGACGCATTGTTTGAATCAAAGCAAGAGTATACCTTATTTCACTTTGCAGTTTCACAGTTTTCCAAACATCTCCACATATACTATAATATTTGAACTTTATAAAATTCCTTGAATCAGAAAAAAATTGAAACAATTATTCCTATATTTCAGATGATAAAACTGAGGCTGTAAAACGTTGAGACGGAGCTTGAACTAAGGTCTCCTGGCTTGTAACCTTCTATATAACATGCTGTCTACCAATGGACTCATTTGGGGATAATATATTCACAATAATTCAGCCAATTTGCCAAGTGCTGTTCTGTAATCTCTGTTATAAAAGGCATCATGCCACTTTTCCTTCATCTAGCTAGAACCAATTTCTAACAAGAGTGTTCTCCAACAGAAGTTTTCTGGGCTAACCAGCATTGCTTTGAATGCTAGAATGAAATATTCAAGCAACTGGCTTCATGTACAACACGTATGCAATGAAGGTGAGGAAATGACCCTGATTCCCTTCAGCATCAACATTCTTCATTTAATCAGAGGGTTGACATGGTCATGGGGTGAGTATTTGGACTAGATCCCTGTCTCCAGAAACAGCACAGTCAAGGCAGGAGATCCGCTCTCCTCCTCGCTAGAATTACAGGAAGGAAGGAGATTTCAGCTCTCTGGTAGGCATCCATCCCGAAGACTTCATTTCCCTTTATGTTTTCACAGCCAGGAAATCCCTCATCATATTGAAATAAATCCCTCTTTCTCTTCTCTAAGCCCTCATCTTGCTCTGTTTTCTAGGAGGAGAGGGAACAGCTGCTTATTCCTAAGAAGCAGCAACCAACCCCTGAAATCTGTCCACCCCAGCACGCTGTGGGATTCCAAATATTTTAGTGTCAGACATCTGAGTGTTAATTACTTTACCGTGGCTCCCACATCCAGGCTGATGGGTGCAAAGCCAAGCTGGCCGAGCTAAGCATTGCAGGAAGAGAAAGCAGAAAGTGGGTTCTGGCACCGTGAGAGGGTCCTAACATCACCCAGATTCTCACACATTACTTGTTTGTCTCCATCCATCACTCTACCCCAGGGCTTGGCACCCACCACCACCTGCACCCAGACACCCGTGTCTGTAAAGACACACTCGGGTACACAAAAAAGAAACTCTGGGTTTGACCTTTCACTCACTCTCTCAGCTCCTCTCCCACCTCATTGCATCCCACCTTGATCCATTAATTTCCTCTTGGATGTTGAAATTTTCCCTTAGTCTAAAACTAAAGCTGCATGTCTTATTTAGTTTCTTGCCCATAGCCAGCAGTTTTGGGAGAAAAGCTTTGTACAGTAAGTATCATACTTTCTCACATAGCCCATGTCATTTTCCCATGGTGTACAATGACTGGGAGAAGCAGAGTCTGTAACAGAAATTATTAACAGGAAGACTTAGGGAGTAATCATTGCAAGACAAACACCCCTTCAGTTCAGTTCAGTCGCTCAGTCGTGTATGACTCTTTGCGATCCCATGAATCGCAGCACGTCAGGCCTCCCTGTCTATCACCAACTCCCGGAGTCTACCTAAACCCATGTCCATCAAGTCGGTGGTGCCATCCAGCCATCTCATCCTCTGTCGTCCCCTTCTCCTCCTGCCCCCAATCCTTCCCAGCATCAGGGTCTTTTCCAATGAGTCAACTCTTTGCATCAGATGGCCAAAGTATTGGAGTTTCAGCTTCAACATCAGTCCTTCCAATGAACACCCAGGACTGATCTCCTTTAGGATGCACTGGTTGGATCTTCTTGCAGTCCAAGGGACTCTCAAGAATTTCTCTAACACCACAGTTCAAAAGCATCAATTCTTCGGTGCTCAGCTTTCTTCACCGTCCAATTCTCACATCCATACATGACCACTGGAAAAACCATAGCCTTGACTAGATGGAATTTTGTTGGCAAAGTAATGTCTCTGCTTTTAAATATGCTATCTAGGTTGGCCATAACCTTCCTTCCAAGGAGTAAGTGTCTTTTAATTTCATGGCTGCAGTCACCATCTGCAGTGATTTTGGAGCCCCACAAAATAAAGTCTGACACTGTTTCCACTGTTTCCCCATCTATTTCCCATGAAGTGATGGGACCAGATGCCATGATCTTAGTTTTCTGAACGTTGAGTTCTAAGCCAACTTTTTCACTCTCCTCTTTCACTTTCATCAAGAGGCCCTTTAGTTCTTCTTCACTTTCTGCCATAAGCGTGGTGTCATCTGCATATCTGAGGTTATTGATATTTCTCCCAGCAATCTTGATTCCAGCTTGTATTTCTTCCAGCCCAGAGTTTCTCATGATGTACTCTGCATAGAAGTTAAATAAGCAGGGTGACAATATACAGCCTTGACGTACTCCTTTTCCTATTTGGAACCAGTCTGTTGTTCCATGTCCAGTTCTAACTGTTGCTTCCTGACCTGCATACAGGTTTCTCAAGAGACAGGTCAGGTGGTCTGGTATTCCCATCTCTTTCAGAATTTTCCACACCTTAGCAAAAGAAAATCTTAGAAGTCGGTCCTTGGTCCCCTTGGTGGGTGGGCATTTAGCTGGAACTAGTATTCTTGCCTGGAGAACCCCATGGACAGAGGCACCTGACGGGCTACAGTCCATAGGGTCGCGAAGAGTTGAACACAAATGAAGTAACTGAGCCCACACAGAGCATAAATATAGTCATCATAATATCCATTATAATAAAGGTACGATCTAATTTATAATATATAATGATCTAACAAATAGAAATGATAAAAATAAAACACTAGATCATTAAAAAATAAGTCTCATTAACCAGAGATAGTTCTGGACCCCAACTACCATTTCTACTGGGGGACTGATAGTACTTGAATCCTTGTCTCCTTGTCGGGAAAGTGACAACAATGAATAGGATGTGTGCTCTGTGTTTAACGCTTTCAGGGTGTTTCTTCTCCCTCTTACCAGCAACCTCAAGCACGGATCTGACGTGGTAAATTTTGTATTTTAGACTCGTGCATTCCTTCTGGGGGACTTGAGGACTTCAATCCACATAATCCTGGTCTCCGTGCTCCTCTTGAGTTCTTTGTGAACCTTAAAAAATCTGTACTCTACTCCTTCTGCAAATGAAACTATCAGGAGTATGCAGATCCTGGGCTCCTGTCCCTCATCACCTGTTCCCCACATACTCCCAGGGAGAGTTCTAGATCGGGGGCTGTCCGGTGGGACTTCTAATAAGTTTTTTGGTTGTTGTTAGTTTTTGTTTTGTTTTTTTTAATGTGGACCTTTTGTACAACACTGTAAATTTGTTACAACATTGCTTCTGCTTTATGTTTCAGTTTTTTGGCCTCCAGGCATGTGGGATCTTGGCTCTCCAGGATCAACACTGCACCCTCTGCTTTGAAAGATGAAGTCTTGACCACTGGACTGCCAGGGAAGTCCCTCTAATAAGGCATAGACCATTCCACAGAAGAGAGGGGCTATAACCTTATAATCACACACACAACAGCCCTCAATGGGGGAAAAACTCCCTAGAGAGCCACCAAAACCTGTGTGTATCACCAACTTGAGCAATTACTTACTGTTTTGCAATTAAATTCACTCAGGAAAATGGAATCATTACTGTGAGGAGCAGCTAACCAGCAAAGGGCCAAAGTGTGCTTTCAGCCATATGGCAGGCAATTCCCAACGATGTTGACAGAGAATTGCACATGAGCGACTGTGAGGCAAGTCTCATTCCTGGGAGAAGCTCTGAAGTTCCAATAAAGGGAAGCAGAAAAGTGTAGGGGCTGAGTGTGGCTGTATGAAGCCATCATTTTTATGCGAACAGACAGACTAAGCACACACCCAGTTCATTATAGTATATTCTTCTATCCTGTCCAAGTTTTAGGGGAAGTAGAAGAGAGTACATCTTCTGCAAAAGCTTCCTTTTTAAATTTCTTTCAGCACATTGATATTCTGCTCATTGCAAAGAAACACTCAAGAACAGTATCTGTTTTGAGTTAGTGAGTAAAGATCCTTAATATGCTAAGAATCATGCAGACGGAATGCACAAGGTCTAAAATGCAAAATTTAACACATGGGCTCCATGTTTGAGGTTGTTGGTAAGATGGAGAAGGAACCCACAGAAAGCAATAAACACACGTGCTCTTAATTGGCATCAAACTTTTTCAAGAAGGAGACAAAAGGATTACTTAAAACAAATCTTGTCGTCAGCCTCCACACAGTAAGGTATGAAGGTATAAAGGCCAGAGGACAGTACCAGCCCTGGTGCAGATATGCTTGGTCTGGGTCAAACTCCACACAGCAGGTTAAGTAAAAATTATCAGCCATGTGTCAAAACAATCCAGATTTTCACTCACTGGCATGAAATAAAGCCCCTGCCATAAGGGCTGGCTTTATAAAGGCTGCATGTGGATTATAAACTCAGAGAGGAAAGACATTGCTTCTTGCTTTTATTTCACTCCTGTAGGCTCCAAGAATGTGATTGCTCCAACCATCCCATAAGAAGGAGGGATCCTCCCAATGCCCCAGCCCTGAGCATTTGTCTCATGCATAGAACATGGAATGGTGTTCCACTTCACATATGACAATATACATGTTTCAATGCTATTGTCCCAGAACGTCCCACCCTCACCTTCTTCCTCAGAGTCCACAAGACTGTTCTATGCATCTGTGTCTCTTATTCTGTCTCGCATATAGGGTTACCGTTACCATCTTTCAAATTCCATATATATGCATTAGTATACTGTATTGGTGTTTTTCTTTCTGGCTTACTTCACTCTGTATAATGGGCTCCAGTTTCATCCATCTCAATAGAATCAATTCAAATGTATTTTTTTAATGGCTGAGTAATATTCCATTGTGTATATGTACCACAGCTTCCTTATCCATTCGTCTGCCGATGGACATCTAGGTTGCTTCCATGTCCTGGCTATTGTAAACAGTGCTGCGATGAACATTGGGGTACACGCATCTCTTTCAATTCTGGTTTCCTCGGTGTGTATGCCCAGCAGTGGGATTGCTGGGTCATATGGCAGTTCTATTCCCAGTTTTTTAAGGAATCTCCACACTATTCTCCATAGTGGCTGTACTAGTTTGCATTCCCACCAACAGTGTAAGAGGGTTCCCTTTTCTCCACACCCTCTCCAGCATTTATTGCTTGTAGACTTTTGGATAGCAGCCATTCTGACTGGTGAGTAATGGTACCTCATTGTGGTTTTGATTTGCATTTCTCTAATAATGAGTGATGTTGAGCATCTTTTCATGTGTTTGTTAGCCATCTGTATGTCTTCTTTGGAGAAATGTCTGTTTAGTTCTTTGGCCCATTTTTTGATTGGGTCGTTTATTTTTCTGGAATTCAGCTGCAGGAGTTGCTTGTATATTTTTGAGATTAAGTGTTTGTCTGTTGCTTCGTTTGCTATTATTTTCTCCCATTCTGAAGGCTGTCTTTTCACCTTGCTCATAGTTTCCTTTGTTGTGCAAAAGCTTTTCATTTTAATTAGGTCCCATTTGTTTATTTTTGCTTTTATTTCCAATATTCTGGGAGGTGGGTCATGGAGGATTCTGCTGTGATTTATGTCGGAGAGGACACATGTAAACCCATGGCTGATTCATGTCAATGTATGGCAAAAACTACTACAATATTGTAAAGTAATTAGCCCCCAACTAAAATAAATAAATTTATTAAAAAAAAAAAAAAAGAAGAAGAAGGAGGGATCCCAGTGAGAAAGCAAGTGGAAGGAAACACAGAGTTAGTCCAGCAAAGGTGGGAGACACAGGAGAATCCTTCACTGGGTTCACCATAGCACTCTTTGCCTGGAGGAGAGTGAGCTAACCAGAGGTGAAGACCACAATCAGAATAATCCAAAAAATAATAGTAATAATAACAGCTAACACCCACTGAGTGCTCTCCGTGAGCCAAGCACTGAGTTAGGTGCTCTACACACGTTACCTGTGGATCGCATCCTCTCAAATTCATCCCATGTGAATTTCAACTTCCCTGCATAGTAGGTACTACTGTTGTTTCCATTTTACAGATGACGAAAGTGAGGTTAAATGATGCAGGAAAGGAGATATAAAGTGGATAGATCAGTTAGGAAAGAATGGGAATGGGCAGGAAAAGTAAAGGATGGTCATTGAGCGGGAGAGTCTGGCCAAAATTTGCAGGGGAGGGGATACGTCCACAAGGTCAACAAAGACAGATGGGTACCACGGATCCCAGCAGGCAGGCAGGGTCCAGGGTCTGGATCATTAGTGGATGAGTCAGCCAGCCCAGTGGTCCATGGTAGCAAGCTCTAATCATAGGCACAGAAAACACACATATTGAGCAGCGGCTCTTTCACAGTTCCTGCTACATGAGATTCTTATAACCACCCTGAGGGACAAACACCAGGACAGAGGTTCAGAAAGCACCTCACCTAAGCTCACATCCTTGGGAATCTGTAGAGCTGTCACTCAAGGAACTGTTCAAGCTCAAGCCACCTGTTAAACGCGGCTGCCTCTCAGGGCTGCTTAACCAGCAGCTGGGGTTCTCAGTTCTTGAAACATTCACACATTGACCATCTGGAGTATGAACCAAAGTCCCAGAGCCCGAGAGACCCACTGGATAAAGAGGGAAGACCATTTCCAAGATGGGATGGACGGTTACCTCCAGTAAGTGACTGATGGCGGCAGGGGCAGGCTTGAAGGACAAAGCAGAGGTCAAATCAGCAAACTGAAAGGAGTGGGACAGGAGGCATGCCATGTGATGACCATGTGATAGAGGAAGAGAGGCCATAAGGACCAGAATGAAGCAAGCAGCCTGATATTCAGTTGGCCCATCACACCCACAAACAGCCTCAGTTACCTCTTTAGCACTGAACAACCCAGCAAAAACTGCACTGTCCGTAGAAGGGAAAGGGCTCTGTGTCTTTAAAATTCTCTCCTTGGATGCTCCAGATGCTGGGATTGTAGACAACAAATTTGAGCCTCCTTTGAACTCTTACCCATTGGGATGGTCAAGATTCAACTCAGTATCTTTTTCCTCCACCACTAACATCCTCCCCACTTAATGTGATATGAGTGTCATCTCCAAGACCTTATTCAGATGCTTCTTTTTAATTCACTCAGATTTAATCCTGGGGTCAGACACTTTGCACGCATCCAACTCTTTGCAACCCCACTGACTGCAGCCCACAAGTCTCCTCTGTCCATGGAATTTTCCAGGCAAGAATACTGGAGTGGGTTGCTATTTCCTACCCCAGGGGATCTTCCCAAACCAAGGATCAAGCCTGTGCCTCCTGCATTGGCAAGCAGATTCTTTTACCACTGTGCCACCTGGGGAACCCCAGACACTTTGAGACAGATCCAAAGATCTAGAGCATTCTATCGTGTTATTAACTGTGTTATTAAAAGCTTCCTCCCAGCGATGTGTCCCCAAATTCTCAGAGGCTTCCAGCCTCTGTCTCACCTCAGATCCAGGTAGATGACCCTTGTTAAACTGTCAGGTCTAATTACCGTTTCATACTCGAACCTCTTCTCTAATTTAGAAAGACTCCTCATTCCAGTTCTTTTTTACTTCCCTGCTTCCATTCTTTCTTTTCAGCAAAAGGAGAGCTTAAGGCCTAACCACCTTAGTGCTTTCAATGCCACTAATAAAGAGAAAACCATTGGTTAATTTTTTTTTCTAAAGATAAGAAGGTAGCAGTCTTTTCAAATAAGGAAACAGAAAGGCTTTCCAGAGGAAGCAGGTGGAAAGGTGATAAATGGGAAAACGGTGTAGCAACTGCACTTCAGTTTGTAACTTCTTTCCTGGGTCCCTTTGAAGCCGGCTGGATTAAAAGCATTTGTTTCTTTACAAGAATAGGATGTTTGACAACTAATTAAACCAGGCTTTTGACCTTAGGCTTGAACAAAGTTTGTGATCATGGAGTACAGAGCTAGGTTTAAAATAAGGGGAGGGGAGTGTGGCTACCATAAACATGGTTGGGGATTAGAAATGGCTGTTGATAAGCCGGTTCTGGTTTTCAAGAGTGGACGTGTGCCATGCACTGATGGTCAATTTGCCTCTTTTTAAAATGCACTGACCACACAAACCTTATTTCACCTCATTTAATCGTTGTGCTGGTGTTTCAAAAGGCACTTCCGAATCCAGTGTGGTTGAAGGTCCTGACTCTGAACTGTTTAGAATGCTAACTCCCCCACCCGCCTGTCCACCGCCTCTGGCGTTGCCTCCCAATGGTCTTGCTTCAAGCTGGCAGCCAGAGTGAGCCTTTTACAACGGGACAGCTCATGTCACTCTGTGCTCAGAAATCACCCAAAGATGTCTCTTTATGTGTCAAAGTAAAATCCAAAGTCCTGGCTAAGACATCTATGGCCACCCAGTCGTATTCCCACCTCATCTCTCTCTCTCTCTCATTTTCTCTCTCTCCCCCCGTACCTGTACCTTGCATTTCCTAAAACATCCTCACTGCTCATTCTGTTTGCCTTCTGCAGGGAATGCTCTTCCCCAGGTTTCACCGTGATTTATTCCTTCACCTCTTTTAGATCTGGACACAAGTCCCCTTACTAGTGAGACCTTTTCTAATCACTCTACTCAAAACAGCAAACCCCAACCTTCCACAGTCCCTGCACACACGCACACACACACGTGCACACACACATGCACACACACACATACCATTTTGTTCAAGATTCAGGGGTTACAGTTGTGTATCCCACAGAGCCCTCTGCACCCCTGTTAAAGCTCTAAAATTAAAAAAGGCACCTTTGCAGAGCTCTTAGGGGCTTCCTGCTGGCTCGGTGGTAAAGAAACTGCCTGCAATGCAGGAGACTCAGGTTTGATCTCTGGGTCAGGAATATCCCCTGGAGAAGGGAATGACTACCCACACCAATATTCTTGCCTGGAGAATCCCATGGACAGAGGAACCTGGCAGGCTACAGTCCATGGGGTTGCAAAGAATTGGACATGACTGAGTGACTAACACTTTCACTTTCCAGAGTTTTTCACAGCACTGACTTAGAGGCTTCCTTTCAGGTCAGCTTCTCAAAGGCAGCATCTATGCAGGAGACCCCAAAGGACCATCTGCTCAGACCCCTCTTATTTTTCTCTCCGGGAATTTGGATGTTGAACCAAAAGAAACCCAGGCTACATTTGGGTGGCTGGGTCTGCAATGTCATCTCCCACCGCTTTGTGAGTAACAGAGAAGAACGAAGCTCGTGCCCAGAGAGGAACAGAGATGAGAGGTGGTTCCAAGGCCTGCGTTTGCATCTGCCACCTTGCATGGGTGAGACACCCCAATATCCTCAAAGAAGCTTCTCTTTTATGTTAAGTTAGTTTGAAAAAGACAGGCTCTTTTTCATCTCTGCATCCAAAGTGCCTGACATGAAATAGATAATAAAATATCTAGAACAGAGTGAATGAACAAATGAATGAATGCATGAGCGGGTGAGTGAGGGCAATGATGCCTGTCACTTACAGAGCAGGACATTTTGAGAGACAGTGGAAGACAGCTCTCTGTGACAAGACAGTGATACTGGTCTTAAGAGACCCAGAGAGAGAGGCTCACAGTAAATATCACAGCGAGGGCATTCCATGCATGTGAGGGAGGACCTGAGTAAGAAACAAGTCCCAGTCCCATCGGATGTCTTGAAGTGAGCCATGCTGCTGGCTAGCAGCACCCCAAATGCAGCCCTAAACCAGTAAACCCCAGTTGAGAGTACAGGGCCCTACACAGAATTCTGTCCTGAATTTGCTTCTTTCTTTTTTTTAATAATCAAGGAGTTACATTTAGAAACAGACATTTTCATTCCATTCATCTTCAAGAAGGCTGAAGTGCCAAAGAATTGATGCTTTTGAAATCTGATGCTAGAGAAGACTCCTGAGAGTCCCTTGGACTGTAAGGAGATTCAAATCAGTCAATCCTAAAGGAAATCAACCCTGAATATGCACTGGAAGGACTGATGCTGAAGCTGAAGCTCCAGTACTTTGACCCCTTGATGCAAAAAACCAACTCATTGGAAAAGACCCTGATGCTGGGAAAGATTGAGGGCAGGAGGAGAAGGCAGTGACAGAGGATGAGATGGTTGGATGGCATCACTGACTCAATGGACATGAGTTTGAGTAAACTCCAAGAGTTGGTGATAGACAGGGAAGCCTGGTGTGCTGCAGTCCATGGGGTCGCAAAGAGTCAGACATGACTTAGCGACTGAAAAACAAAAACACCTTCTCTGGAGACCTCAGAAACTGTTTACCTGAACTTGGCAACAATTTTTCCGTAAGTCAGCTAGCTTGTCAACAATAATATTCAGTTTCTATTTTGTGCTAGCCATTATGAAAATATATAAAAGAAGTAAAATATGTTCTCCTGTCCTGAATTTCAAGTGATGTCTCACACTGTCCCAGTGCCCATGCCTCTAAAGCAGTGACATGGTCACTTTGAGGACAGTTGTCTCAGTAGCAGAGAGTGGATGGAAGTTGGAGGTCTCCTTGTAACCATGGTGTGTGGTACCCAGTACATGAGGTACTCTCTGCAAAACACTTTGCAGAGCCCGGCTCCTAGTAAGTGCTCGATGAAGATGGCTTAGCCTGTCTCAGCCTTGGTTTCCTGTCAGTAGGTTGAATTAAATTGGACCAGATGCTTTCTAAGGTTTTTCCAATTCTAAATGCCCATGATTTTTATCAGTCATAGCGCAGTTTGGGGGCATAGCTTTGGGGCATCCTCCATGTCACCCAATCAAGGCTCTGCCCAAATCAAAACCTGCCAAGAAAACAAGCCTCACAAGGGGACTGAAGAAGCAACCTCAGGGATGGTGACAGTGATGGCAGTGTTCTTCTGCGGAGTTACTGGTCGTTAGCTGGTCTCCAAGCGTCCCCCAAGGACCTCTGCTGCTAATTAGGAAAGATGCAGTGAGAGGCGTTGGGGTCCCCAGGGCCCCCCTTTTCATAATTTCTCATGACTCCTGCTTCTTTGTGGTTGGTGCTCCATCCCATTAGCGCAGGCTGCTCTCCTTATTTCTGATTGATGGGAATAAAGTAGGACAAAGACAGCGAGAGGAACCAGCAAGCCTGGGTTCCCGGGCAACACCTCAAGGGCCATCCCCCAAAGGTGAGCCCTTATCACCGGAAATCTCCCAGCAGAATCTAGGTGCTCACTGGGAAACCTGAACTGGAACCATCTTCATTCCCTCAGTATTAGTTGAGGGCCTCTCTATGTGCCAGGCATGTGTAACCAGGCGCCAAACTTATAAACAAGCAATTAGCGCAGCATAATAAGTGCTTTCATAACTATACAGAAGTGTGTTGAAAATTCTTGCTTTGCAGGAGAAGGTCACGTGCATGAATGCCAGTCGCTTCGTTCATGTCTGACTCTTTGCAATCCCGTGGACGGTAGCCCGCCAGGCCCCCCTGTCCATGGGATTCTGCAGGCAAGAATACTGGACTGGGTTGCCATGCCCTCCTCCAAGGGATCTTCCTGACCCAGGGATCGAACCTGAGTCTCCTACATCTCCTGCATTGGCACATGGGTTCTTTATCACTAGTGCCACCTGGGAAGCTTGGAGAAGGTCACAGAGGAGGAAATTTCTGATCAGGGCTGAACAGGCTATCTGAGGACTTGATGAAGGCCAGCTTCATCTGGGCTAACTCAGCCACCCTGGTCTACATACCAACTTCCTCCTTCTCCCTGCAGCCCTTGTAAACTGAGGTCCTGCCACACCTAGGACCGGAGCCCAAGCAGGTAATGACAGTGTGACGGTAAGTAGAGTTTTGCAGTCTGTGGGGTGGCAAAGAGTCAGACACAACCTGGCAACTGAACAATGGTAATTGACCATTCCTCCCCTAGATCCACTGTCCACATTTCTCCCCACCCCACCGCCTTTCCCAGGAGACTGGCCACCGTGGACTCCAACAATGGGGTTCTCTGGCTCCCTCGAAGTAAACCAGGAGCCTGCAGGGCAGAAGGAGGGAGAGGTCATTGTGTGTACCTCCCTAGCTCCCTCATGCTGGGCGATGGCTGTCAGTGCTGGTTCCTCCACCCAGGTTGTTGTTCAGTCGCTCAGTCATGCCCAATTCTTTGTGACCCTATGAAATGTAGCACACCAGACTTCCCTGTCCTTCACCATCTCCCAGAGCTTGCTCAGACTCATGTCCATCGGGCCAGGGATGTCATCCAATCATCTCATCCTCTGTCACCCCCTTCTTCACCCAGGACCACACTCCTGTTGCATCAGCTCACGCAGACTTCTGGGACCGCCTTTCCCGCTGAGCCTTCTTCCTGCATCACCAGCCCAGGAGTACCTGACCACCTCCCACCAGTCCCCTTAACCCAGCCCACATCTGTGTAAATGGCCTTGTCACTCCACTCTTCCTAGCTTCTTCTTTGGAGTGTGCCATCTGTTTCCTGCTGGGACCTTGTCCGAGACAGATGTTGACATAAATACTTTGAGACTAAAGGATTTAGATCAATCCCAGAGTTATTTCCCTGGTGGATCCAATGTTTTATGGAGGGTCTCATTGGTAAACTTAAGAAAGAATTTTGCAAATGAATATCTAAGAAACCTTTCAGTATTTTTTTTCCCCCTAGAAGGCTTTCAGGAAACTTCAAAAATCCCCTGGAATTTGATTCCCCTAATTCTGGGAGGGAATCACTGTTCAAATTTACTTAGTAACTGCAAAAACTCCCCTGCAAAAAACTGAGTACAAATGTCTCACTCAGCTATTCAGGACCCATTATAATTAGGTACTGACTGACCCCCCTCACTGGCTTAATTCCTTCCTCCCTGTCTGCCCCTCTCAGATCACAGTCCCTGGATAACTGCCTCTCCCTTTGGTTCATTCTGGTTCCTTCGGCTGGCATATCCTGTCCCCTCCAGACATCACTTGCCTCCCATTTCTCCTGTTATTGGAGTCCTAGCCATTCCTTGAAGCCCAGTTCAAATCTCCCTCCCAGCCTTGCCTAATTCTCTACTATTTCTGGCCTTTAATCCATCCATCTCTTGTTCTCTCTCTCCTCTGGGCTCCTGAAGCATCTTCATTTCTTTTCAAATTAACACTGACTAAAACTGGCTTTGGGCTTCTCTCGTGGCTCAGTGGAAAAGAATCTGCATGCCGATGCAGGAGACATGGGTTTGTTCTCTGACCCAGGAAGATCCCATATGCCAGAGACCAAACTAAGCCCATGCACCACAATTACCGAGTCTGCTGCTCTAGAGCACGGGAACCACAACTACCGAGGCTTCACGCCACAACTACCGAAGCCCGTGCACTCTACAGCCTGTGCTCTGCAGCAGGAGAAGCCACTGTAATGAGAAGCCCAGGCACTACCAGTGGAGAGAGACCTGCTCACTGCAACCAGAGAAAAACCCACGCAGCAACGAAGACCCAGCACAGCCAGAAAATAAGTAAATAAAAAAAATTTTTAATTGTCTCCCTTGGGCATGTACCGTTCTATTTTTCACACACTTATAGATTCACAAACAGCTCCATCACCCACAAAACCCCTCATGCTATCCCTTTACAGCCATGTGTACATGTATATGTGTTTATTCATACATGGGAAAGTAGTGGAAGTGAAAGTGTTAGTCACTCAGTCGTGTCCGACTCTTGTGACACCATGGACTGTAGCCCGCCAGGGTCCTCTGTCCATGGAATTCTTCAAGCAAGAATACTGGAGTGGGTAGCCATTCCTTCTTCCAGGGAAACTTCCTGACTCAGAAATCAAGTATGTATATAGAGAAAGAGATTTATTATTAGGAATTGGCTCATGTGATTATGGAAAACAGCAAGTACCTAAGTCTGTAGGGACTGTCAGCCAGCTGGCATCCCAGGAGAGCTGCTGGTGTTCATCTCATCCAAAGACCAGCAGGCTCAAGACCCAGGACAAGCCGCTATTTCAGTTCAAGGTCAAAGCAGGAAAGGCCCACATCCTAGTCCAAAAGCAATCAGGCAGGAGGAACTCTCTTCTGCTTAGAGGAGGGTCAGCCCTTCTGTTCTATTCAGGCCTTCAACTGATTGGATGAGGCCCACCCACAGCAGGGAGGATAATCTGCTTTACTGAGTCCACCAATTTAGATGTGTTGTTGCTGTTTAATCGCTAAGTTGTGTCGGACTCTTATGCGACCCCTAGGACTGTAGCCTGCCAGGCTCCTCTGTCCATGGGCTTTCACAGGCAAGAATACTGGAGTGGGTTGCCATTTCCTTTTCCAGGGGATCTTCCTGACCCAGGGATCAAATCCATATCTCTGGCATATCCTGCCTTGGCAGGCAGATCCTTTACCACTGAGACACCACGTTAATCTCATTCAAAACACCCTCACAGAAACACCCAGGATAATGTTTGGGCTTCCCTCATAGCTCAGTCAGAAAAGAATCTGCCTCCAATGTAGGAGATCTGGGTTCAATTCCTGAGTCAGGAAGATCCTGTGGAGAAGGAAATGGCAACCCACTCCAGTATTCTTGCCTAGAGAATCCCAAGGACAGAGGAGCCTGGCAGGTTACAGTCCATGGGATCCAAGAGTCAGACATGACTTAGCGACTATACCACCACCACCAATGTTTGACCAAATATCTGGACACCCTGTGGCCCAGTCAAGCTGATGCATAGAATTAATTACTGTGATCATCTAAATGGAATCAGAGAGTATGTGCACTTTTGAGAATGATTTCACTGAGCATAATGCATCTGAGATCCATCCAATCTGTTGAGTGTATCTATAGTTCATTCCTTTTCATTGCATAGTGGTACTCATTGTGCAGCCATGGCACAAAATGAATCGTTTTTCTCTTAATTTACTCATGGAAGGATATTTGTGTTGTTTCCAGTTTAGGACAGTTATGAATAGATTTGTATGTATAGATTTTTGTATGAGCATAAATTTTAATTTCTCTATGATAAACTGATGGTGGGATTGTTAAGTCATGTGATGAGCATATTTCATAAGGAACTGCCAAAGTGTTTTTCCAGAATGCCTATGCCATTTTGCATTCTTACCAGCAGTGCATGAAAGGTCCAATTATTTCCCATCTGAGATACTGGTATCGTCAGTAACTTGCTTTATTTTTTTCCTTAGTCAGTCTAATAGGTATATAGTGATATCTCATCATGGTTTTAATTTGAATTTCCCTAATAGCTAATGATCTTAGACATCTTTTCAATGCTTACTGACTTCCATATATGCCCTTTGGTGAAATTTCTGATCGTCTTGTACCCATTTTCTAACTGGGTTTGAGTTTTTGTTTTGTTTCTTTTTTACCCCTGAGTGTTGAAAGTTCTTTATATATTCTGGATACAAATCATTTGTCAGCTATGTGATTTGCAAATATCTTCTGCCAATCTGTAGCCTGTCTTTTCCAACTGTATTTTTCACAGAGTAAAAGTTCTAATTTTAATGAAACCACATTTACCAGTATATTTCTTTTTTGAGTCATGTTTTGGTGTCAGGACTAAGAACTCTTATTCAACCCAGGTAACAAGGATATTCTCCTATGTTTTCTTCTAAACGTTACACAGTTTTACAATTTACTTTAAGTAGATTATCTCTCCCCTCTAAGTTAACTTTTGTATAAGGTGTAAAGTTTAAGTCAAGGTTCATTTGCTTAACTTTGTTTACAGATGTCCAGTTGTCCCAAATTCATTTATTGAAAAAAAAAAAAAAACAACACCTCTCTCTTCTCACTAAATGCCTTCAAACAGTTATCCAAAATCAATTGGCCAAATTTGTGTAGGTTCACTTCTGTATTCTATTCCCTTTCTTTTTTACATTTATATTCCTGTTGTCATTTTTCAATACCTGCTTTGTCTGGTTTTGTATCAAGGTACTCCTGGCCCTATAAAGTGAGTTGGCAAATGTTCCTCCCTCTCTGCTTTTACAAAACATTAGACAGGATGGATTTTTATTTCTTTACATTTTGGTAGTATCTCCAGTGAAACCATCTGGTCTTAGAGATTTCTTATAGGAGAACGCACCGCGGTTTGGAGCAAAACGTCTTGGTATGAAAAGAGTGTGCGTTCGCCTGGCCCTCCACTCTGGATATATCTCTTTCAGGCATCTCATAGGGTGGGGTTAGGGGAGGCTATGGTAGGAAAAACTTTTAAGGATTCCGATGCTGAGCCCCTAGCCATCATTCTAGACTTCTGCAGAGCTGTGCTGCAGCCAATGATCAAGAGGCCACCATGGAGACTCCACAGTCTCCCAAGAGGGGCTATAATCTGGGTAACTCCACACATCAAAGCAGCCAGGTAACAGGCCCCTTGGCTTAATTAAAAACCAAGCCTGTGGAGTTAGAGAATAGTTTAACTGAAAATGTCTCAGGAGCTCCTGCAGTTTAGTCCATCCACAAAGCAGGCTTTCTGGTCAATGAGCCTATAAATATTGATGTCATGATAACATTAGTCTTCTGAATGCAGTAGCACAGCCTAGTTCAAGGCCCTGGGTCTCTGACTTTTCACCCACCCCCACCCCCGCCCCCACTGTCTCCTCCTTCTTACCAGATTGAGCCAAACCTAAACCAAGTCATACAAGCAAACCACAAACAGCTCAAAGAACTCTAAATCATTTACTCATTTATTTATTTTTGGCCACGTGGCATGCAGGAACTTAGTTCCCCCACCAGGGATCGAACCCATGCCCCCTGCAGTAGAAGTGCAGACTCTTCACCACTGGACCACCAGGGAAGTCCCCCCAAATCACTTTTATCCCAATAGCTGTCGTAGAATTATCAACAAAACTCTAAAGCATCATTTTAAATAAATTATCTTAAATTCCATTCAGCTTCTCTGAAGTACAGGAAGAAATTAAGTTAAAAAGTGAAGAAGCATTCTTAAAAAGCATCCCTACAGTGTCCTTTTTAAAGACTCGATCAAAATTTATTAAGTTTTAATTACCTGTGAAGCATATAACCGGTTACTCTGATGGATACAAAATAAGCGACAAGCATGGTCAACCTTAAGAGCATTCACTCTGGTATGAAGACAGACTTGGGGCTTCCCTGGTGGTTCAGATGGTAAGGAATCTGCCCTCAATGTGGGAGACCTGGGTTCAGTTCCCTGGGTTGGGAAGATCGCCTGGAGAAGGGAATGGCTACCCACTCTAGTATTCTTGCCTGGAGAATTCCACGGATAGAGGAGCCTGGCGGGCCACACAGTCCATGGGGTTGCAAACAGTGGGACACAACTGTGCAACCCCCACACACACAGACTGGGGCCAGCACTTAAAATTCAGAGCTTGTGCTCACGTGCTGTGTGATTCGGGTTCTAGATTTGAGGACAAGTTATTAAGAAATCTAAGGCTCAAAGAAAAATCTGTGAAACTGGGTGATAACCCCCTCAGGGTGTTTGGGGAAGAATAAAATAAAATCACTTGTGTGAAAGCAATTTAGCACAATGTCTGCACATGGAGGGTCTTTGGTCAATATCAGCTGGTCATATGGTTACATGGATGAAGGCTTGCATCGATCAGCTTAATAGCCAGCTGGAAAACCAAGAAAAATATAAATCAAACAATGAGGAAATAATCTTACATTATGCACTGGCTGTAATACAAACTGCATACGTGGGATAAAGTTAAAAAGGTAGCACTTGGCAAATTTGACCAAGAAACACTTTTAGAAAGGAGGAAGACTTTGATAGGGTCTGAAAAATGGACACAGTTTGAATCTGTGGAGACAAAGCAGCCAGCAGTAGAACCAAGAATAAAGACAGAACAGAACAAGAGGGAGCATGCAGCAGCCAGCATCCATATGCAAGCCTTCACATGCCACCAGAAGTGGAACCAAACAAAATTAAAGCAGTGAGTGAAACTCAAGTACTACTTGGCCTCTAGCGGTACTAGCGGTACCCTTAACTAAACCCCACGGCTCATCACACCAGGAATGACACATATTCACAACTCCCAGCTTCAGCCTCTCTGCCAGAATCTCTCCAGGATTTCTGGCAGAAGAATCAGCCTCAAGTCACAATCAGCAGGCATCCATGAGCACAGCATCTTCCTAGACTGAAAGTCTTCTCAGGCCTCCGTCTCTAATACACTCCAAAGGAAAGATTGCTTTCTCCTCTTTGAAATGGATAAGATCAATACACACAACTCTTCAAGCTGGCCAACGGAGGGGATGTGCAGGCAAACTGCCCTGGAGCACCCAGATAACACCTCCATTAGCACCTTGGGTGTAATGGTTTGTTTATGTGCCCCCAGCAAACCCCTTGCAATGGGGAAAGGAGAGGCCGTCAACCAACCTCTTGATAAATTCTAGTCATCAAGCTAGAGAATCTATTTCCTGTGGAATCGAAAAATGCTCTGTGTTAGAAAACAAAGCAGAAAAGATTTCACATTTTCAAGAGCACAGCCTCAACATTCTGTAACAGACAGCATGCCTAGGTACTCCGTGTGTGTTACCTCCTTTGGTTATTACGACTTTAGGAGGTTGGTAAATGTGTTCATAATTTACAGGTAGTGAAAACAGACAGCACCTAGAGAGATGACATCACAAAGCTCGAAAATGGGAAAATCGGAATTTGAGTGGGCTTGTCTAACTTAAAAGCCTGTTGGTTGCCAAGGGGGTGTGGGGAGGGGAAGTGAGGGATGGATTGAGAGTTTGGGGTTAGTAGATGCAAACTATTACGTATAGGATGGATGGAAACAAGATCCTACTGTATAGCACAGGAAAATATGGTCAGTGTTCTAGGATAAATCGTAATTGAAAAGAGTGTATAAAAAACGAGTCACTTTTGCTGTACAGCAGAAATGAATACGACATTGTAGGTCAACTTTACTTCAATAAATAAATAAATAGATGGATAAATAAATAAAAAGCCTGTTCTGAATATGCTAAATACCGAGACAGATAATAAGGCCTGAGAAGGAGTAAGTTACATTGCAGAGTCCCCGTCCATCCATGTCCATGAAATTTGGGGCAGTGATGTGTGAGACAGGAAGGACGAATAAATAAATGAAAATGGTGTGCAAATGTGCACAGAGGGGTGTGGAGGATGAGCGTCTGACACACACAAGGTTTGGAGACAGGGTTGTGAGATATCGTTCCTTAACATCATTACACTTCATTATTGATGCTTCACAGTCGTAAATTTTGTATTTATTTGTGGCTTTTTTTAAACACAGTCCCGTTTTGATATGAAAGTCATGCTGACAAAACAAGATTGATTAAAGTTTCTAATTATCTGTCATCACAGCATGACCAGTGGCAAATGGAATGCATTTTCTCATTTCTTCCAGGAAAAAAAAAATAGAGAGCAAGCTCCCTAATGCAAGACACAAAGCTCTTCTGGTTCACTCAAGTGCTGGGTAAAAACCTGCATCGCAGGACAATAAAAGGGGTAAATGACAACCCACAGCCTTCCAGCAAAGCTGAAAGCAATCAACCCAGAGCCAAGAATAAGGACTCCAGAGTGCCCTATGTAGACACCTTGTAGAATACTCTCTTCCTGTCCTTCATTTTGGTACCAAATATGGGCTTCCCTGGTGGCTCAGATGCTAAAGAACCCACCTGCCAATGCAGAAGATGTCAGAGACATGGGCTCAATCCCTGGGTCAAGAAGATACCCAGAAGAAGGGAATGGCAACCCACTCCAGTATTCTTGCCTGGAGAATCCCATGGACAGAGGAGCCGGGTGGGTCATGGGGTCGCAAAGAGTCGGACACAGCTGAGCGACTTACACTAACACACATAACTCAGTTGAATCTGCCCTTCCTATGGTAGCCATGAAACAATCCTATTGAAATTCTACAGGAGTGTCTACTTATAGCAAAACTAGTGGCTGTAACAAATAACTCAAATTATCAGTGGCTTAACACAAAGAAATGTATTTCTTGTGCAAGCATCAGTCCAATGCAGGAGTTCCTGACTGGCCAGCAACATTCCACAGAGTGATTCAAGGATCCAGGCTTCTTCTATCTGTGGTTTCCCAACCTCTCCAGCCTCAGAATCCCCTCAATCCAGCCAGTGGATGGGGGAAAGGTACAACCACTTTTAACCTCTTTAGCAGGTAAAAGGTACTTTAGACACAGTTCATGGCAGGAACACTGTGGTGCTGGAGAAGACACTTGAGAGTCCCTTGGACTGCAAGGAGATCAATCCTGTCAACCCTAAAGGAAATCAACCCTTAATATTCATTGGAAGGACTGATGCTGAAGCTCCAATTCTTTGGCTACCTGATGCAAAGAGCCGACTCATTAGAAAGGACCCTGATGCTGGGAAAGATTGAGGGCAGAAGGAGAAGGGGGTGACAGAGGATGAGATGGTTGGATGGCATCACTGATTCAGTAGACATGAGTTTGAGCAAACTCCAGAAGTTGGTAAAGGACAGGGAAGCCTGGTGTGCTATACTCCATGGAGTTGCAAAGAGTCAGACATGACTCAGAGAATGAACAACAACAAAACATGGCAGGAACCAGTCATGAAGCCTTTGGGGGCTGGGGGGCCACTTCCTAGTAAAACTCTCATCCCTGGAAGAGCAGGCTTGGGTGGGTGGTGAGTCATCTTTCCACTGCCATTTCTTTGGCCCATCAATCATCTGCCCCCCTCCTCCACACATGCATGTATTCACACCCTGCTTGGGTGTCACTCAGTACTATATCTAGTGCAAAGCACAGGAACTTGGAATGAAAAACAGTCTCCAATCACTTTTTACAAAGTTACTCATGGAACCATCCCCTTCCCCACCTCACTGAAAAGAGTTATCTACCTGCCATACACACAACACTTTGCAGGTGGCTCAGTGGTAAAGGATCCACCTGCCTATGCAGGAGACACAGGAGACGTGGATTCAATCCCTGGGATGGGAAGATCCCCTGGAGGAGGAAATGGCAACCTACTACAGTGTTCTTGCCTGGAAAACTCCCTGGACGGAGAAGCTTGGCAGGCTACTGTCCATGGGGTCACTAAAGAGTCGGATACAACTTAGTAACTGAGCATGCATGTAGGCACGCACACTCAACCTACATAGTGGTGATAAAACAGGGACCAGAGAATCACCAGGAAAAAAAAAAAAAGGAATAAACTTCCCATTCCCTCTGCTGAAGAGAAATCCAGCATTCACCAGTAATGTTCTGTTTTCTAATTTTTTACACCACAGCTATAGCCTGAGAGGCACTGAGTCTGCCTTCTGGGTAATGACAGACAATTCTCTCTAGCTTGTCCATTGCATAATGTTTGTGTCTGGACCTGTTCAGCCTTTGATGTCCATGTCCTCACCTCAACACCCACACACAAAGCCCACAGTATGTATTTCAGGTTTTTTCTAATGTTAGGACCCCTCCTTGGGGAGGACCTGAAGCTGGGAACACATCCTTTTCCTCTCAGCAGAATTCTGAAAATGCTCCAAACCAGTATCAGCAGGAAGTCATTCTAGAAATGCTCTGTGTATTTGGCAGCCTAAGTTTAAAGTTTTATAGAGTGTTTTTTTTTTTTTTGTTGTGTTAACTTCTTAGAGACAAAGAAGCTAGGAAACTGTATTCTTTCTCCCAGTCTATAGTTTGACCATTTCATATGCATTCAAGGACTGATTAAAAACAAATGCAAACATTTGGAAAAGATTGGGAGTTTGGGATTAGCAGATGCACACTAATATATATAGGATGGATATACAACAAGTTTCCATTGTATAGCATAGGGAACTATATTCAATATCCTGTGATAAACCGTAATGGAAAAGATTAAGAAAAAGAATGCATACATATGTGTAACTGAATCACTTTGCTATACAGCAGAAATTAATACATTGTAAATCAACTACACAGAGAAGGCAATGGCACCCCACTCCAGTACTCTTGCCTGGAAAATCCCATGGACAGAGTAGCCTGGTAGGCTGCAGTCCATGGGATCGCTAAGAGTCGGACACGACTGAGCGACTTCACTTTCACCTTTCCCTTTCATGCACTGGAGAAGGAAATGGCAACCCACTCCAGTGTTCTTGCCTGGAGAATCCCAGGGATGGGGGAGCCTGGTGGGCTGCCGTCTATGGGGTCGCACAGAGTCAGACACGACTGAAGCGACTTAGCAGCAGCAGCAGCAAATCAACTACAAAAAATTTTTAATTAAAAAAAAATGCAAGTAGTTTGGTAG
Source organism: Okapia johnstoni (assembly GCA_024291935.2). Classification (NCBI taxonomy): domain Eukaryota; kingdom Metazoa; phylum Chordata; class Mammalia; order Artiodactyla; family Giraffidae; genus Okapia; species Okapia johnstoni. Next base: position 142,055,743 of record CM044307.1, on the reverse strand, counting down.
CAAATTTCCTAGGCTATATATGCCTATATTGTCCCTTGCGTGGTCCCATTAAGAGTCTATGTTTGCATCTCAAGTACGTTTCTATTTAAAAGCCACAATACCATCTTTTGATTTTCTTCATTGTGTCAAAGCTTTCATATTAGGCCTTTTCCCAAAAATCAAATCTATTTTCAAAGATATCCATTACCATGTCTGGTGAGTAAAGTGGATAATCGGAGCACTATCACATTGGGTCAAAATACAGGGTGTATTTCAGGAGGGTCACACAAGTAATCCATGTACAAGAATCCCAGGTGGAGCTTTGTAAAAATAAGCACCCCTGGTGGAAATCTGGGAATATGTTGTGATACATTTATCATCTTTCACATTGTGAAGAAGGTTTGAAGGATGCTATAACATATACTTATGAACCCATCACTCAGTTTAAGAAACAAAGCCTTATACATACATTTGAAGCCCCCTAGAACCACTCTGCAGTGGCAGAGTCACCCCACCCCTCCACCCTTGCCCAGAGTTACCAATGTTCATCACCTGAAGTCTGTTTCCCCAGGGTGTCTTTATACATCTTTATACTTTTACTAGATACATATTAAATGATACAAACCATTGTTTAGTAGATTCTTGAGCCTTAAACAAATGATATACTATACTCATCCATGCACAACTTCCTTTCTTCAATCTTGTATTTGTAAGATCTAATCATGTTGATAGGTACAGCTATAGTTCATTCATTTTTTGCTTTCATCTGGTGAGCCACTGTATAATACATTTCATTTAATCTATTCTCTTGCTGTTGGACATATAGTTTGTTTCTAATAGGCGATAAATCTGGTATAACCATTTTTGTGTTTCCTTATCCCTTCTATATATTTTAAGAATTTCACAGGTATTCTTCTTGTCCACCCAGATCAAGAACTGATGCTCTGGTGCAAGAGTTCTTAAAACGTGGTCCCTGGACCAGCAGACTTCACATCACCCGGGAACTTGTCAGAGGTGCAAATTACCAGGACTCACCCCAGACTGACTGAATCAGAAACTGGAGGGGCGGAGGGTGATCTGTATTTTAACAAACTTTCCAGTTTGTAACAAGATTCTGATGCTTGCTAACATGTAAACAGTACTGTTCTACTCTGATGCAATGATGCCTTTGGTTTGCATGTCTTGGAACTCAAATTAAAATTTCTGAAATGTTTGTGCAGTGACTGAACATTGAAACAAATACAGAAACTCCCAATGACAGCTTCAAAGCACTAGATGCATTCTAATGCGATATACTGAGGTCTAAGGAAAAGCTGTGAAAATCATAAACCGTAAGACAAATTGGTAATATTCAATGCGGGAAAGTTGTTTTAGACATTGTTGTATTGCTTTATAAGTCAGGACTCATGTAGCTATAGACAACAGCCAGAGAATACAGCAATACAAGGGCACAAAGTCATTTCAGTCAAGTATAAGTGTTTAAAATAACACTCAAGAGCATCTGAGGCATTAAATATATTTCTGAATGAGTTTCAGTATCATCACCCATCTGGCATGGAATTGTTTCCTCTGTGTTTCAATGTGTGCTCTTGCTTGTGTTTCGGCTGTCTGGGCTACTTAAAAGCCCATGCTCTTGAAACAAACAAACAAAAAGTCCTATCTTCGGATTTGTTGATAAAGCATGATAGTTTTTCAGAGTAAGATGGAACAGTGAGAAGAATGGGGTTAGCATTATCTATCCACCAGGGACAGGGGCAAGGGAATTAGCCAGGTCCATAACGAATGGTCAGCAAACTTGTCATAGCCCAATACTCAAAGGGCTTGGCATTTTTTCACCAAAATTCAGGGAAACTGTTGACACCATGGGACTCTGATGTAATTGGAGGTTCCCAGTAGATGAATAAGAATGGATTCAGGGGACTTCTCTGATGGTATAGACATTAAGGATCCATCTGCCAATGTAGGGGACATGGGTTTGATCCCTGGTCCAGGAAGATTCCACATGCCACAGGGCAACTAAGCCCATGCACCACAACTACTGAACCTGTATGTTGCAACTACTGAAGCCTGTGAGCCTAGAGTCTATGCTCCCCCAACCAGAGAAACTACTGTAATGAGAAGCCCGTGCACTGCAACAAAGAGTAGTCCCCACTCACCACAACTAGAGAAAGCCCACGTGCAGCAACAAAGACTCATCACAGCAAAAAAATAAAATAAAAATAAAAAATCAAGAATGATTTAGGTCACAAAAACAGAACATGGATAGAGAAATCCAAGAATCACCAGTTTTCATCTAGGGTAGGGTCTGGTCAAGACCAAGGAATGTCCCCATTCTCACTGAAGGGCAGGGGTTTCTCAAAGGATTGAGGCTGAGAAGCCAGTGGAAGCTCAATTTCTAGGAGAGGACACTGGGGAATCAAGCACAGGGACTCCATTAGCGAATGGGAGGTGGTGTGACTCCGAGTCCAGAAGGCAGCCCCTGGACATTCATCTAAGGATCAGAGCTGCCCAAAGAATAAGTCAAAGGCAAGTCCTTGGACGGAGAGATGGAGCATCTGAGTGCTTCTGTTCTCAATCAGATTAGGCTCAAGACTGCGGACAGTAATGCAGCCATGAGATTAAAAGACACTTGCTCCTTGGAAGAATAGCTGTGACAAACCTAGACAGCATATTAAAAAGCAGAGACATCACTTTGCCAAAAAAATAAAAGGTCTCTATAGTCACAGCTATGGTTTTTCCAGTAGTCATGTACGGATGTGAGACTTGGACCATAAAGAAGGCTGAGCACTGAAGAATTGATGCTTTCAGACTGTGTTATTGGAAAAGACTCTTGAGACTCCCTTGGACAACCAGTCAAGATCAAACCAGTCAATCCTAAAGGAAATCAACCCTGAATATTCATTGGAAGGACTGATGCTGAAGCTGAAGCTCCAATACTTTGGCAACCTGATGCGAAGAGCTGACTCACTGGAAAAGATCCTGATGCTGGAAAAGATTGAGGGCAGCAGAAGAGGGTGACAGAGGATAAGATGGTAGGATGGCATCACTGACTCAGTGGACATGAGTTTGAACAAACACTAGGAGATAGTGAAGAAGAGAGAAGCCTGATGTGCTGCAGCCCATGGGGTTGCAAAGAGTTGGACTCGACTTAGTGACTGAACAATAACAACAGGCTCAAGAACATGGGCGGCATATGAGGAGTGGGCTCAGTTTTGTGTAGGAGCATCAGTGGACCCAGATGGGAGGAGCTGGGCAGCAGACCATGGAAAAACAAAGCGAAAGTCAACAGAAACTCAAAGAAAATCTAAGTCGAATGTTTAACCTACTGACCTATGCCTCCCTTTCGCCACGAACAGGACATCCAATCCCCTCCCTTGAGGGAACAAGGTGAGTGGAGGAGAAGCCTCCTGAATTCAGGTGGTCACTGTGGGGAGCCAGGCAGAGAACAGATATGGCAAGTTATTCCGTGCTAGAGGCTTCACGGTCAGAGCCAGGAATGTAGCTTACTCCATAGTGAATCATGAGACAAGGTGGCTTGGGAGAAAAGGTGAAGCCAAAACAAGCTGGGAGAAGGGAGAAGGAATAGGTTAAGAATCCAGGAGCACCAAGAGTGAGGGAAAAGCCAAAAGAGACAAAATGGACAGGTTCTGGATAAACTCTGGCTACCAGAGTCTATAATGTCACTCAACGGAGCCAGACAGGAATGGACAGTGTGCTTCTGGGTCACATTCAACCAATGGGAAGAAATGGGCTTGGCGACACAAACTCTGGGTTCAGAGAAGTGAAAAGACTAGAGTCCTCATAAGAAGCATTCTTCCCTACCCCCTCCCTCCACTGCCCTTGTCTCTAGGCAAGCTGTAGCTCTCAAGTAATCCAGACAGGACAGGTATACTGGACCCAGAACATCAGATACTGCTAAGAAGTTTAACAAGAGTGGAAAGGCCAGGGTTTCTTTCACTGAGTCGTAAATAAACAATGATCTAACTCACAAAGCAGATTCTCATTTATTTGCAAATCTAATTTATGCAAAACCACTAGTGACCAGAGATAGATGGTATCACCCACCCCTGAACCACTTTCTACTGTGACAACATCAGGATCTTTGGTCTCCTCTGTGTTTACTGAACTGAAATGAACCCACAAGCAGAGCCAAATGTTTGTTGAGAACTTTCTGAGTGTCTGGCCATGGGCCCCAAGGAGAGAAAAGGTGAATTAGACCCAGTTTCCTTGTCTGGACAAGGCAAGCATTGATGTCAGTGCCTTACTCCAAACTCCTCTGATTAACCAGGTCAATATTTATATCAAGTTTGGGGTCTTCTTCCCTCCCCAAATAGAGTTTCTGGTTCTGTAGTGGTTTCAACAGTCAGACATTTAAAAACAGGGCAGTTGCAAAAGGAGCATTTATTAGTGTATTGGAGCCTTAATATAATACTATTTGCTTAAGAACAAAACTGAACATTAAGTCAGGTACATTGTGGACTGGATGTAGTTAATGAACTACTAAGTGAACCCTTCCAACTGCATTTTTATCTTGAGCCCTGGGCAAACTACTTTGTATTCTTTAATCTTTTCCATCACTCACACACAGGGATTGTCAGCATGGGCCTCAAAATGGGAACACTCTCTTCCTTAATTACAAAAAAAAAAAAAAAAAAAGATTCAGTTGAGTCACAACATTCTCTTTAGTGTAATTCTCTAAAAGCGCTTAAACAACAGTTTCGCTGTTTATTAGGCCAAATGGTTGTCTACTAACTGGCATCAATGTATTTCCCACTCGCGCTGCCTGGCTTCCCTGTTGATAAGACGTTGTGGTAAGAACCAGACCCACTGTGTGTTGAGAGACGTTAGATGGGAAATAATCCCATAACTTCTGCCATCATTTTACTTGTTAGTGAATAAGCAAATTTAAAACCAGAGAAAAAGGACTTCCTTGGTGGTCAAAAGTGGCTAAGACTCTGTGCTCCCTATGCAGAGGGCCTGGGTTTGATCCCTGGTCGGGGAACTAGACCCCACATGCCACAACTAAGACCCGGTGCAGCTAAATAAATAAACAAAAATAAATATTAAAAAAAATAATAAAACCTCTTACCAGCCTCTACCAAAACCAAAAGGAAGTTTATGTAGAAAGGATACACACCCTCAGATCATATGGCTAAGGCTCTGGGCTCCCTACACAGGGGGCCTGGTTTTGTACCTGATGCGAAGAGCCAACTCCCTGGAAAAGACCCTGATGCTTTGAAAGATTGAGGGCAGGAGGAGACGGGGGCAACAGAGGATGAGATGGATGGATGGCATCACCAACTCAATGGACGTGAGTTTGAGCAAACTCCGGGAGATAGTGAAAGACAAGGAAGCCTGGTGGTGTGCTGCAGTCCACGAGGCCACAAAGATTTGGCCCCGACTGAGCCACTGAACAACCACCCTCTTAGCAGAACCAGAGAGAAGTTTACGTAAAAAGGATATACACCCTCAAATCATATGTCTGTGCTTCCAAAGGTAGGATTACAACTTGGCTTCTTCTCTGAATCTGAAGACTAATGGGTCGTATATGATAGGCCCTGCCCCAGGCAAGTCTGGCTGTGTTCCAGGGAAAGAAAGCAGAAGCAAGCATGAATACCAGATCCATTCCTTGAGGCTGCTTAAATTATCACAAACTGGGTGACTCAAAACAACAGAGATTTATTCTTTAGGCACAGTTCTGGAGGCTGGAAGCCCCAGTTCAATCAGTAGCACGGAGCCACAGTCAAGGTGACCGGCTGCCTGAAGATGCTCTGGGGGAGAGTCCACTCCTTTTCTCTTATGGCTCCAGTGGCTGCCAGCATCCCATGGCTTGTGGCTCCATCACCCCGGTCTCTGACCCCATCTTCTCCTCTCTGTTGAATCTCCCTCTGCCTCCTTCTTGTAAAGACAGTTTTGATGGCATTTAGGAGAGCCAGCCTCTAACCGTCTCTCCAGACTGCCCTGTTTCAGGGGCAGAAATTGGCTGGGCTGCAAACCAATACAGGTTTGCTAGGGTTACCATAACAAAGTTCTACAACCTGGGTGGCTGAAACAGCAGAAACTTATTGACACACGGTTCTGGAGGTTGAAAGTTCAAGATCAAGGTGTGATGGGAGTTGGTTCCTTCCAAAGACTATGAGAATCTGTTTCACGCCCCTGTGCTAACTTCCAAGGGTTTGCTGGCAATCTTTGGCTCCCTTGTCTTGAAGATCTCTGCCTTCATCTTCATGTGGCCAAATTTTCCCTTTTTGTAAGAACACCAGTCTTACTCAATTGGGGGGCTCAGCCTACGGTAATATGAACCCATCTTAACAACATTTGCAATACTCCTGTTCCTAAATAAGTACAGAGGGCTGGGATTTCAACATAGAAATTTGAGGGGGACACAGTTCGACCCATAACAGTGCCCAAGAGCCTACTACCTTCTTGTAGATTTCTCTTCTGCTTAGTCTCTGCCTTGATTTCTGTCCATCCCCAGCCTCTGGACAAGCTCTGCCTGTCTTCCTGACTAGGGCAGTCCTGGCACAGATACAGACCTGTCCCTGGCCTGCCTCCAGCTGACTGCCATCATACCCTCACCTTGTTGTGATTGTTGACCTGGAATTCTTCCCAGCTCTTGCAGCTCTCAAGCCAGTACAGAGCAGGTATTCCACACATAGTCATTGGATTAGTTCATTGACTGGTCACCACCCAACAGGTGGATGTACTTCTAGATTGTGACCTACTTGGACTGCCACAAGTATATGCATGTAAGCCCTGCTCAGCCACATCTTCAGTCATGACATTATCCAGAGGTGAGATATCGGAGAAATGACTGAGAATTCATAATTCTTTAACTCATGCAGGGCAGGCCCAGGTTATACACGGCAGCCCAGAAAGAGAAGCACACGGTTTTCTGAGCAGTCAATAAAAAAGATAAGATCACTTGCAGTCCTTAACTGACATGCAAAACTCCTGTTAAGAAAAGTAGACTACATCTCTTTGTGTCTTCAAAGTCTGAGAAAGTCAACGTGATAGAACTTGAGGCAAGAATGCTAACAGGGAGTCCTGTTTGATACAGTTTTCCTGAGGCTTTCAGGTTAAGTCCAGCTCCCTAATTGCCTAGTGCTACCCGTCCATCTGCTCCCCTCCCCGCTCTGTCCGTCCCTCCTTTCTTCTATCTTTATTTGAACAACATCACAAGAATTCTAGAAATCCTAACTTCAGCACAGATAAATTTTGGGGTGAAGATAGAAGAATCACCATCCGTTTTTGAGGTGTCAATATACACAAAAGGCCCTGAGACAAAGATAGGCTAGTGGGAAGTCTTTTTACTTCCCACATCTTCATTCATTTAGGAAGAATGATGGCATTCTTCCTAAATGCCATCAAAACTGTCTTTCTTTAAGAGGTCATTTCCTTTTCTTTTTTTAACTGGAGCATAATTGCATTGGGCTTCCCAGGTGATTCAGTGATAAAAATTCTGCCTGCCAATTCAGGAGATGTGAGTTCAATCCCTCAGTCAGGAAGATCCCCTGGAGAAGAAAATGGCAACCCACTCCAGTATTCTTGCCTGGGAAATCCCATGGGCAGAGGAGCCTGGCAGGCTACAGTCATGGGGTTGCAAAAGTCAGACATGACTTAGCAAATGAAAAGCAATAATTGCTTTATTAATAAAATTGCTTTGTGTTAGTTTCTGCTATACTACCAGGTGAATCAGCTATATGTACACATATATCCCCTCTCTCCTGCACCTCCCTCCCACCCTAGTCCCATCCTATTCCTCTAGGTCCTCACAGAGCACCGAGCTGAGCTCCCTGTGCTATACTAGCTTCCCATTAGCCGTCTGTTTTACACACAATAGTATATATGTCAGTGCTACTCTTCTAGTTTGTCCCATCTTCCCCATCCCCTCTGTGCCCACATGTCTGTTCTCTACATCTGCGTCTCTACTCCTGCCCTGAATAGGTTCATCTGCGTCATTTTTCTAGATTCCACACATATGCATTAATATACAATATTTGTTTTTCTCTTTCTGATTCACTTCGCACTGGATGTATATCCTGAGAAAACCGTAATGCAAAAGTCTATCTATTGTAAAGAATTAGCTCAGGTAATTGTAGGGGCTGGCAAGAACAAAGTCTGCAGGGCAGGCCAGCAGCCTGGAAACTTGGTAAGAGTTGATGTCACAGTCTTGACTGTGTATTCCAGAAGGCAGCAGGTCTGGAAACGCAGCTGTGGTTTCTGTGTTGCAATCTTGAAGCAGAATCCGTTCTACTTTGGGGAACCTCACTCTTTTCTGGTTAAGACAAACTGAGTGGATGAGGCTCACTGACTTTATGGAGGGCTTTGCTGAAAGTCTACTGATTTAAATATTATAACAGATAGATAATATGGATAAATAGAGAGATGAGATAGAGATAGATACAGATAAATGATTGATAGATGACAGATAAATAAAGCTGATCAACAGACTGATGGACTGATAGGTAAAGATGTATGATAGACACAGACGACTGATAGATTGATAGATTAAAAATAGATAAATAGAGAGATACTCTCTTGGTTCTGGTTCTCTGAAGAGACCTGACTAATACACCTTCTAAATCACAAAGCTCTAGGGTGAATGGGTGTTGACAGAGCTAATTCAAGACCAGCAGCAGCAACCGCATTACGAAGGAGAGCTGGGGGCAGGTGAAGAACCCACTGTGCCAGGCCCTCTGTGCATGGCTGCACGGCCACCAGGGGAGTTACTTCTCAGGCGACTTGAACAGGCCTCCTCTTAAAGAGCAGGAAGTCCCCTGAGGCAGGTCTCTCGGGGACCCAAAGATGTGTTGCTAAAGTGCCATCACCCCTGGGAAGGCGCTCAGAGGCAGCTCCCCGGAGATCCTCCCTTGTTCAAAGGACTGAAGGAGCTTCAGGGACTTGGAACTCCAGCGAGTGAGAGCGTTTAAGAGCCAGGGCAAGGGTGGTGGAGAGAGGAAAGAGAAGTCACACAGTTCACACAGGGAGCAAGGAAAACCAGCTCACTGCAGGGAGGTGGTCTCTCTGAGTCTTCATGCATTCCTTCTGCTACCCTCTGGCCCCAGGTGGAATCTGAAACACACAGTTCTGCCAGCCTCTGGGTGGGTCCGCCATGATGCTCTTTCATGCTCTCATCACCCCTCCAAAACGGGATGCTTGTTTGATTCGAGTCTGCCTGCGTCGTTGGACGGTCCTGGTTTCAGAATCTTGATTCCTTAAAAGAGGCTTAAATGGCTCCAGATCCTCAGAAGGGTCTCCCAGAACACTCGGGCGTGGACTCAGCTTCCCAGAAATGCTGTATGAAGTCAAGAGCTATTTACTAGAACAGCCCACAAGGTGGAGAAATCAGGGCCGGCTGAGAAGTCAAGCAAACCTTCCCAAGTCACGCTTTGAAGAAAGGCTTCAACTGGAGTAGCTGAAGAACGGGGTCACTGATGTCTCTTAAAGAGGCAAATGGCAGCTTGTGGGGAAAGACGGGGCAGAGAAAAGACCCACCTGCTAGATCACAGAATGCAAGTCAGGACGTTGTCAGAAAAAATGTGGGGTGAGTAAGAGCTCTGTCTCAGCTTTTCACGTATCTACCATCCCCACCTTCATCCTGAACCTCCCTCCCTGACCCTCACTTAGGCCTGATTCTGGTCACTCTCAGAGCGACCTTGCTGACTGCACTGGCTGCAGCCTCCCTCTGATGTCTGGAATGTTATCCCCGCCCAACCTCGGCTGCTCTTCATGAAAACCGTGGCTCTTCATGCTGCTAGTTGGCCTCCATCTGCTTTCCAAATGCCCCTCTTGGTTAGACCTGACCCCACGACTGGGACCCCTCAGTCTACCCATGAGCGAGGAGTAAACGCCAGGGACAGGTTGCCCGACTTCTCCACTGGACATTTTACATCCAGTCTCTACCACCAACGATGGATCATTTGCAGGTTTAATAGAGATGCAAATCCAGATTATAAAAAGCACTTTTAAAAATAGAATGTCTTTGCCCGTAGAAGAAAGCATCGCATGCACGCACACAGAGGGTTTGTGAAACGCCTGTTTGCAAAATAAAGCCGCATCCTCCAGGCTGTGAATCATACCATCCCCAGAAAGTGATGCCATTTTCTGTGATGGCGTGACAGGGTCCCTGAATCAGGCTGCTACGAGCCTGTTGAGAGAGTGCAGCCTTGCGGGATGAATTAAATGGTCATTTCCACCTGTCACGAATTTCCCTTGCTGGGTGAGCTACAGCTCTATTAATCGGGAGAGACCTTGATTGGTGCAGCTTCTCTGTCTTCAGCCTCAGGTGTGCCTGGCATGGCTTGTGGAGCGTGGCAAGTGCTCTGGGGCCCACCAGCCTGCAGGCAGCTGCTGGAGTGGGTCAGTGAATCTGATTACACTGCTGCTCTGTCCGGAGTGTCTAGCTCTATTTTTTTTTCCCCCTCTCCCGAAAGAGTGGTGTGATTACTTTATGCCAAACCACTCAAGGATAATTCATACTGTCAGGCAACCCTTGTGTTTGCCCATTATCCGACAGTTTGGGGCTCACTTCATATTCCAGAGTGGTGTGATATAATGTAACACGATTTGAAATACTGTAAAGCAATAACCAAAGTAACACAATTTGACACCTTGAATCTCAGAGGAGGCAGGCCCACACTGGCTGTGCTGTATTTCTATTTTCCAGTAGCTGCTACTTGACACTATTCGACTTTTTAAAGCATTATCTGTGCCTAAATGCAATTAGCAGGTTGAGACATTGGCAAAGGAAATTCCTCAAGCTTGAAAAGAATCGTCAGTGATGTTATCAGTCCTAGATGGAGTCTCTCTGGTGGGGACACCACGTACCCACACGTATGACGTGAACGGTTAGTGCACACTTCACATCACGTGATGAGACCACACTTGCTCCTCCATGGGAGCCGCAAGGTTCTCTGTACTTCACACCCATCCAACCAAACCACAACTATTTATTGTGCACCTACTATGAATAAGACTTTCAGATGAAGGAGCTGGCATGAGAACTAGAAGTCAGACGGGGTGTGATGGAAACTACCAGCCAGCTCAGCGCAAATGTGATTTAAAGCTTGGAGAACGAGCTGGAACAAAGCACCAGACTTGCTTGCTCCGCTGATTTCTTTGTTCTTCACAGGAGCCAAATGTAAGGGTTTAGGGACCAGAGGGGAGGTGGCTGCCTCAGCCCCTGCAGCCTGATGTTCCGGAAAGTCAAGAAAACCTGCTGCCCCAGCACTAAGGCCCAGATTTGGGTCATGAGCCCATTCGAAGGAAAGAAACAAATTCTTAAAAACAAAGAAACTCCTCATAATCCTTTCTCCTTCTCAAACAATTACCCAGTCCATCTTTTCTTTCTCTATGATTGTTTTAAAACAACAGTGTCTGCTTTCTAAGTCCATTTTCTAACCTCCCATGCTTGTACCAGCCCCCTGCAATCTCACTTTCATCCAGTCATTCCAGTGCATTACTAACTATTGCTTCATCTCCACTGCTCTCTCTCTGTTGACCTCTGAGCTGCTCCTGAGATGTGGACCACCTTGTCCTTCATGACACGGTCACTTCCTACATCCTGCCTCTGTTTCCTTCTTTCTTCTCAGACTGCTTCTAGGTCCCCTCTGGGGCTTGTTCATTTTCTCCCAAAGTTCTGTGCTTGCTTGGTTCATTTCTCTCTCTGTTCCATGCTCTCTACCAGGGCAAGCCTCTCTGTTTCCCCATTGATTTCAGTGCCACATTTGCATTTGTTGTTTAATTGCTAACTCGTTCTGACTCTGTGATCCCATGGCCTGTAGCCCATCAGGTTCCTCTGTTCATGGGATTTCCCAGGCAAGAATGTTGGAGTAGATTGCTATTTCCTTTTCCGGGGAATCTTCCTGACCCAGGGATCAAACCCAGGTCTCCTGCATTCTGGGCAGACTCTTTACTATCTGAGCTACCAGGGAAATCTGCTTCCAAATCTTCATCTCTGGCACAAACCTGATTCCCAGTTTCCAGGCTTGGAGTTGTCCGCCAGGTATCAGCTAGCTATCTGGTCAACCTCGTCTTCTAACTGACGTAAATGCTGGAAGCGGCCAGTGATCAGCTTGGGGCTGCTCACTCTCCTTCAGCTCTCCTGATCCAGCAGCAAGAACTTCCTGGAGTTCCTTGAGCATACCAACCCCTTCCCCAGCTCCTGGCTTTTCAACTTTGAGTTCCCTCCTCTTCAAATCCTGTCCTCAAGCATCACCTCCTTGAAAGTCTTTCCTTGCTAAAAGGGGCTACACAGCTTCCCATGCTTATTCTATCATTTATCACATTCAGTGATTATTTTGTTTATATTCTTATTTTTTGTCTAGCTCCACTTCCTCTTGGTACCACATAACTCTCTTCTCTACTAAATGATAAATGCCCCAATCATTGTTTCTGTTTTATGCTACAATGTACACCAAATTCCTGGCATAACTGACAGGCTGTGTTAAAGAGTTTTTGAAGCATGTGAAAGAAGGAAAATCTGGAAAGAAGAATGGAAGAAAGGAAGGAAATGAGTTTCACAATACTTTTAGACCAAATAAAAACTTTATCTTTCCCCATTATAATATAACCCACCATGTATCCCAGATTCTCCATCTCATCAATGGCATCATCACTCACTATGTTGCCCAGGTTAAACATCTCAAAATCATTTCATCAATTCATTCATCTCTGCCATCCAGTAGACCACCAAGAGTTATCATCCCTACCTCTAAAATAAACCTCAGATTCCCTCATCTCCATCTCTTTTTCTCAGTAACTTGGATAAAGTTTTCATGATGTCCCATCTCATCTCCAGGCTTTAAACTACATGAACTTCCTGGCTGGTCCCTGCTTCAGACTAACTCTCCTGCCAAGACCCAAACTCTAAAATAGAAATGTGAGGTCATTTCTCTTAAAATCTTTCAATGGCTCCTCATTGACTGAAGAATTCTTTGCCATGGTATTCAGAGCCGTTGAGATTCTGACTCTATCCTACGTTTCCTACCTTATCTCCAGGGAATACCAGAGATTTTCTTTCTCCCTCCATTTTCACAGCTACCTTTTCCTCCCCTAGTCATATGCATGCTGCCAACCTACCTTTATCTTAACCACGGCATCAGTCTAGAATTCAATTTCAACCCCTTTCCTCTCTGCAAGACCCCAAATCATAACCAAGCCCGGTAATCTTCACATAAATCAAGTAAACGTCATTTTCCTATAAATTCAGTACAGTAAGTCCCTTATATACGAACCTTCACGTTGTGAACTTTCAAAGATACAAATGTGTGTCTGCATGTCTAGTCATTTGCACATATCTGGCATGCATCGTCTTATGTGTGCAACCTCTACAAGTGGTTGTGCTTTTTTGCCCTTTATTGTGCAATATTATTAGAAGACAATATCTTTATTTCAAGCCCAGGATGTCCAGAAGCAAGTATAAAAAGCAGTGGTGGTGTAGATGCTACTACTGTACTTTTGAAGGTACTGTACTGTAAGATTAAAAATATATTCTTCATTTTTGTGTATATTATTTGTGTGAAAATTATTATAAACCTATTACAGTACAGTACTATATAGCCAATTGTGTTAGCTGGGTACCTAGGCTAACTTTTTTGGACTTACAAACAAATTGGGCTTATGAACATGCTATAGAAACAGAACTTACATGTAGGAGACTTATTTTAAAAGCTAAGCATTTTTACATAAAATTTAAATCAATTACTGGATTTCTTATATGCATCACAACACATGAGCAACTAAACTCTCTCTACACTGAGCACCTACTATGTGCCAGGCTTTATATATTGTCTTTACACACATCATCTAAAATAGATAGTACTATAATCCTTACCTATAAAGCACAACAGACCAAACTTAGATAAATGGAATTACTGTAACCAGGTCACCCAGTTAGCAATTAAGAGAGGCAGAAATCTCACCCAGGTTAAGACTGTTTTCTTTAAAGCAGTATTTGGTACACCCTCAAAAGACTGAGGTCCCATTTGATTTATATCTACTGCTCAATATCTAGGCAACAGTAGGCAATCAATAAACATTTGCTGATTGAAGGAAAGAGAGTGGAAAATCATCAGGCTTCCCAAGGTTCACAAGGGAAACCAGGAGCCTCCTTTGTAATTTGGCTGAAGTAACTATTCAGTCAACATTGAATCAAATGTGAATTGAATTGAGTTAACCCAAGTAATAGAGGTAGATATGTCTCCAGAATTGAAGACAGAAAACTCCCTTCTATATGACTTTGCAACTTATCACTGTCAGAAAGGCTGAGAGCAGAGAGAGCCAGGGCTGAGCCGGCATACACGGAAGAGTCTGGAAAATAATCAATTGAATTCAAACCACCATACATCATGGATGCTTAGAGCCAGACAGGACCTGGGAGATCATCAGCTTCTCTTCCTTCATTTCACAGAAGAAGAAAATAAAGCCCAGCAGAGGATGTAGCATTGTCTAAACCACCCAGGCTAGAGGAACACTGGGACTAGGAACATACTAGATGGGATCCCTGTCTCTTCCACGGACTTGTGCATTGCTTGTCAGAATGAGCCCTCAGTTATCAAAATGACTTTATTATTCTTTCTTTCTAAATAACTTTAAGATAAATATCCTAATTTTTTCTTGCCTTACATGCCTATTTAAAACTTTTATGTATTCTTTAATTAATAGTTATATTGTTTTCCTTGAAAGGAACATCTGCTTCAATGTTTTGCTTAAACTTGGGGTGAGGAGGAGGAGAGGAAGGAATAAGGTAATTTATAGCATCAGTCAGCCAATAAAAAAGCCATACATTTAGAGAACTTCCACTTTCAGGTGTGGAATGAGATCTTTCTAGCCACCAGCCCATAAAAACCATAACCCTAAACCTCTCACTGTTAAGATAAAGGAGACCAGGTCAAACTCAGGATAGAAAGGCTAGGGTTCGGATGGAGGGAGGATGGTGCTGAAATACCACATTGCGTAGAATGCTCAAAACTGCAGTTCACACAGAACACTGCTCAAACAATCAAGAGAATGCTTGTCAGCTCATGCAACTGGAAAGTCCACAGGGAGGGCTGGCATCAGGTGAGGACTGCTCTAGTAGTACCAGTGGTATATCCATGGCTCAATTTCACTTAGTTCAAAACTGAGGTTACAAAGATGAAAAAAACTCACTGCCTGTTGAGGGAGACAGAACATCTGTGCATGCTGAGTCTACCCCTTCACCACCTACTGTTCAGCTCATTAACATGCATAATGAGAAGTATGCATAGAATATCTGAGAGCACAGGAGGGACTTCCCCAGACTGTGCACAGCACTCAGCTTTCCTCCTTAGAGGGGTAAGGAGGTGTGTCTTGGAGATGACATGGAAGAGGAAACACAAACACAAAGAGATTATATTTGTGTGTCATGGTAGAGAATCACTGACTGTTCAGTGGTCACCGAGAACAATCCAGAAAGGGAAGGGAAAGACCAAGAAGTAGAGACTTTTCTGGTGGTCCAGTGGTTAAGACTCCACGCTCCCAATGTAGGGGGCCTAGACTTGATTTCTGGTCAGGGAATTAGAGGGCTTCCCAGGTGGTGCTAGTAGTAAAGAACTCACCTGCCATTGCAGGAGACATAAGAGACTCGGGTTCCATCCCTGGGTTGGGAAGATTCCCCGGAGGAGGGCATGGCAACCCATCCCAGTATCCTTGCCTGGAGAATCCCAGGACAGAGAAGCTTGGCAGGCTACAGTCTACAGGGTCACAAAGAGTTGCATGAAGCAATTTAGCATGCATGCAGGGAACTAGATCCCACATGCCGCAACCAAGAGTTCTCATGCGGTAACTAAAGATTCCACAAGCTGCAACAAAGACTGAAGATCTTGCATGAGGCAACTAAGACTCAGTGCAACCAAATAAATAAATGTATAAGTGTTAAAAAAGAAAAAAAGACCAAGACATAGCCTCAGATAACAGAGGAGATTCACACAGGATGGACAGTAAGATTCTGGTCCCAATTTCAATGTGTGGGGGGGGTTTCCCCATACATTCAAACAAGTCTCTAACAACAGATGGGTGTCTTACAGTTCAACTCAATTCAATACTATCTACTCAGAGACAGCATCAGATTCTACAGGATAAGGTCTCAGTGCTCTAAGACTGTCTCCCCCACCCGCTTCTACTTCAGAGGCCAGTTACAAGCTCAGGGCTCACCGGTGCTTCTGACCAATTTGCTACAGATTGAAGTTTCCCATGACTTCCTCCATGCATGCATGATAAGTCACTTCAGTCATGTCCAACTCTTTGCATACCCATGGACTATAGCCCGCCAGGCTCCTCTGTCCAAGGGATTTTCCAGGCAAGAATACTGGAATGGGTTGCCATGCCCTCCTCCAGGGAATGTTCCCAACCCAGGGATCAAACCGTCATCTCCTGAGGCTCCTGCATTGCAGGCAGATTCTTTACCACTGAGCCACTGGGGAAGCCCGACTTCCTCCTTATGTTCCATCAATTTGCTAGAGAAGCTCACAGAATTCAGAGTAACATTTAATTTACTAGATTATAGGTTTATTATGAAAGGATATAACTCAGGAAGAGCCAGATAGAAGAGATGCACAGGGAAACGTCTGCAAAAGGGAGATAGGGTTTCCTTGCTTTTCGAACACACTACTCTCCTAGAAATTTCATGTGTTCACCAACCAGGAAGTTCACTGAACTCCCATCTTTTTAGGTTTTTATGGAGACTCCATTATATAGGCACCATTGATTAAATCCTTGGCCACTGGTGATCAATTCAACCTCCAATCCCTCTCCTCTCCCCAGAAGTCAGGGAGTGGGACTAAAACCTCTAACCTTCTAAATGCTTTGTTGGTTGCCCTGGAAACCAGCCCCTATCCTCAGATGTGGTCCAAATGTCACCTCCTTAATATAGCAAAAAATACCTTCATCTCTCTTTTCATAGGAAATTCCAAGAATTTTATGAGCTCTATGCCAGAAACAATGGATGAAGACCAGTTATATATTTCCTAGTATAAATCACTATATTACAGAGAGATACCAAGGAGATGACTGGCCACTGTTTAAGGAATTAAAACAAATGTAGATTGGGGCGTTTTCAACATATAGGACCTGAGAGTGGAAGAGGGAATCCCACAGGTAGTTGATGATATGAGAGAAGATGGAAATGGTCTGGTCCCTGAAAAAAGCCATAATTACCATAGGCATGGGAGGGAGACCATGACAGAGATAAAGAACAAATTTAGGCAGTTGTTAGTTGTTATAGAAAATCAAAAGGATTCTTAACTATGAACTGACTTTCTCTGAAAAAGTATTCAAATTTTTGCTTGTCAATAGGAAGTTTTATATGGAGAAGGAATCCACAGATTTCATAAGAAACTCAAAGATAACTATGACCCAAAACTGACAAAGAATCACTAAATCAACGGCAATAGAAAAGAAAGAAGGAAGTTATGGCTTCCCCAATGGCTCAGTGGTGAAGAATCCACCTGCCAATGCAGAAGATGTAAGAGACTTGGGTTCAATCCCTGGGTCAGGAAGATCCCTCGGAGAAAGACAATTCTATGGACAGAGGAGCCTGGAGGGCTACAGTACAAGAGTCTGACACAACTAAGTGACTAATAATTTCACTCTCACCTGAAAAAAAAAAAGTCTTAAAAGAAGGGGAGATTAAGAACTTCAAAGGTATATTCTAACATTGGATGAAGAACTAGTAGAATTCTCAAGCGGGGCTCCATGAGAGAATTAATCCCTAATACCTAAGGCAGAGGTCCCCAACCTTTTTCCCACCAGGGACCAGTTTCATGGAAGACAATTTTTCCACAGATCAGCAGTGAGGGGATGGTTTCCGGATTACTCAAGGACATTGCATTTACTATGCACTTTATCTCTATTATTACTACATCAGCTTCACCTCAGATCATCAGACATTATTAGATCCCAGAGGCTGAAGACCCCTACCCTCAGGCATCCACTGCACACAACAAATTAAACTCTCTCTCTGCCATCTAGAAAAGTACTAGTCATATTCTGCTCTTGGACGAATTGATCAAAAAAATGATCAGTCAAATCAGTTTCTGTGTTCTGTGTGAAGAGCCCAGTGGAGAATAACTACATGATTGATTGCTCTTTATGTCAATGGATTCTAACATTCTTTAGGCGAAAAGAAAAACTAGCTGTTTGTCAAATAGACACCACTTAGTTCAAATATCTAATTTAACAAAATAAACATCACACCAATATAGAGGTATGGGGGAATCTCATGAATGCTACTACTCTCCTCAATGGTTTGACACTTCTTGCAGATGTTTTCTTTTATCTGATATGGGCAAATGGGACTCTCAGTTTTACTGAAAAAGAATAGGGAAGGGAAGTGTTCCAGAAGGGGCAATGGCCAACCTCATCACACTGGTCACTCGCAGAGATGGACTGACACCAGGGTCATGTGATCCCCCTCTTCCTTTCTTCTCTCCTTCCCTCTACTCTTTTTCTGTCAAAAGCACGTTCTCTGATCATTTTCCATTAAATGTGTCATTCACATTCACTCTCCAGAGAGCACTTTGGAAGCATTTTTATTCTTTAACTCAATCACTTAGTATGGTTGCTCTGCGAAATCTGTGGTTTGGAAACCTTCTTGTTGCTCCTAATTATTCCACTTCTTAGATTCCTAGGATGTGTGCACCTGATAATCAAGAGTTATTCATTGGAAGTCTTCATTACGTTTGATATGGATAATACAAATTTTACTTGTGAAATGCTACTCGGGGTCTCCTTTTTGAATGAAGACATTGATTTACTTACATTTTCAGAACACACACAATAGGCAGAGAATTTAAATAATGGACAAGAACTGATAGAAAACAGGTGTGAGTGCAACTTCAGTGGTGCATTCTTCAGGCTTGAAGCAATGCTGGGAGAAGAATGTTTACTATACAATAATAGAGACAGCAAAAAAAATAATAATAAAACAAAATAAACAATAAATTCTCATTGCAATGAGTGCAGTTTCCCAGCTGGAGCCTATTTCAGCACTGAGGAGTGCAACCAAAAATGAACACACACAGACTGCTAAACTAGGTTGGTTTCATTTCCCCTAGAGACTGGGAAGAACATGGCAAGAGTGTAATTTAATTTCTGCAAAATGTTTTCTAAACAAGTTCAGGGGCTGTATCATTTGGGTTGACAAATTGAATACCAGGTCTGAAGTCCTTGTAATAAGGTATATGCCCTGACTTCATAAAAGAAACTCATCACTCAAATCCACAGCTGAGAAGGCAACAAAACTTAAGGGGGATATACACAAAACCACTAAAGGCCAAACCTGCAGGCAACTCCCAGTGCCTGACATGTGAAGGGCAGAGCATTTAATCTGCTGACCCTCAGCATCCAGAAGAAACTGCAAGTGGTCAGGACTAATGTTAAGTGGCTATTTTTGGCAGCCTGGGTCTATGTGGCAACAATGAATTAGTTCCACCGGCCAGTTTTGGTGGAGTGGCCATCATATTTGAAGAACCTCTTTTCCTCCTACTCTGAGCTCTGAATTAACAGTGCCAATTTAACCCAATTCGATTCTTGGTGCATTTTTGTAGATCTCATTGCACAGATGGATTGAGATAATTTAGGGGAACTGAGATGGACAAAAATCAGTCTTTTTTGTCGTCGCTGTTCTTTTTGTTCTGAAAGTGAAAGTATTAGTTACTCAGTCGTGTCTGACTCTTTATGACCCTAAGGGCTATAATAGCCCACCAGCTCCTCTGTCCGTGGAATTCTCCATGCAAGAATACTGGGGTGGGTTGCCATTTCCTTCTCCAGGGGATCTTCCCAACTCCGGGATCAAACCCAGGTCTCTTGCATTGCAGGCAGATTCTTTACCATCTGAGTCACCAGGGAAGCCAGAAAAAAAGAGGCTTGCAGTGACCCTTATGAGGATCAAACCCACATCTTTGGTATTGTTAGCACCATGCTCTAACCAACTGTGCTAACCAGCCAATTTGAAGACTGGCCACCTACAAAACCTAGGCTGAGTAGGGGGAGTGCTATAGACTGAATGCTTGTGCCCCTCTACTGTGGAAACCTGATCCCAAACGGTGTGATGGTATTGGGAGGTGGGGGGCCTTTGGGGCAGTGATTAGATCACGAGGTCAAAGCCCTTCAAGTTCACACAGTAGCTGGTCCAGAAATATAGTATCTGATCCCCTGTAGTGGATACTGTGATGCGTTCCCCAGATCCCGCTTGCAGTCCTGAAGCAGGGAGAACTGGCAGAAAACAGCCTCCAGCTGTCAGCACTTCAGGTTGCAGAGAGTCATGAGCTCCTGGTTACACCACGTAGGCAGCCCACATGCTGATCCAGTGAGAGCCGAAAGGCTGGGACATTTCCATCTGATGTAGGATTCTGGCGGACAGCAGATTGCAAAACAGTGGTCACGCTGGCCAAAGATTTATGGGGGGCTGCCCCTTGATTTCACTTATTTCCCAGCCCCTTCCCTTCACAAGGGATCCCTAATAAATGTCTTGTAACCCAAGCTGTAGTGAAGGTCAGGGAAGCCTGGCATGTTACAATTCATGGGGTCACAAAGAGTCGGACATGACTGAACAGCAAGCTTTGTCCTAGCATCTCCTCCCAGAGTGCCCGACCTGCGACACCCCAGTCTCTCTCTACAAATCCGCTGTTTACTTCTGTAAGCATCACAGATAATGCTTCTTTAAAGCCTGAAGAACAGCCCCTCAGCACGGCAACGCCTGAGGCAAACAGGGAAGCGGATCAGAAGGTTTGTGTTAAGCCAAAACCTCTCCAAGGTGAGCGCTGCGTACACACATCTAAGCCCCCGGAGTTACCTCAATTTATATTTAATGTGCAAATGCTCCAAGGAGGCCTGCGAACGGAAGCCAGATCAAAGCATTTATCCTCACTGTGTCTTAGAAAAACTTACTAGCTGACTGTATACCATATTCGGGAGGAGCAGGGACAAAGGCGGGAAAGAAAAAGAAAAAAAAAAATCTGTAGCCACCAGATAAATGGAGAAAGCCTGGGGCTGGCAGGCGGCGGTGGTGACTGTAATGCATTGTGATGCATCGCCAGCGAGCACTTGTAGAGCAACCGCGGACCGTGTCTGACATCGCCTCCGCTGACCTTTTCAATATTGCCCACGCGCTGCGGAGCCGTGTTTCTAGAGGAATTCAAATCGAATGTACTCAGGCAGAAAGGATTTGGCTGTGGGCAAACCCTATCAGTCTCTTCACGTTTCGCCTTGTCATTCTCATGTAAATTGTAATTCTTTATTAGCATGGCCGGCCTTCCATCCAGGTGCAGGAGGCGCGGGCTAAGTGGCTGTGAGGCCACGTGTGTCTGCTCGCAGAGCCATGCGGCCAGCGAGGACCCGGCGCGATCACCTGCCAGGGCAGGGAGAGGAGCTGAGCCCACAGGCCACTTGAAAGCACAAAAGAGGCAACACAAAGTCCAAAGGAAAAAGGATCTGCCCTCTTTAGCAAATTTTGGTTTTCATCTCTGTTGCTGCTTATCATTTTGTTTGGTTTCTTTTCTTTTTTTTTAAACTGGGGATATAGTTGCTTTACGAGGTTGTATTAGTTTCTGCTGTACGACACGTGAATCAGCTATATGTACACATATATCCTCTCCCTCCCTTAGGGGTGGGATCACCCCTCTAGGTCCTCACAGAGCACTGAGCTGAACTCCCTTGCTATACAACAGGTTCCCACTAGCTCTCTGTTTTACACTTGGCAGTACACATTCGTCAATCCCAACCTCCCAATTCATCCTGCCCACCCCCATGTCCACATGTCCATTCCCTACATCTGTCTCTGTTCCTGCCCCGCAAGTAGGTTCATCTGTACCATTTTTCTAGAGGCCACACATTGGTTTGGCTAAAAAGTTTTGTTCAGGGTTTTCGTAACATCTTATGGAAAAACCCAAATGAAATTTTGGGCCAACCCAAAAATGTGCTCAACAAATTTTTAAGTATACAATACCACATGTTTACTACACCCCCATGAACGGGAGCTCTCTAGAGGGTATTCATCTCACATAACTGCAACTCTATACCCACCAAGCAGAAACTCACCATCACCCCCTTCCTCAGTCCATCTTCTATATGTTTAACTTTGTGTCCTTACAATACACACACACACACAGAGGCATGAAGAAATTCTTGGAGGAGATGGATAATGGATATGTTTATTATCTTGATAGTGGTACAGATTTCATGATTATATGCATGTGTCCTCACTCAACAACTAGCGTACTGCTTTTTGTGTATCAATTATATCTCAGTAAAGTCATCAAGAAAAACAAACACATGTATAAATGATGATCCACTTCCTGCTCCAGGGGATCTTTCTGATCCAGAGATCAAACCTGCGTCTCTTGCATCTCCGGGCATTTGAAGCCCAGGGCAGGCTCAAAATTCATGGCTTCAGTTCTTCAAAATCCTTTCCCTTACTCCTGCTCAGCACCGTCCTTGCTTACATATGGTGGTCCTGAAAGTGTAGTCCCAAGACCAAAAGCATCAGCATCACCTGGGAACTTGCAAACTACCAGGCCTCATCCCAGGCCTCACTGCAAAGAATCAGACATGACTTAGCGACTGAACAGCAGCAAGGCTTCATCCCAGACCTAGGATCAGACACTCTGGGATGGGATACAGCAATCTGAGTTTTGACAAGTTTTCCAGTGGATTCTGATACAAAGTGTGAGAACCATTTCTCTAATAGCAGCTTTGCCTATCTTTCTAGCCTTATCTGCATCCAACCCAGGGACATGTAAGCAGTGGAGGGAGGGAAGGAGAGTCATCTCACCACTGTCACCCCCTGAGGGGCATTTCTAGCTGGGAGGAGCTTGTGGATTTTGGAAAACAGAGTCAACACTTTAAAAGTTCCACAAATGTGGAACAGAAGAATCAGAAGACAAGGATTTAATGGACTAACTCCTTCCCAGAGTGAGTCAGAGCTTCCCAAAGAATGGTAACTGGAGGTCGTAATGGGGAAGCAACTAAAATCACCTCTTACCTGAAAACGCTGGAAACAGGTGAGCCTCCTGGGAAAGCAGCCATGCAAGCGAATCTAAGAACTGTTCGGTTGAGAGCCCAGGTGTGATTCAGCATGGAACATTCTTGGCTGGGCCGTCACGAACCTGGCTGTCTGCCAGAGGTGGGTGCACCCAGGCACTTACAGGAGACATTGGGCAGCGCCCCTGCCAGGTGCCTGGGGCAGGGCTCCAAGCATCAGAAATGCTAGGCAGGGTAGCGGAGACAGCAGTCCAGCTTCAGGACAGGACAGAGAGGAAGATGGAACTCTTCTACTTAGCACCCGGATTGATAGTAAAAGTGTCAGACACTTCTGTGAGGTGACACGGGAAAGACAAGAGCTGATGGATCCAACCCAACCTTGCAGGTTTAGGAGTTAAAAAGAATGCAAGGACTTTTCTTTTTTTCCCTAGATGTGGGATCTCAGGGGTTTACTGGGGCAAATACAACTCTGTGCTAAAGAAGAAAGAGCTTACGAAGAAGGCAGAAAAGGTCTGCAAGACATCAGAAAGCTCTGAGAAAACAATATTTTGTCACGTTAGGTGTAAATTAATTTTGAAAAATGGATTATATTTCTCTAAAAATACACACAGCTCTGAAAATCGAGGCAGGGGAAGGAAACTGATAAAATCGGTTTCGGGTTTGGCAGAGTCCAGTATATCTGGGAGTGAGGTACAGAGCTTCAGGGAACAGGTTTTACCTATCATCTTTCTTTTTCTCTCCCCATAATCATTTGTTTCTCTGGTGGCTCAGTCTGGTAAGGAATCTGCCTGCAATGCAAGAGACTTGGGTTCAGTCCCTGGTTGGGGAAGATTCCCTGGAGAAGGAAATGGCAACCCATTCTAGTATTCTTGCCTGGGAAATCCTGTGGAGAGAGTAGTCTGGTGGGCTATAGTCCATGGGGTTGCAAAGAGTCGGACATGACTTAGCAACTAAACCACACCCATAATCTTTATAATGCAAAGATTTTTAGAGGGGAAAACACCTTAAAAGTCATCCACTGGACTCCCTGGATGGACACATGAGAAATCTGCAGCTTAAGGAAATTAAATAATGGTATACAGTTCCACAAGCCAACAATGGCAAACTTTAGAGTACTTGAGGACCAGTTCAGGGTCAAAGTCCAGGACTGAGGATCATTAACAAGTCACACAGAAGCCAACAATAAGACACCCACGTTCCATTATCCACTGAGAGATACACACATGATTACGTCATGATAAAGAGACCAATCCACCGAGAAGTCACAACAACCCTAAATGTAGACACACCAAACAACATAGTCTCAAAGTATGTGAATCAAAACAGATAGAGCTGAACAGAGAATTAGACTAATTCTGCATTATGGTTGGAGACTTCCCTACCCCACTTCTCAGCACTCTGCTAACACTTGAAGGGGAGGCCTACAAATCTCCAGAGTTATCTCTTCATGCAGCTCTCTCCCTTTCTGTGCTCTGCCCTATGAACTCTAGCTACCTTGATCTCCCTGGACTCCCACCCCCGTCTTGTCAACTCAAGGAGACTGCTAGGCTCCTCCCAAGGTCTCACTCTCTGTTGCACAGCCTGGAAACTCAAAACAGTAAGTTTTATTTAAAACACATATACACACATATGCATAATTTTTATATATTTTGTCTGGATTTTTTTTATTGTTTCTGGCAGGGTGATGGGCTTCCCTGGTCACTCAGACAGTAAAGAATCTGCCTGCAGAAGACCTGGGTTCTATCCCTGGGCTGGGAAGATCCCCTGGAGGAGGGCATGGCAACCCACTCCAGTATTCTTGCCTGGAGAATCCCCCTGGACAGAGAAATCTGGCAGGCTACAGTGCACAGTGATAAATTCCATGCCTGTCACTCTTCCTTGGGTGAAAGCAAAAGTCCTTATAGGAGTTTAAACTGGGGCTTGAGTCCCATCACAGGGATCTTGGCAAAGAGGCCACAGCTGGGAATCTATCATACAGCATCCAGCAGGAATTTAGTCTCTGGAAGACTCTTGGGAGCCCATGATCAGCAGATTTATCAGCCATTTTTAATCTCAGTGGTAGAATGAAAATGTACATCACCATCTTCTCTGTGCCCATAGCAGCTAACATAGAAGAGTTCAAAATGAGTTTTATTGAATATAGAGTTTGTTCATTTTTAAAAAATTGAAAACAGTTCATTGACCCAATTTTTTAAAATTATAATTTAAACTTAATTCATTATAACCATCATGTATAGAGTGATAATGTTAACAGCTTTCCAAATAACTTTTAAATAATGGTGTTAAAAATAAGTGAGCTAATACAGCCCTTATAATTTAGAAAGCAATTTCACATGCATTATCTTTTTTAATCTTTTCTAATTTCTTTAATATAGATACATACACTAAAGCTCTTAATGATTATTTGACCTCAGATTTGATCACCTAGAGCTAGGACTCAAACTTAGATAATTATTTAACTGTAATTTAAAACATATATAGACTCTACCTTTTTAAAAAATTGATGTCCTTGGGGGAAAAGTTAGGGTCTGTTCTAAATTAAGGAGACCGAAGAGACCAAACAACAAAGTGATAATCATAACTCTCGATTGGATCTCAGTCCAAAGAAACAATCATAAAATATATGTAGGGAGAAAACTGAAGAAATGGGAGTATGGATCGGATATTAGCCATCAGAGAAGTATTATAAAGTTCACAGACTTGTTCATGCATTATCACTCGCAGGGGGAATAGTCTTATTCCTGGGCTTCCCCAGTGTCTCAGAGGGTAAAGGGTCTGCCTGCAAAGCAGGAGTCGCAGGAGACTTAGGTTCCATCCCTGGGTCGGGAAGATCCCCTGGAGAAGAGAATGGCAGCCCACTCCAGTGTTCTTGCCTGGAGAATCCCATGGACAGAGGAGCCTGGTGGGCTACAGTCCATGGGGTCACAAAGAGTCGGACATGATTGAAGCCACTTAGCACACACATGCATGTGCATTCTTTTTCCTTGGACATGTATGATGAAATAATTTGGGGCACAATGACTTATCTCTACAACTTAAAAATGATTCAGAAAAAATTATATGTATATATCACATTCATATATAAATAAGCAAATATGACAAAATGCTAACAATCATTGAATCTAAGTGGTGAGTGTACAGGTATTCACCACATGATTCACTCGATGTTTCTGTATATTTGAAAGTTTTAATAATAAAAAGATGGGAGGAGATTGAAATGACAATATCAGACTCTAAAATGAAATAAAAATAATCTAAAAAAGGACAAGGAATGGCTGTAGAACTATCTCCACTGGCCTATGAATTTTCCTTTCTTATATCAACCATATGTACAATTTTAGAGTCATGCATGTGCACATGCTAAGTTGCTTCAGTCGTGTCCAACTCTTTGTGACCCTATGGACTGTAGCCCGCCAGGCTCCTCTGTCCATGGGATTCTCCAGGCAAGAATACTGGAGTGGGTAGCCATTTCCTTCTCCACGGGATCTTCCCGACCCAGAGATAGAACTCACATCTCCTGCATTAGCAGGCGGGTTCTTTACCATTAGTGCCACTGGGAAGCCCTGGTAATTTTAGAGTCACATAAGTGAAACTTGAACTGCATTTAAACTAGAAGCCTTTTTAGATTTAAATATTGTTCAAGTGAGTAAACTAGTATTTATGCAAATATATTTGAATGTTTAAAACCTTCTTTGTTATACCAATACAAATTTAGATACTTCTATTAATATTATAGAAACCCATTTCCAAATAGCCTGACAAAAGTAGAGAAAAAGACTACAAAGTTAATAATCTTATAACAACATGCAATTTACATGTTAAGACATACAGTCAGTTCTCCTCTTCCCTGGTTGTTATGTTCTATAATGCTGCCAGGAACACTAAATTAACAAATGTTGAATCATTACTCCTGGACGAAATGTGTATATATGTATAGATACATATCTCACATGAATTATATTCTTAAATCCACTAAACAACACATTCTCTAGATTCTATTGTCTTGTCCTTATTTTCCCGAAGAGAACATTAGGTTTAGAGTGTTAAATGATTTATCTGAGTCCACTCCACATACAAGTGCTAGAGTTGGGACTCTAACTCCTACCCAGTTGCCCAGAGTGAGTTTCGTACACCGCTCTGTGCTGCCGCTACCCTCTCCATCACCTGGTCATCTCTCTGTGTGCGTGCATGCTCAGTCTCTTGGTCACGTCCAGCTCTTTGTGACCTCATAGACTATAGCCTGCCAAGCTCCATGAGATTCTCCAGGCAAGAATACTGGGTTGGGTTGCCATGGCCTCCTCCTGGGGATCTTCCCGACCCAGGGATTGAACCCATATCTCCTGTGTCTCCTGCACTAGCTGAAACAAGAAGGCAGACAGTAGCCTTGCTTGACCTCAGCTAGGAAGTTGCCTGCTGGATGATTTTAAATTCTCGCTGTTCTGTGCATGCCTGTGAATGACCAGAAAACACAGCAAATGTCTATGTGAAGTTTATAAATAAATGTTAGCAAATTAGCAAATTCACATAGAATCTGCAAACAATGCAGATCGATGGTAATTTACAATTGTGAAACTTTCTACTGAATTGTAGTGGGCAGTACCCATGTTAAATTCATTTCTGTTTGTCTGACAGTGCTTACCCCAGTGAAGGTGCCTGGTATATCTTTGATAAACAACTGAATGAATAAATGTAAAGTTAACATTCTAAACCCAATAGGTGGTGCTTTATCAGTAAGGTAACTCAGGACTAAGACAAGCAAGACCAGACAAATTCTCCTAATTCTTTCGTGACTTCAATCATTCAAATTCAAGATGAGCAAGCAATTTGGGAAAAAGTTAAAGCTCAGGTCACTGCCTCCAGACTTATGGGGGAAGGTAGGCAAGAATGCACCTACAAAATAGATTGTATATCTATCAAAACAAGAACTCATTCTTTAAAAATAAAGACAGATTTTCTCAGTTCCCAGTCCACGGGCTTCCCAGGTGGTGCTAGTGGTACAGAACCCACCTGTCAACGCAGAAGACATAAAAGACATGGGTTCGATCCATGAGTCTGGAAGATCCCCTGGAGGAAGAATTGGCAACCCACTCCAGTGTTCTTGTCTAGAGAATCCATGGATGGAGGAGCCTGATGGGATACAGTCCATGTGGTCACAAAAAGAGTCGAACATGACTTAGGGACTAAGCAATTATCTATAGCCCTTGAGAAAGAACTAAAGGTCCTTGACTATGCTTAATGACTCATGACTCCCAGTCCACAAAAAGCCTATAATGAACAGAATGCATCTTGTGACTGCAGCATATTAACTATGAGTAAAGGCATAAAGTACAAACTTTAGTGCCAGCTCTTCGGTCCACAAACCTCATGATCAGTGAACGATCACATCTTGTCTTTCAAAGTCTGTTGGTGATTGGTCACTGTACAATCTGAATAACAATGAATAACAGTCTGTGATTCAGACGACACACAGACAGCAAAGTGTGCACTTGTGTTGCTTCTTTATCTCCCAGTGATAAACCTGTGACACATTATAAAAATGGGTAAGTGGAAGTGGGAACTGGCTAAAAAAGATCACAGTGCAGCAGGAAACAAGAAGAGATACTTCCGGAGGTAGAATTTGATTCTAATGTTAGTGGAGTTATAGAAGATCATGGGAATGTTGACACTTCTGCAGACACCTTAGATTTTGCAGCCAGAAGTTAGTGAAGGCAAACGTATCGACAAATGAGGAAGGATTTTTGAAAAAGGAGATACGTCCCAGAGGAAGTGATGCTTGCAAGGGACTTCACATGAAAGGCACACTCAGAGATATTTGATGATTTTGAAAGCACACAGAATGAAATGTTGAAAAGCTGATTCAGACTCAGAAAGGGGTATGACAGTTCACCAAAATGCTCACTGTGTATCATAAATTAAACAAAGAGAAGTCAATCACTGCTCAGACTACTCTTGATAAATTTTTTACAAAGAAGTAAGATGTCTTTATGCTCAATGTTTCAAATGCTTTCAATTGCTTTACCAAAGAAACATCGTTTCTCCTATGTTTTAATTTTCCTACACATTTGTAACTGACAGCAAGAATGTTCTTAATGTTTTGACAAAAAATTTAAACGTCATTGAACAGTCATAATTTTCCCATTGATTATTAAGATCACCCTGCACGGTTTAAGCTTATGGGGTCAATTTATGGTTCCCACCATTATGAGAAGCATCTAAGATCACCTGTATTGGCAATGATAAAACAATATTATTAAACAAGACTGGTAAATAAGCAAAACAAAATAACAATGAAGTAAAAAATTATATCTATTTTACCTTTCCATGAAAAAAATGTGCATTCCTATAAAACAGCAACATACCAATGAAATTCCAGAATTAAATTCTGTGTGAGAATTGGACCTTTCTTAAACAAAAATTCATAGCTCTGACATTTTCAGTAAGAGGGAAAAATTTTTTTAACTGTTTACATTTAGAAAAGAGAAAAACATAAAATCTGTCAGGGCTGTGAACAGAAGTGGGTAGAGGCTCAGAGCTGCCTCTGACAGTTAAAGTCGCTGACTCTCCTTGTGATGCTCCAAGGTGTCTCATACCTAGGAAGTCAGAGCCTTGCTCTCCCAGCCAGGCCACCCCTCTTGGAGGTTGGGCTTCATTGCAATAGGCTTCTTCTGGCACTTGACCATCCCAGGCAGCTAAGGTCAATCAGTGCTTGTTGATTTATTGTGAATTAATTTTTAAAAATAATATACACAACGGGGCTTCCCTGGTGGCTCAGTGGGAAAGAATCCGCCTGCAATACAGGAGATGCAGGTTCTATCCCTGGGTCAGGAAGATCCCCTGGAGGAGGAAACAGCAACTCACTTCAGTATTCTTGCCTGGAAAATCCCACGGACAGAGGAGCCTGGCAGGCTACAGTCCATAGGACACAACTGAAGCAACTTAGCATGCACACACCCATACACACAATGACTCGAGATAAGGTTGTCATTCTATTCAAGCCCAGCCTACTCACTGTCCCAGAGTTGCAGATCAGATCAGGATGCTGTCTTTAAAATCCCTGACACCTCATACTTTACACAGTGGGGAAGGGCAACAAACAAGAGGGTCTTTCAAGGGAGGGACAACCCTGTAGAACTCAGGTGACAACACAGACTGAGCATTAAAAGCCCAGTTGCCAAAGGGGAAAGGGATGGGGGAGGGAAGGACTGGGTGTTCGGGATGAGCAGATGTAAACTATTACACACAGAATGGATAAACAACAAGGTCTTACTGTGTAACACAGGGAACTATATTCAATACCCTGGGATAAACAACGGAAAAGAATGCTTTAAAAAAAAATGTCTATAGGTAAATAACTGAGTCACTTTGCTGTACAGCAGAGATTGGCACAACAGTGTAAATCAACTGCACTTCGATAAAAATAAACAAAAAATTTGAAGGTCCAGTTTATTCCCCAGTGCTTGTCTGCTGAGCACCTACTGCACCAGGCATGATGCTGTCAGCGTGAGACACAGAGACGTGAGAAACCACCAGCCACGGAGCTCACCGCGACCAGGTGGACATGTACGCGAATGAAAATCTATGAAGCTCTGTAGGAGCTTGACAAGGAGGTCGTCCTTCTGCCAAGGGATGGAAGGGAAAGTTACAAGGAAGATTAGGCAGTTCCAGGCCCACTGCAAGGGCAGAGATGCCCATCAGCCAGAGTCACAGAAGCAGGGCACAGACGGCGGAGGAAGGTGAGGGCGGCTCTGGGCAGTGGGCTCTGTGTGTAGGGGGAGCGCAGGTGGCCTGGTAGGAATGGCTGGAGGTGGCCATTCCAAGGCAGGTAGCCGTGGTAATTCCTGAAAATCTACTTTCTTCTCAGTCAAGGGAGATGCTTTAGATCCCTCAAGTAGAGGTGAAGGTTGGCCTTAGCTAATGAGCACTGCACCCAACAGCAAGCACCCACCCCAAGCCCTGCTCAAGAGAGAGAATCATGGGAGGGAGGACAGAATTAGAAGGCCTAAGACTGGATACAATAAAGACCATGCGTGTTTTTTCTGCTGCTCTGCCCCCAGTAGGCCATGCAGCTCCTAATAGATGGCTGGCGGCCCATCAAGGCATGTAGACTTAGCCTCAGTACCCTTCAAAAGAGCCTTTGGTTGTGCAAGGGAAAATTTAAACGGAAGGGGCAGAAACAAAGAGTTTAAATCTCTCTTCCTTAGTGAAAAGCATCTTCTTTGATGAAGGCATTTTGACTAAGTTTTTTACATTATATATTTTTCCTGTTGAGAGACTTAAAGTTTTCACTTGGCAGGCTCAAAGAGTTTTACTGGGGGCTGAGGCAGCTGCAAAAGATATTACTGGGTCTTTGCTCTAAGGAGGATTGGGCCTCCATGAAATAACATTCAGCCAAAACCGAGGAAAAATATAGCTTTTAAGGGACTTCCTGTGGCTAGGGCTAACCAATAAATTTTAGAAACAGCAATATCTGGTGTCCATTTTTAAGTTGTTTCCTGCCCCAGGCTGTCATTTCCCGCTATTCCTCAACCCAGATTCTCTAGAGAAGTCAGTGTGGGTGGGTGGGTCTGGGGGCTTGAAGGTGGGGCGCCTCTATTCACGTTTGGTGTGAAATAGTAAGGAAGGCATCAAGGCACAGACATCCAAAAATTAAAAGACTTGGAAGAAAAGCTACGACAAACCTAGGCAGCATATTAAAAAGCAGAGACATCACTTTGCTGATGAAAGTCCATACAGTCAAAGCTATGGTTTTCCCAGTAGTCATGTACAGATATGAGAGATGGTCCATAAAAAAGTGCTGACCACCAAGGAATTGATGCTTTCAAACTGTGGTGCTGGAGAAGACTCTTGCAAGTCCCTTGGACAGTAAGGAGATAAAACAAGGCGATCCTGAAGGAAATCAACCCCGAATATTAAATGGAAGGGCTGATACTGAAACTCCAATATTTTGGCCACTTGATGCAAAGAGCCAGCTCCAATACTTAGGCCACCTCACAGGAAAAGACCCTGATGCTGGGAAAGATTGAGGGCAGGAGGAGAAGGGGGTGACAGAGGATGAGATAGTTGGATGGCATCACTGACTCAATGGACATGAGTTTGAGCAAACTCTGGGAGACAGTGAAGGACAGGGAAGCCTGGTGTGCTACAGTCCATGGTGTTGCAAAGAGTCAGACATGACTTAGCAACTGAACAGCAACACAGAGAACCAGAGAGTTTGAGAATATGGGGCCGTTGGAACTACACAGCACACACTGAAACAAGAGTGGGGGAAACGCCGGACTTACCCCATGACGCAGGACAGAGCCTCCAGTTATACAACCTGGTTAATAAAGGAAGGCTGGTGAACCAGACATTCAGGTTACTTCCTGCGCTCCCTCCAGAAGGCTTCCCAGTGTTTAGATCATTGTGGGAGGCAGCAGCCACATTTCAATTGAGCCTCTATGTTGGTTCTGTGAATCTACCTACGCGCAGGTCTTACCAGACTCACACCAGCTTTGCTGCTGCTTAAATATCCCTCCTGCCACTTGCCAAGACCAACTGCCTCTTTCCTGCCTGCTCAGCACAGTAAGCCCAACCCCCTGCTACAGGCACCAAAAGCAACAACTGTGCTCAGTTCTTGGCTCAGGTAAGATTTCACTAATCGGTCTCGCCACCAAAATACAGGTCATCCCAAATTGGGAGAGTAGTACCAATATGTGTGTGTGTGTGTGTGTGTGTGTGTGTGTGTGTGTGTGTGTGTGTGTGTGTGTGTGTGTGTGTGTGTGTGTGTGTGTGTGTGTGTGTGTGTGTGTGTGTATACTACCATGTGCAAAATAGATAGCTAGTGGGAAGCTGCTGTATAGCAAAGATCAGCTGGCTGCTCTGTGATGACCTAGAAGAGTTGGATGAGGTGGGGAGGGAGGTTCAAGAGGGAGGGAATATATGTATACAACATATCTGATTCACTTCATGGTACAACAGAAACTAACCCAACATTTTAAAAGCAATTATACTCCAATAAAAACAAAATAAAATGAAAGCATCCAGATACAAAGTAAAATACTACATCACCCTTATGGAGGCAACATCTCTGGAAATCCTACCAGGTGGCTCTCTTTTCTCATTCCCTTATGAAATTCCTGATCCTCTGCGTTCAACCAATTGTCTTCTCCATCAGAAAGTTTGTTACCAAGAAGAAAAGGAAATGATCTTGAGAGAGAAACCTTAAAAAGAGCATGGTGATCCAAAAAGGAAGGTCCGTTCACTCATTTAACAAAGATTGCTGAGCTATGTGCTAAGTGCAGGGAACACAGTATGGAGTTGTTGTTGTTTTTTTAATAAGATACACAGAATATAGTCGCTGTTCTCTGGGGCTCAGTCTTATCCAAGAGGCCCTATGGTTGATTTGAACACAAACCACAGGTGGGGCCATGAAAGGAAGGAACTCATTTCTTTGAGAGTTTTTTTTTTAATTTATTTATTTTTAACTGGATGATAATTACTTCACAAGATTGTGTTGGTTTCTGGCATACATCAACATGAATCAGCCATCCGTATATGTATGTCCCCTCCCTCTTGAACCTCCCTCCCACCTCCCACCCCCATCCAACCCTCTAGGTTTTAGGAGAAGAGGTGGCTGGGCCTGAGCAGCCAAAGTGTGAAATGTGGCAGTAAGCCCAACAGTTAATTAGGCAAAGGGGCAGGGGTGGGAAAGCAATGTGGCTGGGGGAGGCCAGCAGGTGCATGTAGATCAAGGGAACAGAACAAATCTGAGGAGATGAAAGGACCCCTCCAGAGCAGGGAAAGCACAGGGCATGTGAGGCAAGCCCACGCTCAGCTCCTCCAGAGAAGAGGCTACTTCTAGCCCGACGCCAAAAGCAGCTCCAGAAGGGGGCCCACCTCCCAGCACTCATGAACTTATGGAATCCCCACCCCCTGAATCTCAGCAGGACCTGCATTGCTGCAGCCAGAGCAGCAGATAGAGATCAGAAGTGGTCGATGCACAGTTTGAGAAAAAGAAACTAGAAATAGAATTAAAGTTTTAAGGGTGGCAGCGGGGGACTCAAGACCTCTTGGATCAAGAACCCTGTTCCTCAGAGCCACATCACTCTTATTTTGTGTCTTGGCAAGCAGAAAGCATCTGTTGTGTTACAAGGAAGTCAGTCTCCTATGGCCCCAGGTCATGTCTCCCATTTTATTGATTACTTTAAACTATCTTTGTTATTTGCTTGTACAAGGGCTATCACCTAGCTGGAGGTCACAGACTCTCATATGCCTTGGGAAAACATCTTAGTGTGCACACAAGCAACGTTCTGAACTTGTGCTGACCCGGCGTTCCAAGGTCCACACTATGTTTTTCCTTGGCTTAGCAGGGCAAGACAACCCCAACTGATCAACCCGATGTACTTTTTTATGGGTTAGGCTGTATTGCTATATTTTGCTTTTATTCTTTTCCCATGGTGATTTTCTCATGGCTTAGCCAGAGCAACAGGCAGCTGACTATTAACCCCTGCACTGCATCTTAATTTTGACCAACAGAATGTGGTAAAAGTAACTGCTTACTTCTGAGGCAGGGTCATAAGAAGCTTTATGTCTTCCATCTGGAGATCTTGGAAAGCTGGCACTGCCTTAAAACTGCCATGCCATGAGGAAGCCCAAGTTAACCACACGGAGAGACCACATGAAAACAGAGAGATGCCCAGCCAGCACTTGGCCCAGGAACCCAACTGAGGACCAAACACATGAGTGAAGACCTCATGTTAGACATTCATCTCAGCTGAACCTTCAGAAGACTCCAGCCCCAACCAATGACTGACTGCAACTGAGTGAGAACCACCCAGCTGAGCCCAGTCCATCCACAGAACTGAAAGAGTGAATAAACTGTGGTTTTAAGTCACTAACTTTTGGGGTGGCTTGTTCTGCAGAAATAGAAAAATTGGTGCCTGGACACTGGTGCTACCAAAAAACAAGACAAACAAACAAAAAAATTCGATAAAACAAAGCACAAGACATGAAAATGTGAAACTTCCCTGGTGGTCCAGTGGCTAAGATTCCATGTTCCCAGTGCAGGGGGCCCAGGTTCAATCCTGGGTTGGGGAACTAGATTCCACATGCCACAACGAAGAGTTTGCCCCCCGACCCTGACTAAAGATCTCACATGCCTCAACCAAGATCAAAGATCCCATGTGCTGCAATTAAGATCAGGTACAGACAAATAAATAAATATTAAAAAAATAAACACTGAATTCTCAGTTTACAGAATTGGAAAGACATTTAGTTACATTTATTAAAAAAAAAAAAAACAACAAGAAAGTTTTCCAGTGGACCAATAGAGTTGAGCATTTCATGTCCTGAGTAGCTAGTGCTGCTCAGACAGGCTTAAGGGAATCGCTTCTGCTGGACAGAAGTCAGCTCCTGTCTACCTGTTGAATTTCTAGTCTTTAATTTGTGTCATGTGCTATCCTGACAGACACTGATAGTTCAGTGTGTCCTTCTGGGCAAAATTGTAACCGAGTTGATTAATAAGGCATCTCTATTTCCCCTCTTTCATTCACTGCCATTTACAGAAAACAGCAAAAGTGGGTGGCAAAATATAGCCCTGTCAGAATCCTGCCTTAACAGAAATAAAGAAAAATGTGAAACTGTCAAATCTCAAGTGTTCTATATCCAGAGGAACATTATTGCATTCTCTCTGGCATCCCTCAACACCCCATAATGCTCCTATCAGTGAGGGGAGAAAAAAAAAGCAACATCATGATGTGCAGATGCTTCTTCTGGGTTTATTTTCATCTGGTTTGGGGATGACCAGGGTGATTTTTGAATTCCAATAAGACACAAAATATTCCTGACTTCCCAGTTGGGCAGAAATATATTTTATTCATTATACCTGCCAGATTAAAATGCCCAGAAAGGGGCTTCCTTGGTGGTCCAGTGGCTAAGACTCCACACTTCCAATGCAGGGGGCCTGGGTTCAGTCTCTTGTCAGGGAACTGAATACCACATGCTGCCACAAAGAGTTTGCATGCTGCAACTAAAGATCTCACACGGGACCACAGACTGAAAATCCCACATGCCACAGGTAAGACCCAGCACAGTCAAATAAACACATAATTTTTTAAAAAAATAGTAATAAAACAGAATGCCCAGGAAGTTTCACCTTGGTCTGGGGAAGTCTAGTATTATTGGTAGAGATGGTGGATGTCATCTAATCTAGCTAACAACCTTAGACATTTATTTCTCCACTCAAAAATATTTCCTTCCATGTCTCCTATGAGCCAGGTTCTGTGCTTTCCTAATCCATCTGTCTCCTCTGTGGTGGATGGCTGTGGTCTAAGCCTGAAGAGTTTCGTTTACTTGGGAGTTCTGATGGAGCTAACTCTGAACCCAGGTTCGGGCAGTGATGGTTTGTGTTTTTCTATCACTCAGATTTCCAGAGTGGTGCTGGCACCTTTCCTTCAGGATGACTGGTTATTCAGTTCTCTCTTCAGTTCCAAGAAGCACTGCCTGTCCTTTCCATAAACTCCTTTTACTTTGTTTAAATAAGCTGGAGTCGGTTTTTATTGCTTACAACTGAGGAACGCCACCTGATCCATTCTTACTTACAGATCAGCAGGCAAGGAATTTTATTTTCCTCAAGACTTCTCTCCAGCTTCAAATAAAACAGAAAGCCCTGCTTTATGTCAGTCTTAAACCCTTCATGTTTTAATGTCTCTTGGATGCAGTGGAAGCAGTAACTTTTGATCATATTACCTTGAGAAGCTGCTTTGCGCCAGACATAATGGGGAAGTCCAAACTGCAAAAGCACAACTCTCAAAGATGTGTGGAGACATCTCATCCACCTTACTAGACTGTAAGCAACTTACTGTGAGATATTATGGTGTGTTTGTTTTTGTATCCTCAAAAATTCCTATGCATCAGCATGTGAAAGCAACCTAGATGTCCACTGACAGAGGAATGGGTTAAAAAAAGATGTGGCACATATCCACAATGGAATATTAATCAGCCATAAAAAAGGAATGAAAGTGTGCCATATGCAGAGACATGGATGGACCTAGAGAATGTCATACAGAGTGAAGTAGGTCAGAGAGAGAAAGATACATATCATGTATTTAAGGAACATATGTGAAATCTAGAAAAATGGTACAGATGAACCTATTTGCAAAGCAGAAATAGACACACGGACACAGAGAATATGTGAATGGGATGAAATGGGAGACTTGGATTGACACATATACACTAATGCGTATAAAATAGAACCAATGAGAACCTACGGTACAGCACAGGGGACTCTACTCAGTGCTCTGCGGTGACCTAGATGGGAAGGAGATTCAAAAAAAGAGGTGATACATGTATACGTATCTTCTGACATGATGCAGTGGTAAAGAATCCACCTACCAATTGCATCTCTCTTGCAGGAGATGCAAGAGACGTGGGTTCAATCCCTAGGACAGGAGATCCCCTGGGGGAGGAAATGGTAACCCACTCCAGCATTCTTGCCTGGAAAATTCCATGGACAGAGGAGCCTGGCCGGCTCCAGTCCATGGGGGTAGAAAAGAGTCGGAGACGACTGGGCACTGGACACGTGTATACATACAGCTGACTCACTTTGCTTTACAGTAGAAACTAACACAACACCGTACTGCAACTACACTCCAATAAAGACTTGTTTCAAATTCCTGGGCATACGTGCTTTAAGAACAGTAACATGGTTTTCAAGACTCAGTAGACTATAGAAGACCACTGGATGGATGGGAGTCTTGGAAACAGAAGACATTGTCTCTGGAGATTGGAGACGATTTAAGAACTAAACCCTTGGGAACAATGACATTTAAGAGGAAGAAAGAGGTGGAAAGAAAAGCCAGTAATAGAAGCAAAGGAAGGAACCAGAGATGCAAGAATGAAGTCTGTTATCACAGAAGCCAGAGGAGACTAGAGTTTTGAAAACTGGACAACAGTTCAGTTCAGTTCAGTCGCTCAGTCGTGTCCGACTCTTTGCGACCCCATGAATTGCAGCACGCCAGGCCTCTCTGTCCATCACCAACTCCCAGAGTCTACCCAAACCCATGTCCATCGAGTCGGTGATGCCATCCAACCAACAGTCAACAGTACCAAATGCTGCAGAGAGTTTAAGCCAATTCAATACCAAGAAAAATTCAAAGGTTCAGGCAACAACCAAAAACCAAAACAAAATCATCGATGATTCAAAAGGTCACTCCCGGCAGAGCAATGGCAACCAAAGCCAGGGTACTGGTTGGGGATCCAACTAAGGGCATGACTTTTTAGTGTGGTGATAAAAGATGAAAAGAAAGAATGGGCCATAGTCTGTGGCAAAAATAAGATGGAAAGTGTCTGCTCTTTGTAAAAAAAAAAAAAAAAAAATTATGAAATGAGTAATTATTTTTTAAAATGAAATGTCCAAGCTGATGCTTAGTTCTCTGACTACCACTACACCCCAAATCTCTTGGACTGCAAGGAGATCAAACCATTCAATTCTAAAGGAAATCAATACTGAATATTCACTGGAAGGACTGATGCTGAAGTTGAAACTCCAATACTCTGGCCACCTGATGCGAAGAACTGACCATTGGAAAAAACCTTGATGCTGGGAGAGATTGAAGGTGGGAGAAAAAGGGGACGACAAAGGATGAGACGGTTGGATGGCATCACCGATGCAGTAGACATGAGTTTGAGCAAGCTCCGGGAGTTGGTGAAGGACAGAGAAGCCTGGAGTGCTGCAGTCCATGGGGGCGAAGAGTCAGACACAACTGAGCAACTGAACTGAACACCCCAAACGCCGTTTTAAAATAATAAAAACAATTGGTATTTGTGTAGGACTTTGTGGTCTACAATACATGAGTCCATGCCTTTTCACTCTGGTGTTTAAGCAAAACTGATTTACTCAAAACCCCAAACCAAGAATAGTCTTATATTTAATCTGAGATGAACTAAGACTCTAAAACCCTTCCTTTGATCAGGGACTGAGAGCACTTGAAAAGAATACTGTGGTAATCCTCCCACTTTCCACCTCTTAGAAAAAAAAAAAGTAAGAAGCACCGATGCAAATAGGAATGATTTTTTGTGTGTGTGCTTTGAACTAAAAATCACCCAATACCACAGGAGCAGGAAAAGTGCCCCTGTGAAGGTTTTCTCTGATGAAGTCAAAGACCAAAAAACCACTTCCTAACATGGTCAGTGGGTCTGAGAAAGAAAAGTCAAAGTCATTTTCATGGTAGCTGGATGCCAAAACTTTTACCCCTGTAATAATGCATTTTTTTTCTAGGTGTAAGAATTTCCTCCTAATGTTGGGTATGGAGAGCAAATGTGCTAAGTTGCTTCAGTTGTGCCTGACTCTGTGCAACCCTATGGACTGTAGCCCACCAGGCTCCTCTGTCCATGGGATTCTCCAGGCAAGAATACTAGAGTGGGTTGCTGTGCCCTCCTCCAGGGGATCTTCCCGCCCCAGGGATTAAAGCCATGTCTCTTACGTTTCCTGCACTGGCAGGCGGGTTCTTTACCACTAGCGCCACCTGGGAGAGCAGACATCCACAGGTAAATAGGATAAAATAGCTCAGCGGATCCTTTCTAGACTCCATCCTCCCTGCCCACTGACCAGCTTCTTGAGTGAAGGGGCCTCTCCACCCAGTTCATACTGTATTCTCGTGACATAGCACAGTGGCTGGCATGTCATAATTACCTAACTAATTAATTAATTAGTGCTTTAGCTGAGGCTCTTATCATCTCTTGCCTGAACAATTATGTTGCCTAAGAGTTGCCCCTGCTTTTATTCTCTTCCCTGGTATCAGTTATCTATTGCTGTGTAGCAAACCTTCACAAAATAGAATGTCCTGAAACAACAGCAATCCTTTATTTCACCCTAAAGTGTGAATTTCGGCAAGGCTCAGCAGGATCAGCCCTTCTCTGTTCCATGTGGCACTCAACAGAATGAACTCAGCTGGGGCCTGGAAGATTGACTTCCACGATGGCGCACTCACAGGGTGCAGATTGTCAGCTGGGAGCTCAGCCGTGTCAACTGAGGTCTGGAATTCCTCTCCTTGTGGACCTCTCCGTAGATGCTTGGGCATCCTCACGGTGTGATGGTTGAATTCCAAGAGCAAGCAGACCAAGAGAGATGGGTAGAAGCTGCATTTCCTCCTATGAGGTGATTCGGAAGACACACAGCATCGTACATCTTCCCAGATACTCCTCCACAATAGGAGTGTCAATCTCACATTGGAGGAAGAGCATGTGGCATGTTTGACACAGTTGCAGCTGTTTATACAACCCGCCATATTCTCTCTAACCATCTTGATCATGGCTTCTGGATTTGCTGAAACACAAAGCTGACTGTGGTACCTCTCAGCTTAAAAGCATCCAGCGTTCCCCTTTACTAAAAGGATAAATTCCCTACTCCTAGTAGAGGAACAGAGAAGCATGGAGGGTAAGGCTTCAATGGCTAGGGCCTGGTCCCTGTGTCCTTCCCAGTGTCCCTGCTTACCTGGGCCACCAAGTCAGGCTGGTAACACCTTTGTTATTCTGGCTATCTCAAAAAGATCATGTCATGTACCTGATCAAGGGCATCCTCACCCAGGAAGGGTGAGTGGTCACCCTCGCCACTGCTCCTCTGCCACCATCAGGATTAGGATACTTCTCTACATCATCCAGAGGAGCCTTCCATCGGACAGTTTCAGGAACAATTTATTTTTCAGTTTGTCTTTGAAAATTACCTCCTGGAGAGAGCAAACCTATTTTATTCTATATATATATATATATATATATATATATATATATATATATATATATATATATATATGAACTCAGAACCTCACAACAATAATGGGCTTCCCAAGTGGTGCAGTGGTAAAGAATTCACCTGCCAATGCAGGAGACATAGGAGACATGGGTTAGATCCCTGGGTCCGGAAGATCCCAAGGAGCAGGAAATGGCAACCCACTCCAGTATTCTTGCCTGGGAAATCCCATGGACAGAGGAGCCTGGGGAGCTACAGTCCATGGGGTGGCAAAGATATAAATTTATATATATATATATACATATATATATATATATATATGAACTCAGAACCTCACAACAATAATAGTTATCACTATATTAAAGGATAAAACTGTGACATACCAAGAATAAGTAACTGAATGTTACCATAAATGGCCAGGCTAGAATTTTAATCTGCATCTTCCTGGTTCTAAAGCTCTCATTCCCCTCAGAAAGTGATCTACAAGGCTCTTAAATGTACCACTAGCACAAGTAATATGAAGAGATAAATGGTTTCTTCAGTTCTCAAAACTAGCAAAATAAATTTGAAAGATAAATGTAAAACCAGCATAAAAACAGGCAATAATCATAAAACAAAGGGCTGTAAGCTTATGGCATCATCCTTTTGGAAAGTCTAGAGAAAAAGGACTAGGAATTAGTGCTTCTTACTAGGAATTAGTGCTTGTTATATGCACATCCCACCAAAAAGCACAACAGAATAAAGATGGCCAATGGACACAATTCTAAAATATTTCATAAATACCTAGCAATTTCTAGAGAAGAAGGCTGAGGAGATGTGAGGCAGTCGGGGGAAAAGATGTAGAAACCCTTCGAAAACAAGAGCCCTCCCCCACAATCTCGGCGTCTCACCTTTGCTTTTCCCTGGCTGGAAGGAAAGTTAGAGAGGGAATAGAGAATGATTATAATTGCTCAAAGCTAATTACCTCCAGCAATAACAGGGATTTAGCAACGCAGTAAAGAAAATAAATAAGACAAGATATCCTGAGGGAGGGAGAGACTTGGAAGGGAAGGAAACAAACAGAGACCCAGTTTTGCCTCCCTCGTCCTGCAGATCAAAACATTTTGAACAAAATCCTGAGTTTCACCTTCTGTAGCTTCCAGGGGCTGGGGGCAAAGTCAATACAGCTACCAGAGACAGGTGGATGAAGTTTGGAAAGAGAATCATTGGGACTAAAAGTCTGTTTAAGGTGAAGTTTGGGGACTCTGCTTGGAATTAGGAAAACAGCCCAAAGCCCAGAGTGACCTCAATCAATGATAACCAAGAAAAGACTTTTTAAAAACTAAGCTGCAGAAAAGGAAGCAGAAATTGGTCCACTTACCTTTTTTTTTTTAATTTGAAACAGTAGGAAGGAAAGAATAATATAGTCTAACATACACCCAAACCAAAATTCCAAAAGAAGAAAAATATGCTGAATGGAAAGTATTAAAAATGCTAAGGGTAAAAATTTTCCAAAAACATTAAAAGATGTGAATCTTCAGATTCAGGAAACACAAGACATATAAAGCAGGATACGTAGAAAGGATACTATGATGTATCCACAGTACATCATAGCACAACCACAGAAAACCAAAGGCAAAGAAAAAAAGAAAATCTCAAGTAGCCAAGGAGAAATGTTAAACAACATATAAAATGATGCCAATCAAACTGCCTCTTTATTTCCTTAACAGCAACCATGAGATCCAGAAAAGCACAGAATATTAACTTGAAAGTACTAAGAGACTGTCATTTCTATTAACGCTTCACCACTAAGTGAATCTAAGAACTTTCAAACATAGTCTTTCAAAGACAGAGAGGGGAAGATGGCCCAGCAATAATAACTAAGGTGGAATTTCTTATTAGCTCGTCGAGGTGGAAACTCAGACTGGAAAATAAACATTGAAATAATAGGATGTGCTGTTTCACACCCGAAGAATAAAGTGTCACAGGAAAATACATCCAGACAAGCTGTGATCCCGTCTAAGCAGGAGCACTGAATTAAATATACAGTTGAAGAAATACTGAATCTATGACCCACGGGTCTCACTAAAAGGCCATCCAAATGATATACT
This sequence comes from Okapia johnstoni, assembly GCA_024291935.2. Lineage (NCBI taxonomy): Eukaryota > Metazoa > Chordata > Mammalia > Artiodactyla > Giraffidae > Okapia > Okapia johnstoni. The sequence continues at coordinate 142,012,951 of CM044307.1, read as the reverse complement.
TCAGGGAAAAGGAGATGACCTACAAAGGAAGTAGAAGATTCAAGAAATAACGTTAACTAAATACAGCATCAGGCATCGCAGAAAAATGTAAGGCAGGTGTTGGCAAACTATAGATGGATCATGGGTCAAATTCAGCTCGCAGCCTATTTTTGAAAATAAAACTGTATTAAAATGCAGCTTCTCATTGCCTATGGCAGTTTCTACAAACAACAGCAGAATTGAATAACTGCAACAAAGACCCTAGAGCCTACGTATCCAGCCCTTTACAGAAAAAGGTTGCTGACCCCTCGTTTAAAGCATTTGCAAAATAAAACAACAAAAATAGTAGTTAATGGGTTAAATGAAAAAAAGAGCAGAAAATATTGATCTACAATAATATGCAAAACAGAGTAAGAGATTGAATTGAAAGTGTTCTAAGTTATACTATTATTATTTGGAGAAAGGAGACATTGTTTAACTTTGGATTTTATGTTTTTTAAGCATATTGCAATTTTAAGAATAGTGGAAGTTTCCACTCCAAAACAACAGAGGGGAAACATGAAATTTAAAAATGTCATCAATCCAAAACTAGATAGAAAAAGAAAATGGCAAAGCAGAGAAAAGACAAATCAAATAGAAGCAGGAACTACAATTCCAGAAAGACATTCAACCATATCAGTCATAAATGTATAGACTGACTAATATTCACCAGTAAATAGACAGAGAATGTCAAACTGACGTTTAAAAAAAGAAAGATATGCTAACATACAAAATGAGTATTAAAAGCACAGAAAAATAACTAGTGTAGCTTCCTGATATCAGATAAACTGTGCTTTATGGCCAAAAAAGTGCCTTTGTGAATAAAGAGGGTTGTATTACAGTCAAGTGTTTGCCTCACCAGGAAGATACAGCAATTCTTTACCTGTTCATGATTAATAGCATAGTCTCATTTACAAGATAAAAATTACATAACTTTAAGAGAAATTGTCAAATCCATCAAGACAGACTGTAAAATACATCTCTCCTAAGAATAAATACAGCAATCAGAAAGCTATCGAAGGTTTGAACTACACAATTATCAAGCTTGACCTAATGAACATGTGTATGTGTTCGGGCATCAAACAATTATGGAAATCATATTCTATACAACCAATCATAGAGCATTTATAAAAACTGACATCATTACAGGTCAGCGAGTTCTTAAAGCTTTTCATAGAACCAACATCTAATAGACCACATTCAACCACATTGATCAAGTTAGAAATCAGCAATAAGATAACTAAGTCAAATGTGTCTGGACACTTTAGAAACACACTTTTAAAAGAACTTTTTTTATTGTGGATATTTCCAAACATATATGTAATCAATCCTGTGTTTGTATCAACATTCAAACACACACACTTTAAAACCACTCATGGGTCAAAGAAATCATCATGAAAATATTTAAGTACTTGAGACTAAACCATAGTAAAGTCTTATACAACAAATTTCTTGGCACACACTGAAGCAAGGCTCATAAGGTTAATTTATAATCTTAACTTACTAAAAAATAAAGACTAAAAATTAATGATCAAAGCATCTAATTTAAGAAGTTGGTGACAGAACACAGAATAAACTCAAGGGAAGTAGAAAGAAAATAACAAAAAATACTGGCTAAAATTAATGAAGTCTAAAACAAAGATAAAATACAAAGGATCATCAAAGATTAAAGTAGGTTCTTTGAAAAGACTTAAAAAGTAAACCTTCTTACACTGAAAATACTTAACAAAAAGAGAACAAACACAGTATCATGACTGAAAAGGCATCACTGAAAAAAGAAAACAGATTACAATAGACAATGAGACACGATATACACAATAAGAGAACACTGTAAACACCCTTATACTAATAAATTTGAAAACAGAATAAACTGACGTTGTCTTGAGGGAAAAAGTATATGAAACTTACTCAGGAAGAAACAACAGACCTGAATGTTCCTAAAACAAATAGAGATTGAATCAGTACCTTATCTGATAAAAAAGAACAAATTCAAAGAAACGCCCCCAAATAAGTAGGCTTTCAATTCTATGAGTTTTTTCTCCTTTTGCATTACTTACACTAAGGACGATAAAGAAGGCTGAGCACCAAAGAATTCATGCTTTTGAACTGTGGTGCTGGAGAAGACTCTTTTTTTTTTTTTTTTTTAATTTTAGTTGGGGGCTAATTACTTTACAATATTGTAGTAGTTTTTGCCATACATCGACTCTTGAGAGAGTCCCTTGGACTGCAAGGAGATCTAACCAGTCAATCCTAAAAGAAATCAACCCTGAATATCCATTGGAAGGACTGGTGCTGAAGCTGCAGCTGCAGCTCCAATACTTTGGCCACCTGATGCAAAGAACCAACTCATTGGAAAAGACCCTGATGCTGGGAAAGATTGAGGGCAGGAGAAGGGGATGACAGGATGAGATGGCTGGATGGCATCACTGACTCAATGGACATGAGTTTGAGCAAACTCTGGGAGATAGTGAAGGACAGGAAAGCTTGGTGTGCTGCAGTTCATGGGGTCACAAAGAGCACAACTTTAGTGACAGGACAACAACACTAAGGTTATCCATATCATTTAAAGCCATGGTCTTTTGGCTACCAAGTGTTATACAAACTTGGAGATTCAGGGAAAGCTATATAACCAGATACTCCCAACACTGAGAAAATATATCATAGAACTAAACTCAACATGTATGTTCTCCAAAACCACAGAGCAAGGCATTGATATTTAAGTAGCTTCAAACAAATTCTTTATGAAAGTTGAGTTTCATGCTTAAGAATAGGTGAAGGGGATTAAGAAATACAAACTTTCAACTGTAAGACAAATAAGTCACAGGGATATAATGTACACATAGGGAATATAGTCAATAACACTGTAACTACTTGGAATGGTGACGGATGGTAGCTGGTCTTATTGCTGTGATCACTTCATAATGTATAAAAATACTGAGTCACTATGTTGTGCACCTGAAACTAATAAAATATTGTATGTTAATGGTGACTCAATTTTTAATTAAAAAGGCAGGTGAACTGTCACATCATCCATATTAGGAATTAAGACATTCCATTCCCTGAGTTTTCCCTTGAAATCCTGAAGTGGATCCAAAAAGTGCTTGAAAGTTTTCCAGAGTGAATGTGCAATAATATGTCCCAGGTTGCTCTGTTGATAGTTCTTTAAGCTGCAGATGTCAACTTTCTTTAGGTTAAATTTCCCCTCGACTGTTTCCCAGGGCTTTCATGGTGAACTGAAATTCCCATCTCACTGTCCCTTCCCTCAGCTATTTGCTTTTTTCCTAGGAAACCTGGAAAAGTCAAGCACAGGTGGCTTTGGACTATCAGAACAGAAACTCACTCGAAGCCTTGCACTGAAGAGAGAGCAGGAAGCACCTGGCTCACGTGTGCGCATGCACACACACACACGTGACAGCTCTTCTGTCATGCACAGCTAGAAAGAACACTCCCCAATTATCCAAAGGCACCTCTGGGTGCTGCTTCATCCTATTAGATCCAACAGTTGAGGTGGGCGGACACAGAAAGAAGGAAAGGGAAGCAATAGAGCAGTGGACTTTTCCCACTGACTCCACCCCCATCCACATTTAGCACAAGCTTATTACCATTATTTGCTTCTCTAGTGAATGCAATTAAACGCAACTCCATGTCTGATCCACTGGGAACCTGAAATGCTGCTTACAAATTACCTGCCTTCCTCGGCCATTACCGTGCCTATTTAAGCCAGCATTGCACTAACAACCAGAAGGCAACTGCAGAAAAACATGGCTTGGAAGGGAGATGAACCTGAGTTTACATTCTTGGTACTGGTGGCCTCCCATCTCACAATGTAGGATGTGCTTCAGCAAAATTTAACTTTAACCTACCATTACCAAAGCTTTAATTAAAAACCCCATTCCCTTTGGACTCGCTATTTGTCCCAGATTCAGTTATGCCCTATCCCAGATCTACATAATTGCCCTGCTTTCTGGCTGAGGTGACCCTGGAGCAAGGTCTCTGCTGCTGCTGTCACTGCCACTACAGAGCCAGTGCCCACAGTGACAGCTGCCCCTGGTCCCTGATGTCAGCAGGGAGTACGACCAGATGGCGTCTTGCCTCACACAGGTGCCACGCACCTCCGCATCACAGTCACCGTTCTGGGGTTTTCTCATAGCTCCTCAAGTGCAAAATGCCTCAGGACCCGCAAGGCACTCAGACCTAACCTGGAAATGCAGGAAAAACTTGGACCAATGGGAGATGGATGTCAACAGATAAATTTTCTCCCCACCCTTCCCTCTTGGCCACACGGCCTCTCTGAAGGCTACTTGAGAGAGGGAGACGTTGCCTTGGGGTGAAGCTGGTAACAGCTGGCAATGCTCCCTCTATTTGCTCCCCTGCTTACAGCCTCACTCTGGCCACCCTAGGATTACACTCCCCAATAAAGTGTTAGGTCTTAAACCCTTACACCTCAGGCTCTGTTTTGCAGGGAACCTGGAATGAGAGGCCATTCTTTGCTGGCAGGAAGCTGCTGTATAGCTCAACTTGGTGCTCTGTGATGATGTAGATGGGAAAAGAACCTACCTGCCAATGCAGGGGATGAAAGAGGGTGGCGGGGTGGGTGCAGGGGTAGGGTTTTGATCCCTGGGTCAGGAAGATTTCCTGGAGTAGGAAGTGGCCACCCACTGCGGTATTCCTGCCTGGAAAATTCCTTGGACAGAGGAGTCTGGTGGGCTACAGTCCGTGGGGCCACAAAGAGTCGGACACGACTGAGTGAGTGAGCACACACAACACGTAGCTGACTTACTTCATTGTACAGCAGAAACCAGAACAACACTGTAAAGCAATTATACTCCAACTTTTTAAAAAAATGCTTAAAAAATGGGTTTAATCTTTATCTCTCTGTGCTCCCTCCTTCAGGAACTGGACTCCTACTTATTGGCCATGATCTCAAGCCAACACTGACCGCTCTCACCCACTCCAGCCTGTGCCTTGACTAGTTCCCACAGCCACACTAAATCCATCAAAGAATGAGCAGTAGATCATGCACAAAACAAAGGTTCACCTTCAACTTTCTGAAAGAAACTTCCTGCTGAAGCGTTTCACAACTATATTTTTTTTATATAGTCAGAAAGCAAACACTGAAGAATCCTTCTTTCAAGCAAATGTTGGTTCAATAATATGTGAGGCAAAAAAGAGGGAAGAGAATCTTTACCCAAGATCAACTGTCATCACAAATTAAAGCATTTTAACATTCAAATATAAGAGCTTATTTTTAGGCAATTGAGCGGCTTCCTTAAATTTTATTGACAAGAAAAAATTAATTTAAAAAACCAGAATGCTTAAAAGTAGTTTCTCTAATCATGCATAAGTAATGTAAAAAGGAGACATAACAGAAAATTTTCACTTTGCTAATCCATTAGGTATTATGTTACATTTCATGCTTCTGAATCACTAGATTTCAAAAAAAAGCAAACGATATTACTGTTAGGATTTGACTTGCTACTGCTATGTTAAAATGAAACATTTTTACATGAAATGTTCATTTTTATGTTTCTAATGTTTAGGGTTTTAATTAGTAGAGGCAACAGGAGGATTTGATGTCCCAGGGGCTACTCTCAGCTATATCAAATTTTACCCCCTCGTGACTGGGAGCCAGAAAACCTTGAAATGCCTGGAAGTCTTTTGATAAACCACATCTTGAGATGTGAGTTTTGCTATCTGAGCATTCCGGCCTTCTCCTAAACCTCTCTGTTCCCATCTTTCAGTGAGGCTAAATGTACAGCACAAACATCAATAGAAAAGTGAAATTTCAAAAGAACCACATGCTTTAAGTAAGCAGATGTACTCACTCATTGGTTATTTTACCACTGAAGACACCTGTCTCAGCTGCAATTCCAGACTTTCCAAAGAGATTTCATTTGGCATATCAGGATTCACAAAGATAACCTGAAGGATTACAACTCAAGGAATGTGCTATCTCTTATTTGATTCTGAATAAGCAAGTAGATACAGATGTTTCATTCATCAAAGGGACAAAATAACACATTTATTGAGCACTGCTGTCAGGCACTGAGCTTACCACTTTGCATACAGTATCTCCTCTGATAATGTGATAGTTAGGGCAACAGTAGCTGTTGTAACAAATAAGGCCCCAAATCTCTTATCACATTCTTTGGAGTCCCATCTCGCTGGCAGGCAAGGATAGAAGAGGGGAGAAAGGCACACCAAGTTCCGAATCACTTCTTGTCACCTGGTGAGATGGTGAGACCAGAGGTAAGTCCTCACCGAGAGGTAAGCAGCTTGGGAGGTGGTGGTTGGGGGCGGTGGGGAGCAGTCAGCAAATGTAGCAACTGGCTGAAGAGTCGGTTCTCAGAGATAATCTATACTGCACAAAAGGGAGCACACTTTTTAGGGGTTTCTTTCCTGTCCCCACTACACACACACACACACACACACACACACACACACACACATGCTGTGCATACAAATCCAATGAAGCAGGCAGCTTTTCCATTTGACTAATGATGAAGTAGGCTAAGAGAGGTTTTGCAAATTTCCTAAGGTGTAATAATAACCCAGGTCTATAAGACTCTAAAACCCTGGATCTTTCCCATATATCATATGACATATAACAAGCATTTGTGCAGCTCTTTCAATCCACAAAGCACTTGGGACTTGTTGGGAACTGGTGTGTGAAGCAGCATGCCCCTCCTCAATTCATATTAATAATGTATTTCTCACAATTTTATTCAATCAATGTTAAATGAATTAGTGTGTACCCTAGGGGACTTTGAACAATGATATATTTATTTATTTATGAAGGGTTTTTTTTCAGGTTCATTTTAGAGAATAGCATGGTATTTTCAAAGCACAATAATTTTTAACATGGCAAAAATTGTTTCCTAAGATATATGGGTTTGGTTTTAATTTGAATAGAAGGCTTATATTTATAATTTCTTTAAACAATTCTGGTTTGCGGTTCACTAAAAATAAAAATGATACCTAGAACTAGTTCTGCCTGGGCTCAGTATATTAATGTGGTAAGTTCTGTTTTATAGCTAAGTTGAATTCTGGTTCCTAGTAAAAACAGAGTCTTATTTCAAATAAAAATAGCTTGCTACATGTTTTTTTTAAAACACTTTTCATATAGAGTTATAAACTCCTTCTTTGAAGCAATAAATCTTGGATAAGATGAATATCCCTTTTACTTTCCTGTCATATTCCTCCCTCCAACTCTGACCACCAATTCATCTCTAGTTTGTCTTCTATGGTTTATTATATTGACTGTTCTGGTAATTAAAATGTTGTTTCTGAGTTCAAGTTTTTACTGAACCTCAACTGGAAAGTAAGCAAGAAGGGTGTTCCAGTGATTTATCTCTATATAACAAACCAACCTAAAACTTAGTGACACAAACCAACCATTTTTGTTAAGCTCATAGCTCTGTAGGCCTGAAATTTGAGAAGGACCCTTATAGGGACAGCTGGCAGGCAGGGGGCTGACAATAGCTGGAGACTGGAAGCATCTGAAGGTGCCTCATTCACATGTCTAGTGACGGATGCTGACCAGGACCTTGGATGACTGTTGGCTGGGACATCTGTATCTACATCTATCTGTTCCCTTCCTATGTAGCCTACGTAGCTGGGTTCCAAGAGCAAGTGGCCCAAGAGAACAAGACAGAAACATGTAACATTTTCAAGACGGACCTGAGAAATTACGTGGCATCATTTCTAGCATGCTCTATGGTTGAGGCAGTCACAAAGATCTGCCCACGTTCAAGAGCTGGGGGACATGGAGGCCATCATTCCACAAGAAGGTTGTCGAGATCACATGATCAGAAGGTATGGGGTGGGAGATATCATTGAGATCATCTTTGGAAAATATAATCAGCCACAGGGGGTTCAGGAGACATGCCCAATAACACGGCAGATGGCTAACCACTCTTTCTCACAGGCTGCTGGGGCTCACAGAATCACACGTGTGGCCAGAGAGTCAGTGGAGGCCAGACCAGACTGTAATGCTTACTGGACTTTCAGAAAGGCTTGGAATTAACCAAGGAGAATGACAATAGAGAGAACTTAGTTCTCTAGACTAGACGTAGCTGTTGTCAGATGCTCAGACCTGGTCCCTGAAGAGCAGGTCCCTTGGTCCCAAGCTCCTGGACTGCTGCCAGGCTGTAAGACTCAGCTTCTCTTCCTACAGCATCAATGCCCTGGCATATGTCTCCTCCACCCAAGGTTCAGAACACAGTTCTCCAAGGCTCAGATAAAGCCTGCTGTCATCCTCTAAAATCTGCCCTCCCCACTGCAGGCTTCTTAATGGAAACATACAGGCTTATAATGGAAACATACATCTCTTCAAATGTATGACCTTGCCCTTCAGTTGAATGTTCATTTATTTCCCAGAGCATCGGACATTTAATACTGAATTCATCAGGTGTGGGGTCTCCAGTGAATAGTCCAGGTTGGGTTTCAGCCACTCTATTCAGGCCCTTTGTGTTACCTTCCAGGAGAAAGGTGAGAGTGTGTTTCCTGTAACTTCCGAGTTTAGTTCCCTATTTCTTGTGAACAAATGCATGAAAATACATGCACACACAGCCTCCAAATACATAATTGCATTTGATACTCAAAATTACCTATTGGAATAGACATTAATATCCCCATTTTGCATTTGCGGAAACTAAGGCTTAGCAGAAGTTAAAGGGCATGCTCGAGTGTCTTAAACCAGGATTAATAAGTCAGCCTCCAGCTCCCAGTTGTTCTTTCCTTCGGACCACACTGGCTGGGAAGATTCAGAAATTCTGCTTTTGAGTTCCATGCGCATAAGTCAATATTTCCCACCTGATATTAACCCGTTCATCATTTCCTTTGCAGGAGCCTCGGCCACAGATGTAGGTAGCTCCCCATCTCTCTTCTCCCTCCCTCTTCCCTACCACTCCCTTTGAGCCAATCAATTTATTTTCCATCATTATCATTTTGGCTTGGATCTGCACCCACTTTCTCTAAGTGACAGAACACCTTGTAGCCCAAAGAGAAATGCTGCTCCTCCGCAAAGCCAGCCTTTGAGTCTCTTTTTAAAGTGAGTTCCTACCGTGTGGCAGATTTTAATGACCCCCATCTCTCATGCCTGCATTGGGTCACCTGAGCCACACTGCTCAAAATGATCTAACCACCTCGTAACACCGGCGAGGCAGACTCAGGCTCACCACGGGGCGCCTGGCCTAATTCATTACACCACTCAAAGCCATAAATCACAGGAGTCTCCCCCTTCCCTCCCTTCCCTCCCGCCAAAAGGAGAGCTCACATGAAATCTATTTACATGGGATGATTATTCAATTAATTTTTTCATTACACTTGCCAGGAAGCATTGCCAGGATTTCTAAAACTGCCCTGTGTGTTTGCATTAATGATGACAGTGGTTTGTGCTACTTAATTTAGCAATCATGGCCCATTTGGAGGTCATGCCCAGCCCTATGCAGAGTGGAGGTGGTGGAGGGGCAGTGCCTGGGCAGGAACACATGAGTACCTGACACGTGCCTAGGATGAGCACAGAAATATGAATCCCTCTACATGCTCTCCCCCACAGCCAGTCCCACTGTAGAAGCCTTCAGGGCCCCCAGCTTCAACAGCCTAGGTGAAATAAGACACCTGGTTGCTCTTATCTCTTTCCACCCCTCCGAATGGTCTGCCAGAGTGATCTTCCTAAAGTATAAATCTGATCCTGATTCCCCTCACATCAGTGGTGCCTGGTGGCCCATGGAAGAAGATACAAACCCCCATCTTTCTTTGCATGTACCCTTTGCCTGCACAGGGCCAGCTTCAACTCTCGCTACCTACTCTCCCACCCCAAGATATTTAAGTGGCTGGACCCATGCAACAGCCACTTAAATGCCTCCACAGTACTCACAGTTTCTCAGCCAAACAAGCTCTCCCTGGCACCCACACTACTTCCTCTGCTCAAAATGCTTTTTACTCCCTTAGTTCAGTTCAGTGGCTCAGTCATGTCCAACTCTTTGCAACCCCATGGACTGCAGCACACCAGGCTTCCCTGTCCATCACCAACTCCCAGAGCTTGCTCAAACTCACGTCCATCGAATCAGTGATGCCATCCAACCATCTCATCCTCTGTCATCCCCTTCTCCTCCCACCTTTAGTCTTGCCTAACATCAGAGTCTTTTCCAATGAGTCAGTTCTTCACATCAGGTGGCCAAAGTATTGAAGTTTCAGCTTCAGCATCAGTCCTTCCAATGAACACCCAGGACTGATCTCCTTTAGGATAGACTGGTTGGATCTCATTGTAGTCCAAGGGACTCTCAAGAGTCTTCTCCAACACCACAGTTCAAAAGTATCAATTCTTCAGTGCTCAGCTTTCTTTATAGTCCAACTTTCACATCCATACATGACTACTGGAAAAACTGTAGCTTTGACTAGATGGACCTTTGTTGGCAAAGTAATGTCTCTGCTTTTTAATATACTGTCTAGGTGGGTCATAGCTTTTCTTCCAAGGAGCAAGCATCTTTTAATTTCATGGCTTCAGTCACCATCTTCAGTGATTTTGGAGCCCCCCAAAAATAAAGTCTGTCACTGTTTCCATTGCTTCCCCATCTATTTGCCATGAAGTGATGGGACCAGGTGCCATGATCTTAGTTTTCTGAATGTTGAGTTTTAAGCCAACTTTTTTACTCTCCTCTTTCACTTTCAACAAGTGAAAACTCCCTTGTGAACCTGGTAAATGTGCACCTACTATTCAATACCCAGCTCAAATGTCACTTCTCTGGGGAAGTTTTTATGGCTCTCACAAGGCAACTAGCAATTTTTTTCTGAGGTTGGATAGCACATTGTAAATGCTTTAATCACAGCCCATACCTCAAATTTTAACTCTCTGCTTTCCTGTGAGTTAGTTAGCTCAGTATCCTGGTCATTCTTTCTTGTATCCCTAATATATGGGCATCCAAATAAGAAGTTTTTGAAAAAAACAGATTGTTTGGAATTTACCTTGACCTATTGAAAATCCCCAGAATTGGTAATTTTTTCTACTGAAGGACAGTTGATTTACAATGCTGTTTTATTTTCTGGTGTACAGAAAAGTGATTCAGTTATGTATGTATATATATTTTTCTTTTTCATATTCTTTTCCATTATGGTTTTAATTTATTTCTTCCATTATACTGAATACAGTTCCCTATGCTATACAGGGGTGTCTTCTTGTTTATCTGTTTTATATATTTTGTGGTTGTTGTTCAGTTGTTAAGTCGCGTTCGACTCTTTGCGACCATATGAAAGTGAAAGTGTTAGTCGCTCAGTCGTGTCCAGCTCTTTGCAATCCCATGGGCTAGAGCCTGCCAGACTTCTCTGTCCATGGGATTTCCCAGGCAAGAATACTGGAGTGGATTGCCATTGTCTTCTCCAGGGCATCTTCCCAACCCAGGGATTGAACCTGGGTCTCCCACATTGCAGGCAGATTCTTTACTGTCTGAGCCACCAGGGACGATCTTTGCAACCATATATAGTAGTTTGTATCTGCTAATCCCAAACTCCTAATTTATATGTCCCTCCCCTTTCCCCTCTGGTAACCATAGGTTTGTTTTCTATGTCTGGGAGTCTGTTTCTGTTTTGTAAATAAATTCATTTGTATCATATTTTAGATTTCACATGTAAGTGATATCATACAGTATTTGCCTTTCTCTGTCTGACTTACTTCACTTAGTGTGTAATCTCTAGGTTGATTGTTTGCTGCAAATGGCACCATGGCATTCTTTTTTATAGCTAACTAGTACAGCATTGGTATTTTTTAACAGTTTCCAAAGTTGTTTCTTTTGCTGCCAAGTCCACAGATCTTGAGTTGGGGATGTACCACCCCACAATATGGCCTGCCTCAGAGAAGGGTTTTAGTGATTATTTTGTAACAAGTGGAAGAATGCATGCTTATGGGGCAGAATCTCAGAGTAGGGTGGTAGTGTTAAAGGAAACAGGGCAGCGACTGCTCTTTCCTCTCCATCATAGGCCAACACTGATCTAAAAGGGATCCTAGCCCTGTGAGCCTATTAGAAAAGAAATGAATAAAACACCAATTTGTATCTCACATAATTGCATTGGCTTCTACACTCCAAGCACAGTGCATGCTGGCTGCTGGGCACCTGCCCTTTCCTGTCAGCTCTGGGTACAGAAGATAAGGAGGATGGGCAGGTGATGCCTGTGCAGACTGATGCAGTGCTAGGAGCTGCAACAGGGTGTCCAAGGATGCCTCTGGACATACAGCCCTCTCTTCCCTTGTCCAGGCACTGGGAGAGCCTTCAGGATCAACTGGCCCCCAGGCTGTGAACCAGAGTCATAAATGTCACCTTCTGTTCTACAGTTGCTGAAGCCAAGCCCCTTGGATTGCTTCTGTCTCCTTTCTGACCAGCATCTCAGGGGTATTGCCTGTGGCTCCCAAATTGACTTCCCCTCTTGGTTTTACTTGGAATGTAGGTTCATTCTGAACCACTGGCATATAATATAGATGAGGGGTACCAAACCTCTGGGATGCAGACCAGTACCTCCCATCAGATCAGCGACAACATTAGATTAGAAATACAGTGCACAATAAATGTAACGCACGTGAATCATCCTGAAACCATCCCCCCTCCTCCAGTCCGAGGAAAAATCATCTTCCACAAAACCGGTTCCTATTGCCAAAAAGGTTGGGGACCGCTGATATAGATCATACTGAGAACATAGGACTTAGTCAATCAGGCCTTCACCTCTGTCCATCAAAGTCTCCACTGACTATGAACCCTCCCCCGTCAGGACCTGGGAAGGGAGGGGAAATGTCTCTCCTTGTGTCCAAGTTCACATCTGAAACTGTCAGTGCTTTTGTGCAAAGGACAGGCCCTACCATGGAAGCCTGAGGGGACCTCTATGCATTGCTGATTGGAGGGACACAGAATTAGATGCCTTCCTGAAGTCCTCTCTTGGCTACTTGCTGTGTCCTGAAATGGTGACCCCGGGTTCAATGCAGGGTCTCCTGACATGGACATTCATCCTCCCAGGAGTAACCAACACGCCGTGCTTTTAGGAATCGGATTCTTGGTGGCTCAGACTGTAAAGAATCCACCTGCAATGCAGGAGACCTGGGTTTGATCCCTGGGTCAGGCAGATCCCCTCGAGAAGGGAATGGCAACCCACTCCAGGACTCTTGCCTGGAGAATCCCATGGATGGAGGAGCCTGGCAGGCTACAGTCCACAGTCCATGGGGTCACAAAAGAGTCGGACACAACTGAGTAACTAACACTCTCAGATAAGTCATCATTATACTCCTGTTGAGAAAACACTAAGAAAACCTAGAAAAATCCAGACAAACCCAGAAAATGAGAAAAATAGGGAAAGAAATGAACTTTTATTGGACCTTTACTATGTGCATGCATGCTTAGTCACTTCAGTCATGTCTGACTCTTTGCAACCCCATGGACTGTAGCCTACCAGGCTCCTCTGTCCATGGGATTTCCCAAGCAAGAATACTGGAGTGGGTTGCCATTTACTTCTCTAGGATATCGTTCTGACTCAAGGATCGAACCTGTGTCTCTTGCTTGGCAGGCAGATTCTTTACCTCTGAGCCACCTGGGGTTGCAAAGAGTCAGACTTACAATGTGCCTGGGATTAAATATTCCATTTAATGCCCACAACCACCTTATGACACAAGTATTATTGTGCTCCTTTACAGAGGAGAAAACTGAGACTCATGTGGATGGGGTTACTTGTCTAATTTTGTATGGGAGTCAAAACTATGGCTGCTGCTGCTGCTGCTAAGTCGCTTCAGTCGTGTCCGACTCTGTGCGACCCCATAGATGACAGCCCACCAGGCTCTCCCATCCCTGGGATTCTCCAGGCAAGAACACTGGAGTGGGTTGCCATTTCCTTCTCCATGGCTACCTGACTCTAAAGTCTTTAATTATTTCATTCTCCAATCCTTTCTCCAAGTGGGATCTTCTAGCAAGGCTTGAAGTAAAAAGCTTTGAATCTTGTCTACATACTGTGCATTTTATTTCTTTTATTATTATTATTTTTTATTTGTTTTGCCATACATTGACATGAATTTGGGAAAAACCTGTAAAGAAAGAGGCGATACTTAGAGAACACGTTACCAATGTTTGGGCAGCCCAAGACCCCAGGGTTCTGAGGAAAGTGGGTAGTAGTGGGGGTCAAGGGCTAAGGACCCCTTAAGCTGCTGAGTTATGGAAGTTCACATCCCCTGGTCCCCTATGGGGTGCATATGCTAAGTCACTTCAGCCATGTCTGACCCTTTGTGACCCCATGGACTATATAGCCCACCAGGCTCCTCTGTCCATGGGGTTCTCCAGGCAAGAATACTGGAGTGGGTTGCCATTTCCTTCTCCAGGGAATCTTCCCGACCCAAGGATGGAACTGCATCTCTTACATCTCCTGCATTGGCAGGCGCGTTCTTTACCACTAGCGCCATCTGGGAAGCTAGGGGGGACAATTGGCCAACCCGTGTTTCTCTGGTTGGGAGGACAGGATGAAAAGGGCCAGCTATGAAAATTCAAAATCAGACCCACACATATATTAAGGGGGTAGGAGCAGGGGAAAAAGGGAGAAAATTTCAAAGAATAGAAAGACAGGGTGTCTTTGAGGAAATGGGGAGACAGTAGACTTACAGACATGTAATTCCTGTAAGCCTAAGAGCCTTGCTGCATTCTCATCACTAGACATGTGCTTAAAATATGGGTGAGTCCACCAGGGGCAATTAGTTCTAGTAGACAAAAGAGGTGCCGGGAAACTGACACTTGAAGGGTGAGGACCACATCCCATCCCTTTGGCCTCAGCTGACGTGAGGGTAGCTGGCAGTGGATGGGCCCCCAGAACTGGCAATTCCCTCCCAACCACAGAAAGGTGGCAAGTGATTATTTTGAGTCCCCAGGAAGAAGATTTATTTAACTTCTTTTTGGTGGAGACCTATAAATGTTATCATAGTCTCCGCTGTCAAGTTTTGCAGTCCCTTTAGAAACTCAGGCTGTTCGTTCACTTCATGTCCTCTTAGGAAGCATGAAACCCTCCATGGTTGATGCAGGTGATGGAGGAGGTGGTGTTTGTAGCCCAGCTTCCCAAGGGGCCGTCTCAGTGCTTCCTCATGGCTCCCTCCCTCTCTTCCCCTCCCCTCTCCCCTCCTGAAGTCTACCTGGCAAAGCTAGTCATCGAAGACACGTTTGACCTTTGGAACGCATAGGATGGTTTAATGGAAGTCCTTCTGATTTTCTCCCATCAGTTGTTTAGTTGCTAAGTCACATCCGACTATTATGTGACCCTATGGACTGTGGCCCACCAGGATCCTCTGTCTAAGGAATTTCCCAAGTAAGAATACTGGGGTGTGTTGTATTTCCTTCTCCAGGGGATCTTCCTGACCCAGGGATTGAACCCGAGTCTCGGTGTCTCCTGCATTGCAGGTGAATTTTTTTTTACCACTGAGCCACCAGGAAAGCTTGTCCCAAGGAACAACCAACCTCCCCTCAGCCTCCTTGGAAAGACTCTATCAGCTGCCATCTTAGTTCCCCTCTTGGGACTAGCAGTAAGTCTCATCACTGGGCCTTTTGGGCAGACTTTTGACTGCCTTTGAGCCTTTTTACTGGGCTTTCCTAGTGGCTCAGGCAGTAAAGAATCTGCCAGCAATGCAGGAGACCCAGGTTTGATCCCTGGGTCAGGTAGAGCCCCCCTGGAGAAGGGAATGGCTACCCACTCCAGTATTCTTGTCTGGAAAATTCCATGGACAGAGAGCCTGGAGAGCTACAGTCCATAGGGTTGCAAGACACTGAATTAAAAACATAAATGCTAGTCCTTAAGTTACTCAATTGCTACAGTGCCTTTCCAATTACCTAACTAAACACAAGGTTAACCTACAACTTTAGCTCATTGGCCTTCATCTAAACAGTGTCAGGGGCATCTGTGAAAAGTGTTGATATTGTAAGAAAGGCCACATGGCCTTCTGCCTGTGTCACTGACTAAGAAGGGAAGCCTGGAGGGTTTTGTTTGCTTCCTATTATTATTAAAATGAATATGTGGGGGTTTGGGGGAAAACTTGAAATATTCCATAAAGTATTGAAAATTAAATTTTTAAAAAACACCCTCATAATCCCACAATTCAGAGATAATCCTTGTTAACATTATGGTGCATTTCTTTTCACACACATACATAATTTTCAATTTATGACTTTTCCCTGTTATTTTTATCAGCTAGTTTTCATAGGCAGCCCATCAGTTAGTCACCTTTTGGTTGTGACAGAAAATAAAACCCAAAGTGCCTGAAGCAGAAAAGGGAACTTATGGGCTCACCTACATGAGAGTTCAGGGAGAAGCACGCGTCAGACATGGTAGAATCTGGAGCTTTAAGCCACGTCCCTGAGGCTTGACCTCTTGTCACCTCTGCTCTGTTTTCCTATGTGGTCACCACGTCAGCCTGGCGTCTTCCTCAGGCTTCCAGAATGGCTGTTCACGAATCTGGGATTCTCCTCACAGCTTCATACCAAGTTTCGGCAGAAGTGGCACATTATTAGCTCTGATGTGGTCCCCTAGCTCTGAACCAATCTCTGGGTCTGGGATACTATTCTCTGATTGGACAGGAGTGTGTCACATGACCACTCCTGGAGCCAATAAGAATAGTCTCTGCCTCCCAACTTGATGGATTGAAAGGCAGAGATGATTTCATGCGATGAATTTCGGCATCAATGCCAATGTCATGATGTTCTGGTGGAATTAGTGTCATTGACACTGTCCACTGCTGTTGTGGCTGCCACCATGTATTCTACAGTGGCAGCCACATGTGGTTGATTCATGTCTCCATTGGTGCCAATGCAGACGTAAGTAGGAGGAGAGAAACACATCATGTGACAATGGACATGAGTTTGGGTAAACTCCAGGAGTTGCTGATGGACAGGGAGGCCTGGCGTGCTGTGGTCCATGGGGTCGCAAAGAGTTGGACACGACTGAGTGACTGAACTGAACTGACCTTCTATCTTTAGGTAAATCTGATTTTTTATTTTTTATCTGTTTAACTGACTATTTGTGGCAGAAGACTTACAAAGTAGTAACTGAGCCTCTTACTCCTAGCCTCAAATCCCAAAAGTAAACATTCTGCTTAAATTCCACCTGCTCTGTGAGAATTTGTGAGATCCATACCCTGAACCCACCTCCCAACACAGCCATGGGCTCCTAAAAGGAGACTTAGCCCAAGATAGTCCCTAGTTGGTCATTACATAATTCTTCCTTTATTGTTTGTCTTTATGTATCCTTTTAGTGGGAGCACAGAGAAGTCTGTAGAAAAAGATGCTTGAGAGTTTGGGATTTGGGAGGCTGAGCACATTAGGTTTTTCAATTTATAGGTTTTAGCATGTGAGTGCTACTGCCATGTAGAACATGGGAGGGATCTCAGCATAACAATCAAAGGAAAAGAAAAGGATAATAGGGAACAAAAATAACCATGTGCACAGAAAGCACTTTACCATGCCTGTAAACATCCTTTGAAAATACGATTTTAGTGGTTGCATAAAACTCTATTGTATGAATGTAGAGTATTAGCCAGTCATTGTTGGATGCTTTCTAGCTTTGTGTTTGCTTTGCACTGTGCTATTAATGTGTGTGTCACTCAATTGTGTCCGATTCTTTGCAATCCAGTAGACTGTAGCCTGCCAGGCTCCTCTGTCCATGGGATTCTCCAGGCAAGAATATTGGATAAGGTTGCCATTTCCTCCTCTCGAGGACCTTCCCAACCCAGGGATTGAACCCAGGTCTCCTGTGTTCCAGGCAGATTCTTTTACCATCTGAGCCACCAGAGAAGCCTGTTCTATTAATAATGCAACGCTATAAGGAATATCTTTGCATATAAATCTTTAACTGCTTCTTTATTTCTTCAGGATAAATTTCTAGAAATGGAATGATTGGATTACAGGCTTTTTACATTGAACTTCCAGGAAAGTACTCAGCTATAAGACCACCCACTGGGTGTGACCTGGGTCTCCTCTGACCCTGGCCATGCTGTTAACATGAGAAAAAAGAACATTGGGATTGAGGAGAAATGATAAAGCAGATGGCAGCCTGAAAGTGATTTCTTAGGAGAGCCTCAGGAGAGAGAAAGTTGAATCAAAATTAAAAAGTGGAGCAAAAAGTTGTCTTCCTTGGAGTCTGTATGTGGAATGGAGCCATGAAACTGTCCTGCACTCCATCTTGACACAAAGGTCATCCTGGTCAGTACAATCTTGATAGACCCCTGGGTCCTAGGAGGTGGGCTAGAAAAACTTTTTCAGCCATCCAATTAAAATCAACTAAATATGTTAAATCAAACCTACTCCTCTTAATTCACCATTCAAGCTACACAGAGACAGAAGTTAATCTAATCATGCATTCATTCACTCAACAAATATTTCCCGAGATGTTTATTTGCAAAACATTATTCTAGGAATTTGAGGCTACAAAATTTGAAATGAGGAAAATAAATCTCTCTAATAGCTAAGCAAAACCTTCCATACATAAAGAAGTAAGTCCTAACTATGTGCATTACTCTTACTGAAATAGAATGGTTCCTAGGTGAGACTAAGACCTGGTGGTGAGTTAACTGATTTTATTAACTTATCCAGAGATAGACTGTATCAGAATAAAGAGAGATGTGATTAGAGAAAAGTGAAGAGGGAAAATGAGCAAGATCCATTCCGGCAGTGCTCATCAAAGCACTCCTCCTGGGACTTCCTCGGTGGTCCAGGGGCTAAGACTCCCAATGCAGTGGGCCCAGGTTCAATCCCTGGTTGGGGAACGAAGAGTTCACATGCTGCAACTAAAGATCTTGAATGCGGCAAATAAAGATTTCACTTGCCACAACAAGAAGATTCCGCAGGCTGCAATGAAGATGGAAGATCCCAGGTGCCCCGACTAAGACCCGGTGCAGCCAAATAAATACATTTTAAAAAATAAACAAATAAATACCAGGAAGTGGCCTAGGAAGCCCACAGGAACACATGATTTGTTTAATTTCTCTGTGGACAAAGAAGCATCAGACCATCAGAGCCTGATGATATCAAACATTCAAATCCACCAACAAGGCCCCTTGCTCTGATCTCTTATAATCCATGCAACCTTCTGACAATTTGACTTTATATGTAGTTTTCCGAGATTGAGAAAATGTGCAGATCAGGTTCATGTGAATGTCTGCTCCTCCTGTATTTCCGGTTGTAAATTAGTGAATTGACATTTTGATTTATATACATGAGTTTCTTGTGAGCTGGGTTAATTTGCACCCTGAGAAACTGGCTCACTTAATACGCCAAGAGAATCAACCTTCTATGCCCTCAAGGCTGAGGATTTAGTTTCACCAAAGTGGATCTATACTGTACAGTCACCAATGACCAACGGACCTGCTCAGCACAGTGCCTGCTGTGTAGAAGTTGTCCAACAAATGCTTCCTGACTTAAATGGATGTGAATGGAATGAGTTTGATGTAATTATTGTTGGGGGAGGGAAGGAGTGGGGAGGGAGTGGGGAGGGAGACAAGGACAGGCTCACAGACTTAGGAGGTCACCAGGATAGTCAGCTAAAGGAATGGGAATGAATGAGATCACCCAGGAATAAAAGAACTTGTAGGAGGGAAAAGAGTCAGGCTCAACTTAGTGACTAAAAAGCAACAAGAGGGAAGAAGGGGAGCTGATGGCAGTAACTTAGAAAATCGGTACTTACTACTTCTTCTGCTGGGCTCCATCGCAATCTTTGCAAGACTGGCAGGTGTTATTCACATTTCTCCTCCTAACCGTCTCTAAGGACCCTATCAAATTACCCAGTCCCTTCTACAGCCCACTGAAACACATCCCCTAATTCTGTTCCTCCATGGCACACCCTTAGACGGTGACTTGCTAATTGTCCTAGTCCCGCCATCTCGCCACCACATCCATTCCATGAGAGCAAGGGTATTTTTTCCCCACCACTGTGTTCTCAAAGATCTAAAAGACTGCCTGGCATCTATTAGGTGCTCCATAAATATGTATTCAATAAAAGATAAATCAACAGCAGGTAAGAAGCTAAAGCAAATTGTACAGGAGAAGGAAGCAATCAGCCTGCTCACTTTTTACCAAAATATATTTTTCTCCACCAAGAATCTCCACTAAAGAATCAAGCTTCAATATTTGCAATACATTATTTTGCATTCAAAGACCCAAATACTTGATCTCTGGCTCTTCTTAATGTCCTCAGGAGGAATGCCAAAAAAAAAATCACCCATATTGATACCAGAAAGATGATTTTCATGCACTCAAAGTCAATATTTATACTGGAATATGCGGATCACAATAAACTGTGGAACATTCTGAAAAAGATGGGAATACCAGACCATCTGACCTGTCTCTTGAGAAACCTGTATGCAGGTCAGGAAGCAACAGTTACAACTGGACATGGAACAACAGACTGGTTCCAAATAGGAAAAGGAGTACGTCAAGGCTGCATATTGTCACCCTGCTTATTTAACTTATATGCAGATACATCATGAGAAACGCTGGGCTAGAAGCAGCACAAGCTGGAATCAAGATTGCCGGGAGAAATATCAATAACCTCAGATATGCGGATGACACCACCCTTATGGCAGAAAGTGAAGAAGAACTAAAAAGCCTCTTGATGAAAGTGAGAGAGGAGAGCGAAAAAGTTGGCTTAAAGCTCAACATTCAGAAAACTAAGATCATGGCATCCGGTCCCATCACTTCATGTGAAATAGATGGGGAAACAGTGTCAGACTTTATTTTTCTGGGCTCCAAAATCACTGCAGATTGTGATTGCAGCCATGAAATTAAAAGACGCTTACTCCTTGGAAGGAAAGTTATGACCAACCTAGATAGCATATTAAAAAGCAGAGACATTACTTTGCCAACAAAGGTCCGTCTAGTCAAGGCTATGGTTTTTCCAGTAGTCATGTATGGGTGTGAGAGTTTGACTATAAAGAAAGCTGAGCACTGAAGAATTGATACTTTTGAACTGGGATGTTGGAGAAGACTCTTGAGAGTCCCTTGGACTGCAAAGAGATCCAACCAGTCCATCCTAAAGGAGATCAGTCCTGGGTATTCATTGGAAGGACTGATGTGGAAGCTGAAACTCCATACTTTGGCCACCTCATGAGAAGAGTTGACTCATTGGAAAAGACCCTGATGCTGGGAAGGATTGGGAGCAGGAGGAGAAGGGGATGACAGAGGATGAGATGGCAAGATGGCATCACCAATTCAATGGACATGAGTTTGGATAAACTCCAGGAGTTGGTGATGGACAGGGAGGCCTAGCGTGCTGTGGTTCATGGGGTCACAAAGAGTTGGACACGACTGAGTGACTGAACTGAACTGAAATGATAGAAACATGATTCTAAGAGGAAAAAAAAGTAACAAGAAGATAAAACTTATTTCAGTCTTAGTCCTACTTTCTATTTTTACTCCTTGAACAAATGACTTAAACTCTCCGAGCTTAATATCCCCAGGTGTAAAGTAGGTGTACCAATACCTGCCTCTTTTCTTCTCAACTCTGAGGTCTATTTTAACTCATAAAACGTGGAAACTATCTAACAATGGCTTAAGGTTAGAGATTTTAGAGGTTACAGAGCTTGTGAATTTTTTGATAGCTTTGGAGAGAAGAGTGAATTATTATTTTTATGGCCATAATTCAGAGACAGTTTATCACACTATATAACTTCGAAAGGAATTGTTCTTTGACCAGAAAAATAACATGTTTACATTATGGACTGTTATGCTAGTAATAGGATCTGTCACTACTGCATTAACAAAAAGGAAGATGCTAGAGTGAGAAGAATGGAAAATCAATTTACCTCCTTTTCCAACCCAACATTTGTATGCTGACACCAAGTGCTGATAGTTATTGAGTCAAGTATCAGATGTTTATGTAACGTCTCAAACACTACAGGCTGCCAAGATTTTCTTCTGCAAATTCCAACTGCCTGACTTAAGTTCCAAGTAGAATTTCTTTCTTCTCCTGCACATCCATGGTATTATCGCGTTGGGTCAAAAAGTTTGTTCAGATTTTTCCATAAGATGCTGTGGGAAAACTGGGATGAACTTTTTTGGTCAACCCAGTACATTGACTATTTTCCACCTGTGATTGAAAGAGTGGGATGAATGACTTAATAATTACGTAAGTTAAATTTTCGCTGCAAATACCAATAACTTGACTAAAATGGGCTTAAAAACATTGCAGTTTGTCTCATCCAGAAAAAATTCTGGGAAGGGACAGTCTAAAACTGACATGGCAACTCAATAATGCCATCAGAAGCTCACCTGGTAAATACTTAACAAACATTCAGAAGGATTCAGTTCAATTCAGTCACTCATTCATGTCCGACTCTTTGCAACACCATGGAGTGAAGCACGCCAGGCCTCCCTGTCCATCACCAACTCCCAGAGTTTACTCAAACTCATGTCCATTGAGTCAGTGATGCCATCCAACCATCTCATCCTCTGTCGTCCCCTTCTCCTCCCACCCTCAACCTTTCCCAGAATCAGGGTCTTTTCAAATGAGTCAGTTCTTCCCATCAGGTGGCCAAAGTACTGGAGTTTCAGCTTCAGCATCAGTCCTTCCAATGAATATTCAGGACTGATTTCCTTTAGGATAGACTGGTTGGATCTCCTTGCAGTCCAAGGGACTCTCAAGAGTCTTCTCCAACACCACAGTTCAAAAGCATCAATTCTTCAGTGCTCAGCTTTCTTTATAGTCCAACTCTCACATCCACACATGACTACTGGAAAAACCATAGCTTTATCTAATCCTGAAGGATTAGATAATAGCAAAATGTAATAGAAGAATTAGGAAATTAGAAGCTTAGGGCATTACCTTTGTTTTAATAGAATATATTTAACTGTAAGTTTATGTAATTAATAATAATGGCTGTGCTGAAAAACAGGCTTGCAACATTCCTGGAAATTTAATAGTCAACTCTCACAAGCTGGTACAGCTGTCTCCAACACACCATTGAATGCAAGTACTTCACATCATTTTGCTCTTCTGTCTTCAAAGTGTATACTTTCATCAGCATGCTTGTTGCCTGATGGTTGCAAGATGGCTGCTGCTCTTCCAAACCTCACAACGTGAGTGCCAGGCAGGGAGAAGAAAAAGGGATAAAATAGCTAAAGCAGCATAATACTTGCCCAAAGCCCCACTTGGAGGTTTCTGGCTGGTTTTGTGCTACATGTGCCTAGACTGAAGATGGCGAGGCAGAAAGGAATTATGAATGAAGGCTAGGTTGGCTAATCAAATGGGTCTGCCATAAAAACAAAAATTTATCTTTGGAACTCTAACGTTCAAGACACCCTACCATGTCAGCACCATGATAAAGGGATGAAAATAGAGTGGTTCAAGACTCAGTGCTCTCCCTCAAAGATTATTAGTAGGTAAGACAAGAACACAGAGAAATATAGGCAGTAATTTCCACCCTGAGAGCCAAGTACTTGTTCAGAAGCTAAGTAGCTCTGGACCTGGCAGAGGCAGGCATCACTCAGGACCATGTGGGCCATTTCAACAGAAGAGTTCATCATCCCAGAATGAGAATTCAGGTCAAACAAGTAACTTCGACAGGTTTATAAATTCTGCTTAATTTGAATCATTAATTAGTATACATGGGCATGGCCTCTGTACACTCCCCAATTTCAGTTATTTTAGTTAATTACATGGGAGGCTTAAATTTGTGTGGAAATACTCAGTCTAAAATTAAACTGCTCTCTCTGAAATGACCTACCCGCTTTTTCTAGGTAACAGATAATTATCATTTTTCTAAGCTTAGTCCAATACTCTTCAAACCCCTCTGGGATCACATTACTAGTATCAAGTGGTTTTTAAGTGTTCCATTTTTTAAAAGTTCTATCTCTCTGCACATGAAAGAACACCACAACAGCGGCTTAAAGCATCATGTGAATATTTCCAAATGATGATCGTAATACTGATTTGAATATTATTGCCATTCCCCTGGAAATTTCTATCGTCATCAAGGTTGAATTACATTATGCCCATATTTCTTTAAATGTTCAGAGCTCTCTCCTGCAACTGGGCGGAGTGGAGGAATGGACCCTTGCTCTTAGCATGAACGGATGTCACCTAAATGAACAAGAATGAAGGTTGCTCTAAGTTGCTGAGCTGTACAAGCCTTTGGGGCTGTGGAATCGGGCCATCAATTTTTGCCTGATGTAAAAGGTTATTCTCTTACCGCCTTTCAGTTTTGCCCTTTTAGCTCTGTACGGGTCACCAATGAATTCCTGACTTAAAAAAATTTAGCATAATGGCCTGTCTGGCTCAGTGATACGTCTGGAAAGTTCAGAGAAATTCTTGCTACAAAGTCCTTCAGGACCCGTGATAGACAAATAACAGCATCCCCCTCTCCCCCAGAGGGAGGTAACCTAGAAATCTTTCTTTTCCCCTACCACCCTGCTTTTTTTCCCCAGATAATTCACTATGCGTACGTGTATCCTAAGTTGCTTGAGTCGTGTCTGACTCTGCAACATGGACTGTAGCCTACCAGGCTCCTCTATCCATGGAATTTTCCAGGCAATAATACTGGAGTGGGTTGCCATGCCTTCCTCCATGGTATCTTCCTGACCCAGGGACTGAACTCATGTCTTCTGTAGCTTCCACATTGCAGGCTGGTTCTTTACCACTGAGACACTGCAAAAGTCCATAACTCATGTAAAATGATATACAGATATTAACCAACTCTTGCTGCAATAAAGCTGCATATCTGATTCCCTCAAACACATTGCTTTACAGCAGCAAACGTGTCTTTTTCTAGCTCCAAGGTATGCAGTTTCTAGGACAGTCCAGGATGTGGGTCAGCTTAGCCTGGCTGCAGACTTCCAGTGGGGTTCAGGTCAGCTCCCTGTGTCTCTATGTCTCTTTAGACCACAGCACCCTGGAGCACAGTCTTTGTCAACAAGTAGACACTGAATGACTATGAATAGCCTACTAGTCACCTAGGGGGTATAACAAGGGGTACCTACTGCTCTAAAGAAAAATTTAGTAATGGAATCAGTTTGTACAACCATACTCATAGATGGTTGATAATACAAAGCAATAAATGATTAAAATCAAGAATGGGGATGGGTAGGTAGGACTTTGATAGATGTAAGCAAGGGCATTTTCTTTTCTTTACTTAGGTATTGTTTCTGGCTGAGCTGGGTCTTCATTGCTGCAAGCGGGCTTTCTCTAGTTGTGGCGTGCTGACTTCTCATTGCGGTGGCTTCTCTTGTTGAGGAGCATGGGCTCTCGGGCGTGCGGGCTTCAGCAGTTGTGACTTGTGGGCTCTAGAGCACAGGCTCAGTAGTTGTGGCACACAGGCTTAGTTGCCTTGCAGCATGTGGGATCTTCCCGAACCAGGGATCGAACCCATGTCCCCTGCATTGGCAGGTGGATTCTTAACTACTGGGCCACCAGGGAAGTCCCAGCAAGGGCATTTTCAAAAGAAACACATCTGAAGGACACAAAGTTTCTACACAGGAATGAGCGTTATTTCAAACATGCATGCATACAAACTAAGTCGCTTCAGTCCTGTTCGACTCTGTGTGACCCTATGGACTGTAGCCTGCCAGGCTGCTCTCTGTCCATGGGATTCTCCAGGCAAGAATACTGGAGTGGGTAGCCGTGCCCTTCTCCATGTTTCAAACATATATCATCTTAACTTTTATCGGTAAGCTATGAATGATCATGTTGAACGAGTCAGTAGGCTGGTTGTATGATGGCCCTGTTTCTCTAGCCCTAATTTTTAACCATTTCCATTACTTGATTTGTTAATGATAATATTTGTAGGATGGCACAAAAGGAGGGATTCTTCAGAATGCTTTCGTAATGCAAAGATTCATAGTACCTAAACAATCAATTCATTTTATAGATTCAGGTTTCTTTAAAATCAGAAATACCTTCCTACAGAGACTTCTATTCACATGTGAAGAAATCACAGCCATGGGAACAGTGACTGAAAGATTCCATTCCAGGTGGAAAGAGACCTCAGCCACCCAGTTCCATGGTTTCCTGGCAGTGGGGATGCATGAAAACATTATTTTATGTCTTTTATTCATTTCAGCTGAAGCCTGGAAGAACAGACATTTGAATGCTGCACTGGTTTGAATCCAGTTCCTAAGTTTTCCCTCCAGGATTCACAACTCTGCCATTGGATTGAATTGGATTCTGAGAGCTGAAAGGTCACTGAACCTTCCTTCGTGTTACAGATGCTAAAAAAACAAGCCAGGAGTTTACTCAAATAAATCTGAAAAAAAACTGGGGCTTCCCAGGTGGCACTAGTGGTAAAGAACCCTCCTCCCAACGCAGGAGACAGAGGAGACACAGGTTTGATCCCTGGGTCCAGAAGATCCCCTGAAGAAGGGCAAGGCAACCCACTCCAGTATTTCCACCTGGAGAATTCCAGGCACAGAGGAGCCTGGCGGGCTACAGTCCATAGGTCGCAAAGAGCCGGACACAACTGAAGTGACTGAGCACACATGCATGGAAAGAAAATCAAGGTCACCTGATTTCCCAGGTGAAGGCAAGATTCTACCAGCAACTCCTGGGTCCCTCCTGTGCTCCTCGAGTATTTCCTGTAAGCCATCCCCTCCCACCAGCTTCCACAAAGTGATCTCTTTGGAATGGGAACGAGAATTTCAGCTTCAGACAGAACTCATTTCAAATCACAGCTCCCACTTATTTGTTGCGTATTCTTGGGCAAATTGCATGATCGCTCTCTGCTTCCACTTCCCCCTCCGTAAAATGGCTCTAATGATATCTGACTTGCAGTGTTACTGGAGGAGCAAATAGAGTAACACACTGCACAGAGCCTGACAGGTAGGTTCAGAGCTACAAAGAGTGGTCACGGTGGTGACAATTAAGTGACTCACAGGTGGTGTGCACAGAGCAGCTGGTAGGGGTTGACCTGGACTGAGACCCAGGTGGATTTCTGTCCTTTTTCTGCCCTGGGACAGCAGAACTCAGTCTTCTTAGACAGAGAAGATATGGAGGCCTTCTAGCTCTGCCAAGAACCCTGACTGGGGACTTGGGGAAAGCAGTTCAGCTCACGGCTACACACCCTTGCCCACCCTGCCTGGGGTGTTACCATTAATTTAATGACTCAGATGAGCATGAATGCACTGTTGAAGTGGGATGGGGAGGGTGATAATGGATCTTGAGATTGAGAGATTTCCCTGAGGATAGGGAGACAGATTTCTCAGGAGGTAGATGGAGATGCGCCCCCATGTAGACTGGAAGGATGGGACACTTGATATCCGGGGACCTGAAGGCAGGGGACCAGTCAGGGAAGAAGGACCCCTGGGGAGAGTCTGCTGGAAAACCACATTGGACAATTATAAGCTTCCTCCTCCAGTGTTGTAAGTCCCCGGACTTATCCACACATCCATGAGGATGATTTAATCCAAGCTCAAGTCATAATATGATGGAGAAAAAAGCATCAGGAGAATAATGAAATGGAGCGGGGGGGACCTGACCGAATTGTCCTGGAGATGAATGTCGGGTTCTGTAGGCACATACACCTCCCAAGGACCTACACAAATTATCAGAGCTGAAATCCAGGAGGGAAGCTAATCTGTTCTCCTGTCCTACCCTGTTTTTGCATAATTTGAGAGGTTGTCTGGTACGCTGGAGACCACCCTCCACATTATTATACAGAAACCTGTTAGTTCCTATCCCTCACCCCCTCTTTTCAAATGTCACCATGTGAGGAATATAACCAAAAAAGAAGCAGATTCACAGATATAGAGAACAAACTAGTGGTTACCAGAAAGGAGAGGGAAGCGGGAGGGGCAATCTAGAGGTAGGCGATTAACAGGTACAAACTTTAGATAAAAATAAGCTATAAGACCTACTTGCAGGGCTGAAATAGAGACACAGACATAGCAAATGGACATGTGGACACTGGGGTAGGGAGGGAGGGTGAACTGGGAGATTGGGATTGACCTATGCACACTGCCATGTATAAAATAGCTAGCTAGTGGGAAGCTGCTGTATAACACAGGAAGCTCCGCTCAGCACTCTGTAATGACCTACAGGAGTGGGATGGGGGGGTGACGGAGCAAGAAGGAAGGGAGATATGTATCCATACAGCTGACTCACTTTACTGTACAGCAGAAATGAACACATTGTAAAGCAACTATATGCCAATAAAAAAAATTAAATTAAAAAAAATCAGCTACAAGGATATATTCTACAACACGGGGAATGTAGCCACCATTTTATAATAGCTAGAAATGGAATATAACCTTTAACTATTGTAAATCACTATGTTGTATACCTGTAACTTACATAATATTATACATCAACGATACTTCAATTTTTAAAAAATGACACCGTATGGCCATTGTAAATAAGGAAGGGCCCATTGTCTAGTCATATACCTCTCAATGAACAAACAAAGGCCAGAGAGAAGCCTAGAATTACCATCTGCCAGGACACTACAACTTTCTCTTAAAGGCAAGTTCCTATAACCTTGTTAGGCCTCTTTTACCCATCTGTAAGGGCTTCCCTGGTGGCTCAGAAGGTAAAGAATCCACCTGGAGTGTGAGAGACCTGAGTTAGATCCCTGGATTGGGAAGATCCCCTGGAGGAGGGCATGGCAACCCACTCCAGTATTCTTGCCTGGAGAATCCCCATGGACAGAGGAGCCTGGTGGGCTGCAGTCCATGAGGTCACAAAGAGTCGCACATGATTGAGCGACTAAGCACAGCACAGCACCCATCTGTAAAATGGAAATAAAAACTCTGACCTCATGTGGATATCACAGAGCTTGAATGAACAGCCCCAGTTTAATTAAAGCAACTGACAGCACGTGGTATGTGGCAGAGTTCATGTTAATTTTCATCTTCTACATCTTAGTGACTCACCAAGGTCAACCCTCAAGTTTATGTGAAAAAATGAATGCTTCCAACAGCACTGCGACAGAAGCCTGAAGTTAGGGCTCCCAAGTGAAGCTTTCCCAGGAGTACATAATTCGGCCTCTTCAGAAAGAATATTCTGCCAGAAAACCGTCTCTAGGAATGCTCAGTCATGTCCAACTCTTTGTAGCCTGTGGACTGTAGCCCGTCAGACTCCTCTGTCCTTGGAATTCTCCAGGCAAGAATGCCGGAACGGGTTGCCATTTCCTTCTCCAGGGGACCTTTCTGACCTAAGGACTGAACCCGCCACTTCTGTGTCTCCTGCACTGGCAGGCAGGTTCTCTACCACAGGGCATAGTATTACTTCCAGGAAGAAATAACACTAGTTAGAAAACCAAGGCAGTTGGCTGTTACCCAAAGTTCCCCCAAACTGGGTTGGTTCCTATCAAGCAGTGGGGGCCTAGGCAAACATCTGCTGTGACAGTTGGCTTAAAATAGATGAAAAGAGACTTTAAGGGAAAAGAGACCCCAGAGTGGCAATCCAAGGAATGTCGGCAGACAGAGAAGACACAGTCCACACAGGGGTTTGGTGATGAGGAGGCAAGGGGAGGACTGACCATGGAGTACTCCGACTGCTGGACCTCTTTATAAGAAACTGTTGTCAGAGTCACCTTGGTTTCATCAACTTCAAACAGCCCTGACCAGATGCCAGTGGGCTAGGAACTCAGGACCATAAACTCACTCCAAGCCAGCCAGTGCTGCCAAAGTGGGCAGGAGGCTCCAAACTCCAGGGATTCAGCTTTCTGGAATCATTCCTGATGGATTCTCCTGTGAGTCTCAGCACACTGCCCTCTCCCTCCCAGTGGGACCCTGGAGATCATCAAAACACAAGCTGGTCCCACTCTGTGGCTGAGTCTAAGAAAGGAGAGAGTCAAGGAGTTATGGACAGGGCTCTGAGTGTTTTTTCATCATCTGAGGGTTCAATATTTAGAACAATATTGATTCGATTTATCTAGTGTTGTAATGGTCCATTGGTTGCTAGGCAACAGAGTTCTTGCTTCCCTGTTTTCTGGGTGGCTCATGGGAGTTTGACTACCAAAGAGATTACTTCGTGTATATGAAACTAAATGGACCATAGGTGCCATACATAAGTGGAGGAATACTGTTTTACTGGGCAACATTAAGACCGTGCTTCCTACCACATCTCAGTAATTGCAATTCAACCTCTAGAACAACAGGGCCATTCATATTCACATCCCCCTACAAGATACCCACTGAGAACAATTTAACACGAAGTTGTGCTGATGTCTAAAATCCGAGGTTGTGTGCTTACTCTTCCATCCTCATAAAGTTCAAACTACTGGGGCAAGAATAGGTTTATGCCTCCTCCCAACTCTGGTTCTCCCCCCCACAACCGCACATTAATAACCCAAAATCACCACCAGAATAACAAAGTGGAAATTCTGGTTTGCATTAAAATCCTGGTGTGGTAGGGCCATTCCTCATTTTTCTTATCCCATGTTCTCCCCCACTCACCCCAAAACTGCCTTCCCTTTGGGGGGAGGCTCTTTTCTAAGTCCTTTCCACTGACATTCACTGTTTCTTTAAAATCCCAAGTCAGGAGCAGCAGGCATAAGAGGCACTGTCAGCTTGGGCTGTATGGTTCAGTGATTTGGCATTAATGACGTTTACTTTGGAACCTGCGTGATGGCCTGACCTATTTTAGGATCTCCGCTCTAACCATATCTCCCTCCCCTGTTTTCCCAACTAGAAATGAAGGCGAAAGGGATTGTGGGGAGATTGGGGGAGGGAAGAAGGGAAAAACCTGGCAGTTGCAGGAGTCACACCTGAAGCCACGCGAGTTCACCATAACACTCACCATGGTCACAAGCCCTTCTGGGAAGAATGGAATTCAGGGCTGTGTCCACAAGAGGGAAAAGCTTCCAGAGGCTATGCTCTGCCCAGTTTCCCTCCAGGGCCGGAGGGAAATACACACACCAAAGGCCACATTTGGTATTGTTCAATGCTTTCCTCCCTGGAAAGACCTGTGTATGGAGAGAAATGATCTCGTTCTTCCAAAGAGAAAAGCTGTCTGGGGAGGGGAGGACAGGGAGGAGGGCGAGAGGCAAGTACAGGCAACTAGCCAACTACGCACATTTACGGAGAGTAGGAATGTAAAACAGATGTTGTTCAGGAAAATAAACCACTGCCCTGGGAGCATCATCGTCAGCCTCTGGAGAATACGGTTTCTCAGATGCAGGCGAATAACACAGTAAGTCATTGAAACCTGCATATTCATCATAACTCACTCTAAGGAATGCCCCTTCTGGGTTGCCAGGTTCCCTGTCTCTGCATCTTTCTCATTGCTGAGTGGTAGCCAACTTTCCTTTGAATCGATGTTATCCTGTCTCTTTAACCAGGACGAAGGTGTTCTTACCCACCCCAGAGCTTCTTCCCTGTGATGGAGAATAGGACCAGCAAGACCTGGAGCTACAAAGAGGCAGAGGGTGATCCTACCAATCCTGAATATTCATTGGAAGGAATGATGCTGAAGCTGAAGCTCCAATACTTTCGCCACCTGATACAAAGAGCTGACTCATGGAAAAGACCCTCATGCTGGGAAAGATTGAGAGCAAGAGGCGAAGCAGGTGACAGAGGGTGAGACGGTTGGATGGCATCACCAACTCAATAGACGTGAGTTTGAGCAAGCTCTGGGAGATGGTGAAGGACAGGGAAGCCTGGCATGCTGCAGTCCATGGGGTCGCAGAGAGTCAGACACAACTTATAGACTGAACAACAACAAATGGCTCTAGTGGAGTTTATTCCATGAGAGTAGAGTTATAAGCAAACAAAAGGACTTAGGCCACTATGTGAAGACCCGAACAGAAGAGTTATAGCACTCGTGGAACAAATGCCGATATCAAGGTCAGTGGCATAGAGGACCTATGGCAGCTCCTGCTCTGGATACTCAGGAGTGTGTTAATGGCCATCAAGAAGATCCAGTTCTCAAATGAAGATTGAAACTACAATGAGATACCACCTCACACCTATCAGAATGGCCATCATTAAAAAATCTATAAATAGAGAAAAGGGACCCCCCACCATACTGTTGGTGGAATGTAAATTGGTACAACCTTTATGGAAAACAGTATGGCGGTTCCTTAAAAAACTAAATATAAAACTACCATATAACCCAGTAATCCCACTCCTGTGCACATACCCAGAGGAAACTACATTGCAAAAAGATACACTCACCCCTATGTTCAGAGAAGCACTATTCACAATAGCCAAAATATAGAAAGCCTAAATGTCCATCCACAAATGAAGGGATAAAGAAAATGTGGTACATATATGCAATGGGATACTATTCAGCTATAAAAGAACAAAGCAATGCCATTTGTCACAACATGGATGCATCTGGAAATTATCATACTAAGTGAAGTAAGTCATAAGGACAAACACCATATGATATGACTTATATGTGGAATCTAAAACAGGGCACAAATGAACTTATCCACAAGCAGAAACAGACTCACAGACATAGAGATCAGACATGTGGTTAGCAAGGGAAAGTGGCGGGGGGGGAGGATGGACTGGGAGTCTGGGGTTGGTAGATGCAAACTATTACACTTAGAATGGATAAACAACAAGGTCTTATTGTATAGCACGGGGAACTATATCCAGTCTCCAAGGATAAATCATAATAAAAAAAATACATTAAAAAAAAAAGTCTGTATGTGTATATTGAGTGCAGCACTTTCACAGCATATTTTAGGATTTGAAATAGCTCAACTGGAACTCCATCATCTCTACTAGCTTTGTTCGTAATGATGCTTCCTAAGACCCACTTGACTTCACATTCCAGGATATCTGGCTCTAGGTGAGTGATCACACCATCGTGGTTATCTGGGTCATGAAGACCTTTTTTGTATAGTTCTTCTGTGTATTCTTGCCACCTCTTCTTAATATCTTCTGCTTCTGTTAGGTCCCTACCATTTCTGTCCTTTATTGAGCCCATCTTTGCATGAAATGTTCCCTTGGTATCTCTAACTTTCTTGAAGAGAACTCTAGTCTTTCCCATTCCATTGTTTTCCTCTATTTCTTTGCATTGATCGCTGAGAAAGGCTTTCTTATCTCTCCTTGCTATTCTTTGGAACTCTGCATTCAAATGGGTATATCTTTCCTTTTCTCCTTTGCCTTTCACTTCTCTTCTTTTCACAGCTATTTCTAAGGCCTCCTCAGACAACCATTTTGCCTTTTTGCATTTCTTTTTCTTGGGGATGGTATTGATCCCTGTCTCCTGTACAATGTCAAAAACCTCTGTCCATAGTTCTTCAGGCACTCTGTCTATCAGATCTAATCCCTTGAATCTATTTCTCACTTCCACTGTATAATCGTAAGGGATTTGATTTCAGTCATCCCTGAATGGTCTGGTGGTTTTCCCTACTTTCTTCAATTTAAGTCTGAATTTGGCAATAAGGAGTTCATGATCTGAGCCACAGTCAACTCCCAGTCTTGTTTTTGCTGACTGTATCGAACTTCTCCATCTTTGGCTGCAAAGAATATAATCAATATGATTTCGGTATTGACCATCTAGTGATGTCCATGTGTAAAGTCTTTTCTTGTGTTGTTGGAAGAGGGTGTTTGCTATGACCAATGCGTTCTCTTGGCCAAACTCTATTAGCCTTTGCCCTGCTTCATTCTGTACTTCAAGGCCAAATTTGCCTGTTACTCCAGGTATTTCATGACTACCTACTTTTGCATTCCAGTCCTCTATAATGAAAAGGACATCTTTTTTTGGTGTTAGTTCTAGAAGGTCTTGTAGATCTTCACAGAACCATTCAACTTCTTCAGCATTACTGGTCGGGGCATAGACTTGGATTACTGATATACTGAATGGTTTGCCTTGGAAACAAACAGAGATCATTCTGTCATTTTTGAGATTTCAACCAAGTACTACATTTCGGACTCTTTTGTTGACCATGATGGCTACTCCATTTCTTCTAAGGGATTCTTGCCCACAGTAGTAGATATAATGGTCATCTGAGTTAAATTCACCCATTCCAGTCCATCTTAGTTCACTGATTCATAAAATGTTGACGTTCACTCTTGCCATCCCCTGTTTGACCACTTCCAATTTTCCTTGATTCATGAACCTAACATTCCAGGTTCTTATGCAATATTGCTCTTTACAGCATCTGACTTTACTTCCATCACCAGTCACATCCACAACTGGGTATTATTTTTGCTTTGGCTTTGTCTCTTCAGTCTTTCTGGAGTTATTTCTCCACTGATCTCCAGTAGCATACTGGGCACCTACCTGGGAAGTTCATCTTTCCGTGTCCTATCTTTTTGCCTTTTCATACTGTTCATGGTGTTCTCAAGGCAAGAATACTCAAGTGGTTTGCCATTTCCTTTTCCAGTGGATCATGCTTTTTCACATTTAAATTCTTAAGAGATGGGAATACCAGACCACCTGACCTGCCTCTTGAGAAATCTATATGCAGGTCAGGAAACAACAGTTAGAACTGGACATGAAACAACAGACTGGTTCCAAATAGGAAAAGGAATACATCAAGGATGTTTATTGTCACCCTGCTTATTTAACTTATATGCAGAGTACATCGTGAGAAACCCTGGGCTGGATGAAGCACAAACTGGAATCAAGATTGCCAGGAGAAAAATCAATAACCTCACAAATGCAGATGACACCACCCTTATGGCAGAAAGTGAAAAAGAACCAAAGAGCCTCTTGATGAATGTGAAATAAGAGAGTGAAAAACTTGGCTTAAAACTCAACATTCAGAAAACTAAGATCATGGCATCTGGTCCCATCACTTCATGGCAAATAGATGGGGAAACAATGGAAACAGTGACAGACTTGATTTTTGGGGACTCCAAAATCACCATAGATGGTGACTGCAGCCATGAAATTAAAAGACGCTTGCTCCTTAGAAGGAAAGCTATGACCAACCTGACAGCATATTAAAAAGCAGAGACATTGCTTTGCCAACAAAGGTCCATCTAATCAAAGTTGTGGTTTTTCCAGTAGTCATGTATGGATGTGAGAGTTGGACTATAAAGAAAGCTGAGTGCTGAAGAATTGATGCTTTTGAACTGTGGAATTGGAGGACTCTTAAGTGTCCCTTGGACTGCAAGGAGATCCAACCAGTCCATCCTTAAGGAAATCAGTCCTGAATATTCATTGGAAGGACTGATGCTGAAGCTGAAACTCCAATACTTTGGCCACCTGGTGTGAAGAACTGACTCATTGGAAAAGACCCTGATGCTGGGGAAGATTGAAGGCGGGAGGAGAAGGGGACAACAGAGGATGAGATGGTTGGATGGCATCACCAACTTGATGGACATGAGTTTGACTAAACTCTGGGAGTTGGTGATGGACAAGGAGGCCTGGCGTGCTGCCATCCATGGAGTCAAAAAGAGTCAGACGTGAATGAGCGACTGAACTGATATGTGTATAACTGAGTCACTTTGCTGTACAGCAGAGATTGGCACAACATTGGAAATCAACTCTACCTCAATAAATAAAAAGGAAGAAGACCGTATGCTTGAAACACCTGGGATATGCCAAGGGGGGAATGGGGATATAGAAGGTGAGGGGTCCAAGCCAAGGGCGAGATAGAGGTCAGAGGTGTGACATCTCCTCCTGCTGGGTTGGAGTCTAGAAAGCAAACCCACAGTAGTTAACATAACTCAACCTATCAAAGGGCCACAAGAACATAAAGGGCCAAGCGAGTCTTAGGAGAAATAAAATTAAGGAGCAAGTGTCGACTGTGGGGAGTTACCAAAGTTGAAGATAGTTCTAAGTCTAGCTAGCAAATTGCTCCATGAGAACTGAGAGCAAGTTTTATAATAGATTCTCTCTTTTTTTTTTTTTCTTCACGTGGATCATTTTTAAAGTCTTTATTGAATTTGTTACAATACTGCTTCTGTTCTAAGGTTTGTTTTTTTGGCCAGAAGACATGTGAGGGCTTAGCTCCCTGACCAGGGACCAAACCCATACCACCCGCACTGGAAGGTGAAGTATTAACCATCTGACCACCAGGGAAGTCCCTATAATAGATTCTTTAAATTGACAGCTTCTATGCCCCAGAGGAGGGCATGGCAACCCGCTCCAGTATTCTTGCCTGGAGAATCCCATGGACAGAGGAGCCTGCTGGGCTACAGTCCGTGGGGTCACAAAAAGCTGGACATGACTGAGCAGGCAGGCACACGTGACCTCTGAAATGTATTGAAAAAATCAGAAATAGTCCTTTTTCTAAGCATTCCTATTTGCTTTTTTGAAACTTCCTTTAGAGTTTCACATAGCACGTAGGCACTGCCATATTTTGGGTCCCAAAATATTTTTGTTTAGGAATGTGAGCCAGACATATCAACCTGTCAGACATTGTCTTAAATTATTAGCTTATCTGCTGAATGCCTTGGGAGGCTGGGTAGACAGGTGGCCAGGCATTCTTCCTCCTCTATATATTTCTTTTCTTTCCCCGTGTGTTTTCCTAGGACTGTGATTCACATATTTCTAATTGGAGCAGAAAAGGGGAAAGGGGAGTTCTTACCCCATTCCAGGCCAGACTTTCACCCCTGGAATCTAAATTAACCAAGTTACACATTGAAGGCCTGGAAGGATATGGAAGAAAGAGGAGAATGAGGTGAAAAAGAAGGGAGAAGAGGAGGAATAGAAGTTCACCGCAAATTGTATTTCCAGTTCCCAGACCTGAAGTTCATTGAAATTGCTTGCTCCTATACCATCCTATCACATTGGAAGAACATATCTTTTTCCAAGTAGAATCAGGTTTAATGGAGGAAAATTGTGCCTTAAAATTAATTAGAATAAATTAATTCCTTAAGGAAACATACTGGCAAAGCATGAGGAAACTAAGGGTAGCCCGTACTGCTGGGCCGATTAAGAGGCGTGATCATAGGAATGTCAGCTGATAGGCATTCCCGCTGTGTCTGTACAAACAAACGGCTTTGAAAGACATCAGCCCTTCTGAGGGCTGATTATAAAGCACCAGTTAGTAACTGCCTGGTTACTTGACTGAATTCAGCCAGTGTGCTTTTTTAATTTCTTTTTAATTGGAGGATAATTGCTTTACAGTGCTGTATTGGTTTCTGCCATACACAACATGAATCAGCCATAAGTATACATATATCCCCTTGCTCTTGGACCTCCCTCCCACCCTACCGTCATTCCCATCCCTCTAGGTTGTCACAGAGCACAGGGTTTGCCATGTGTAAAATAGATGGTGAGAAGTTGCTATATAACACAAGGAGCCTAACACAGAGCAGTGTGTTTTGAAAGTAACTCACATCCTGCCTGACAGCATCACCTTTGGGCCAGTGCACTGGATGCTCTGTGCACTGCTCTGCTGAGCGCAGTGGATGACAACTTCAAGCTGAAACTGAGCTAAGAGAGGAGAGTGTCAACAGACAGTCCAACAGTGAGGAGTGTACCAAACTAGGGCCTCTGGTCAATAGCTTAGTCCAATCTAAGAGAGACACTGAACTGAGACAGTGGAACTGCCAGAGAGAAGACCAGGGGATTCTAAAAAATTCCATCCTAACACATATCACAGTAGCATAGTTTTCCCCTGGCCCCAGGGGTCGGGATGCAACCCTCGAAAACAGGAAGAGGAAACCTGGAGGCAGTCGGCGGGCTCCATGTGGGGATCTGGCGAGGTGGGATTATCACTCAGTGACATGTCAGCACGCTCCTCTCCATGGAATGTCATTTCTATTTTTGTAATCGAGAAGTTTTCAGGAAGAGCCCTCTTGATGTACTGCTCAACTGACCTTTTGTGAGTTCCGGGAGAAGGGCGGAGAAGTCCGCCAAGAGCTGGCTGCTTATTCTAAACAGCTGGGCTGGAGTTGGAATGACATAAATGCAGACATCCATTTCTAGCACCTCACACTAGTAACACAGCGCCAAGGAAAGGCAGGGGACTGCCTCTTTCCTAATTAGTCAGAGAAGCTTTTGATAAGAACCCCAGGAGTTCCTAATCCCAAAATATCACTTGTCACATGAGCACATGGGCCCATGAAGGCACCCTGGATGAGATGGATGAGTGGTGCCAAGTTCTAAATCTCTTATGGGGTTCCCCCTTGACAGGCTGCTCTTATGATTTAGGGCACCATCAGTGGCCC
This sequence comes from Okapia johnstoni, assembly GCA_024291935.2. Classification (NCBI taxonomy): domain Eukaryota; kingdom Metazoa; phylum Chordata; class Mammalia; order Artiodactyla; family Giraffidae; genus Okapia; species Okapia johnstoni. The sequence goes on along the minus strand of CM044307.1, from coordinate 141,974,927 downwards.
TAGTTTGATTCATCACTTGGTGATTCATCTTTCCCAACAAGCTATGGTTCCTGTTTTATAACGCCCTTTCCATTTCTCTTCTCTGAAGAGAGAGAGAAAAAGGTGATGAAAACCAGGTTTTGGAACAGAATCCTGGCTTTTTCTTGCCAGAATTAGCCCTCAGTAAGAAAGAGAAGCAACCAGACTATCAGATTAATTCAGAGAAGACTGTGCATATTGACAAAACAATGCCCATTTACATCAAATATGTCACATGTATTATTTCACATATTGGTATGGTAATTAGTAATACTATAAATAGTCATGGCAACATATGAACAAGAGAGTGAGTTTTTCTAATGGAACATTATGATTATTTAAAAAAATAAGCACATTTTATCTTTTAAAGGAAAATTATATTTTGATACAAGTATACAGACTTGTTACTATATTAAATCTTACATTTCTGTCTTAAAATTTATTATCACCATTTTGAATTTTGTCACATATTGTCTGTTTTGGCTATTGTAAGTCCCCACATTTCTTTTTTTTTTTTTTTTTTTAGTTCTACCAGTTTATTGCTACCAACCCATCTCCCTCCACCCTCATGCACGCGTGCTCAGTCATGCAACCCCATGGACTGCAGCCCACCAGGCTCCTCTGTCCATGGACTTCTCCAGGCAAGAATACTGGAGTGGGCCTACATTTCTTACTTTTACAATATTTTTAAGTGAAGTGAAGCCACTCAGTCATGTTTGACTCTGCAACCCCATGGATGGCAGGCTCCTCTATCCGTGGGATTTTCCAGATTAGAACACTGGAGTGGGTTGCCATTTCCTTCTCTAGGGGATCTTCCCAACCCAGGGATCGAACCCAGGTCTCACGCATTGCAGGCAGACTCTTTACCATCTTTACTACTCTTTACCAAAGCCAGGGAATCTGGCTTTCCAGGTGGCTCAGTGGTAAAGAATCCACCCACCAATGCAGGAGATGCGAGTTTGATCCCTGAAGATCACCTGGAGTAGGAGATGGCAACCCACTCCAGTATTCTTGCCTAGGAAATGCCATGGACAGAGGGGCCTGGTGGGCCATAGTCCATGGGGTCGCAAAAGAGTCGGACATGATTTAGCAACAAAACAACAGCAACAATGGTGTTTTTTATCACAGAAGCAATGCATGAGAATTATAGTGAGCTTACAAAAGTGAAATTTCAGGCTAATATAAAGAAAAAAATTACCTATTATACTACCACTCAGAAATAACAATGGTTCATAACTTGTTGAATTTCATGTATTTATACATAATGTACATATTATATAAAAATATACAAATTGGCATCATCTTATATAAAAGAAACATAATAATATTTTGCCTTTTTCTATACATAACTTTCATACTAGTCAACCTTCATCAGCCTCTAAGGCCCATCTACCTGGAGGGGTTTATTAGAGAAAGAAACCACAGAAACTAAAGTAAAATTCAGCTTTTGGAATTCAAAAATAGGATTTTGCCAGATAATACCTTGCAATTCCAGGTATTATCTAAAGAAAGCTTTGTCTAAACTTCTTAATCTCCCTCACTCCAACACATCCCAAACCAATGATTTTTATGATCCAAATTAAAGATATATTCAAGAGAAGCAAAACAAAGCAATCTCACTGGGCTGACAGACCTCTAGCTTAGTAGTGCTCAAAGTGTGGTCCTTGGACCATCAGCATCAGCAACTCCAGAAACTCTGGGAATGAGGCCTGGTAACCTGTATTAACAAGTCCTCCAGGTGATTCTGTCACAAGTGTAACAACCACCACTCTGACTTGAAGTTGACTTTGACCTGAGCCATAGAAAAGTACCCTGTGTCTACTGGTAGCACTTCATGTTAGTGGTAAGCAAACCACCCACGAGGAATATTTGAAATTCTGATCTTGAAAAACTAAAAACATAGAGTGACGATAGTAAAACTTTTGTTACATTCTCTCTCTGTGCTATGTCAAAATGACCATCAGTGATGAACACAGAATCACAAAATCTCTGATTCAGAAGGGATCTCAGAGATCAAGTCCACTCACCCATTTTATAAATTGGAAAACTGAGGTCCAGGAAGGGTAGTGTTGTCCCAAGGTGCCACCTCTGGTTGGTGGGAGAGCCAGACCAGAAGGAACATAAGAATCCAGAGTCGTGGTCCAGCTGCCTTTTTCATGAGATCACATTTGTGAAACTCTCTGAAAAACATAAAGTGTGAAGTGGTTGCCTTATATGAATACTGGACTGAGTTCAGATCATTTGAATTCCAAATCTTAAAGAGCCAAAGTTAAACGTATGTGCAAATTTGTTCTCTAAGCCCTGTCCAAATGCAAATAAAAAATGAATGAACAGAATTGCCTTAGAATTACAGAACACTTCAGAACATTGTTATTGCTATTAAGAAACATAATGAAAAAGCATCAGGCAGTAGCCTCCAATATCTCCTTTTTGTGTTTTCTTCCCAAAATGTATGTGATGTCATAGAAATCTGAGAGAAATTTCCACTGCCTATAGGGTCAATAGACCTGAGTAGAGAAAGGTAATATGTGAGTTTCTTTTCATCTATTTCACAAAGAGAGAAACTCAAGCATCATGAAAGAATGCGGAAGGCCAATATATCCTTCCATCACTCTCTGTCCTGAGAAACAAGAGCAAAAGCAACAACAAAAAAAGCAGACAACAGGAATACTATTGGCGATGATGGTAGTCAGAACACTGCCCTCCACTGGCCCCGGCCTCAGTCCCACCCCACCATTCAACCTCCCTTTAGAGAATGAAACCCATGGGAATGCACAAGGTTGACTGAGTCAGAGACTTTCAGAGATTTTTATTATTATTATTATTACATTTCACTTCATTGTACTTTTCAAATGTTGCCCTGTGGCATGTGGAATCTTCCCAGACCAGGGATCAAACCAGTGTCTCCTGCATTGGCCAATGGATTCTTAACCTTAACCACTGGATCACCAGGGAAGTCCCTAAAAGTTCTAAATAGGCATGTGAGGCAAGATATTCATGATATAGTGCTGATTTTAAAAGATCAGAAGAAACAAACAAACAAACAAGTTCATGATACAGAGAATAGATTGGTGGTTGCCAGAGGCAGGGGTTGGGAGGGTTGAAAAAATGAGTGAACTCTTCTGTCTTTGGGAGAAGGCAATGGCACCCCACTCCAGTACTCTTGCCTGGACAATCCCATGGACGGAGGAGCCTGGTAGGCTGCAGTCCATGGGGCTGCTAAGAGTCGGACATGACTGAGCAACTTCACTTTCACTTTTCACTTTCATGCATTGGAGAAGGAAATGGCACCCCACTCCACTGTTCTTGCAGCAGCAGCTTCCGTCTTTTAGTTTAAATAGACTGAATGATTTATATTTTTTTTAAAGGTTATAAGATACCATGAATATTATTTGAATATTATTCCATTTACATAGGGCTTCCTAGCTGGCTCAAATGATAAAGAATCTGCCCTCAATGCAAGATACCTGGGTTCCATCCCTGGGTTGGAAAGATCCCCTGGAGAAGGGCATGGCAACCCACTCCGGTATTCTTGCCTGGAGAATCCCATGGACAGAGGAGCCTGGGAGACTAAAGTCCACGGAGTCACAAACAGTCGGACATAACTGGGCAACAACACTTTCACTATCACTTTCCTGGGTGGCTCAGAAAGAAAGAATCCGTCTGCCAGTGCAGGAATCACAAGAGACTTGGGTTTGATCCCTGGGTCAGGAAGATCCCCTGGAGGAGGAAATGCCAATCCACTCCAGTATTCTTGCCTGGAGAATCCCACTGGACAGAGGAGCCTGGCGGGCTTCAGTCCATAGGGTCGAAAAGAGTCCTACACAACTGAGCAACTGAGCACAGCCGCTTTCACTCTGTAGCCACAGTTAAGTAGTTGCAGCAGAGACTATACAGTCCTCCTGAGAAACCTAAAATATTTACCATCTGATCCTTTACAGAGAGTCTACCGGTACCTGGCTTAACACAACCATGATTTATTATTTCTCCCAGTTCTATGGCTGGCTGGGCTCAGCTGAGCAGGTTTTTTCCCTCTACGTTGTCCTGATGAGGCTGCGTTCATCTGAGAACTTGACTCATGCTTGAACATCCAAGATGGTCTACTCACATGTCTGGGGCCTTAGTTCTGTTGGCTGGAGCATCTTGATTCTCTTCCAGGCAGTCTCCCTCTCTGGTCTCTTACTATTCATTTGTCCATCCCAAGTTTCTTAATTGAAACTTCAGGAGCGAGAGCAAAAGCAGAAGCTACCAAGCCTCTTAAGACCCAGGCCCAGGACCTACACAGCATCCCTTCCTTTGCCTTCTATTGGTCAGGGCAAGTCACGAGTCAGTCAAGATAGAAGGACAGAGGGCTCTCCACTCCTGGTGAGGAGGAGCAACATGGATGTACAGAGAGAGCAGATATTGGTGGTGGTTTTCTCTGGAAGCTATCTATCATATAAAGCACACAGTAAGTATTTCCTAAATGAAAGCAGGAGAGCTTTAAACAGGCCTAAACAGAGAAAAGGAAGCATCCACAGAAAACCATAATTCAAAAAAGACACAAGCACCCCAATGTTTATTGCAGCACTATTTAAAACAGCCAGGGTACGGAAGCAACCTAAATATCCATCCACAGAGGAATGGATAAAGAAGATGTGGTATACACATACAACGGAAGCCATAAAAAGTCACAAAAAGGAACAAAATTGGATCATTTATAGAGATGTGGATGGACCTACAGACTGTCACACAGAGTGAAATGAGTCAGAAAGAAAAAATATCATATATTAACGCATAAATGTGGAATTTAGAAAAATGATATAGATGATCTTAGCAAAACAGAATAGAGACACAGACGTAGAGAACAGACATATCAACACCAAGGGGAGAAAAGGGAGGGATGACCTGGGAGACTGGATTTGACATATATACACTATTGATACTATAGATAACTAATAAGAACCTACTGTGTAGCTCAGGGGACTCTACTCAGTGCCCTGTGGTGACCTAAATGGGAAGGAAATCCAAAAAAAAGAGGGGATGTATGTATACATGAGGCTGATTCACTTTGCTCTGCAGCAGAAACTAACACAACATTGTAAAGCAACTATGCTTCATTAAAAATTGATTTTAAAAAAGAAAGAAATAGGAGCAAAGTAACAAGACATGTCTTAGGTTATCCACATAGGGAAGCAAGGTCTCCCTGAGCTGCCTGCCCTCAGGGAGCACCAGTGGAGGTGAAGAAAGATCCCAGGTGAGCACAGAAAGGGAGAGAAGTCAGGAACAGTCAGTGAAGCTGCTGGGCATGGGAGGCTCCAGGGGTGGGGTCAGATACCAGGTCTACACAGCAGGAAATACCAGGTCTCCTCAGAACATACTAGAGTCAGACTTGATCCGTCAATGCCAGACAAGAACTAGCAGTGACTGAAGAGGAGGCAAAGCAGCAGGCGTTTGTATCTGCAGCATTTGGGTGAATGTACTGGACAGCCTTCTCTTGTGCTGGTCTTGGGTCAGACCAGACGGCTGACCTCAGTGAACCTGACTCCTCAGGCTCTGCGGATGCGTCCTGACAGCATCAGATAAACTAGTGATCCAAACTACTTAGTTAACAGGCTTAGGAGAACTTGTGACAACCCAAGAAAGGAACGTGGCAGCTTCAACAACAGGAAAAAAAAAAACATTACCTTCCAATGATATACATAGGTTGTAACTAGCAGAACCAGCAACTCGGCAGGTAAAATGACTAGAAGGGGACAAGAATCGTGTTAATGATTGAATGCAACCCTGTGAAGAAGTTAAAACTTCCCCTGTTTCACAAAAAAGGAAACTGAAGCTTGCAGAGATGAAAGAACTCCCCCATGTCCATATAGTCAACATGTAGAAGAAGCATGATTTGGATCTAATTCTGCTTGAAATTTAAAACAGTCATGTTGCTTCCCTATGATAGAATACAGATTACTATATATGGAAAATGTAAAAATATGAGGCTTCATCTGCCCAGCAAAGTGTCTCAACATATGTCCTATGCAATACTAGTATCTTGAAAACAGTCCTCCAAAAAAATGATCCCAAGGTAAGTAAGCATCAGAGCTGATGCATGCTAGAGCCCCCTGTGAAAGTCACATGAGCATTTTATATTTAAACAGAAATCTGTCTGAAATCCAAATCCTTTTTTCTCACGGACTGTCCACCAATATTCTGAAGAACTAGTGTTCTAAGGAACAATATTTTGGGAACATTCTGTCTAGGAGGATGAAGCAGTGACAGACTACTATTTTAATAATCTCATTAATTATGTGATCATTGAAAACACATTTTTGGCGACCACTGGAATTTGGAGTACCCCATGAAGAAGGTTGAAGCAGTTTTAATGCACACAAAAAGAGATCTTACTCTTCACAGTCTAAAGTAAGTTTAAGAACTTTGCTGCCATGCTAAGTTAAAACAGAGAAAGCCATAATCATGTTATCAAAGAATATATCCCCATGGTCTCCCCAAAGTGTCTGTGGGTGTCAGAATTAGAGGCACAATACTGTATCGGCTCCAGGATTTTATAGAGACTCAGAACAAATTTGATTCAACTGACCAGGCCTGTCACAGGTGGCTACGGGTTCATTTCTCTGGTCTCTAATCTGCGGAGGCTACCTGGAAAAATCAGCATCTTTCTATCCTGCTATGTTTACATAATCCCAGTAACTCAGAATTGAGGTGGCAGTTAATTTTGCACTGCTGGTGGAAATGGAAAATGGTGCAGCTGTTATGGAAAACAGTATGGGAGTTCATCCAAATTTAAAAATAGAATTACCACCGTATGATACAGCAATTGAACTTATGGGTATACACCCAACAGAATTAAAAGCAAAGACTCTAGGTGATATCTGGACACCCATTTTTCACAGCAGCATTATTCTCAGTAGCCAAAAGGTAGAAGTCACCCACATGTCCATTGACAGTTGAAATGGATGAACAGAATGTGCTATGTACATCTGATACAATACTATTCAGTCTTAAAAAGGAAGGAAATTCTGACACATCCTGCAATATGGATGAACCCTGAAGACATGCTCAGTGAAATAAGTCAATCACAAAAAGACAACTACTGTATAATTCCACTTATGTGACTTACGGAGAGCAATCCAATTCATGGAGACAGAAAACAGAATGGTGGTTGCTAGGGGCTGATGGAAGAGGAAGAAAGGAGTTATTGTTTAATGCAAACTGAGTTTCAGTTTTGGGAAAATGGTAAGAGTTCTAGAGATGGATGGTAGTGATGATTACACAGCGATGTGAATGTATGTAATACTACCAATGCATTTAAACATGGTCAAGATGGAGTATGGCCCCAGTGGCCATAATGAGTTAAGGTGTGGTACTTACAAAAATATGCAGGGTTTCCCTGGTGGCTCAGATGGTAAAGAATCTGCCTGAAATGCAGGAGACCCGGTTTCGATCCCTGGGTTAGGAAGATCCCCTGGAGACGGGAATGGCTATCCACTCCAGTATTCTTGCCTGGAGAATTGAATGGACAGAGGAGCCTGGTGGGCTATAGTCCATGGGGTTGCAAAGAATCGGACATGACTGACCGACTAACATTTTCACTTATAAAACTGGTTAAGGTGAAGGACTCCCTGGTGGTCCACATTTCCACTGCATGGGGGTTCCGGTTTGATCCCTGGTCGGAAAACTAAGATCCTGCCTGAAGGTCTACAAACTAAGATCCCTCATGCCTCGAGGTGTAGCCAAGAGGTTTATTCAAAAAAAAAAAAAAAAAAGGTTAAGATGCTAAATTTTGTTATGTGTATTTCATACAGGAAAGGAGGGGGAAGGTGGAGGTTAGATAATGTTTTATTTCTCATCTCACAGGAGCAAGGGGGTCTTCCTGACACCAAGGCTGAGCTTAGAGCCCCACACCCACCCCCATCCTCTCAGCCCTCCTGAGTAGATTTACACGGGGCAGAGCTCTGCTCTCCCCCACCATCCAGAGGGAGGGGCGAGCCCTGCAGCTGGTTAATCACCTGTCACCCAATCCTTCATTCACACCAGTCCTGGAGCAAGGATTCCACAGGTCTAACTTTCTGTGGCCCTGGGCCCCTCTTGTCCTGCACAGCGGTGAGCGCGGCAGGTTTCAGGCCGAACAAAAGAACCAGTTTAAACCACAACAAAGAACTGCTTCAAACCTAATGAAAATCAGGTATTGAAAGAAAGAAGCCCTGTCTCTCTTTTCTATTTCCTTTTCTTGTAGGGAGGGTGCGGGGTGGCTCGAGAGGCCTGGCTCTGGAGGGGAATCCAGGATGGGCCAGTCTCCAATAAGGGCTGCGATTGGCCAGCCTCTAGGTTGATAACTGGTCCTCAAAGCCTCTGGGACCCCACACAGTTTGCTTGAGCCCCGTTAATCTTCCCAACTGCCACTTGTTTGTTGCTTCCTCATGATGTCCTCCTCTTTGCACTAGACTCAAAGTCAAGAACATTTCTGAAGCAGGGGGAGATATGGGACATGGTCATCAAAACAACAAGGAGGTGTTGTTTTACCCTCCATGGAATTGAAAGGAAGTACCAGGGGGAAAGAAGGAGGAGGTGAAGGAGGAGCAGGGAGGGAAGGAAGGGAGGAAAGAAAACAAATTTTAGTGCAATTGTGTGAAACAAAAACATTCAAGCTGATAGCATTTTACATTGACAATTACACTGGAAAACAAGACAAGATGCATCAAGTGTAATACAAACAAATATACCTTTTAACCCAGTAATTCCACTTGAGGGATTTGTTATAAAGAAATAATTTAGGACTTCCCTGATGGTCCGGTGGTTAAGAATTCACCTACCAATACTGGGGACACAAGTTCGATCCCTGGTCCGGGAAGATTCCACATACCTCAAGCAACTAAACCCACGAACCTCAACTACTGAGCCTGTGCACCATAACTACTGAAACAGGGATGCCCTAGAGCCTGTGCTCTGCAACAAGAGAAAACACCGCAGTGAGAAGCCCGGGCAGTGCGACTAGAGAGTAGAGCCTGGTTGTCACAACTAGAGGAAGCCTGCATGCAGCAAAGAAGATCCAAGGCAGCCAAAAATAAGCAAACAAAACTTTCAAAAAAAAAAAAAATAATTTAAAAGAAACAAAAGCTACATGCAGTAGAATAAAGATCTCAGAATTATGCCCGATATTGAGAAACTGCAAACTATTTATCCAGTAATGTGGGAATAGCTAAGTAAGGTACAAGAAATTAGCTTCATGATATATTATTATGAAATAAAACATGTTTTAGGCAAGAAAAGAAAAATTTAAATGTACAAAATTTTCTCTGCCCTTTGGCCTCCTCTCTCCCCTCTGCTGTATATTGTGAGTGTGCACTAGGCATTCACCAGACCTTCTCATCTATGGAAATACCTGCTCAGCCATAATGAGCAACACTCTCCCAGCATCAACAAGACAAATCCTTAAAATATAATGTTCCTTCTTGATCTTATAAGGAGTCACAATGACCCACCATGTTATATATCATTTAATGTACATCCCTCTGTCTCCAAAAAAAAACTTATGTAATTGTGTTTTGATTTCTAGTAGGCAGAACAGTTCTCAGACCTTTCTCAGTTGCTGTTCGCAGATTATAATCTTCAATTTTCCTCAAATAAAACTTTCTATTTCTTTCTTAGATCAACTGATTAATTGTTCATTGACATTGTATAGCCATAAAAATAACTATGAAGAACATGTCACATTATAGGAATTTCCCAGGAAAGCATTAATTAAAAAATGAAGAATTTACGTTTATGTGTACACTCCAGTTATGAGTATATAAAATATGTGCATAGAGACTAACTGGAACAGAATTTAATGTAAAGCTAAAAACTGTTATAACTACCAGTGATCATTTTTTCCTTTTTTAAAATATTTTGTTTAGATTGGCTAAGAAAGACCCGGAGCTCACCTCCTCTCACAAACGCACCAAAATCACAACTATCTGCAGAACAACCATCCATGAAAAAGACCAAAACCTGCTAGAAGAGACCTTATACAACTAGAAACATAAACAAGGAACAACAATCACTGCCATTGAATGGAAAAAAGAAAAAAAGGATGAAAAGACACTAGAACAGTTTAAGAGACCTCTGGAACAATATCAAGCACACTACTATTTGCATTACAAGGATCCCAGAAGGAGAAGAGAGAAAGGGGCGAAAGCATGTTTGAAGACATAATAATTGAAGACTTCTCTAACCTGGGAAAGGAAACAGTCATCCAAGTTCAGAAAGTGCAGAGTTGCACACAGAATTACCTCAAAAAGGAACACACCAAGACACACTGTAACCAACATGGCAAAAATTAAAGATAAAAAGAGAATATTAAAAGCAGCAAGGTAAAAGCAACAAATAACATACAAGGGAAACTTGTCTGCATTATCCACTTCTATACCCTCAAACTCAGGACTGTATCTAACACATACTAAAGGTAACAGTTATCTACTGCTGTGTAACAAACTCCCCAAAGCCAAGTGGCACAAAATAATAAGAAACCTGAATTATCTCACACAGCTACCCTGTGGCAGGAATTTCACTGCAGCTCAGATGAGTGACTCTGGCTTACGGTCCTCTTATGAGACTGCAGCTAAGAAGTGAGCCTGTAGTTATCTGAAGGTTTGACTGCAGACCTTTATTCACTATAATACTATCAGAAGGAACCACTTCTGCTTGGGTGACCCTGACAAGAATAGGAAGTCCACCAGAAGCCAGCAGGAAGGGGCAGTCCTCAACTTCCTCCTCCCGTTTGCAGTCTCCCTCTAGCCCCAGTTTGGCAGAGCCTAACAGACAGAGAACCCTGGCAGACTATAGTCCATGGGTTCGCAGAAGGGTCAGACACAGCTTAGCAACTAAACAACAACAAAGCCAAATGTGATTTTCAGAGATGCTTCTCCAGGGTCACAGAGCAGATAACTGGAGTCAGTGATTCCATGCAAAGGGTCAGAATTCCAGTGGGGAAGGGTCTTCCTGAAGTCATGTTGCTTTGAGACTCCGGAGAGTTTTGCAAACTCTCTGAGATGTAATGAGCAATTACTTTCAATGACGAGCAAATGCCTCTAAATTCATGGACTCTTATTCAGAAGCAAGGTGGGGCTGGAAGCTAGCGATTCATTGACTAGAGGTAGCACTTCTCAACTCAAAACAGCAAATACTTCCATTTCTATGGAGCAGGATGAGTCTTTTATGTTTAATTTTCATCTAGCTGTGAAACGAGGTTTTAGCCATGGGTGTCTCACTGATGCCAGCCGTGCTCAAGAGGCTCTCTCTCCAGTGTCTTTGAGATCCTTCCCCTGCAGTGTCCCCCACAGGCAGCAGCACACAGCCCAGATGAGATGGCAACTTTTCCTTAAAAATTTCCTGAGAAGGTTTTCATCCCTTAAGATTTCTTTTCAAACTTCATGCATTCTACTATCTCAGAAAGCCTCATTCAGTATCAGTTTATCTGTCACTCACCAGAAGCATCTCTAAATCAAGAAAAGCTTCAAGGCAGCCAAGCTGCTTTTTTGACACTAAGGGCTGATGGGTTTATGCTGTGTGTGTGTGTGAGAGAGAATAAAGACAGGGTTTATAAGTCTTGTCAGAGGAAACACGGATTGAAACTGCCCACCCTGGTGAAGCACCAGAGTAACCATTTGCATGAGTTATTTTAGGGCAGGAGATCATGGTAAGAAACACAGAATTAACAAGCCACCACCAACCAGAAGAATTCGGGAAAGGTCAAAAGGAGACAGGAGAAGCCAGCCCATATGTCCTACCAACGTCCCAGAATCCTCCTCACTGGAATCCATTTTGGCTGAGTGATGCAAGCACCACCAGGAAGGACCCTGAGTCAGAATGACTGGACAGAGACAATCCAGAAACGAATCCCAACACTGTAAATCCAGAGACTGCAAACCATGTGGCAGAGCAGTCCTTCTGGGTTCTCTTGCCCTCCTGCTCTTCACCTGGGTGCCCCTTCCCAATAAAGTCTCCTGCTTTGTCAGCACATGTGTCTCCTCAGACAATTCATTTCCAAGTGTAAGACAAGAGCCCACTCTCAGGCCCTGGAAGGGGTCCCCTTTCCTGCAAGAGTTTTATTTTTCCAACACACCTGAAAAAAAACTCTTGGGACTTAAATAAAAGGGTTCATATAAATGTCTCTTATAGAAACTGATATGCACCAAAATAGTATCACCCCATGAGTCAGCATCTTGAGTTTCAGTCTGGTTTGAAATCCATTTGCTTTGTTGGAAAGCAGGATGATGGAAAATCTACTGTTGCCCACACCACCAGGCATAGAACTGGTGAAGAACTAGAATGGCAGGAATGGAAACAGTACCATTGGTTCTTTCAGATGCCTTCTTGGCCCAAGGGTTGTAAACTGACATCCAGAGAAGTGAAATCATCTATCTAGAGGCATACAGCTGCTAAGAGGCTAAGCCAGGATTAGTACTCAGGTCTCCAGTCCCCTGGTTGGTGCTGTGTCCATTGCCCCACGATGCATCTGTGTAACATGGGGAACATGAAATGTTCACCAGGAATCCCCTTGGAATCAGCTGGCCATGTGTTAGGGAGAAACAGTTGGTGATCCACTTAGGACAGAGTTTAAAACCCAAAAGATAAGTTCAAGGAATTAGAAATCGATTCTGAAACTCTTTGCAGGATGTTGTTGTTGTTCTGTTGCTAAGTTGTGTCCAACTCTTTGCCACCCCATGGACTGCAGCACACCAGGCTCCTCTGTCCTCCACTGTCTCCCAGAGCTTGTTCAGATTCATGTCCGAGTCAGTGATGCTATCCAACCGTCTCATCATCTGCCACCCACTCTCTTCTCCTTCGGCCTTCTAAAGGAGATCCATATTTGCAGAACGGGTTCTGTTAAATGGAGATTTTTTCCACTTCCTTCTTGAGGATAGGAATACAGTTCAGGGTCAGAATCTGTGATAGAATAGCTCTGCTTAACAGAGTGGTCAGAAAAGTAAGATGCAGATTAGAGAGTTATAATCCTGAGGAAATGAAGAGAAACCTAAAACTGTGCATTATTTGGGAAAGAATAGGGATGAGGACATGAGCAACTTTGCCAGAGATAGACTTTGGGGGGAAAAAGTATCTAAGTAGGAGTCTTAGATCATTAGCTGAGTTGCATGTGGTATAAAGTCCTATCTTAGGGCAATGTTAGCTGGTGAAACAAACCTCAAAGATGGTTGTTTTACTGATTTCTTGATCCCCAAGGATATGATTTTCTTTCCATTCTGCTAGGTATGGTGGACGCTGATGCTGTTTTACAGCAGCTGCAGAGCTGGTGCTGTTGCTATGCTCTGGTGTGAAAAAGAAGGAATGCTCACTTGTCTACCGTGTGTTATACTTTGCCTGTTTCTGTGACACCCCATTTTTTTCCTACAGTCTTACAAGGACCTTTGTATCTATCAGTCAAGTGAGGTTAGTTTATGCTGCAATGACAACCCCCAAATCCCAGAGGCCCAAACAATAAAGCTTGATTGCTCCCTTCCAGCACATCCATTGCAGACCAATAGTGGTGCCCTGTTCATTATCATCAAGTAAGAGCCCAAGCACATGGAAGAGCCACCATCTGAATATTTGCATGTTACCACAGCAGAAGGGAAGAGGGCCTGGGGGAGACTTCACTAGGAATTAAATGCTCAGCCTAAAACAGATACACACAGCTTCAACTCCCAGTTCATTGGCCAAAACTAGTCACTTGGCTCCACTCAAATAAAAAGGATTTGGAAACTTTCCTGGCAGTCCAGTGACTAAGACTCTGCACGCCCAGTGCTGGGGACATGGGTTCCATCCCTGGTCGGGGAACTAAGATCCTGCACGCCTCAAGGTGCAGCCAAAAATAAATAAAAATAAACACTTAAAAAAATGTCTGTCTTCTTTAAAATAAATAAATAAAACAGATCCAGGAAGTACAATCCTACCATGAATTTATGAAACATAACTTTTATGGGAACAAAGTCTTCAGCTTCTTGTCCCATGTACTCTCTTTCAAAGAGTTAGAAATGTGTCCACACAGCCTGGTAGAGGCGGTTCTCAAATCACCTTCATCTTTAGTCTCCTGTGTACCCATTTCTTCAGAGGAGAAAATTACACTTTTTCTCTCTGTTTGTCAAAATTACAACCCAAATCTCCTGCACAAGCACATGGCAACTCATGTATATGGAAACCAGGAGGGGTGGTCCAGTGAACCATTTGGAGAAATTTCCAGACTCTGAAGTCTAGTTTGGGCACATTTGGAGAAGCCACTATGAACATGCACACACAAATGTGCCTGAGGGGGTGTGTCCTGCACAGATGTATCAGCCAGATGTCAGCTATTGCCTTGTTCCTTGGCCTCTTGGACAGTATGATTTTCCCACTGGACTCCAGTCACAGAATTTCAAGTTGTCTCCAAAGAATGCAACCTCTCAGAAGTTCAACAAGCATTATAGACTGTGATGAAGACCTTTTAGGGGGAATGGGAGAGTGGATGCTACAGATATCTATCTATATACAGAAATTTTGTCTCCTTTTCACAGCTGGCAGGTCCTATGTCAGGATCTGATCTTTACCAGCTTCCTTGCATCCAGGGTCTTTCATGGGGCTTGTTTTTGCCAATAGAGTGTGTGTGGAAGTGATGTGTATCATCTCTGAGAATGAGTTTTTGACAAGTGGCTGTGTCAGCTAGCTGACTTGAGTTGGTGTCTGGCTGACTTTGTGACTTTGTGCCCATTCATAAATGGAATATTTCCTGCCATATCAGTAAACAAGGCTCTCACAGTCATCAGCAATTGCAGCCCTCCAACGTGAGCCAGTGAGCCCTGAGGAAACTCGGGAAAGAAAGAACGAATACCTGCCATCTGGCAGCCATCAGACTGCATCCACTCCCTATGGTGAGCCCTGAGGAAGCTCAGGATGTGAGAACACAAGATACTGGCCCCAGATAGCTGAGGTGCATATCAAAGAAATGATTTCAGTGATCCCAGAGTCTTGCATTTTCCCACACGTAGAAAAGCCCTAAATTCCTTGAGATTTCTGGTTTTCTTTAATTAAAAATCATCTTTTGATGTTCCAACTACCTACTGTTTATTGAAAAGTGAAAGTGAAAGTGAAGTCGCTCAGTCGTGTCTGACTCTTTGTGACCCCATGGACTGTAGCCCACCAGGCTTCTCTGACCATGGGATTTTCCAGGCAAGAATATTGGAGTGGGTTGCCATTTCCTTCTCCAGGGGATCTTCCCGACCCAGGGATTGAACCCGGGTCTCCCACATTGTAGGCAGACGCTTTACCGTCTGAGCCACAAGGGAAGTTACACAAAATACATGCCTACCAGGCAAATCATATGTAGATGTCATTTTATAAAACTAACATTTGTCTACCACATATCTAGCAGCCTCACAATATTCTCCAGCAATAAATAAAGCTCATAAGCTAAAGCTTCCTACATCATCTGCCCTCAAACAACCCAAAGAACCTAAGACTAAAGCCAAATGATAACTGGCCCCCAAAATATTTCTGTTCTATGACTTTTAGTATCACTAGTTCTATACACACATATGAGCATGTATTCATATGTGTTTATATGTATACATAGATATGTATGTAAAAACATCCCTGCAAATCGTGGGCTAAATGTTTAGAGCAAAGGACTACATATTCTATTTTATTAACCACCATCTAAAAAAATCCCTTAACTGCCCAATTATTTACTCAGATATTCTGAAAATTAGGCAAAATTTTCATTCTCTGCATAGTTAATATTTTATAAAACATGCATAAATTATATCTCATGTGCCTAGAAACATAATAATGCTATTATATACACATAATATAAAAACATTCCTTTGATCAGCCAACTATTTAATGAACTCAGGTCTGATATACTATCACTAACATCACCCATAAAAACTTACATATTGTCTATACAACTATAAATAAGTACTTTAAAACAATAATTCACTATTTTCATTAAAAGTCAAATGCCACTGGCAAATGAAAACTTTTCTAACCTATGCTGTTTTACCAAATGTGAAGATTTCTCTAAGTTTTGCATATAAATGTATCTGAAAAACAGAAAAGCAGTCCAGTGATATTTCCACCATGATGAATCCTGTCATAAAATGATTTTATTGAAAAATGTTTATATAACCTGGCTCTCCTGCCCTTGGCTTCTTGGAGCAGGGAGCAGTTCTCTTGGGGTTGCTTGAGATGCTGTCTCCTGGGCTTGAAGTCCTAAAAATTCCCGCTGAGTAAAACATAACTCTCTAACACAGGGAGCCCAGCCAGTGCTCTGTGACAACCTAGACGGGTGGGATGGAGTGGGGGAGTGGGAGGGAGGTTTAAGAGGGAGGGGGTATGTATACTTATGGCTGATTCATGTTGTAGTATGGCAGAAACTAACACAACATTGTAAAGCAATAACCCTCCAATTAAAAATAAATTTTAAAAGTAACACTCTACTTTTAGGTTGTGAATATTTTTTAAGTCTACACCATACAGCTTATTCATTTCATGATGCCATCTTGGCTCACTTATTCCATCTCATTATTTACTTCATCTAAGATATAGGATAATTATATCTTCCTTCTTTAGTAGTTATGGGGATTGAGGGAGATAATCTATACTGATAGTTTTTAAACACACTCAGGGGCTGCCATGAGGAGCTCGGAGAGGGGAGCTTTCCTTATCTCAGCTCCAGCCCTTCTTTCAATCAAGTGACTCCAATCGTATCAATTTTGTACATTAATGTTCCTCATAAGACTTTGTTTACAGAGAATGTTCTATAGCAGAAAAACAGCTTGAAACTCCTAACCAGAGTGAAGATACTTGATGAAATGGACAAGTGCAAACCTAATAAATGAAGAACTATTCATTTAGACATTCATCAAACCTGGGTTGGGCCCAGAGCTGTTCTAAGCATGAAAGATACAGCAGTGAACACGATAATGGGGAGGACAGACAGTAAATGTATAAACTAATAAATATGAAGTGTGTCAAGCGCTCCAAAGAAACACAAAGTGAGGTCCAAGAATTGGGTGATTGAGTGTTACTTTAGCAGGGTGGTTAGGAAAGAATCTGCTGACAAAGTGATGTTTGAACAAACATGAAAGGATTTCCCTAGTGGTCCAGCGGTTAAGACTCCATGCTTCCACTGCAGGGGATGTGGGTTCAGTCCCTGGTCGGGGAAGTAAGACCCCACACGTTGCCTGGCATGGCCAAAAGTTAACAATAAATAAATAAGACAAAACTAGAGTTCAAAGGGGGAGTTGTATGTTCAAATATATCAAGAATAGAAAAAGAACACAGCTTGATTTAGATAAATAGGGTTAATTGTGAGATAGTATTAGACTGGTAGAATAAAGCTGCCTTCCAATGGTACTTAAATAGAAATAGAAAAGCTCAAAGTATTTAACAGAAATAATATTTGTGATGAGAGAAAACAAAGAACTTCATTAAGTAGAAAAGAAGACAGGTTGAGGTTGAAGGAGAAAAGGATAAATATGATTATAATATGAAGCAGAAGTTGGCTGTATTCAGCTTCTAGTTTTAAATAACATCTACTGAGCAGCCCTGAAACAGTCTTTCACAATTTTTAATTAAAATGCCTCTTAAAACACAGAAAAAAAATAAAATTCACAACTCCATAAGAAAACAGGACCAGTGGTCAACCTAATTCTGGATATAATTGGGAAGATTGTCCTTTATGAAGCAATGGAACTGGAAGAAAAAAAAACACAATTTGATGCCTCGTGAGCTGAAAGCAGACATGTATCATTCCTTCGTTTGCTCATATTTGCTCTCTGGTTCCAGGTATGTATCATCAGAAACCTGAGAGATATGCCCTCTCCTGCAAGAATGATGGGTTTTGAGGCCATCCGAGTGCAATTCCTCTTCCTCCAAGCTCTACCTCTCCTCGCCCAAATTGAGGGCTCATGAAAACATTCATTCAGTCAGTTTCCAGCTTTACATTTAGGTCTTTAACCCATTTGGGGTTTATTTTTGTATATGTATTTTATTTTTTGTATGATGTTACATGTAGCTGTTCCGTTTTCCCAGCACCACTTAGTGAAGAGACTATCTTTTCTTTGTTATTGACTGTGAAAGGACTTTGCAAACTCTAAATGTTATACAATTCATAAAATAACACTATGATGTTAACTGAAACTCTAAATTTGAAAATTTAAAAAAACTTCAACATTATAACTAAATAAGTAAAACATTCAGTCAGAACCAGTCACCCCCAGAAAATAAGTGGTCCCAGGAAATGGGTTGGGCTAGTGGAAGAACAGGAGAAAGATGTCCTCTGGAAGATAAATTCCCAGGGAGAGAGGTACCCAGGAAGAGCTATTGGAGCCATGCATCCTGGGAACTGGAGGTAGGGTTTCACTTCCTACACCTGTTAGAACCTTGGGCTGTGGGAATGAAAGGTCCTATCTCGACCAGCAGAACCTCCTTAGAGTCAACTTGCTCCACACTGTGGAATGGTCTTTGGAGCTTTGTTCACTGAATCTGAGAAGCACGTTGGACCCAGTGCATAAGTGAACCTAATACGCAATGCAGAAACCCAGCCATTAGTAGGAACCATGATAAATTATGTCTTCCTCTGTCAAGGATAAGTCAAGAGGGACTTCCCAGATGGTCCAGTGGCTAAAACTCTGTGTTCCCAATGCAGGGGGCCCAGGTTCAATCCTTGTCAGGGAATTAGATTCCACATGCCACAACTAAGATCAAAGATCCCACGTGCTGCAACTAAGACCCGGTGCAGTCTAATAAATAAATAAGTTTATTTTTTTAAAAAGAAAGATAGAAAAACATGCTAAGAAGTTTGAAATGTCACCAGGAAAGGAGCATAACTGTTTTGTTCACCATTATAATGCCAAGAGCTAACACGGTGCCTATACACTACCTATGTTCCAAAAGTTGCCAGAAACCTAACCAAAGCACCATCGGGCCATTATTTCACATCATAAATATCAGAATACGCCTCCTTTTCAGGTAAAAATAGTTCTCTATTAGTAGGTTATATATCTTGATTTTTTCCCCAATACTCTGATAATGTGTTCATAATCAGACCAATAGTCATTAATAATCAACAGTTCACATTTCTGATAAATTGAATGCAATTAGGAAAATAAGATCATATACACAACAGGTTAAAGTCAGTTAGATCAACACAGGATTGTAAAAAAGAAGTAATAATAAAAATAAAGTCAATGAGATCATACAGTGTTATAGACTGACTGTATCTCCCCCAAATTCATATCTTAAAACACATCCCCAGTGTGATGGTTTTGGGATGTGAGGCCTCTGGCAGGTGATTAGATCATGAGGGCAAAGCCACCATAAATGGGATTAATGTCCTTATGAAAGAAACTCCAGAGGCTACCCACCACATGAGGAGGTTGTAAGAAGATGACCAAGAATGAGGAAGCAGACTCTCACCAGACACCAAATCTGCCAATGCCTCGATCATGGACTTCCCAGTCTCCAGCACTGTGAGAAATAAATATTGGTTGTTTATAAGTGACCGGGTTTATGGTTCTAAGATATGGATGTCACCACATGACTCTGGCTTTCCTGCAGCTATGGCTACAGAGTTAAGCTAATGGTGCATCTCCAAATTAAGAGAAACATTTAGGGCCATTTAAAACCATTATGATCAGTACCTTTTTTGGTTTAGAAATATGTGTACTTGTCTTCCTCTTGTTCAAAATAACTCACTCTGGAATCGATGTCTCTCCATCACACTGGTCAAGGGATGCAATAATTGAATAGTACTTTATCCTGCTCAACGTGTTTTCATACCCATTATGTCATTAGAGCTTCACAGTAACCCAGGGAAGTAGATCAGGTGTCTGCCTGTGTTCATGCTGAAGAGGTAAGTAGCAAGTGCTGCTGCTAAGTCGCTTCAGTCGTGTCCGACTCTGTGCGACCTCATAGACGGCAGCCCAACAGGCTCCTCCGTCCCTGGGATTCTCCAGGCAAGAACACTGGCGTGGGTTGCCATTTCCTTCTCCAATGCATAAAAGTGAAAAGTGAAATTGAAGTCGTTCAGTCGTGTCCGACTCTTAGCGACCCCATGGACTGCAGCCTACCAGGCTCCTCCATCCATGGGATTTTCCAGGCAAGAGTACTGGAGTGGGGTGCCATCACCTTCTCTGAGGAAGAGAGCATTCTGGCTTCTCAGGACATGGAGGGGGAAGGATGGTTGTTTGGGAGCAGAAAGAAAGAGAACAAGGAATAAACTTTGAAAGAATGCCATAGCCCAAGGACGTGACATAAACTGATTAGAACCAAATAGGTCCAAGATGGCTAACAGGTAAACTTCCACTAGACCTTGAGCCTCAGTATATGTTCATCGTAATACATCAGCAAGCTAAATGACACATCCATCAACCCCATGACAGTTTCAAGGCTGACCATCAAAGGCCAAAAAGTGGGTGATGGTTCAATTCCTGGAAATCTCCACCCCTCCCCCAAAATAGCTGGAATAATCTTTCTACTCATTGGCCTAGGAAATTACTCAGTCCATAAAAACTAACCATGCCTTATTTTGAAGTTGCTCCTGCCTTCTGAGATGGCCCACATGCTGTCTGTGGAGTGTGTTTCTCTCTAAAGGAATCCATTTTTTACCTACCACCTTGTCTCACTGAATTCTTTCTGCAATGAGACATCAAAAACCTGAGCTTCATTAAGTGCTAAAACTAGGTGTGTGATCTCAGTTGGAAGATCATGGATTTCGGCCGGATTCGAGTCCTAGCACGTGGGTTCAAGTCACAACCTGAGTTGCACGGTTTCAGTCTCATCAAAACCCTTAGTTCACCATCCACCCTCCACTTCTGCTCTCCTTCCAGCCACTATTAAACTTTGGGACACTGCTCAAATCTAGGCCTGACTCATGGAAACTCTAGTCAACAAGCATACCAAGGACTTCCCCAGAAGAGTCTGGTTGGGAAACTTCCAGAATGACAGTGGCCAACATCCTTAAAAACAATGAGAAATGTAAGTGATATTCGTTACTTTGGGGGAGGAAGGCTTACTGAGGGTATGTAAGTGTGGTTCTGCATTATTGTTGTATGTTCTAGTTCTTGGCCTGGATATGATCAAATCGTGATAGTTCATTGCACAGTATACCCTTAAAATTGCACTTTTCTGTATCAAGGTTATGGGTTCAATGAAAGAAGGAATTTTTAAAGGCACAGATATCTGTCTAACCCCACGCCAGCTTAATCCTCCCTTTGTGTCTCTCAGCATTTTACCTTCTTTTTCTCTCTCCTTCTAGGGTGAATCACTTTACTTATTAAAACGATACTACAGCAAAATGTTGGAAAATGATGTGCCTTGTGGTGGTGATTAAGTCAAATCAAACACATTTGTCACTGAAGTGATGGCCTCCAGCTGTTTATCTGGGAAATATAATTGAATACTAATTGGATCAACACTGTGAGTTGTCAGTTTTATATTCACTAAGGTGTAGGCTAAAGTATGAGAGGGTGAATTTCCCTAAGTTTAAACTACAAACAGAATTTTTAATTTTCTTTACTTATTTTTAATTTTTGGCTGTGTCACCGGGCACGTGGGATCTTAGTTTCCTGATCAGGGATTGAACTCAGGCCCGCTTCAGGAAAAGCCAGAATCCTAACGGCTGAACCACCTGGGAAGTCCCCAAACAGAATTTTTAAAACACAACCTAAGTCTTCCAAAGAATTTTACATAGGTGATTTCATCCTCACTCCCACCAAAGAACAAACACAAATATTATTTACATGGTACAGTTGGTACTTTAACTCCACATTTACTGTGTTCACGGCTTGCTTGAGAACTTATTAATATCAATGTATTTCACATTGAATTCAGCTCAATTTTCACTTCCTGGAAACATTTGTTAAATCCCTTCCCTCAAGCCACACTCACAATTAGCAGTTCTCAAGATTGGGACAAAAATGATAAAGGACTCCGAAAACTTCTGTTAAATAAATTAAAATATAAATGTATGATGTAAAAGATGATGATATTGCAAAGGGAAATCATGAGTTTAAATAAAATTGTTTTCCAGGAAAAACAAAATGCTTGATGACTTTCTATAACACTTTTGAAATATTCTAGGCACTCTCTAAACTGAACCACAAACTTGAGTCCCACACTGAGGAGGACTGTGAGAAACACAGTGGAAAAAACAAAAAAAAACACAGCAAACACAGACCAGTAAAGACACCAAGATACCAGTGCAGCTCTGCGGTGCAGAGAGTTGCAAACGTGTAAGGCCTGCTGTCCCTTTGTTGCTGTTGTCATTGTTCAGTCACTAAGTGGTGTCCAACTCTTTACAACCCCACGGACTACAGCCCGTCAGGCTCCAACAACAATTTATTTATTTTTTTTATTTTTGGCCACACTGCTCAGCGTGTGGGATCTTAGTTCCCCGACCAGGGATCAAACCTGTGCCCCCTGCGTTGAAAGGCAGAGTCTTAACCACTGGACCACCAGGAATTCCTTCTCCTATTTATCTTTGCATGTGGTCCATCACCTCCCACTATTGAGAAAGCAGTCCCCAAACAAGCTGACACCACTTTGTGGTGAGGGAAAAGACAGTGGATCACTGAGTTCAATTTTCCAACCACCCTTCCTGCGTGAGAGCTCACCTTTGTCTCCCAGGTCAACATGACTCTAGTCACTGATCAACAATTTTCAGAAAATCTCCTTTCATTAGAACCAGTGAAATACACCATTAATAGATATTTTTTTGATCGACCAAATCATCTTTCCCTTTTCCCCTCAACTATCTTTCCATTCAAAAGTCTTTAAAGTTACACACAAAGGGGAAAAAAATGTAATGGCATTGTGTCCTCCGCAAGCGCAGCACCGTGTCACACTTTTGTTTGACTCTCTGTTCAATACTGTAGCACACGGTTGTTCTGCTCCACTGGCAGGTACAGCAGAACCAAAGGGATTATACACTTAGCATCTGGAAATACTCCACGAGCACCATAGACCAAAATCTACTCCTTGTCTCTTCCCTCCTAGGCCAAGTAGGTAAAAGAAGAAAGCGAGAAGGCTAGGTTTGCACACTCAGAGTGGCCCCATTAGAGGAAGCCCGCAGGCTAATTTAAATCTCAAACTCTAAGAGCCAGCAACTTGTTCTGGGACTTTTAAACAAGGAAAGGACTTGGAAGGACTTACATGATAGGCTTTTAACATTGCCAGGTGCGTGCGTGCTAAGTCACTTCAGTCGTGTCCAACTCTTTGCAACCCATGGACTATAGCCTGCCAGACTCCTCTGTCCATGGGATTCTCCAGGCAAGAATACTGGAGTGGGCTTCCTTACACTCCTCCAAGGAATCTTCCTGACCCAAGGATTGAATACACATCTCTTATATCTCCTGCATTAGCAGGCGGTCCTTTACCGCTAGTGCCACATTCAAATGCTCAAATTCAGGGACTTCCCTGATGGTCCACTGGTTAAGATTCTGTGCTCCCAATGCAGGGGGTACAGGCTCAATCCCTGGTCAGGGTACTAGATTCCACATGTCCCGACGAGAAGATTCCACATGCTGCAACTAAGACCTGGTGCAGCCAACTAAATAAATAAAAATAAATATTTTATAAAAAGGAAGAGCACGTGAAAGCAAAGAAGAAATTGTTTCTCTTCTGTCGTAAGGCAACACGAACATATGTTTCTGGTGTGATTTTTCTTCCCATGGTCACTCCAGAATTCTGCAGGCCTGGAGAGACAAAGCTCTGACTCCCTTCTAAATAACACACACACCACCATTTCCCAGGCCCTGGGGTCACATTACCCAGTCCATAGGCCCCAAGAGGGTTGGTGTGATGAACGTGCCTCGGGACGGACAGCCTGGGAACTGCCCGGCCCAGTTGCCACAGAACTGCCTCATCACGCCTGTGTGTAATTTACACTGGTCAGGGGAAATCATTGCTGGCTATTGATTCTAGATGAAGATGAGGCAAAGGGAACAAATGCAGCCCAGTAATAATGCAGCGAGAGGGAAAGCCAGGAACAGAGACTTCAGCGTTCATTTAATTCCTCCATGGTCAATGGGCTGTTTATTGAGACGCATCATTCCCAGATCCCAAGAGCATGGGCAGGGCCTGGGAGCTCATGGCTCCTAGGCACCTCCTCACTTCTGCATTTATCCTAATGGATGCAGACTGGGCTTTGTACGGTTCGGGGAGGTGGATTCCCAAGAAGTGCAACAAAGGGAAGTAGTTTCAGCCTGGATTCCTCCACTGCCCTGGAGGAGGGCATGGCAACCCACTCCAGTCTTCTTGCCTGGAGTATCCCATGGACAGAGGAGCCTGGCGGGCTACAATCCATGGAGTCACAGAGAGTCGGACAAGACTGAAGCTACTTAGCGTGCACGCACACAGGCAATCCTCCACTGGGAGCAGACGTAGGCTTTCTACTCTCCCACCCTACTCACCTCTCTCCCCTTCTCCACACCCCCTATTCCTGCTTATGACTTTCTTTTCACCAGTATTAAATTAGATGATTCATTCCACTACATTAATGTGAAGTAAAGAACAAAAGAGACAGATAAGACATTGGGAGGGAGGGAAGAGTGGGGGTGGGAATTAGGAGGAGAGAGAGAGAGCATCTCCTTCTTCTTTGAGGGGCTTTTTTCCATTATCCCACCCCCTCAATGAAGTCTCTGAGTACCTTGCCTCTGGCAATGAGTATTCAGAAGAAAGGACCAAAAAAAAAAAAAAAGGAAATTGCCAAATCTGAAGCTATGTCCGCCACTAATGGAGAAACTTTGGTTGTGAAGAAAATGACAATTGAGATTAAGGTAAGAGTGAGAATCTACTGTGAAACACAGGGGACTCAATGCTCTGTGGGGACAAAGAGAAGATATGTACAGCTGGTTCACGTTGCTGTAGAGCAGAAACTAACACAACTACAATAAAAAATTAATTAATAACATTTTTATAGAGACTAAGGTAAGAGTGTAGCTGTGAGGCTCAGAAGTCTTTCTGCCTGCCTAGGAAAGGTGTGGAGGTGAAGGGGGTCAGTGGGTATCAACAGGAAGAAGCTGAGACACCCCACTGGTCAACTGCCAAATTTTAATGCAAATTAGACCTCATCCATTGAAAGTATTGAGCAGTATCTCCCCACAGGCCACACTCGGATTCATTTTTTGGTAACTGACTGTGCTGTATAGAACACACTGTGCTGTGCTTAGTCACTCAGTCGTATCAGACTCTTTGCGACCCCACAGACTGTAGCCCGCCAGGCTCCTCTGTCCATGGGGATTCAACAGGCAAGGATACTGGAGTGGGTTGCCATCCCCTCCTTCAGGGGATCTTCCTGACCCAGGGATGGAACCCAGGTCTCCCACATTGCAGGCGAATTGTTTACTGTCTGAGCCACCAGGGAAGCCCAAGAATACTGTAGTGGGTAGCCTATCCCTTCTCCAGGGGAACTTCCCAGCCCAGGAATTGAACCAGGGCCTCCTGCATTGCAGGCAGATTCTTTACCAGCTGAGCTACCAGAGAAGCCCTAGCCGTTCTTTAGGCATGGAGTGCCAGAAAAATGCATGGCAAAAGGAAAATGAATAATTTTTGTCTTTTTCTCTCTTTCCTTAGGTGAGGCAATACTTTTGTGGTTCTTATGCAAGTTTTTTCTTTTCATTCAGTAAAAATAATTATGACTCCTGGCTGCTTGTGTCCAAAGAGATTCTTCCAGAAATACCTTGACAAAGCAAGGACTAACCTCCCTACACATCCATTCATGAATTACATTGATGAAGAACTGATTGAGTTCCCACAATATGCAAGGCAAGTAAGACTGGAGACTAGTTCTCTAGTTAAGAATGAATAGCATACTGTTAACCTTTTAATGACCTTCAGAATATCAAGAATAACCAAAAATTTCCACCACATATCAGACCACTTATCCTTTCAGGTCCATGTTCTGACTCTGAAAGGGCAGCAAGGAACACTTGAAGAAGCTTTTACAGACACTATCTTATTACAGACACTTATTACAGACACTATCTTCAGTGTTCTAAGTTCCCTCCAGTAACGTGGTGACACCAGGCTGTCACACCCAGCATGATGCCAGGCACACAAGAGGTTTCACTAACCATGGAAGACCATGGAGGTCAGGCCTAGAAGGCTACTCAGTGGGTTCAAAAGCAGTCACATGCTTATACTCAATTACTTCCAGAACACTTGGAAAACAAAAACTAACATTGAGAGAACAATGACTCTATGCCAGGCACTGACTTCACACTCATTATTTCCTTGTAACTCCCAATAGCCCCTGGAGGAAAGTCAGTTTACCAATGAGCGAACAGGCACAGGAGGTGAAGGGACTCATCACCATCTCTGATGCTCTCGTGCTCCTCTTGGAAGTAGCACTGATGGTCCACCTGACTTTGGGGAGAGCCCGGCTCACTGAAGAATCACAAAGCCAAATCCTAAGAGAGAAGCACCAAGGTGGTACCCTTCTCTACTCTTAGGAAACCCTGAGAGCACACCCTGAAGAGGATTCTGGGGTGTTTTCTCATCCAAACCAATGACACAATAAGGCCCACTTGGCACCAACAGTCCACCCAGCAGGGGCCCAAAGGATCCCATAATCCCTCAGCAGCCAACGGTAGTCAGTTAATTTTTATTACCATGATTCATACTCCTTGGTATGTAAGAAAAACCTACTTCCTACCCCTCCAGAGGACACAATATTTGAGAGAGTGCTACAGCCCCAAAGGCTCTTTTGTTTTTTCAGTTCAGCAGCCTTTTTTATTATTATTATTATTATTAAGAGACTATCATGACCAGGGCAGTACCAGGTACTAGTAAAATAATGATGGACGACACAGACATCTTCTCTGCCTTCACAGTTTACAGTCCAGCAGTTATTTCAATAGAGACACTGCCAATCTAGAAAGTGTCAGAGAGCAAGGCAAGTGGGAGCAAGGTTAAGAAATCACGTAACAAGATTTAAAAAAAAAAAATCAGTGGTAATTTTTGAATACACTAATGGTTACCGGTGGGGAGAGAGAAATGGGAGGGGCAAGGTAAGGGTGTGGGATTAAGAGGCACCAACTCCTGTGCATGAAATAAACGACTGAGACTTCCCTGGTGGTCCAGTGGCTAAGGCTCCAAGTTCCCAATGCAGAGAGCTTGAGTTCGATCCCTGGTCAGGGAACTAGATTCCACATGCTGCAACTAAGAGTCTGCATGCCACAAACTAAAGACCCCACATTCTACAAAAGCATCTAAGATTCTGTATGCCACAACTAAGACGCAGCACAGCCAAATAAATATACATATTTTTAAAAAATAAGATAAATGAGCAACAAGGATATATTATACAGCACAGAGAAATTTATCCATTATTTTGTCATAACTTTAGAGTACAATCTATAAAAATATTGAATCAACTATGCTGTACACCCAAAACTAATATAATATTGTTACGTTACAATGGTGTCAGGGGAAGTAATAACTCCTCCTGCGTTATGAACGAGAAAAAAGACTGGATTCATAGATGCTCAGAGCTGGAAGGGACCCAAGAATTCAATTCTCCATCCTAAGGTTTGACTTAATTGCAATCCCATCCATCACAGCACATTAAGATAGAATGAGCCCAGTGTGAATAAAAACTTTTTAAAGTCTGAAAATGATATAGGCATCCTTGGAAAGAGGGTGCATCTCTGGCCCTGTGAGTATCAAGCAGAAGGTGGAACCATGGATTGAAAAGCAACGAGAGGGACTTTGCTGGTAGTCCAGTGGTTAAGAATCTCCCTGCCAATGCAGGGGATGAGGGTTTCATCCCTGGTCTGGGAACTAGAATCCCACATGCCAAGGTAATTAAGCCAGTGTGGCACAACTACTGAGCCCAGGAACTGCAACTACTGAGCCCTGTGTGCCTAGAGCCCATGCTCCACAGCAGGAGAAGCCACCCCAGAGAGAGGCATGTGCACTACAGCTAGACAGTAGACCCCGCTCACCCCAGCTGGAGAAGACCCGTGCACAGCAATGAAGACCCGGCACAGCCAAAAAAGAGAAAAGCAACAAGGGAGCCTCCAACTGTTACTTTGCCACCGTGCTGAGGATTTCAGAAGGTTTCTTTGTGTTTCCTTGTTGGTTCCTTCCTGGGGAGAAGCAAGGAGAGCCATCCTCCATGTAGGACTTTGTTCCCCACTTGTGTATTGGGAGGAAAGAACACCAAAAGGAAAATGACCCCCATTTAGAGAGCAGGAACACGCCGCTGTGCACTTGCTGAGTTTATCTGCCTTATCTCACCTAATCTTCACATGAACCTAGTAGGTAAATACTATACTTATACCAAAACAGAGGCACAAAGAACTAAAGTGACAAAAGACTCTCCGAAAGAATCGTCACACTCACCTTCGGTTGACGGACAGCCAGCCCCTTCCTGGGACACTCTGCGGGCCTCTGCTTGTTTAGAATTCTCTTGCACCCGGGGAGGCCAGCCCAAGGCAGACACGGGCCGGCACTTAGGGAGTGGAAAGCAAAAACAAAGGCACCTGCAGAGCCAATTAGTGACTTGAGATTCCTCTCCAAAACCTAACTGTTGGATCCCTGAGCTGAAGTGGTGAGCTTTGATCGCAGTCACTAACTCCGAACAGACCCGGCTGGCCTCGGTTCCCCGCAGAGAAAGGTAAACATTCTTGTGGAAATGCAAACATATAGCTTAGGGTCTAAAATGGCCTGTAATGGAGGCATAATTTCTTTTGGAAACAAGCTTCCCTAAAAATATAAAGGTTGTTGTTTTTACCGCCCGAGTGAATGATCTTTCCGAGGGCAGCCAGGAGTCCTCTTCTGGTATTGACAGCACCCGCAGCGCAGATAAAAAATGGAATATGCATTTTATTTCCCTACTGAACTCGTGCTGGCTCCGCTTTGAGGCATCAGTGCCTCCCCCATTGGGGAGATAAGTGTCACCTGCTATGGTTTTTCTCTGAAAGGGAGGTGGATAGGTGAGGTGGAGAAGGTGTAATTACAGGTGGAGCCTGGAGCATCTTAGATTGCGATACCTGGCGAGGCTTTCTCTCCGAGTGCAGCCCTGAAAGAAAGACGCTTCCCCACCACCTTTATCAAAAGCGCTGTCAGGGGAGCACCCCTGTTATTAAATACTGCTCGGCACGGCTGCTTGGGAGGCATAATCACAGGTGGTAGACCCCGAGGGGAAGCTGTTCAAGGAGAGAAGAGAAAGAAAACACAAGGATAAGCTGACTAACAACATATAAATGAAGTGTAAAAATTCGATTAGGGACATAGGAAGGTGAAAGGAAATGAAGAAATGGGGGTGTCAGGGTGCAAGGGGACTCTGAATTGTTTTTTTTAGTCCTTGCGTGGGTGGTTGAGAGTCCTTTTGTTTTTCAGTCCTTGGTGGGGGAGAGCTGAAGATTGCAGAAAGGTGAGAAACAGGGGAGAATGTGGTCCTGGCAAAGCCACGTGGCCCTGACCCACTTGCTAATTCATTTCAATGAAGTAACAGAGTAAAGGATCAAAAAAAACCAAAACAAAACAAAACTAGAAAGCTGTTGGCGGTGTACCTGGCCTGGGCTTTGGCAGGTGCATCAAAACCGCACATGACCTCAAAAGATCCAGGCACTAGGACATCAAGCAGGGTTTGTGACCCCAGAGTCATCCTCATTATGGACAAGTGAACTAAAGGCAGTTCTCAGTCACCAAAGAATATTATCTTGGAGGGTGCATGCTCAGTCGTGTCCAACTCTTTTGCGACCCCATGGGCTGTAGCCCGCCAGGCTCCTCTGTCCATGGGATTTTCCAGGCAAGAATACTGGAATTGGTTGCCATTCTCTACTCCAGAGGCTCTTCCCAACCCAGAGATTGAACCAGACCTCCTGCATCTCCTGCATTGGCAGACAGATTCTTTACCAGGGTATCACCTGGGAAGCTCCTATCTTGGAGCTGCTGCTGCTGCTAAGTCACTTCAGCCGTGTCCGACTCTGTGTGACTCCAAAGACGGCAGCCCACGAAGCTCCCCCGACCCTGGGATTCTCCAGGCAAGAACACTGGAGTGGGTTGTCATTTCCTTCTCCAATGCATGAAAGTGGAAAGTGAAAGTGAAGTCGCTCAGTCGTGTCCGACTCCTAACGACCCCATGGACTGCAGCCTACCAGGCTCCTCCATCCATGGGATTCTCCAGGCAAGAGTACTGGAGTGGGTTGCCATTGCCTTCTCCTATCTTGGAGCAGTGGTTAGCAAACACGACAGCCCGTTGGAATCACCTGTGGGGCTTTAAAAATAACTCAGTGTCCAGGCCTCACTCCAGGCTAATTAAAGCAGAGTGCCTGGGGGTGGGGCGCAGGCGTCCCCACTTCTTTTGAAGCTCTTTCCCAATGATTCTAATGTCTAGCCAGGATGGAGCCATTCCTCCTACCTTAGAGGAAATAGGGCTGCGCTCTATGTGCAGAGAATATTCATCCCCACTGGTCACCCCAGGAAAGCAGCCATCACTGAGTCTTTACTGAGTGCCAAGGTAATGCATTAAGTGCTGAAGGCAACACAATGCAGAATAAGACGGCCTCTGCCCAGTTTACAAATGCAGTGAGGGAGCAGGATGACGTCTGGACTGGAGGGGAGCTCCATAAATATGTATGAAATAAAAGAGTGAATGACTAAATAAGTGAATGGCTTAGCAATAGTCAAAGAACAAAGGAAATACATGAAAAAACAGACAAGTGTGCACAGAGTGAGGAATGGTCAATGGGGTGGCGGGGGTGGGGGGAGTCTTTGTAAAGGTAGCATTTGAATACAAAGGTAATATTTGAATTGGGCTTTGAAGGATGGGGAGTAATAACATTAAACATTTGTTTAGAGCTTAAAGTTGATCAGTGTTTTACATACATTAACTCATTTAGTGGTTTTCAATTGCCCTTGAAGTTGGCATTTTAACCCTGGACTGTAGAGAAGAGGCAAGGTCAAATGACCTGGTCAAGGTCAGGTAGCAAGGGAGCCACTGATGGTGACATTGTTGATGACTCACCTCCTAAGTCACTTAAGGGGAAGGACATTCTAGGCCAAGACAACAGTATGAGAGACATAGGTGCTCCAGTTCTGGGCATGTGACTTGCATGGGGAAGGCTGACTGTTTTATAAAAGCAATCTCCCTTTTAGGAAGACAATTGTGAATGCAAGGAGAAGGGCAGACTGGAAAGCTGAGATTTTGGTGAAGGTGTCCCCAGAGAGCCCCAAAGCCTCAGAGAAAGTGGTGAACATTTCTCTTGAGGCCCCTGTCATGTCCCCCAGGACATTCTTCTTGGATGAACTTGTCTCATTTCCCCTCATTTACAACAATTTCTTTGTCCAGACACTGGCCACACTCATATTTTAATTTCTCTGAAACCCAGCCAGGATGGATATAAGTTTTCTGAATCCTGTAGTTTATATGATTCAGGGGCAGCTTCTTGAAGGAAACCAGTAAAATTATAAACACTAAATTGAGTAAAAAGTGAATATTTTTTAGAATGAAGAAGAAACTCACAACAAAATGCAAATTTTAAAAACTGATAAATATAACAAAACCCAAAAAATAACATATTTTTTCCTCATAGTGAAAAAGTGCAAAAGTATTTTGCCTGATAGTGAAAAAGTGCAAAAATATTTGTGACCCCATGGACTGTAGCCCACCAGGCTCCTCTTTCCATGGAATTCTCCAGGCAAGAATACTAGAATGGGTAGCCATTCCCTTCTCCAGGGGATCTTCCCAACCCAGGTATCAAACCTCGGTCTCCTACATTGTAGGCAGATTTTTACCATTTGTGCCACCAGAGAAGCCCCAACTGCCTAATACCTCTCTGTAATATTTTTTTAACCACCAATTTTTTAACTGCATAATCTTTGATTGCCTTTTCATATGATAAAAGTTTTGTTATACCTTTTTCGATAGCGAGCATGGTTGACCAAGACTTGTTCTGTGTTATCAAGAGTTTTGAAAGGTTTATTTGAGCATCACAACTTGTCAATGGGAATGTTACATTTATCAAGTTATTTCCTATAATAGTTGTAAGATTTGGGGACATCACAAGTGTTCTTGTTCAGAGACATATCTTAAATATTCTTGATTTGATTACTGTTATTTACCAATGTAAATAAATCAATCCTAAAGGAAATCAATCCTGAATATTCATTGGAAGGACTGATACTGAAGCTGAGGTTCCAATACTTTGGCCACCTGACTTGAAGAGCTGACTCATTAGAAAAGACTCTGATGCTGGAAAAGACCGAAGGCGGGAAGAGAAGGGGACGGCAGAGGATGAGATGGTTGGATGGCATCACTGACTCAGTGGACATGAGTTTGAGCGAGCTCCAGGAGATGGTGAAGGACAGGGAAGCCTGGCATGCTGCAGCCCATGGGGTTTGCAAAGAGTCAGACATGACTGAGGGACTGAACAATAAAATTTACCAATGTGTCATAAATGCCTTCATTGCAGGAGTGTGGTAAGTTTTATTTTACAGGAAAGAACTCCATTTTGTCTAAGCATGGAGAGTGATCAACCCTTTGCTAACAATTTTACTTGTCTGATACTTGGAAGAATTTTCCCCAGACTAGGTTATGACTTTGTACATTTCAAATCTTCTTTCTTCCCCGTTTCTTACTTGTTTCTGGCTCTGGGTTCTGTAGGATCTGATCGTATTACTATATGACTTCTGGTCTTGTACTGCGAAATGGGGTATTTCCTGCCATATCAGTAAAGAAGGATGTCACAGCCATAACCAATTTCAGGCCTCCAAATGTGCACTTCTGAACCCAGAGGACGTCCAAACGAGAGAACAATGTCTGTGATCCAACAGCTGTTGGCTGCCTGCTGCCCGCCTGAAAAACCAAGAGAAAGGATGCTGGCCCCAGATAGCTGAGATGCATGTGAAAGGAATGATTTCAGTGAGCCAAAATACTTGCATCCCCATGTACACAGAAGAGCACTAAATTCCTTAACTTGAGATGTCTGGTTTTCCTTAATTAACAGTAATCTTTAATGTTCAGACTACCTGTCCCCTTTGTTGCAAACTTCTATATAACCTGACTTCTTCCACCGCCTCCTGAGAGCAGTTTCTCAGGGTTACTTGAGATGCTGTCTCACAGGCCTGAAGTCCTAAACATTTCCACAAAATAAAACATAGCTCTCAATTTCTAGGTTGTGACTATTTTTTTCAGTCAACATTACCATTGTGTCATGATACCAGGTAAATCCATACCATGGAGGTTAAGAGTATTCCTAGAAGCCATATCTACATAAGGAAGGCAAGAACATGATTATCCTTATAAATGAGCAAACTATATCTATCCATACCTCTAAACCCAGTTGAAAATGCCCACCACCTCAATTTCCCCTTCAGATGGTAAAAAAAAAAAATGATCACTACCCCTACAGTGACACCCAACTCAAGTGGAAGAAAGCATAATATCATGAAAGGGAGGTCAGAGCTGAAAGAGACAGGACTCTTAATCAATCCAGTTATAATTGCTCAGGTTTACAAATTTAGCAAAAACATACAACCATGGGGATGCATTGCAACCCAGCGCTCATCAAGGCCTTAGAAGAGACTCAGGCAAGAGAAGAGTTGGAAGCTTCAGCTTCATCACCTGCAAAGTGTTGATTGATCTACCTCTGGACAACTTCCTCTGCTTTTCAGAGAATAAGTACTGAATGAATGAATGCCTTTATATGCTAGGCTGGGATCTGGACTCCTAGAACACTCCAACAAGTGGGAGAAACCTGTAGGAACATCCTTTTTCATTCGGGCCCCAGGGTGTCAGGTCTGGCTCCGAGCCATGCCCAGAACTGAGTGCAATGTTTCAGGGCTGATTTGACCTGTGCAGGCAGGCAGAGTAGACCCCTCACCTGGTTCAAGCCAGCCTATTTGCTTCTACTGATCCTAATGAAAGTCACTAGATTGTATTTTTCTTTTCTTTCTCTTTGGCAACTTCCTCAAGACATTGATTCACACTCAGCTTTTAGTCGACTAAAATCTTTTCACTTTTCACACTCACTAAACCAGGTATCCTCCAAGCTGTGACTGGGCAATTTAAGGGTCTGTGATGGTTAATTTTCTGTGACTGAGCTAAGGGATGCTCTGGGAACTAGGAAAACATTATTTCTGGGTGTGTCTGTGTGAATGTTTCTGGAAGAGTTTAGCATTTGAGTTGGTGAGCTGAGTAAAGAAGATTGCCCTCACCAACGCAGGTGGGCATCATCCAATCTGTCAAGGAGCCGGAATAGAACAAAAAGGCAGAGGAAGGGTGAATTTGCTTTCTTTGCTTGTGCTGGATTACAGCATGTGGGATCTAGTTCCCTAACCAGGGAACAAACTTGTGTCCTCTGCATTGGGAGTGTAGAGTCTTAGCCATTGGATTACCAGAGAAATCCTTAAGACACAATTCTATGGTAGCTGGCTCCCAAGTAACTGAAAGCAGCTGAGCCAGCAAAGAGCTAAGCCTAGAACTAGCACAGAGTCAGTTCCACTGTACTCCGTTTGTCACCACTGTCACAGGGCCACTACCAAAGGGGTGGAGACTCTCCACTTTCTGATGGAGTAGGACAGACACATTCCAGAAGAGTATGCAAGATGAAAGACTGTTCTAGCTACCTTTCCCACAGACCAGAACGCTATCCCCTTGTGTTTCCCACCAAACAATACCTCTAGATCCGGAACAAATAGAAACAGTGCATAAATCTCATCTTCAGTTCAGTTCAGTCAGTCCAGTCACTCAGTTGTGTCCGACTCTTTGCAACCCCATGGACTGCAGCACGTCAGGCTTCCCTGTCCATCACCAACTCCCAGAGTTCACTCAAACTTATGTCCATTGAGTCGGTGATGCCATCCAACCATCTCAGCATCTGTCACTCCTATCTCCTCCCACCTTTAATCTTCCCCAGCATCAGGATCTTTTCCGATGAGTCAGTTCTTCGCATCAGGTGGCCAAAAGATTGGAGTTTCAGCTTCAGTATCAGTCCTTCCAATGAATATTCAGGACTGATTTCCTTTAGGATGGGCTGGTTGGATCTCCTTGCAGTCCAAGGGACTCTCAAGAGTCTTCTCCAACACCACAGTTGAAAAGCATCAATTCTTCAGTGCTCAGCTTTCTTTATAGTCCAACTCTCACATCCATACGTGACTACTGGAAAAATCATAGCTTTAACTAGACAGACCTTTGTCGGCAAAGTAATGTCTCTGCTTTTGAATAAGCTGTCTAGGTTTGACATAACTTATCTTCCAAGAAGCAAGTGTCTTTTAATTTCATGGCTGCAATCACCATCTACAGTGATTTTGGAGCCCCCAAAAATAACGTCTCTCACTGTTTCCATTGTTTCTCCATCTATTTGCCATGAAGTGATGGGACCAGATGCCATGATCTTAGTTTTCTGAATGTTGAGTTTTAAGCCAACTTTTTCACTCTCCTCGTTCACTTTGATCAAGAGGTTTTTTAGTTTTTCTTTGCTTTCTTCCATAAGGGTGGTGTCATCTACATATCTGAGGTTATTGATATTTCTCCCGGCAATCTTGATTCCAGCTTGTGCTTCATCCAGCCCAGCGTTTCTCATGATGTACTCTGCATAGAAGTTAAATAAGCAGGGTGACAATATACAGCCTTGGTATACTCCTTTCCTGATTTGGAACCAGTCTGTTGTTTCATGTCCAGTTCTAAATGTTGCTTCCTGACATGCATACAGATATTCTCAAGAGGCAGGTCAGGTGGTCTGGTATTCCAACCTCTTTAAGAATTTTCCACAGTTTGTTTTGATCCACACAGTCAAAGGCTTTGGCATAGTCAATAAAGCAGACATAGATGTTTTTCTGGAACTCTCTTGCTTTTTTGATGATCCAACAGATGTTGGCATTTTGATCTCTGGTTCCTCTGCCTTTTCTAAATCCAACTTGAACATCTGGAAATTCACAGTTCACATACTGTTGAAGCCTGGATGGGAGAATTTTGAGCATTACTTTACTAGCGTGTGAGATGAGTGCAATTGTGCGGCAGTTTGAACATTCTTTGGCATTGCCTTTCATTGGGATTGGAATGAAAACTGACCTTTTCCAGTCCTGTGGACACTGCTGAGTTTTCCAAATTTGCTGGCATATTGAGTGCAGCACTTTCACAGCATCATCTTTGAGGATTTGAAATACCTCAACTGGAATTCCATCACCTCCACTAGCTTTGGTAATAGTGATGCTTCCTAAGGCCCACTTGACTTCACATTCCAGGATGTCTGGCTCTAGGTGAGTGATCACACCATCGTGGTTATCTGGGTCGTGAAAATCTTTTTTGTATAGTTCTTCTGTGTATTCTTGCCACCTCTTCTTATTATCTTCTGCTTCTGTTAGGTCCATACCATTTCTGTCCTTTATTTCATCTTTGCATGCATCTTTTATTCAACTTTGCATGAAATGTTCCCTTGGTATCTCTAATTTTCTTGAAGAGATCTCTAGTCTTTCCCACTCTATTGTTTTCCTTTATTTCTCAGCAGTGATCACTGAGGAAGGCTTTTTTATCTCTGCTTGCTATTCTTTGGAACTCTGTATTCAAATGTGTATATCTTTCTTTTCCTCCTTTGCGTTTTGCTTCTCTTCTTTTCACAGCTGTTTGTAAGGCCTCCTCAGACAAATACCCACCTTAGCAGAACATAAGTGATTTACACACAATTACATGCAGCCTCTATATAATAGTTTTCCCTAAAAAGACAATTAAAATGTAGTGCCATTTTTAGCAATTATAAATTCACAAGTTGGTAGTAAATATATATTTTTTAAACCAGTAAAACATATCTTCAGAATCAGCTCATTTAGGATTTGTAGTGATTTTAGAAATATATTTGTGAATCATCTTATCAATGCTCACAAAAATTGGAAGGGGGACGTTTAATCTACTTAAGAAAATTAATTCTGGATATTTGGCAATCACTTTATCAGCATCATTTTCATGTAAACACTGTGCTTATCAATGATTCTTATCTAGTCATTAAAGTGGGCCTTGTATTTGGCTAAGCGCTTGTCATAATTTCACAATTTTCACTCACTCAGACTGGCCACCCTCCAAGATATTCCAATTAAGAGTTTATTACTCTGTCACACTTACAGGGGCCTGAGTCGACATATAGTTAAATTCTATCTAGAGGACATATCCCAGGCTGCAGCTGTTCTGCTTCTCTGGGATTTTTTTCATCTTGTTTTTCTAATGAAAATAATCTATTGATCCTGTTCATAAGAGGAGCACACAGCTCCAAACCATTACCTCCTGGCAGTAACTAATTTTTGAGTCCTCTCTGCTTCACCACACTCCTTAATGGCAGTTGAATAAATAGCTGAGATGCAGGCTTCTCGGTCCTTTCTGAAGTATAGTATCTTCCAACAAGAGAGCAAAAAAAAAAAAAAAGAATATTTACAAAGCATCAAACTGTGTGTCAAGGTGAACACTAAACCTGGTGCTCTCAGGGTCTCTGCCCTTAAGTGGCTCATAGCACAGTAGTGCAGATAATACAAAGCCACATTTAGGGTAAGTCTGCACAGCTTGGAAAGAACCAGGCCTCCCACTCTCTCGAGAAACAGTTCACAGGACCAGGGGTGGACATGTGACCCAAAGGCAGCCAGTGTGACCTAAAGCTGTGCTCAGACAGATAAACGAGTTCAATCTAATTCTCACCAGAATTTTCAGTAAAAGGCATAAAAACTTTTGCCAGTAGGAGTAATAAGCTCTGGAGTTGACAGGTCACATAGTTTTAGGGACCGGGGCAGACATTTTTCCAGAAAAAGTTAGTCTGCAGAAGGAATAGAATCGGACAAACCAGCAGCACAGGACCCTAGGGAGAGGCAGAGACAGAGAACAAAACTTCCATTGTCATCTGTTTCTCAGCCAGAGTGACTGAGAGGCTGGTTCTATTTGGAATTTTTTTTTCTTGGATTCTGTGAGCTTTCTTTACAAGAACCACCATGTGTGTTTGAGCTGGTTCAACAAGGTTCTGTACCTTGAAACTCAAAGGCCTGAAAGAATCTCATTTTGGGGTTTTTTTAGATTCCAAATATTAAGTGAGACAATATAGAGTTTGCCTTTGTCTGACATTTCACCTAGCATAATGTCCTCAAGTTCCATTCATGTTCTCCAGAGTGGAAAGACTCCATTCTTTCTGATAGCTAAATAACATTCCATTATATTTACATATATATCACATTTTCTTTATCCATTCATACATTTAACTTTATTTTAAACTTTTTACAAATGTACTTGTTTATTTTTGGCTGTGGTGGGTCTTCATTGATGCACTTGGGCTTTCTCTAGTTGTGGCAACGGGGGGCTACTTCCTAGTTTGAGTGCTCAAGCTTCTCATTGCGATGGCTTCTCTTGTTGCAGGGCACAGGCTCTGTGGCATGCAGGTTCAGCAGTTGTGGCTCACGGGCTTAGTTGCCTGGAGCATGTGTGACCTTCCCAGACTAGGAATCGAACCTGTGTTCCCTGCACTGGTAGGCAGATTCTTAACCAGTGGACCACCAGGGAAGCCCCTAACTTTATTTTTGAAAATAATAATAGTCTTTTACAGATTCATCAATATGAATCACTATTCATCAAAATCAGTTTGGGGTCAATAAATAAATATTTTTTAAAAAACTGAAGAACCCAAATCAAACATGAAAGCAAAAATAAGATTGTCTCTACTTTCTGTGTTCTGAGGTTTTGCTTTTGCTCCTCTACCTACCTCTTCACACCCCCTCTACTGACCCATTCCCCTACTCCACTGCACAACCCACCTGCTCTTCAGCCCCAGTGCACGGCTCAGCTTTTTCTCTCCAAAGCAGGATTAATCCAGCCCACTTTTCCTACTGTGGCTATAGTTCGCACAGACCATTTGTCAGCTCTTCTACATCCCCAGCCCAACCCATGGAAGCCCCAGCCTGCAGCCCATCTTGCCCCTCATGCAACACGCCTCCTACCTAAGTCTTCTCAAGCCACCATGGGAAGGAAACGAAACACAGCTGTGACAGCACCTAATGTTCAAAAGATGAGCCTGGAATCTGAAAATTCACAGACACTGAATAAGACAGCCAGGGTAAAATCAAAAAGGTACTGACACTGAATCCTGGCTCCACTGACTGAGGGATCATGGCCAAGTTTACTTAACCTTCTGAGCCTCAGTATCTGCACCAATAAAATAGAGGAACTAATCCCTATCTCACAAGACTGTTGAGAAGAGTAAAGGAGACGCATCTGTGAAAGAATCAGGCACTCTGTGGTCTGTAGGCCTAAAGTAAACAGCAATTCACTCTTGGCTTCAACCACTGACTGGTTCATTGTTACGCTATATGACTTTTCATAGGCAGATGCTGTTTCCCTGGAGGTCAGAGACCACAACCTATTTCTTCAATCCCTAAACTTAATATTGGTATATAGAAAGTTCCCAGTAAATAGTAACCAATTAATTGAAAGCTGTATACCCGAACACTTTTATTAGCACACACACACACACAACATCAGAAGACCCATGTTCCTTTTCATCCAGCTACATAAATCATTCATTGGGTTTCTGTAATCTTTTCAAAGAGCGAGTATAGTCAATTTCCAATTATCTGTGTCAGTGGGGAACAGGAATAGTCTGAATAATGAAACCCACAAATAATCCATATGTTTAATTTTAGTAGCTGCTTCCAGCCAGTATGAAAATGTCCCACGGTGAATGTTACTGTTCTCCCCACCCCTCCTTTCTCTCTGGCTGGGGCAGATCTCGCCGAAAGGCATCCTCGTCAGGGAGAAGGGAAGCCCAGAGTCTAGACAATCCTCCTGCTTGCTAATCAGCCTTCAGATAATGAAGCCAGGCTCTGCTGCTCAGGAGGGCTTGACTGGTGCTGTGTCAAAGGACAAAGAGGAATTATAGGATCACACACTAAATTCCAATCCTAACGACACCCTGACCCCCGTGGTCAACAGCCAAGCATGTCCGTCGGCTAAATCAGCCAACGTGGGGCTGACATCTCATGAGACCTTGGAACAGAGACTCACATGGAAAATAAAATGTGAATCACACCACACAGGCCAGATCTACTTAATTCAATCAGCAAATGTTACTGAATACCTACTATGACATCGAGTCCTAAAGGAAATCAACACTGAATATTCATTGGAAGGACTGATGTTGAAGCTGAAGCTCCAATATTTTGGCCACCTGATGGGAAGAGCTGACTCACTGGAAAAGCCTGATGCTGGGAAATATTGAAGGCAAAAGGAGAAGAGGGCGGCAGAGGATGAGATAGTTAGATAGC
The DNA here is from genome assembly GCA_024291935.2 of Okapia johnstoni. NCBI lineage: Eukaryota > Metazoa > Chordata > Mammalia > Artiodactyla > Giraffidae > Okapia > Okapia johnstoni. Next base: position 141,934,673 of record CM044307.1, on the reverse strand, counting down.
ATCACCGACTCAATGGACATGAATTTAAGCAAACTCCAGAAGGTAGTGGAGGACAGAGGAACCTGTCATACTGCAGTCCATGGGGTTGCAAAGAGTCAGACATCACTTAGTGACTGAACAATGATGACAACAACTATGACATCTGCCAATTACACATTCGTGTGTGTGTGCGTAATGCACAATTAATGTGTGTGTGTTATGCACAATTACTGTGCCTTTGGAATACAAGGCAAACTCAGGAAGTAACAGACCTGATCTGAGAACCATTTCATGCAGCCACTGCTGATCAGAATCTTGAACGCACATGTCACTTGGGTCTACTAATTTCAGAGGATATCTAATGATAGCCTAAAGGCAGTTTGTTATTTTTTTGTAACCAAGACTTAAAAGTTAATATACTTGGTTTAAAAAAATAAAAGAATTAATTTATTTCCTCTAGTCTTTCCTGAGTTGAAAACTGTTCAACCTAAGCTGGCCAACAAGAGCCCTGAGGGCTGGATCTGGGCTCAAAAGTGTTTGACTCTCCCACTGTGGTTTCTCTCCAGGGCCTCCTCCATCCCCTGCTTCTCTGCAACACTGAGGGCACATCACAACTGCTTTTGTCACCTGTCCATTAACTTACATCATCCACCTGGCTTCTCCAGGCATTTGCATCTATATTGTATTTCTAAATACAATTGTATTGTATTTATTGTATTGTATTTATTGTATTTAGGCCTATTGTATTTCTAAATTGCAGCAAAAATACCTCCCTTCCCACAAGCTCTTCTTACAATGTGACTTCAAAACCCTTCCCATGGGGACTTCCCTGGTGGTCCAGTGGCTAAAACTTCAAATTCCCAATGCAGGGGGTCGGGTTCAATCCCTGGTCAGGGAACTAGGTCCCACATGATGCAACTAAAGATCCTGCATGTCACAGTGAAGATCAAAGATCCCACATGACACAACTCAGACCCGGTACAGTCAAATTAAAATAAAAAAGAGAAAACACTTCCCATGAAGATGTGGGGTCTAAGTTTCTTCTTCTGAACATGCACATGTATGTGGACTTCTGCAGAAGTGACCCAAAGTGAATGCCTGCTGGAGTTGGCTCACACCAACTGGGTACCCCTCCTCCAAACTCTGTGTTCAGTGGCTTGAAATGGGCTATGGTGGGAGCATTAATATTGTGAAAATCAGCAAACATGACAGACAGGGCTTTTCCACTGAGGAAGCCAGTTGTTTTTCATTTTTCTGCACACTGCTTCACCTGCTTCTCTCATGATGCTCACTCCTGGAATTCTGCACGGGAACCTGAGCAGCCCAAGGAGAGGGCCATGTGGCAGAAAACCCAGGCCTCAGGCTTATCATTCACTGAGCTCCATGCTGAGCCGCTTTAGTTGTGTCCTACTCTTCAACCCTGTATTCCATAGCTAACCAGGCTCCTCTGCTCATGGACTTCTCCAGGCAAAAATATTGAAGTGGGTTGCCATGCCCTTCTTCAGGGGATCTTCCCAACCCAGGGATCGAACCTGGGTCTCCCGCACTGCAGGCAGATTCTTTACTGTTTGAGCCACCAGGGAAGCCCTCCCAGCTGATAGCCAGCACTAATTTTCCAGCCATGTGAGAGAGCCTTCTGTGAGTAGATCTTCCAGCCCCCAGTTCCAGCACCCCAGCTGACATCACAAAGAACAAAGTCAATTCTTTCCCATGGAACTGTGTCTAATTACAGACAACTCATGAGCACCCGAAAAGGCTGGGGATGTGCAGCAGTAACAGTGACCAGAACCCAGTTCCTGGTGGCCTGGAGTAGCCGGACTCTGCCCTGCACGGGCCCTTTTACCTACAGGTCACCAACATCACTCTTGCTGGTTCCCACTGTGTCCCATTGTACACTGATTCAGGCAGACTTGGCCCTTTCTTTGTTTCGGGGCTCACAACCTCCCCTCAGAGAACTCCAGAATCGCTGTCCCTTAGTTTAGTTTAGTTCAGTCACTCAGTCATGTCCGACTCTTTGCAACCCCATGGTCTGCAGCACACCAGACCTCCCTGTCCATCACCAACTCCCAGAGTTTACTCAAACTCATGTCCATCGAGTTGGTGATGCCATCCAACCATCTCATCCTCTGTCATCCCCTTCTCCTCCCGCCTTCAATCTTTCCCAGCATCAGGGTCCTTTCAAATGGGTCAGTTCTTTGCATCAGGTGGCCAAAGTATTGGAGCTTTAGCTTCAGCACCAGTCCTTCCAGTGCATATTCAGGACTGATTTCCTTTAGGACGGACTGCTTGGATATACTTGCAGTCCAAGGGACTCTCAAGAGTCCTCTCCAACACCACAGTTCAAAAGCATCAATTCTTCAGCGCTCAGCTTTCTTTATAGTCAAACTCTCACATCCCTACATGACTACTGGAAAAACCATAGCTTTGACTAGATAGACCTTTGTTGGCAAAGTAATGTCTCTGCTTTTGAATCAGCTGTCTAGGTTGGACATAACTTATCTTCCAAGGAGCAAGTGTCTTTTAATTTCATGGCTCCAGTCACCATCTGCAGTGATTTTGGAGCCCCCAAAAATAATGTCTCTCACTGTTTCCATTGTTTCCCCATCTATTTGCCATGAAGTGATGGGATCAGATGCCATGATCTTAGTTTTCTAATGTTGAATTTTAAGCCAACATTTTCACTTTCCTCTTTTGACTTTGATCAAGAGGCTCTTTAGTTCTTCTTCACTTTCTGCCATAAGGATGGTTTCATCTGCATATCTGAGGTTATTGATACTTCTCCCGGCAATCTTGATTCCAGCTTGTGCTTCATTCAGCCCAGCACTTCGCATGATGTACACTGTATATAGGTTAAATAAGCAGGGTGACAATATACAGCCTTAACATACTCCTTTTCCGTTTTGGAACCAGGCTGTTGTTCTATGTCTAGTTCTAACTGTTGCTTCTTTACTTGCATACAGATTTCTCAAGAGGCAGGTCAGGTGGTCTGGTATTCCTATCTCTTTAAGAATTTTCCACAGTTTGTTTTGATCCACACAGTCAAAGGCTTTGGCATAGTCAATAAAGCAGAAGTAGATGTTTTTCTGGAAATCTCTTGCTTTTTTGATGATGGCAATTTGATCTCTGGTTCCTCTGCCTTTTTTAAATCCAGCTTGAACATCTGGAAGTTCACAGTTCACGTACTGTTGAAGCCTGGCTGGGAGAATTTTGAGCATTACTTTACTAGCGTGTGAGGTGAGTGCAGTTGTGTGGTAGTTTGAGCATTCTTTGGCATTGGCTTTCTTTAGGATTGGAATGAAAACTGACCTTTTCTAGTCCTGTGGACACTGCTGAGTTTTCCAAATTTGCTGGCATATACAGTGTAGCACTTTCACAGCATCATCTTTTAGGATTTGAAATAGCTCAACTGGAATTCCATCACCTCCACTAGCTTTGGTCATAGTGATGCTTCCTAAGGCCCACTTGACTTCGTACACCTGGATGTCTGGCTCTAGTATAGTTCTTCTGTGTATTTTTGCCACCTCTTCTTAATATCTCTGTCCCAAGCTGCTTCTATTTCACCTCAAGGCAGCTTGGAGCTGCTCTGCATCTGTTTTCCTGGACCTCTTGCTCTGAACGTTCCAAGTTTGAAAGTGGATGCTACCTACAAGGGCTTCCTCAGTGGCTCAGTGGTAAAGAATCTGCCTGTAATGCAAGAGCTACAGGAGACTCAGGTTCGATCCCTGGGTCAGGAAGATCCCCCAGAGGAGGGCATGGCAACCCACTCCAGTATTCTTGCCTGGAGAATCCCATAGACAGAGGAGCCTGGCAGGCTACAGTTCATAGGGTCTCAAAGAGTGGAACACGACTGAAGCAACTTAGCGCGCGCGTGTGTGTGCGTGCACGCGCGCGCGCACACACACACACACACACTGACTGCCTACAAAGCTGAAAACTATGGACTTCAGCTCTTCTGTACCCACAATCTGAAAGTCTTGTTCCACGGGTTTTCAGGCATTTGAAGTTTTAAACAGAACTGGAAAACATCTGTGTTTGGTGCTCCCTGAAAGGTCTCCTTCATTGTTGCAATGACTGGCTCCACCTCAATTTCCCTGGCTCACTCTCAGATGTACATCCTTGTAGGGGCAGGACAGGGCTTCCAGACTTGCCATCTCCCTCCTGCCCATGCAGGGGTGACACCAGGCATGAGAGGCACACAGTGAATGAGATTCTGTCCTGGCCTGCAAGGACTGAAGACTACTGGGTTTATGCACTGAGAAAACAGGGGAAGACTCAATTTGGGTTTTAAAGTTTGAGCAAGAGTTTTCTTGGTAGAGAGAGAAGGAGAGGAAGAAAGGGAGAGACAGAGGAAAAGGGAGAGAGAAAAGTTAACTAATTCCAGGCAGAAGGGCAAATGTAGGTGGAGGCCAGTTTGACAAAGAACAAGAATTCTACTGTATTTGGAGCAAAAGGGACACAGGTGGAAAGTTCAGCAAAGGGAGTAGGGTCAGATGAAGCATGAATTTTGTTCCATGGGCAACGGTGGAGCCACTGCGAGTAAGACCAAATTGACATGGTCTGATTTGCATTTTCTAAAAATAACACTCTTGGAGACAGAGTGGAAAAGGGCTCAAAGGGGAACTTAATTGCCAATCAAAGGAGGCCAACTCAAGGCTATTTCTAGGCAAGAGATGATGGAGGGCTAAAAATGACATGGTGATAATTGGAATAGGGAGAAAATGCTTGTGGACTAGAAACCACAACAAAGGGCAGGTGTCAGGGGACTGGAGGGTAGGGAGCAGGAGCTTAATAATAGCAGTAGTGGCGGCGGCAGCCACAGCATACATGCAGCACCTACTATGTGCCAGGCATTATTTTAAGGGCTTCACAAGAGTAAGGGCAACAGAAAGGAGAGGGGGCCTCAAAGGTCCTTTCGAGGAGGAAGCAGAGCTGGGTAGCAGGTTCAGTCTGAAGGACTCTGCTTCATTGTGCAACCTCAGCTTCCCAGTTTTCAGGGCTAATGGCCCTGTGTAAGCAAAGCTGAAGCTCTTGGGACTTCCCTGATGGCCCAGTGGCTAAGATTCCATGCTCCCAATGCAGGGGCCCGGGTTCAGGGAACTAGATCCCACATGCCACAACTAAAAGTTTGAGTGCCGAATCTAAAGACCCTGCATGCCGCAACTAAGACCTGGTGCAGCCAAATACATTAATTAATTGAATCTTTGTTAAGAAGTTGAAGCTTTTGTTGCACCTGGTCTTAGGAAGTCAGGGCAGCCATCAGTAATCTCAGTGCTACTGTCCTGGAAACTCAGCCTGAAGTCACTCTCCCAGTCCTAGGACCCTGGGTCCGAGCCCCTGTCTTGGGTTCACCCTGTCTCTGTCTCCCCACTGATACCAACCTGCATGGAAACCCCAAGGAGCATCCTTGCCTTCCCCCAGCTTCCAGTGACCTCTTTTCCTCAGAACCAGCATATATGTCCTCCAAGTGCTCTGGGGCCTGCTTCCAGCCACAGCCAGGCCTACAGGCTCTCATGCAGTCCTGCCTAACCTAACTGCCAGGTACCAGCTACCACTTAGGCCCCCTGCTGTTGGGCAACCCTGACTGATGGGTTCTTGGGAGCTCACGCTTCCAGGATTAATGAGAGTGACGGATGCTCTCAGATGTGGTGCTGGAGCAAGGTCAGCTCTCGCCCACACCTGCCCACCCTAGGTGGCTGCCCCATCCCGGCTGACCCAGTATTGGTAAAGGACATCTGGCCTCCAGATAAAGCCATGCAGAACCAGAGCCATGGGAAGGGGGAAAGTGACAGCAGTGTCAGAGCTGGCAGCAAGGTTTCTAGCCTGGGAGGAGGAGTATAACACTGGCAGAAGTAGAGTCGCTGAAAGGCCATGAAGCGGTTCTGTGCCCTCTGTTCTGGGTGGGTGAGATCTCTGGCCCCGCCACCCACCCACACTATGCAGGCAGCTGTGCGCATCAAACCATCTGCATCGCAGAATGCCACCCGACTCACCAGGACACACATCTGCTTGGGGGTGGGGACATGACACTTCAGATGACTCCGGGGCCGCTGTACAGCTCTGCTCCTTCCAGTGGGGCCAATTTTCCACTGTGCAAAGCCCACGAGCTGCTGATCTGTGGCCGTTTGTGGGCCCTTTGTGCTTGCTAACAAGGACCAGTTGTCATTGAGGGCACCCCTGATTTTCACCGCTGAACACTACGGCTGCACACAACTCTCAGTGAATTTCCACAAAGTCTAAAGACACAGGAATCTTCAGTTCGAGACATCAGCTTCCAAACACATCTTGAATTCTTTTTTTTTTTAATTTTTAAAAATTTATTTATTTTTTATTGAAGGATAATTGCTTTACAGAATTTTGCTGTTTTCTGTCAAACCTCAACATGAATCATCAAAGGGTATACATATATCCCCTCCCTTTTGAACCTCCCTCCCATCTCCTGCCCCATCCCTCCCCTCTAGATTGATACAAAGCCCCTGTTAGAGTTTCCTGAGCCATACAGCAAATTCCCGTTGGCTATCTATTTTACAGATGGTAATGTAAGTTTCCATATTACTCTTTCCATACATCTCACTCTCTCCTCCCCTCTGCCCATGTCCATAAGTCTATTCCCTATGTCTGTTTCTCCATTGTTGCCCTGTAAATAAATTCTTCAGTATTATTTTTCTAGATTCTGTATATGTGCATTAGAATATAGTATTTATCTTTCTCTTTCTGACTCACTTCACTCAATATAATAGGTTCTAGGTTCATCCACCTCATTAGAACTGACTCAAATGTGTTCCTTTTTATGCTGAGTAATATTTCATTGTGTATCTATACCATTCATCTTTCAATGGACAACTTCTTTATCCATTCATCTGTCAGTGGACATCTAGGTTGCTTCCATGTTCTAGCTACTGTAAACAGTGCTGCAATGAACAATGGGATACATGTTTCTCTTTCAACTTTGGTTTCCTCAGGGTATAGGCCTAGGAGTGGGATTTCTGGGTCATATGGTGGCTTTATTTCTAGTTTTTTAAGGAATCTCCATACCATCTTCCATAGTGGCTGTATCAATTTACATTCCCACCAACAGTGCAAGAGTGTTCCCTTTTCCCCACACCCTCTCCCACATCGAGAATTCTTAAAGAATCCAGGAAATGGCAGTAAAGGACACGGCTCTGTGGCCTCCCAGGAGGATCTGTTCTGGGTATTCCTTAATGGTATTAGGGTTTTGACCTTTGCAAATTGCTGTCCCACATGAAGAATGAACACTCCTTCCTATACGCCTTCTTCAGAGCCCTGCCTTCCATCCTCACGGGAAATTTTAACAAAGTATGGCCAATCCAGACTCGTCTACACAGCAGCAATTAGTAAGCTAAAGTTCACAAACAAGGAGCAAAGCGACAGTCTGTATATGTGTATAGGAGTGTGGGTAGGTGAATGATAGATCAAGAGAGAGACAGATAATAGACAGAAGATATTAATAGATAAATAGATAGTAAAAGGGGCTTCCCTGGTGGCTCGGACAGTAAACAATCTGCCCACAATGTGGGAGACCTGGGTTTAATCCCTGGTTGGGAAGATCCCCTGGAGAAGGGAATGGCAGCCTACTCCAGTATTCTTGCCTGGAGAATTTCATGGACAGAGGAGCCTGGCAAGCTATAGTCAATGGGGTTGCAAAAAGGTGGACACAAATGACTAACACACACACACACACACACAGATAGTAGAAGAAAGATATATAGATATAGATAATCAGGGCTTCCCAGGTGGCTCAGTGGTAAAGAATCTGCCTGCCAATGCAGGAGGTGGGTTCAAGACCTAGGTCAAGAGGATCCCTTGGAGAAGAAAATTGCAAGCGACTCCAAGGATCCCTTGGAGAAGAAAATTGCAAGGATCCCTTGGAGAAGAAAATTGTATTCTTGCCTGGGAAATCCCATGGTCAGAGAAGACTGGCAGACTACAAACTATGGGATCAAAAAAGAGTCAGACACAACTAAGCAGCTAAACAACAATACATAATTAATAGATAATAAGTAGAAGATAGATAAATAGTAGAGGATAGATATATAAATATAGATAATAGGTATTAATTGAAGATAAATAGATATATAAATACAGATAATAGATAATGGATAGAAGATATATAGATATAGATAATAATTAATAGATAATAGAAGATACATAAATGGATAGTAGAAAATAGAAATATAGATAATAGATTGCTAGATAGCTAGATGACAGACAAAACATCAGGCCTTACCATTTGGGAAGGATAAAGTGGGGTTGCCTTATGGTGAATCCACTCCTCCACAGGTTACTCAAGAAGAAAATCTGCCCTTGTCAAAAGGTCCTCCCATTACTTCTGACAGCCCCCAAAGCAGAATACCTTGTAATGCTATTCAAGGGCTGTGAGGTCAACAGTCCCTGTTGGGATGCTAACAGGTTCCCAGGGACGTTCCTGACTCTGCCATTCCTCAGCCTGGCCGGGGGTGTTGGGTGCTCGGCAGCTACCACCAGTGGTCAGAGACCAGTTCCTGCTCTAGAATCATGCTGCTGAAGATGTGGTCCCTGGACCTGGAGCATTAGCATCCCTGGAAATTTGTTAAAAATGCTCAGGTCCCACTCCCAGAAGTCCTTTTCTGATGAGTATGGGGTGCATCTAGGCTGCTTCTCAAACTGTAATGGCTGAGGATTCATATGGGGACTCAGTTAAAACCCAGATGTTGATTCTTCGGGGTCTATGGTAGGGGCTGAGATTCTGCATTTGTACAAACTCAGGGCAGTGCTGACCTTCCTGGTCCCCAGACCATACTTTGTGTAGCAAAAAAGTGGAGACTAGTTCTCTCAGCCTCCAGTATCAGCGCCTCCACCTAGTTCCTCTTTTTGAAAGCACCCCTCACCCTCACCCCTAGAAGTGACAATGTCTTGCTTCTGCCAATTTTCTGAGACAGGAAAAAAAGATTGGATTTCTGCCTTGCAACCCAAGAGGAGTCCAAACAAATGTACTTTATGTTGATCCAAGAAAGACTCTAGAAGAGATGGTTTCTGAGCATTTAAAAAAGGAGGCAGCAAGGATTCATTCGAAACACAGCCGTGCCAGGTTAGCTTCACACCCTTTTTCCCCACTGGGTACAGGACTCTTTGAGGTTTTACAATGGTTTTACTTTTCAGGAGTACTCTCATCACTTGCCAAATACAACTGAAGAAAAATTACACCCCCTTTAGACTGCAGTCTCTATCTAGAACTGAGCCCATGACTCTATGTAACAGGCCTTCTATTTTACACTACAGTCTTCCTCCTCTCCCTACCCAAAACCCACCTTCCCCTTTCCTTATAAGAGATGCTACTGCTTCCAAGTTCCGGTAAAAAACAGAATCCATCAAATGAAACATTCACCTCAATATCCACTCTTTGCCTCTTCCTTTCCATCTCAGTGGCTGAGCTCTCCCTCCTTCATAGGAGGCGAATCCTACCATGTAATACCTGAGCCTCCCTCTCTCTCTTCCTCAGAGCCTTCACTTCACCAGTCTCCCAAAACTCATGGTCTTCCCTCATCATGGTCCATTTCCATTGCCCTTAAATAAGTTCAAGTCCTTCCCATCTTTTAAACCATGAGTATTATTTCTAAAACTCTCCATCAACTTTTGGCTTCTACCCTCTCTCTCTGCTTTCTTTCAGAGTAAAAACTATTGGAAAAGGTGTGCAGTAACTTCTCCATATCTTCACTCCCCACTTACTCTTCAAGCCACAACACCACTGAAATGTTCTGGCAAAGATATCACCATTGTCCTGTCTTTTGCTAAAGCCAATGAATGGTCCTCAGCCCTTGTTTAACTTGACCTCTCTCTCTCTCTCTCTCATCCTCATCGGGTCTTAGCTGTGGCACACAGGATCTTCGTTGGCACCTGCGGGAATTTTTTTTTTTTAAGTTGTGGCATGCAGACTCTAGTTGTGGTGTGCAGGATCCTTAGTTATGGCATGCAAACTCTTAGTTGCAGGATCAGTCAGTTCAGTTCAGTCACTTGGTCATGTCCATCTCTTTGCAACCCCATGGACTGCAGCACGCCAGGCTTCCCTGTCCTTCACCATCTCCTGGAGTTTGCTCCAACTCATGTCCATTGAGTCAGTGATGCCATCCAACCATCTCATCTTCTGTTGTCCCCTTCTCCTCCTGCCTTCAATATTTCCCAGCATCAAGGTCTTTTCTAATGAGTCAGCTCTTTGCATCAGGTGGCCTTCAGCATCAGTCCTTCTGATGAATATACAGCATCTAGTTTCCCCTCCAGGGATGGAACCACGGCCCCCTCCATTGGGATCGCAGTCTTAGCCACTAGACCACCTGGGAAGTGTTGATCTCTCTTCTTAAAGCCTGTTGTCACTGTCCCCAACTCTCCTTCCAGTCTTCCTGCCAGACCTCCTTCCCCTGCTGATTCTCTTCTCCTTTCTCAAGTCTGAAAGTTTGCATCCACTCCCAGGGCTTTGAATTCCTCCTAGGTGTGATCACCACATTTAAATATGTCCCTTTGTTCCAGAATCCTATCTCCAACTGCTTGTCCAACATCTTCATTTGATGACAGAGAGAAAACTCAAACCTACCTTGACACAAGGCAATCTATTTACTCCCACCTCCCACAAAAAAAAAAAAAAAAAAAAAAAACGCTCCATCCTCAGCCTTGCCTCTCTCAGCAAATAGCATCACTATCATCCAAAATCACATGCACAGAACCTAGGCATATCCTTGATTACCGTAAGTGTGTTCTTTCAGCTAAAGCTCCTGAACTCCTATCCAATAGGACCCTTTCTCCCACCTCCCTATGACTTCCCTAGTGATAACTACCATTATCTCTAGCCTGGACCACCAACGGTGACCTAATTGGTCTCCTGACTTCACTTTGCCTGCCTAGAATACATCCTCCAAGTGGAAGCAATGGTCATCTTTTCAAATCATAAATCAAATCAGATTGTATCACTACTGAAAATTCTCCCCAAATCTTCCCATCACAACCAGAATAAAATCTGAACTCTTTAGCAAGGTCTGAAAGAGCCTGCAGGACCCAGGATGTACCTCTTCCACCTCTCTCACGTCATCTCTCCCCCATCCTCCAGCTCTTCTGGCTCCTCTTGTTCACAAAGGCTAATCATTTCCTGGAGTTTTATACCTGCTGCTCCTTAGTCATCTTGGGATTTTCCTACAAATTGTCACATGGATGCCTCCTTCTCATTCAGGTCTCAACCAAAACGCCCCCCCTCTTTGCCTTAGCATCCTAGCTAAAACAGTCTCACCTAGACACTCTCTTCCATGTTACCCTATATTATCTTCTTTGTGCCACTTGTGAATGGCTAAAGTAATTTTTTGTGTTTGTTACCTGTCTCTCCTCCCATCGCCACCAGAAAATAAGTTCCTTGAGGACATCTATGACTATCCGTGGCCCATCAAAGGTACTCAGTTTGCTGAATGCATGAAAGAATGGATGAATAAATGGATGACTAGATGGATGGATAGATACTAATCTCCTAAGGTTACATAGCAGCCTCTCTTTACATACTCTTCCCAAACATTTCCATCTACTCCATATTCAGCTGTTGTCTCTGGGCAAGTGATCCCCCAATCTTTATCTCTAACCCAGCTCTCTCCAGACCCCATGGACGGATGTATTCAGCTGCCTTTTGGACATCTCGAGCCAAATGTCTCACAGTGCTTCAACCTCAATGCTCAAACTAAAACCTCTTCTTCTTAATTTCTCATGCAAATGAAGATTGCCATTACGTACTCAGGTGCCAAGGCTGGGATTCTGAGGATCAGCCTTCACTCCCTCCTCCCAAATGTTACCAAGACCTGTCGATCCAGTCCCAGATCTGTATACGTCTCTCCATCCACACCACCTCCATCAGCTCTCACCCAGACCACCAAGACAGCTCTAGTGCCCTCTTCACGTCTAGATGTGTTCAATTCCCTCCACTCGCAGCCCAAGTGGTGTTTCTTTATCTCAGTTCTTCTGTTCCACATCATGATGAAAACTGAAGTCTAAACCCCTCAGCCTTTCACAATCTGACCTCACTATTCTCCACCATATATTATCCTTATACTATTCGAAGTGCCTGCAGGTTCTTCAATATACACGCACGTTTTCTCTTGCCTCTGAGCCTTCTCCTCTGTCTGAAGTGCCATTTACCCTATATCTTCTGCTTCTACTTTTTATGCAGTATTTATTGAGGGTGCCACCCCTGTAAAGGAGCCTTCCTTCTTTCCCCATCATCCAGGTCTCGATTAGGGACTTCTCCCCACCTGTTATCATAAAATCCAGTGGCTCTTTTATTACACCCCAGGCACTGCATTTTATTTGCCTTCTCACATATCTGTGAGTTCTCTAAAGGCAGTGACAGAGCCTTAAACATCTCTAAATCCTCAATACGGAAACAGAGCTGACACAGAAAAGGCATTCAAATATGTGTAGATTGATGGGTGGGAACTTGTGGGAGTACAGCATATATTTTGGAAAACCTAATAAGGGCTCCAGGCATTTTTGACAGGATAGAGTGATGAGCTGGGTTTAACAAGATAAAATTTAATTGGAACAAATGTAAGGTTCTGCCCTTGGGTCCAAAAGGCATATATGCGGAAAGAGGGAATGGTGTGCAGCTGCAGTTTATGTGAAAAGCCTGGGGAGTTAGAGTTGTCAGGAAGCTCAGCACGGGTCAATAGTGTGATCTGACTGCCAAAAAAATTAACACAACCTTAGCTTGCACTAAAAGTGTAGCTTCTAGAATGAGAGATAACGCATGTGCCAGCCAGACTATACCTTGGTTATGGGTTCATTCTGAGCATCACACTTCAGGGGCCAGGCTCTAACAGACTGTGAAGGAAAAGACCAGGGTAGAGAGGGGACTTCAGGTAAAGTTAGAGGAGAAACAGGTGGAATATTGGGGTCTGCTTCGCCTTCAGAAACTGTGCGTGTGTGCCTGCTAAGTCACTTCAGTTGGGTCTGACTCTTTGGGACCCCATGGACTGCAGCCAGCCAGGCTCCTCTGTCCATGGGATTCTCCAGGCAAGAATACTGGAGTGGGTTGCCATTCCCTGCTCCAGGGGATCTTCCCAACTCAGAGATTGAACTTGGGTCTCCTGCCCCACAGGCAGATTCTTTACCATCTGAGCCATCCAATATAAAATTGAAAATTAAAAAAAATACAGATCTGATTATGTCGCCCACAAACACACAGTCAGAATCCCTGCATCCTGCACACATATCTCCCCTACCATTCAACCCCTACCCAACCCCCTGATTTAAACCCTTCTAGGACTTCCCAGTGTCCTCAGAGTTCAGAAGCACAGCTCTCCTTGCAGCCAGTAAGGCTCTGCTCATTCTGGTCTCATCTTCCTCTCTCTCCTCCTTATTCCCTCTGCCCCAACTTAGGAACCTCTCACCAAACTCTCCTGCTTAAGACTTTCGCTGGGGCAGTTCCATTCACCTGGAAAGCTCTTCTCTACCTTCCTTTTTTTAAGTATGCTTTTTTAAAAAAAGTTACTTGGCTACACCGGGTCTTAGTTGCAGCATGCAGGATCTAGTTCCTAACCAGGGATTGAATCTGGACCCCTTGCATTGGGAGCTCAGAGTCTTAACCACCAAACCACCAGGGAAGCCCCTTCTCTCTCCCTTCTTAAACCTAATGCATGCTTTGCATCCTTGGAATCCTGACAGAGTCAGGCTCTAGCCCTTCAGAGAGCAGCTCACTGCCTTTATTACAGGCTCTCCTCACCACAGATGACTCCTTGTCTCTTTGTTTGCTGTCTCACCTATGAGGCTGTAAGCACCAGGCGGGCAGGGGCTAAAGCTGGGGTTGCTAACCATCTCATTGCCTTGCCAACACACAAGAGCTTCAGCAAATCTGTGCTGAACAAGCCAAGGAATGGACAGATGAGATGACTGGAGGCAATGACTATTTGGACACAGTCTGGGAGGGAATTAAAAGCCTCTAAGTGAGTGGCCAGACTAGATGTGCATTGAGGTCTTTTTTTAATGCTCAAATAACTGCTCTTTAGGACTTCCCTGGCGGACCAGTGGCTAAGACTCCATGCTTCCAATGCAGGGGATGCAGGTTTGGTCCCTGAGTGGGGAACTAAGAACCCACATGCTGTGCAGCCCCACGTTCCCCCAGGAAAAAACCTGCCAAAAGAAAGAGATGGTGGCAAAAACCACTACGATATTGTAAAGTAATTAGCCTCCAACTAAAATAAATAAATTAAAAAAAAAAAAAAGAAAGAGAGATGGTGAGAAAGACATGGAGAAAAATGATTCATCATGTCCTTGACATGAGCATGGTACCCTGCACAAACAGATTCTCAATGAATATTTACTGAATAACAGAAGGGATGCATGGGTCAAAGGTAGATGGATACAGAAGTGTCACTTGCTTTGGAGTCAGACAGGCCTGAATATCCTCTGACTCTACCACATATTAATTTCCGTTCTTACACAAATGACCAACTGCCAATTATGAACTCACGCTGGTCCATGACTGTGTTCTCATCTGTCTTTTGCAAAGCGAAAAAAAAAAAAAAAAAAAAAAAGTCTGCTCTTCACTATCAAGAAATCTCACCCATAAGGCCTCCCTGGTGGCTCAGTGGTAAAGCATCCACCTGCCAATGCAGAAGACACAGGTTCTGTCCCTGGCCCGGGAAGATCCCATATGCCGCAGAGCAACTAGACCCTTGTGCCACAACTACTGAGACTGTGCTTTAGAGCTCGGGAGCTGCAACTGCTGAGGCTGCATGCCCTAGAGCCCATGCTCCAAAAAGCAAGAGAAGCCACTGCAGTGAGAAGCCCACGCAACACAACTAAGGAGTAACCCCTGTTTGCTGCAACTAGAGAAAAACCTGATGAGCAATGAAATCCCAGCACAGCTAAAGATAAAACAAGAAAATAAATATAATTATAAACAAAAAAAAATTCCCACCCATAATTCAAGGGAATCTCAAACATTTGCCTTTTGAATTTACAAAGGACCTCCCATGAATCCCCCACCCCTTTTAAAATAACTCTTTTAGTGCACTTGCCGTATCACACCTAATCCTAAAGACATTTGTGATTTGTCTTAAACCCTTCTCCTAAGGAACTTAAAATCCATTTGGGGAGATGGTTGGATGGCATCACTGACTCAACGGACATGAGTCTGAGTAAACTCCGGGAGTTGGTGATGGACAGGGAGGCCTGACACGACCAAGCAACTGAACTGAACTGAACACATTCATCTGTGTGTACCCCTCCCAGCACACCCCAACCTGCAACCAGTGGTCAGCATATACTTGTGGTACATACGGGTAAATGGGTAACATTTACTTGATATCTCACCATGCTGTATTTCACTGTCTTGTTTTTCAAATATGCAAATGTGTTTGCACACACTAAGTGACCTATGCTACAGGTCATATCCCATCATAAGAAGATGCAGAAATCTTTCTGATTACACCAGCCTCGTTGCTGTTGTTGAGTTGCCAAGTCGTGCCCGACTCTTTGCAACCCCATGGGCTGCAGCATGCCAGGCTCCTCTGTCTTCCACTCCCTCTCCTGGAGTTTGCTCAAGTTCATATCCATTGAGTTGGTGATGCCATCCAACCATCTCATCCTCTATCACCCCCTTCTCTTCCTGACCTCAATCTTTCCCAGCATCAGGATCTTTTCCAAGGAGTCAGCTCTTCGCATCAAGTAGCCAAACTATTAGAGCTTCAGCTTCAGCATCAGTCTTTCCAATGAATATTCAGGATTGATTTCCTTTAGGATTGACTGGTTTGATCTCCTTGCAGTCCAAGGGACTCTCAAGAGTCTTCTCTAGCACTAGAATTTAGAATTCGGAATACAGCAGCATTCTGTTGAATCAGCTGGGAATAGGCAGACAAGTAGGCATGGAGCACTGAGATCCCAGTTATGAAAGGTTTCTGTTGCAACCCTTTTCTTGAATGTGACCTGTGTGTGCTTTAATGAATTTTTAAACTATCTTCCTTCAGGCTGCCAATTACAGTCAATTTTCACTCATCTAAAAATCATAAACAGTAAATTAAGTTGAACATTACTCATTTAATACTTCCCTGTGGGCTTTCTATTTTTCCCTCCCCAAATTTAAGGAGGCCCTATTAAATATGTAAGTATGAATTCACAAGCCATTGACTCAGAAGAGGATGCAAAAATTTAACTTTGTTTTTCTAAGCTGAACTTAATTTCTATCCCACACCCCCAGCTGAAGACTGAAGTCTTGCCAATACATGGTGAACTCAGTTAAATTTGGGATCTCCTTTACTGCTTCCAGCCTAGTTCCTCATCCTGGAATTTAAGTTCTGGCTCTACACTCGCAGTAGATTTATAAAGCTGTATTTTGGGCTGCTGGGTGTGCATGCATGCTCAGTCATGTCTGACTCTTTGCGACCCCATGGACTGTAGCCAGCCAGGATCCTCTGTCCATGGGGTTTCCCAGGCACGAACACTGGAATGGTTTGCCATTTCCTTCTCCAGGGGATCTTCCCGATCCAGGGATAGAACCCACATGTCTTGCGACTCCTGCATTGGCAGGCGGGGTCTTTACCACTGTGCCACCTGGGATGCAGGTGGATACTGCAGTCTATCAAATCCTGGGGTCACCTCTCCAAGCTGACATCTGTTGAGGTGTTTCTGTCACCGTCTGGCTTCAGGCAGGACCTGGCATCATTTAGGATTGTGCTCCACTGAAAATACTTATTGTACTGATTTATGGTGAGTTAAATCAGTGCTTCTTAAAGTCTGGTCTCTGGAAGTTGCATCAGCCTCATCCGGGTCCTTATTAGAAACACAGATTCTTGGGCCCCACTCCAGGAGACTGAATCAGAACCAGTAATCCCTGAACTAAGTAATCCTCCCAGGTGATTCTGATACATGCTCAAACTTGCTGCTAAGTCACTTCAGTCGTGTCCAACTCTGTGCGATCCTATAGACGGCAGCCCACCAGGCTCCGCCGTCCCTGGGATTCTCCAGGCAAGAATACTGGAGTGGTTTGCCATTTCCTTCTCCAGTGCATGAAAGGGAAAAGTGAAAGTGAAGTCGCTCAGTGGTCCGACTCTTAGCGACCCCATGGATTGTAGCCTACCAGGCTCCTCCATCCATGGGATTTTCCAGGCAAGAGTACTGGAGTGGGGTGCCATTGCCTTCTCCGGCTCAAACTTGGGAACCAATAATTTACTTTCTTCACAAAACACAAAGTCTGCAAGTTAGTGGCTGTTGTTTGATGACAGCACAGCCACTCCCAGCTGCAATGGATGCTGAGAAAACACGGTTAACACTTGGGGTCCCGGGAGTGGAAGGCGGCAGGAGGAATGGAGGTGGACATTGCATCAGTTTCTGCCCCAGAGTCACGTGTGCTGCACAGCAGGGTCCTCTTTGCGTAATGACGAGCCACGGGGCCCACCAGCCTCGCTCAGCTACCTGCCACCCTGGTCTGGGAGCCCTGAGGCTTCTGTTGGTTTCACCCTGCTGGTTCAAGGTCATCAGGAGCTTGGTTTCTCATCCTCTGACAGCAGTAGATTCCTCCTGCAGTTATTTCCAGACCATACCAGGCACAGTTCCTGCAAAGCAGCCCTCTAGGCTCAGCAGCTCAGAGGCTTCAGAAGCTGTCGCCCACCTCCCTTTGACAGTGGGCTATCAGTAAGGGATGTGGAGAGGCAGGACACTGGCAGGACCCTAATTACTTCATAAACCAGTGGTCCCTAACCTTTCTGGCACCACAGACAAGCTTCCAGTGATTCAAGTGCATTACATTTATTGTGTCCTCTATTTCTACTATTATTATATTGTAATATATAATGAGATAATTATACAACTCACCATAATACAAAATCAGATCATCAGGCATTGGATTCTCATAAGGAGCACGCAACCTAGATCTCTCTTATGCACAGTTCATAGCAGGGTTCCTGCTCCTATAAAAATCTAATGCCCCAATGACCTGATCATAGGCGGAGCTCAGGTGGTAATGCAAGTGATGGGGAGCTGCTGTAAATACAGATGAAGCTTCACTACCTTACCTGAGGCTCACCTCCTGCTCTGCAGCCCAGTTCCTAGCAGACCACAGATCCATACCAGTCCATGGCCTGGGGGTTGGGGACCCCTGTTATAAATCACGCCAATCCCAAACCAGCGAGAGTCCCTGCTTTCAAAATCTCATCTTAAATAGGAAAAAAACAGATACTGATACAATATGTATTCTCCAAAATCTCTCCGACTTACATAAGGATTTCATCTTAAAGGCCAAGTATGGGAAGCCCTTTTTCTCCAACTCTGTTCTTGAGGCAATGGAAGCCTCAAATACAATGTCTATAGGAGGCAGAGGTGGAGGGAATGGTCTAGAGGAAGACAAGAGAGGGAGGAGGATGGGAGGTATTGACTGCATCCTCTCAAATCCAGAATGACTTCATAAACACTAGTTGCTGTTTTCAAAAAAAACATCTCTGGAAGGGGATTTTGTACAGATGTTGGAGTGTGTTGGTGGGGGGTGTTTCCCTTAATGCTGTGTCTACAAAGTCCAAAATAGTACGCAACAAAATCTCTCTCAAACCCAGTTATTTTGAGAGGAAACCTAGTGGCGGGGAAGGAATAGTGGGGTAAGAACTGGGTATTCTATCCAGCTCTGTCACTTCCTAAATGGGTAATCACAGCCAAGTGATTTCATCTCTTTGAATCCTGGATTATACAATCCATAAAAAAGAAGTGAAATGCTCTGTCTAGTGTATACTTTCATATCTATTTCACAGACACTGGTTGTGAAGTTCATAGGAACTCAAGACACACAAAAGCACTTTTTTTTTAATTGAGGTATAATTGATAAGTGTGTGTGTGCACTCTTTTGTAGTCCAGCTCTTTGCAGCCCCATGGATTGTAGCCTGCCAGGTTCCTCTGTCCATAGCATTTCTCAAGGAAGAATACTGGAGTTCGTTGCCATTTCCTACTCCAGGGGATCTTCCCAATCCAGGGAGTGAACCCATGTCTCTCGCGTCTTCTGCATTAGCAAGCATATTTTTACCACTAGCATATAATCTTATACTAGTTTCAGGTGTAGAACAATGGTAGCCCCCACAAAAAAGATATGTCCATGACCTATGCCCTCCAACACGTGTAAATTTGACTCTACTTGGGAAAAGAATTTTACAGATTCAATTTAGTTAAGGTAGACCATTTCCCATTTAAAATGATAATTGACCAAGTTGGATTACTGTCTCACACCTATATGACTGATTTTCTGTTTTCTGTTTGTTTTATTTGTTCTTTGGGGCTTTTTCTTCCTTTTCCTGTCTTCTTTGATATTTTTTATGGAATCAAAGATTATACATTTGCATTATCCAAGAAAATTACTTGTCATTCATAAAAACATGATTATAAAAAGATCAAATAACCTAGAAGCAGATGGAGTAAATTACATAAAGCCCTTTTTCATTCCTCCTTTTCCAATCCTAGTGCCTTGGGCAAAGGAAACTATCAACAACTTGATATCCATTATTACAGATTTTTTCTAGGCACACACAGACACACATATGCCATATATATGTAAACAGGTTCGTAACCACATGAATGTAAACAGGAGAGTGCAATTAAGTATTTTTGTACAATTTGTTTTTCATATCACTATGTCTTAGAAATATTTTCATGTCCAAACTATGAAGCCATTTTTATCTGCTGCAGAGTATTGCATGGTAGGAATTGGCATGTACTAATTCAACAATTTCTTTGTTTATGTACAATTATGTTGTTTCTAATTTTTTTGTTATTTCAAAAAATGCTTTGTAAGGCACATTCTCTTGGCAAAACTCTATTAGCCTTTGCCCTGCTTCATTCTATACTTCAAGGCCAAATTTGCCTGTTACTCCAGGTGTTTCTTGACTTCCTAATTTTTGCATTCCAGTCCCCTATAATGAAATGGACATCTTTTTTGGGTGTTAATTCTAGAAGGTCTTGTAGGTCTTCACAGAACCTTTCAACTTCAGCTTTTTCAGCATTACTGGTCGGGGCATAGACTTGGATTACTGTGATATTGAATGGTTTGCCTTGGAAATGAACAGAGATCATTCTATCATTTTTGAGATTGCATCCAAGTACTGCATTTTGGACTCTTTCGTTGACTATGATGGCTACTCCATTTCTTCTAAGGGTTCCTGCCCACAGTAGTAGATATAATGGTCATCTAAGTTAAATTCACCCATTCAAGTCCATTTTAGTTTGCTGATTCCTAAAATGCTGACATTCACTCTTGCCATCTCCTGTTTGACCACTTTCAATTTGCCTTGATTCATGGGCCTAACATTCTAGGTTCCTATGCAATATTGCTCTTTACAGCATCAGACTTTGCTTCTATCACCAGTTACATCCACAACTGGGTATTGTTTTTGCTTTGGCTCTGTCTCTTCATTCTTTCTGAAGTTATTTCTCCACTGATCTCCAGTAGCATATTGGGCACCTACCAACCTGAGGAGTTCATCTTTCAGTGTCCTATCTTTTTGCCTTTTCATACCGTTCATGAGGTTCTCAAGGAAAGAATACTCAAGCGGTTTTCCATTCCCTTCTCCAGTGGACCACATTTTGTCAGAACTCTCCACCATGACCTGTCTGTTTGGGTGGCCGTACATGGCATGGGTCATAGCATCATTGAGTTAGACAAGGCTGTGGTCCATGTAATCAGATTGGTTAGTCCTCTGAGACTGTGGTTTCAGTCTCTCTGCTCTCTGATGGAGAAGGATAAGAGGCTTCTGGAAGCTTATGGAACACCCTCTTCCAACAACACAAGAGAAGACTTCACACGTGGACATCGCCAGATGGTCAATACTGATACCAGACTGATTATATTCTTTGCACCGAAAGATGGAGAAGCTCTATACAGTCAGAAAAAACAAGACTGGGAGCTGACTGTGGCTCAGATCATGAACTCCTTATTGCCAAATTCAGACTTAAATTGAAGCAAGTAGGGAAAACCACTAAACCATTCATATATGACCTAAATTAAATCCCTTACGATTATACAGTGGAAGTGAGAAATAGATTCAAGGGATTAGATCTGATAGACAGAGTGCCTGAAGAACTACGGACAGAGGTTTGTGACACTGGACAGGAGACAGGGATCAACACCATCCCCAAGAAAAAGAAATGCAAAAAGGCAAAATGGCCATCTGAGGAGGCCTAACAAATAGCTGTGAAAAGAAGGGAAGTGAAAGGCAAAGGAGAAAAGGAAAGATATACCCATTTGAATGCAGAGTTCCAAAGAATAGTGAGGAGAGATAAGCAAGCCTTCTTCAGTGATCAATGCAAAGAAATAGAGGAAAACAATAGAATGGGAAAGACTAGAGATCTCTTCAAGAAAATTACAGATACAAGGGAAGATTTCATGCAAAGATGGGCTCAATAAAGGACAGAAATGGTAGGGACCTAACAGAAGCAGAATATATTAAGAAGAGGTGGCAAGAATACACAGAAGAACTGTAAGAAAAAGATCTTCATGACCCAGATAATCACGATGGCGTGATCACTCACCTAGAGCCAGACATCCTGGAATGTGCAGTCAAGTGGGACTTAGGAAGCATCACTACGAACAAAGCTAGTGGAGGTGATGGAATTCCAGTTGAGGTATTTCAAGTCTTAAAAGATGATGCTGTGAAAGTGCTGCACTCGATATGCCAGCAAATTTGGAAAACTCAGCAGTGGCCACAGGACTAGAAAAGGTCAGTTTTCATTCCAATCCCAAAGAAAGGCAATGCCAAAGAATGCTCAAACTACCGCACAATTGCACTCATCTCACATGCTGGTAAAGTAATGCTCAAAATTCTCCCAGCCAGGCTTCAGCAATATGTGAACCGTGAACTTCCAGATGTTCAAGCTGGTTTTAGAAAAGGCAGAGGAACCAGAGATCAAATTGCCAAAATCCGTTGGATCATTGAAAAAGCAAGAGAGTTCCAGAAAAAACATCTATTTCTGCTTTATTGACTACGCTAAAGCCTTTGACTGTGTGGATCACAATAAACTGTGGAAAATTCTGAAAGAGATGGGAATACCAGACCACCTGACCTGCCTCTTGAGAAATCTGTATGCAGGTCAGGAAACAACAGTCAGAACTGGACATGGAACAACAGACTGGTTCCAAATTGGGAAAGGAGTATGTCAAGAATGTATATTGTCACCCTGCTTATTTAACTTATATGCAGAGTACATCATGAGAAACACTGGGCTGGATGAAGCACAAGCTGGAATCAAGATTGCTGGGAGAAATATCAATAACCTCAGATATACAGATGACACCACCCTTATGGCAGAAAGTGAAGAAGAACTAACGAGCCTCTTGATTAAAGTGAAAGAGGAGAGTGAAAAAGTTGGCTTAAAACTCAACGTTCAGAAAACTAAGATCATGGCATCTGATCCCATCACTTCATGGCAAATAGATGGGGAAACAATGGAAACAGTGAAAAACTTTATTTTGGGGGGCTCCAAAATCACTGCAGATGGTGACTGAAGCCATGAAATTAAAAGACACTTGCTCCTTAGAAGAAAAGCTATGACCAACCTAGACAGCTTATTAAAAAGCAGAGACATTATTTTTCCAACAAAGGTTCAACTAGTCAAAGCTATAGTTTTTCCAGTAGTCATATATGGATGTGAGAGTTGGACTATAAAGAAAGCTGAGCACCAAAGAATTGATGCTTTTGAACTGTGGTATTGGAGAAGACTCTTGAGAGTCCCTTGGACTGCAAGGAGCTCCAACCAATCCATCCTAAAGGAAATCAGTCCTGAATATGCATTGGAAGGACTGATGTTGAAGCTGAAGCTCCAATACTTTGGCCACCTGATGCGAAGAGCTGACTCATTGGAAAAGACCCTGATGCTGGGAAAGATTGAAGGCAGGAGGAGAAGGGGACAGCAGAGGATGAGATGGCTGGATGGCATCACCTACTCAATGGACGTGAGTTTGAGTAAACTCTGGTAGTTGGTAATGGACAGGGAGGCCTGGCATGCTGCAGTCCATGGGGTTGCAAAGAGTGGGACACGACTGAGTGACTGAACTGACTGATTGACAGTCTTATACCTGATTCCTAGGACACTTGTATGAAGATTTCTTTAGGCTGGATGCCTGTAGTCAGAGTTGTTGTTGTTTAGTCACTGAGTCGTGTACAACTACAGTGACCCCATGGGCTGTAGCCCACCAGGCTCCTCTGTCCATGTGGGATTTCCCAGGAAAGAATTCTGGAGTGTCATCTGCTTCTACTTCTTCGGTTTTAATTGAGATTTTATATGATTACATCTTATCTCCTCAATTATACTCACTTATTTTTGGCTGCATCAGGTCTTAGTTGCACCATGTGGGATCTTTCATTGTGGCGCTTGGGCATCTCTCTAGTTGCAGAGCACAAGCTCCAGAGTGAGTGGGCTCAAGTAGTTGTGTTGTGAGGGTTTAGTTGCCCCGTGGCACGTGGGATGCAGTTCCCCAACCACAAGTTGAACCCACATCCCCTGTGTTGGAAGGTAGATTCTTAAGCACTGGACCACAGGGAAGTTCCACAACTTCCAAGTTCTTCCCATGCCAGAGCTGAAGCTAGAAGAAGTCCAGCAAACTGTTTTATATCGTGGAGGTTACAGTTGTGGTTGCTGATCTACCAAAGTGTCCAGTCCCTCAGCTCAGACCTGCTCTATTCCGCTGGCCAGGCCTGGACTAAAGAGAGAAAGCAGTCCCTAATTCAGTGCAAGAGATCCATCTTCCAATCTGATGTGAGGACCCCTCCTGCCTAGAGTTACTTGCACAAATGAAGAACAGTTACATTCCTGTAGATCTTCCTCCCGATGGCTCAGCGAATAAAGAATCTGCCTACAATGCAGGAGACAGAGGAGATGCAGGTTCAAACCCTGGGTGGGGAAGATCCTCTGAAGGAGGAAAGGGCAATCCACTCCTGTATTCTTGTCTGGGAAGTCCCATGGATGAGGAGCCTCACAGGCTATAGTCCATGGGGTCGCAAAGAGTCAGACACAGCTGAGCACATGGCACATGACCTGGGCTACCCTACAACCTTAGTGGCAGTGGTGTCATTGTTCCAGGATGTGACTGTTGTTTTTTCAGTTCAGAAGCCTCAACTTCAAGCACTGGAACATGTGACCTCATCTCCCAGATAACCACTATTAATTATACTATCATCCACCCCACAGCTCACCAGAATTAACCTGCTCTGTCCAAAAAAAAAAGTTTTTTAAATCAAGCATTTGATTATAATATGTACTTTTAAAACACTTAAGCAAATTGTTGGTTTAAAAAAAAAGAATTCCGATTTCCCCAGAACGCTTATCAGCCTGAACTTCTGACTGGCAGTGTCACACAATGAAAACAGGTGCTTGCACTGATGATTCTGCAGCATTACAAGAGTCTGGAGAGCTTTTGAATCACCCAAGAAAGATTAAATTATGTTCAGTAGCACTTTAGCGTTAAGTGCATTTTATACTGTATTCCACATCGATGGAATCCGATCATTCATATGAAGCACAAGGTGACTCTCTTCTCAC
This sequence comes from Okapia johnstoni, assembly GCA_024291935.2. NCBI lineage: Eukaryota > Metazoa > Chordata > Mammalia > Artiodactyla > Giraffidae > Okapia > Okapia johnstoni. The sequence goes on along the minus strand of CM044307.1, from coordinate 141,910,169 downwards.
CCACAAGCCAATGCATTTTACTTCAATTTGAATTACAAAGGTCTGCTAAACACCCACTACCCTGGTACACACTGGAAGGCACTATTCCACTTATTTGTGGGGCTCACAATTCCATGGTTAAGGAGAAACAAACAAGGAAGCAGACAAATAAATAAGCAAAGCAGACAAGACACACCTTATAACCCCAGCACCCAACACATGCACAAGTTAATTGAACGAGTGTTTGCTCAATGACCTGTAGACAAAGGGCCATATAGGCAGAGAGATGCAGGCAATCCCAGAACATGACACAGGAAGATGTTTGTGTTCAGCTGTGGAGGATGCTCAGGACTCTGATAGTCTATAATAAAGTGGAAGGAAGAACATTAGCCAAAGGGAAAGTGATGAGAACTTTCAGGGAGTGGAGAAAAGCCTGGTATTTCTGGAATATGTGGGTGGAAAATGCCAGGAAGTGAGGCTTAAAAAGTAAATCACAGTCTTTGAATATCATGCTGAGAAATTTTAATGTTTTCCTGTGGACAATGGGATCTTGGTCAGATGTGCTTTAGGAAACTCCAGAAGCTCCTGGGAGATGGATTGGGGTGAAAGGGGAAGATGGAGACACAGAGGCCAGTTAGAAAGCTGTAAATGCTGTTACTGCATAAGTTCAAGTAAGAGATAAGGGATTGCAGACACTTCCCTGGTGGTCCAGTGGCTAAGACTCTGTGCTCCCAATGCAGGAGGCCTGGGTTCAATCCCTGGTCAGGGAACTAGGTCTCACATGCTGCAACTAAGATCCCACATGCTGCAATGAAAATCAAAGATCTTGCAGGCTGCAACTAAGACCCAGTCAGCCAAATAAATAAATGAATGTTTTTGTTATTTTTAAAAAACAGAGAGATAAGTGATTGCAGTGATGGAATGAAAATAGGTACATAGTTTAAGAGAGACACTGCAGCGGTAGATTCAACAGCACTGGGCAACCAATCAGGTGTGAGAGGTGGGAGCTGAGGATGGCTCCAGAGTCATTTGCAGAAAGAGCTACATCCCCACCCCATCTTATACCCACACCCTTTGCAATGTAACAGCTCCCACCATCATCAAGAGGTGGCGTCTATTTCTCTACCCTGTGAAACTGGATTCCAGCCTAACAGTTAGGCTGACGTGGAGGGAGAGGATGCTGCTATAACAGAATACCATGGACCATGTGATTTTGACAACAGATACATGTTTCTCACAGTTCTAGAGGTTGAGGAGTTCAAGATTAAGGCATCAGCAGATACAGTGTCTGGTGAAGTCACCCTTTCTCATTTACAAGCGGTCGTCTTCTCGTTATATCCTCACATGCCAAAGAGACAGATCTTTTGTCTCCTTCTCTTCTTGGCATTGTCGTTCAGTCACTAAGTTGTGTCTCTTTGCAACTCCATGGACTGCAGCATGCCAGGCTCCTCTGTCCTCCACTATCTCCCAAAGTCTGTTCAGATTCATGTCCACTGAGTTGATGATGCTATCTAACCATCTCATCCTCTGTCACCCCCTTTTCCTCCTGCTCTAAATCTTTCCCAGCATCAGGGTCTTTTCCAATGAGTTGGCTCATTTCCAATCAGGTGGCCAAGTATTGGAGCTTCAGCTTCAGCATTAGTCCTTCCAAAGAATATTCAGGACTGATTTCCTCTAAGATTGACTGGTTTGATCTCCTTGCTGTCCAAGGGACTCTCAAGAGTCTAATCCAGGTCCACAATTCGAAAGCATCAGTCCTTCTCATCTCTTCTAAAAGGCATTATTTCCATCACAGGAGCCCCACCCTCATGACCTTATCTCATCCTAATTTACCTCCCAAAGGTCCCACCTCTAAATGCCATCACGTTGGAGAATATGATTTCAGCGTATGAACTGGCGGAGGACACACACATTCAGTCCATAGTAAGACCTTTCCTGGAACTCCAACCTCTTTGGCTGGGTCCTACCCTCCTTGCCTAATCTTGTCAGACCCAGAAATTTGAAGTCAGGACCCTGCCCCCAAAGCCTTGATGCTGCCTGGACTCCTGCCAGGTGGGATAAAGTCATTTACAACCAAACCCTGCCACTCACCCAACTTCAAGAAATGTCCCTCTCCAGAGATTGCTCCTGCAGCCCCACAGCCGCTCCCCCCCAATGGGGGATGGTTTGGAAACTAAAGGCAGCTGGTTGGAGCTGGAGTTCACCCATGCCCCCTTGGGCTCTGTCATTTGAACAGTGGGCTCTCCTTCTCCCCACCCCACCCCCCGCCCACCACCATCCGCATACTCTGATGGGGCCAGTCCTGCAGCTGGATTCCATGCATCCCACTTCTTGCTCTCCCACGGTCTCCACTGCTTTCCACTCCGTTTGCAGAGGAGCCAGTTTTTGTTCTTTTATGCACTCAGCCAGCAGTCATGAGCACCCACCCCGTGTCAGGCATTGCTTGGCATTCAAGAGTAAGTAAAAGAGCACTCCTTGTAGGTGCTCCCAAATCAGACACTGCTGTTGTCTGGAAAAGGCGTGAGAATGCACGCAACAGAGCTTTCATAATGGAAGAGTGCTTGCCTGCTCGTTGCACCCCTGAGCTGCTTTCCTCATCCAGCATATAAATGAAAAGTAAAAGGCTTTCTACAGCCCAGGAATGTATGGGATGAAATGAGAGAAAAGACCAGATTGTTCTTGGTTCTGTCGGCAGGCTCAGCTTTCTAGCACCCCAGACCTTGGGAGAAGCATATCATCAGGAGGCAGCTCTTGCCTGAGAGAAAGAAGGCATTTTCCCTGAGCACAAGGAGCTTCCTTGATGGCTCAGCCACAAGAGTGCACCTGCAATGTGGGAGACACAGGAAATGCAGGTTCCATCCCTGGAGCAGGAAGATCCCTTGGAGGAAGAAATGGCAACCCACTCCAGTATTCTTGCCTGAAAAATCCATGGACAGAGGAACCTGGCGGGCTACAGTCCAAAGGGTTGCAAAAAGTTGGACACCACTGAGTGAGCCAGCACGAGCTGAACACAAACCTGAACAGGCAGGCAGATGTTGCTCAGACAATAGTTTCAAAAGCCACAAGCAGTAACTATAGCACCATACATGTGTCAGACAAGCACTCCACACCATTCTCCGTTTCCTCCATGAAACCAGCATAGCTCAGTCCCCTTCTCTGGGGGCTTGGTTTGGCTTGGCATGTTTCTTGAGTTACGAGATTTATTAGTTACTAGAAAGAAAGGTATCATGCTGCATTTGACTATGCCCAAGAAAAGAGTTCAACAGGGACTTCCTTGATGGTCCAGTGGCTAAGGCTTTGGGCTCCCATTGCAGGGGGCTAAGGTTTGATCCCTGGTCAAGGAACTAGATCCTTCGTGCCACAACTAAAACTTCACATGCCGCAGCTAAAGATCCTGCGTGCCACAACTAAGACCAAATAAATAAACAATTTAAAAAAAGAAAGAAAGAAAGCAGGGAAAGAGCCCAACAAAAATCAGTGCAATGTTGCTCTGTGAGTCCTATCCTCTCTCAAAGATGTTTACTGTGGCATCATCAAGGATGTAGAGAAGGCCTTCCACAGAAGAACCAATAGCACTTCCCTAACTGTAACAGCAAGTGGGCGTCTAATGCCAGGCTGTTCCAAGCACTCGAACACATACTCACTTAATCGTCTCAAACCCTCCCCCAACCCCCACCCTGCCGACAAGGGATGTTTGATGACTCTGCTCCTTTTAGAGATGTGGAAACTGAAGCCCGGATTGGTTCTGGTCTTGCCCAAGGTCACAGCACTAGGAAAGGGGGAGCGGGCAGCAGGTAGGATTCCAGCCCCAGAGCACAGCCCCCTGCTCCTCCTGCATTCTCACACCTGCCCTCTGTCCCCTGACCTCAGGAGAGGGATTCCCAGAGCCCTCACCATGTATGCCAGCTGGGAGGCTCTGAGGTCTTCGGAGGGCTCACAGATTCCCTCACTGAGCCCTCGGAAGTCCCAGGGAGGAAAGGGAATAGGCTAAGCAAGAGCATTTTTTCCTTGTTAGACTGTCCATTTTTTCCTTTCAGCACGTTTCTCATTTTAATCATTATTTTTCCTTTCCAGACCCCAGGAGCCAGAAATAAACTCACGGAATCTTTGCATTGATGTAAATAACCATTGGCTTTATTGAACCCATCTGCTTGGACTATTGGTTGAAATCACAGCTCTGGAGTGTTTTCTAAGCAACTGTAGGGCATCAGGATGTTTAACCAAGTCTTCTGGATTCTTTCATTTCAGAAATACATACTGAGCACCTCCAAGATGCCAAGCACATGGTAGGTGAACAAGGTAGATGGAGTCCCTCTGCATGTGTGTGGCACTTTCAGTCCATTTCTGCCACCTCTCATCTCTCACACCTCCCCTCCCCCTGCCCTGGTCCTAGTCCAGGCTGACTTTCACACTCACTGTTGCAACTGTAGCTTCCCCTGTATGCTGCATTTTGCCTCACTCTGCACATGGCTGATGAATACATTTTACATATAAGCCTGCCTCAGAGCTGAAGGCCTTTGCCTGGAGCTCAGACTCAGAGCCTCAAGTCATCCAATAGTCCCAACAAGATAACATGTCAAATCCCCAGTCTGGAACTCTGGACTCAGGCTGTTAGTTCCAACTGGACCACACTTCCCACTACATTAACTTGTTTAGCCCAAGACAGCATCCTCAGAGAGCAAGACCCCACTTGCATCAGAATCATTCATGTGCCATTAAAACAACCTTCTCCCAATCTTCCAAATCAGGATCTCCAAAGGTGGGATCCAGGAGTCTGCCTCTGAACCAGACGCTTGGTGATTGGTATGCTCCCCACATTCTGATACCCATCTGCCTAGGTGACAGCCTCTGAACCCCAGGGTTCACTCTGTTCCAAACACTGGACTCTACAATGCCAACCACACCACCACCACATCTCCATGTCCAAACCTACTCATTCTTCAAGAGTCATTTCAATGGCCCTTCTTTTGAATTATCTGCTAAGAGTCCACCTTCTGTTACCCAGCTGGAATCATTCTCTCTCTCCTCTTTTGGTTTTCAAGCTCCTGTAGGAAATTCACGTCTCAGTGAACCCCTCCGCTGGGGAGGAAGTAAGATCTCCAGAGAATCTCTCCACTAAGAGGACAGTGAGAGGGACAGGCTGCTGGTCTAAGATCTCCTGCTCAGGTTTGGCAAAACCTGACATGTTCACTTTGCCTTCCTGCTTCAGAAAATCTTCTCTGGAAGGACTTTCAGTCCATGCTCTGCACTGGCCACCATGTGATCTCGATGACTGACCAGTCACTTTGCTTCACACTGAAAGTGGAAAGCCTCTCTGCGGAGGTGATATTTGAAGAGATAAATCAGCCATCAGAGAGTGAATCAGCCATCAGAAGGACTCCAGACTAGGGGAATGGAAGCACAAAGGCTTAAGAGAGAGAAAACATGTGAATTCCCTGATGGTCCAGTGGTTAAGAATCCACCATTCAATGCAGGGAGTGGGGGTTCAATCCCTGGCTGGGGAACCAAGATCCCACATGTATCATGCTGCAGCCAAAAAAGTGAAAAATAAAGAAAGAGAGAAAACTTGACAAGTGTGAGGAAGAGGAGGAGGCTAGCATGGCTGAAGGTCATGAATGAGAGAATTTAAGATTGGAGACGCAAGGAAAAGCTAGATTATGCATGACCTTGAGCGCCAGGGCTAGAAATCTGGTATTTTCTAAGAGCAAGAGTAAATTGATACAAATAATAATAACCACCACAATGCGTGCGTGCAAAGTCGCTTCAATGATGTCCAACTCTGTGACCCTATGGACTATAGCCTGTCGTGCTCCTCTGTCCATGGGGTTCTCCAGGCAAGAATACTGGAGTGGGTTGCTATATCCTCCTCCAGAGGATCTTCTCAACCCTGGGATCGAACCCATTTCTCTTATGTCTCCTGTGCTGGCAGGTGGGTTCTTTACCACTATCACCACCTGGGAAGCCCAACCACCACAATCAGTGAAAGTCGCTCAGTCGTGTCTGACTCTGCAGCTCCGTGGACTGTAGCTGGCCAGGCTCCTCTGTCCATGGAATTCTCCAGGCCAGAATACTGGAGTGGGTAGCCATTCCCTTCTCCAGGAACCACCACAATACCTAACCATTACATGCATAGTAACAAGCTTATGTATACCAAGACTATATGTATAGTATCAGGTACTGTTTTAAGTACTTCATTTATATCAGTTTAATTCTCAAAAATTTGCATGAGTAGATGCCATTATCCCTATTTTACAGATGAGGAAACTGAGGCACAGAAAGGTTAAGCAACTTGCCAAGTCCACACAGTCAGGTGGTTGTAGAAGCCAGAATTCACACCCAGGTGATCTGGCTTCTCAGTGCATGTTTTAAGCACAGGGCCACCCTGCCTTTCCTGCTGGGGACCTCGCACAGAAAGACAATCCTGTGTGTGGCGGGAGGAGGGGGATGAATAGGAGCACAGAGGATTTTTAGCGGGGTGAAAATACACTGTAGGATATCACAGTGGAAACGTGTCATTACACAGCTGACCCCTGAACAACATGGGGGTTAACTGGCACAAAGCTTATGGCTGGCTGTCAGTATCTGCTCTTCCTCTGCATCCATGGACTCAACCAACCATGTATTGTATAGTGTTATAGTATTTATTCCTGGAGGAGGAAATGGTAATCCACTCCAGTATTCTTGCCTGGAGAATGCCATGGACAGAGGAGGCTGGCGGGCTACAGTCCGTAGGGTTGCAAAGAGATGGATACGACTGAAGCAATTTAGCAGCAGCAGCATCGTTTTCATTGTTGAAAAATATCCGCACATAACTGGACCCGCACGCTTCAAACTCACATTGTGCAGGGTCAATTGTACATTTGTCCAAACTCATACAATGCACAACGCCAAGAGTGAGCCCTCTAAGTGATAATGATGTGTCGATGTAGGTTCATCAGTTGTAACAAATGCATCACTCTGGAGGAAGATATTGATAATGTAGGAAGCTGTGTATGTGTGGAGGCAAGGGTGTTAGTGTGTGTTCAGTCACTCAGTCGTGTCTGACTCTTTTTTGATACCATGGACTGCAGCCCATCAGTCTCCTGCATCCATGGGATTTCCCAGGCAAGAATACTAGAGTCGGTTGCCATTTCCTACTCCAAGGGATCTTCCTGACCCAGAGATAGAACCGTGTCTCTTGCACGTCCTGCACTGGCAGGTGGATTCTTTACCACTGAGAGACCAGGGAAAGTTTGTTATACATAGATCATGTGATGTAGCCCTTTGATTCCTAGGTATTTACTCAAAAAAAATGAAAATACATGTCTACAGAAATATTTGTATGTGAGTGTTCTTAGCAACGTAGCAATTTAAACATAAATGTCCTTATTTGTTCATTGTAACCAAATACTGGAAACAACCCAGATGGTTGTCTTATGGGGAAAAAATCTATAAATTGTGGTTATATTCATATAATTGAATAATACTCAATAATAAAAAGAAAAGGATTGATATACACAGTACAAAAAAAAAAAGTGTGCACAAATCTTAAAAAAAAAATCATTCTGACTTTGGCAGGAGGGTGGATTGTGGAGGGTAAGCAAGAGAACATACAGACTAATTAAGAAAAAGTCTTGTAGCATCTAGTTTAGAGATCTTGATGGCAGGCCTGGATTGGAAGCAGTGAAAGCATAGAAAAATGAAGAGACTTAAAATATACCTGGGGCTTCCCTGGTGACTCATTGGTAAAGAACTTGCCTGCCAATGCAGCAGACATGGGTTCAATCCTGGGTCAGTAAGATCCCCTGGAGAAGGAAATGGCAACCCACTCCAATATTCTTGCTTGGAAAACCCCATAAACAGAGGAGCCTGGAGGGCTACAGTCCATAGGGTCACAAAAGTGTGGGACATGACTGAGTGACTGAACAACAACAACAAAGATAGATTTGAGATCTGGATAGAATCAAGGTTGATTCCTAGGTTTTCAGCTTGAGAAAATGAGCAGATGCCTTTACTGAAAGAGGAACAGGCTTGGAGGGGAGGGTCTCCAAGTCCAGTATCCCTTCCCTTGGGTCACCATGAGCTCTTGTCCGCTCTCAGTCACATTCTAGAGAAAGCCCAGCACACAGATGCCAAGGTTAGCCTGCACTGGTGGGCCCATGCCAAGAACCACAAAAGCCTCATTTTATTTAAAACACAGAGCTTGGCAGAATTCCCTACCTAGACAGAGACAAGCCCATTACTTCATCTTGTGAGCTGCATTATGGCCTCTGTTTTCGTGTATCTATTAGCAAGGCCTCTCAGCTGAAAATCCAGCCAGCCCATCAATCATTCCTCCTGGAGGCCCACAGACCAGGCGGCACAGGCTAGGAGCCCACCAGACATCCGTAGACATTTGCACATGGGACTAAACCCCAAAGACTTCCCAGTTTGTGTATGGGGGCTTCATTGCTTTATATTTTTAATTAAAAGCAGATTTTTATCAATCCCCCCAAAAATCTATTGGGGGAACTGTAATTTTGCTTCCAATCTTCCTGTTTAATATTCCCCTAATGCCCATAAAAAGCTTCGGAGTTCCCGTTCACGATTTGAATCTTCACAGATAATTAGCGGGTAGAACGACTTGGAGGGAGAAGCAGGTATATATTTTCACAAACTTGGTCGGGAGCGGGTGGGTGAGTTGTGGGAGAAGCGCTCCCTGGCGGTCCTGGCACATATACATCGGAAAACATAAACACACAATTCATTTAAAGGCACATTTATTTAGGCTCTTTAATAGCTGCCATGAAAAGTGCTTTCCCCTCTGATTTCTCAGGCACCCCACACCACTTGGCTTTCCCATCTTCAGCCTCCCCCTCCAGATCCTCAGATCCACCGTCACTGCACTTAACCTGCTCCCTGCCACCTCAGTCCCACCCACTCTCCTTATATTCCAGGTCAGTCCCCATGGAATTGGGCAGGTCTTTCCTGCCTCCTCTCCTGCCGTCTGGGCCTCCTTCCCCTTGCTCCGCCCGTACTCACACTTCCCTCCCTCCCCTCTTTTCCTTTCAAACTCAGCTGCGGTGACCATCAACTGACCACTTTCTGAATGAGTGAGAAACTGTTATATGCTGTCACCGTTGGGCGGTGGCCCAGAGGAGCTACCCCACATCTGAGCAGCTGCTGGGCTTTGCTGGAGCAGCCGTGAAGAGAGACCCCGCATCAAAGGTAAGAGAAACCCAGGTAAGACGGTGGGCACTGAGAGAGGGGACCAGTGGGCACAAAGACTGAAACTATAGTCATGGACAACTAGCGAAACTGATCACATGGACCACAGACTTGTCTAAGTCAATGAAACTAAGCCATGCCATATGGGGCCACCCAAAACGGACGGGGCATGGTGGAGAGTTCTGACAGAGTGTGGTCCACTGGAGAAGGGAATGGCAAACCACTTCAGTATTCTTGCCTTGAGAACCCCATGAACAGTATGAAAAGGAAAAAAGATAGGACACTGAAAGATGAACTCCCCAGGTCAGTAGGTGCCCAATATGCTACTGGAGATCAGTGGAGAAATAACTCCAGAAAGAATAAAGGGATGGAGCCAAAGCAAAAACAACACCCAGTTGTGAATGGGACAGGTGATAGAAGCAAGATTCGATGCTGTAAAGAACAATATTGCATAGGAACCTGGAATGTTAGGTCCATGAATCAAGGAAAATTGGAAGTGGTCAAACAGAAGATGACAAGAGTGAACACTGACATTCTAAGAATCATGAACTAAGATGGACTGGAATGGGTGAATTTAACTCAGATGACCATTATAGCTACTACTATGGGCAGGAATCCCTTAGAAGAAATGGAGTACCCATCATAGTCAACAAAAGAGTCTGAAATGCAGTACTTGGATGTGGTCTCAAAAACGACAGAATGATCTCTGTTTGTTTCCAAGGCAAACCATTCAATATCACAGTAATTCAAGTCTATGCCCCGACCAGTAACGCTGAAGTTGAACAGTTCTAAGAAGATCTACAAGACCTTCTAGAACTAACACCCAAAAAAGATGTCCTTTTCATTATAGGGGACTGGAATGCAAAAGTAAGAAGTCAAGAAACACCTGGAGTAACAGGCATATTTGGCCTTGGAGTACAGATGAAGCAGGCCAAAGGCTCATAGAGTTCTGCCAAGAGAACGCACTGCTCAGAGCAAACACCCTCTCCCAACAACACAAGAGAAGACTCTACACATGGACATCACCAGATGGTCACCACCAAAATCAGATTGATTATATTCTTTGCAACCAAAGATGGAGAAGCTCTATACAGTCAGCAAAAACAAGACTGGGAGCTGACTGTGGCTCAGATCATGAACTCCTTATTGCCAAATTCAGACTGAAATTGAAGAAAGTGGAGAAAACCACTAGACCATTCAGGTATGACCTAAATCAAATCCCTTATGACTACACAGTGGAAGTGAGAAATAGATTTAATGGACTAGATCTGATAGATAGAGTGCATGATGAACTATTGGTGGAGGTTTGTAACACTGTACAGAAGACAGGAATCAAGACCAACCCCAAGAAAAAGAAATGCAAACAAGCAAAATGGAGGTCTGAGAAGGCCTTACAAATAGCTGTGAAAAGATGGGAAGTAAAAAGCAAAACAGAAAAGGAAAGATATACCCATTCGAATGCAGAGTTCCAAAGAATAGCAAGGAGAGACAACAAAGCCTTCCTCAGCGATCAATGCAAAGAAATAGAGGAAAAAATAGAATGGGAAAGACAGAGATCTCTTCAAGAAAATTAGAAATACCGAGGGAACATTTCATGCAAATATGGGCTCAATAAAGGACAGAAATGATAGGGACCTAACAGAAGCAGAAGATATTAAGAAGAGGTGGCAAGAATACACAGAAGAACTACAAAAAAGATCTTCACAACCCAGATAATCATGATCGCATGATCACTCACCTAGAGCCAGACATCCTGGAATGTGAAGTCAAGTGGGCCTGAGGAAGCATCACCACGAACAAAGCTAGTGGAGGTGATGGAATGCCAGTTGAGCTATTTCAAATCCTCAAAGATGATGCTGTGAAAGTGCTGCACTCAATATGCCAGCAAATTTGGAAAACTCAGCAGCGGCCACAGGACTGGAAAAGGTCAGTTTTCATTCCAATCCCAAAGAAAGGCAATGCCAAAGAATGCTCAAACTACCACAAAATTGCACTCATCTCACACGCTAGTAAAGTAATGCTTAAAATTCGCCAAGCCAGGCTTCAGCAATACGTGAACCGTGAAATTCCAGATGTTCAAGCTGGTTTTAGAAAAGGCAGAGGAACCAGAGATCAAATTGCCAACATCCGCTGGATCATCAAAAAATCAAGAGAGTTCCAGAAAAACATCTATTTCTGCTTTATCGACTATGCCAAAGCCTTTGACTGTGTGGATCACAATAAACTGTGGAAAATTCTTAGAGAGATGGGAATACCAGACCACCTGACCTGCCTCTTGAGAAATCTGTATGCAGGTCAGGAAACAACAGTCAGAACTGGACATGGAACAACAGACTGGTTCCAAATAGGAAAAGGAGTACGTCAAGGCTGTATATTGTCACCCTGCTTATTTAACTTATATGCAGAGTACATCATGAGAAATGCTGGGCTGGAAGAAACACAAGCTGGAATCAAGATTGCCAGGAGAAATATCAATAACCTCAGATATGCAGATGACACCACCCTTATGGCAGAAAGTGAAGAAGAACTAAAGAACCTCTTGATGAAAGTGAACGAGGAGAGTGAAAAAGTTGGCTTAAAGCTCAACATTCAGAAAACTAAGATCATGGCATCCGGTCCCATCACTTCATGGTAAATAGATGGGGAAACAGTGGAAACAGTGGCTGACTTTATTTTTCTGGGCTCCAAAATCACTGCAGATGGTGATTGCAGCTATGAAATTAAAATACGTTTACTCCTTGGAAGGAAAGTTATGACCAACCTAGACAGCATATTTAAAAGCAGAGACATTACTTTGTCAACAAAGGTCCGTCTAGTCAAGGCTATGTTTTTTCCAGTGGTCATGTATGGATGTGAGAGTTGGACTATAAAGAAAGCTGAGCACCGAAGAATTGATGCTTTTGAACTGTGGTGTTAGAGAAGACTCCTGAGAGTCCCTTGGACTGCAAGGAGATCCAACCAGTCTATCCTGAAGGAGATCAGTCCTAGGTGTTCATTGGAAGGACTGATGCTGAAGCTGAAACTCCAATACTTTGGCCACCTCATGCGAAGAACTGACTCATTTGAAAAAACCCTGATGCTGGGAAAGATTGAGGGCAGGAGGAGAAGGGGACGACAGAGGATTAGATGGTTGGAGGGCATAATCGACTCGATGGACATGGGTTTGGGTGGACTCCAGGAGTGGGTGATGGACAGGGAGGCCTGGCGTTCTGGGGTTCATGGGGTTGCAAAGAGTCAGACACGACTGAGCGACTGAACTGACTGACTGACCATTAAGCCTTATAGTAATTGTGTGAAATAGTAGTGTTATACACACACACAGACACACACACACACACACATTTCTTTAACATCTGAAGAATGTGAGGCTCCATGAGGTCAAAAAATTTACTCAGAACACCCCCCCTCTTTTCACATTTATTTTCTCTCCATTTCCACTCCATTTTTGTTCAGAAAATAGATACATACATACATAACTATATATACACACAGAGATATGTAGACACACAGACAGGTATACAGAAGGACAGACGGACTGACAAAAGCTCAAATATTCAATAGATAGTAGAAGAAAGACAGGTTGATAGGTAGGTAGGCTGGTAGGCAGACAGACAGACAGTAGAGGAAGTAGAATTGCCCCAGTTGGCAAGAATCAACCAAAAACCACATTCCACTTTTTTATCTCTTTTGTCAAGAAGCTCTCCAGTTCTTCTGCCAGGTGGAATCATAGCTCAATGAAAACTCCATGATTAGATTTTAAAGGCTGGAAGCAAGAAAGTGACTAAGAGGCTATTAACTGCCCAGGTATAAATCAGGATACATGAGATAGTGGGTGTGAAGGCTCTGGATAAACAGTAATGTTCTCAAAGGTGAGAAGGTATCAGAATCATCCCTAATTGAACAGAGTTCAAGGTCCCAAGGGAGGTGGCTCATGATGGTGGTTCTTCCCCTCACCATGCATTTGAATCACTGAGAGGACTTCTTAAAGCAGATTATTACACTCCACCCTAAGAGTTTCTGATTGATTAAGTCTGGGTAGGGCCTGAGAACTTACATTCCCAACAAGCTCCCAGATGATGTTGATGCTGCCGGTCCAGGGATCTCACATGGAGGACCACTAGTAGAAAGTAATGTTCTGAGGTTAATTTGGCTATTACAATGATGTTCAATTATGTCTCTTTTAATCAAATCATATTTCCTGGTGCTTTTGAAAATGTAAGAAACAACAGTGGATCATTTTCCAGCTTGGGTCAAGATTTCAGAGGATGACTGAACTTTGATCCACTGCCCGGCCCCATATTTTCCTGACATTATCTGGACTTCTCCATCTCTGCCTACCCATCTGTCTCCTCCTCCTGCGTGATGAGAACAGCCTGTCTGTCCTGTTTGCCATAGAACTCCAAGCCCTAAAACTATATCTGGAAATGTGGATGTGTGTGTGAGTGCGTGTGTTCCTGTATGTGTATGCGTGAGGTTCCCTGGTGGCTCAGTGATTACGAACCTGCCTGCCAACGCAGGAGACTCAGGTTCGATCCCTGGGTTGGGAAGATCCCCTGGAGAAGGAAATGGCAACCCACTCCATTATTCTTGCCTGGGAAATCCCAAGGACAGAGGAGCCGGCAGGCTACAGTCCATGGGGTCACAAAACAGTTGGACGCGACTTAGCAACAACAGTGGTAAGTGGTAAACAGTGGTAAAACAACCAACAACAGTGTATATGTATACATATATACACACATAAAAATGCTTTCAGGAAATCAACCTGAATATTCACTGGAAGGACTGATGCTGAAGCTGAAGCTCCAATACTTTGGCCACCTGATGCAAAGAGCCAACTCATTGGAAAAGACCCTGATGCTGGGAAAGATTGAGGGCAGGAGGAGAAGGAGATGACTCAATGGACATGAGTTTGAGCAAACTCCAGGAGATGGTGGAGGACAGGGAAGCCTGGCACTGCTGCAGTCCATGGGGTCGCAAAGAGTCAGACATGACTGAGCGACTGAACCGAAAAACATGTGTTTGTGTCTGATGAACAAGCCAGTTAATGGATAGACTACTTATACAGCAGGACTCTCTGAAATGGGCAGGAGAAAAAAAAATTAAAGGGAATTCATGGCAGTCCAGTGGCTAGGACTGAGTGCTTTCACTGCCATGTGCCCAGGTTTGATCCCTGGTCAGGAAACTAGTATCCTGCAAGCTACACGGTGCAACCAGAAAAAAAAAGAGAGAGAGAGAGATGAAATGGGCAAGAGAGTGGGCTCAGAGCTGGCCCATTTGATTCTGAGGTCCAGCTTCAGGGCTCAGAGTCCTGAGCAGAAAATCCCTGAACTATCGCTGCTCCTTCCCTAACAAGTCACCCTCCCCCGGGCAGTCCTGGGCGGCTGGCTCAGCTTCTCTAAGAACACTTATCTCCTAAACTGAAGACATCTAATCTTCGCAACCCTGTTCTCACTGCTGGCATCAGTTCAAAAGAGACCCAGTGGAGGGGAAAAGTCCTTTTACCAGTACTAAAAATACTCGTATTGATCTCCTGCTCACCGTGGCATGCCTCTCTCTCCATTCCTAGTTCTTCTTGCAGTTTTCATTCTACACAGCCGTCCAAATCAGGCACAAGATCATCTGGGCCTGGATCAAGAGTTGGTTTGACCCTCCCCACAGTGTCACATCCAAAATCATTCCTCTCAACCAGCTCATCATTTGCAGGGCCCAGAGCTAAATGAAAACAAAGGGACTCTTTTTAAAAAATTATTGGGAATTTCAAGACAGTGACAGAGGGCATTAAACCACCCAGGACAGCTGCACAGGTTGTACTGACCCCATGTTTCTAGACACAGAGAATAGACCCAATGTTCTCCCTGAAGCTCCAGGGAAGTTCTGTCCTCATTTGACACTGTACGTGGGATTAATGGATGGTCCGTGAGTCCACACTCTTCCTGAAAGTTCATCAGCTCCAGTGCAGAAGGTCCTTGCCCTCGAGCCCCATGGGCTCCTTTGAAGTATCTGCCCAGTGGCTCTCCCTGACCCAACAGAACACTCAAACACGTGGGTAGAAGCCCCTTTAGGGAATGGCTCACATGTCCCTCCTCCACCCCCAGAGATCACTATCTTCTTATTGAAACTGTGTGTATTCTCTCGAACATTTTGAAATTGACATGAACTGAGTTGCTGTAGGTGTCTATGAAAATGGGTATTTCTATGGGAATTCCCAAGTGGTCAAGTGATTAAGACTTCACACTTCCACTGCAGGGGCACGGGTTTCATCCTGGGTTGGGGAACTAAAATCCCACAGGCCGAGTGGCCAAAAGTAATTTTAAAAAGTAGGTGGGCATCTCCTGTTTGAGCAAAAGAAACAGGGACATCTTAGGAACCACACCCTGTTCCTAAAAATGGGTCAGCTCATTATTGGCAGGCATTCTCAGAGGCCTCAAGGGCAAAATAAGTCAAACACGAAATGCCTATTAACTTCCTCAAGTTTCAAACCAGCTGGGGAAATTAGAAAAACTAATAGAAAAATAGATCTTAACATCCTGCAACTGAGGAAGCT